>JAAGEH010000045.1:33395929-33469834 GCA_011751065.1 Lasiurus cinereus
TAAAAAAAGAGTGGAGGAAATAACCATAAATCCTGGGTAACCCAGTGGAATCCGAGTGCCTCCTGGACTCAGGAACTTGCTGCAGGTACAGAGGCTACAACAAAGCAGGCCACAGGGAGTGGTGGATAAAAGAAGTTGGAAGAGATGGGCATGGGCTGCAGCAAGCACTGGTGTTTGGTTGAAAAGAGATCCATCTCTACGTTGCTAGGTGACTAGTTAAGTTCTATCTAAAAGGTTAGAAGTGTTTATGGAATGTATCCAGAATATGTGAAGAGCTCTCTTGGTCCTAAAAGTCACATTTTTAGCAGAGAATGGTATCAATCACTGAGAGAAGAAAGGGAGGCAAGAGTGGCATAAAGAAAAAAAAACATATGGTCAATTAGCTATCTTTTATATATATATATATATAAAAGCCTAATATGCAAAGTGCCCCCTTGGGATTTCAACCAACCGGGAATTTGATCACTCACTATGAAGCGTGCTGACCATCAGGGGGTGGAGTGGAATGCAGGAAGGCCCAGGCCAGTGGCCAGCAGCCAATAGGGACCCTACCCGTGCATGAATTTTGTGTACCGGGCCTCTAATTATTCATAAAATCTTGATAAGCAGGGGAAACGGAAATGCATTCCATACCTTGTGTCTGAATTTGGAAAACTTCTGACATAGCTTTCTCCTTGAGGATGAGGCCCAGAGCTGCCTGGCATAAAAACTCTTTGGCTGTGGGCTTCCAACTGGGCAGCAGTTCCTCCCGGTGCTGAGGGATGAAGTCAGTGTGCACGTTCCCAGCTTTGAATTCCGGGTGGCCAGCCAGCCTGAGGATGAAGTCAATGTTGGTGTGCAGTCCAACAATCTAGAAAGAGAAAAAGCCCACGTCCCCAAGGAGTGGAGAAAACAACGTTTTCAGAAAAACATCTGTATGGCTTCTACTATCGACAATTCTCAGGCAAACAATGAAAACCCCACTTCACCATCACTAAATTTCTGGACTTAACACTTAAAGCTACAGCTATGATGATACAGAGGCCACAGGAAATGATGTTAATGTAGGTTATGTGGAGAAGACATTTAATTGACTTGGACTAGGAAAGTGATAAATGTGAAGAAACTTAAATGAAATTCATTGGCAAGACTTTGAAGACCTGCCACTCAGAACACTGCCACAGCAAAAGGCATGATGACTACCCTGGGGAGGGGAAGGGATGAAATGACCTCAAAAGAGCTTCCTTCCAACACTCAAATTCAAATTTTACATACCGATATAAAAGTAAAAAGGTATAAAGCCTAACCCAGTAAATGGAATCAAGGGTAAAGCCAGCTGCTATCTGAGCCTCGAGTTCCTTCATTTGTTTGTTCATTCATTCATTCATTTACCATATACTGAGCACCTTGTAGGTACCAGACCCTCATCAAGATACTGGGGTCACAGTGAAGAACAAAACACACAAAGTCTTTGCCTCAGAGAGCCTACAATCCACAGAAAGATAATAAACAATAGCTATAAAAAAATTCTAATGTAATGTCAGGCAAGAGGAAGAAAAATAAGGCTGTCTAAGGGGACAGAGAACAGCAAAGGGTTTTATTTTATTTTATTTTTTACTACAGGCCCCATGCACGAAGTTCATGCAAGACTAGGCCTTCCTCTCCCCCCCTCCCCCACCCCCTGGCTGCCGGCACCGGCTTCCCTCTGGCACCCAGGATCTGGGCTGCCCTCCGGCCTGTGGCAGGCACCTGGGACCTGGGCTTCCCTCACAGCCCCGGCTTCATCCAGAAGGTCCAGAAGGACGTCTGGTTTCATTAGTATATTACACTTTGATTATTATAGATTTTCTTGGTTTTTAGAGAGAAGAAGGGAGAGGGAGAGATAGAAACATCCATGATGAGAGAGAAGCATTGATCATTTGCCTCCTGCCTAACCCCTACATGTCCCCTACGGGGGGGATCGAGCCCACAACCAGGCCATGTGCCCTGGCCGGGAATCAAACTGTGACCGCCTGGTGCATGTGTCGATGCCCAACCACTGAGCCACGCCGGCTGGGAAAGGGCCTTATTTTAAATGTGACAGCCCTGAAAGGACTCTGAGGAGGTGAGCAGTGCCTGAGGGTGGTAGGAGGGAGCCGTGTGATCCTGTGTGGGGAGAACACTGGAGAGAACACAGGAACACGTGGCGCAATGCTGTGTGTATCTCAAGAATGGCGAGGCGGCCAGTGTGGTTGGAGCCACGGAGATGAGAGGTTTCTAATGACATCTAACAATTAGAAGATCATGGGTAAAAAAGCAATCCTTCTATGAAGCTAAATCAGCTGGTACAGAACTTACTGCACCAAGGAAATTAACGTCCTACAAAACAGCAACAAACGATGAAATGGATAAAACGGAACATAATTGCTTTCCTTTGGGGAAAATAATACCAACTGGAGGCCACTAGCGACCACGTTGCCGTGGTACAGTGGTTATCACGTTCACTCACACACGTGCAGAGCTGGCCTTCCCTACAGGATCAAGAGGGATTTCCTATCGACTTCCCTGAAGTATAACACAGACCCTAACAGTTTCAGTCCCGCAAGCTTTCTTTTCAGCTGGAATCAAGAAGTCCTCGAGCCCGTTGGAATTCTCTCATATAAAAGGAATTTGATCGTGACACAGGGGTGGTGGATGGAAATAAGGTGACAAGGACAAAGGCTGACCGCTCCTGACAGATGTGCTTGACTGTGGAGATACAGAGAGCATCGGGTCACCAACACGGGCCCGCCACTCACGTGGTACTGACGAAGGCTGGACCTCAGCTTGGTCAAGGCGGCCTGGCGATCCGCGGCCCACACGACCAGCTTCGCAATCATGGGGTCATAATGCACGGACACTTCATCCCCTGAAATGGAAAACCACAACAACCTCTCAATGTCAAAACCAAAGGGATGCAAAGTGATAGCAAGACGTTCTGCTGTGGCTTTATCTACAGTTCACACTCAATCCTCACAGACCTCATGACAGGTAGGGCCACCACCATTTTATTCATGAGGAACTGGAGCTCACAGGGTTTAAAAGTTTATAAAGTGTCCAAGGAGGGTGTGGCCTCCTGTCCATTCAAAACAGTGACCCAGGGACACACGGGCTGGTTTCCCCATCCTAGCTTCTTCTTCTTGGAAGTCAGAGCAAACTCCCTCTACCTCTCATATCACAACTGCTCTGCCCTCAGCATTCCCTTCTCTCTCCTGTGTCCCCCATCAGACAAATAAGAGTAACCATTCCTCTGTCCTGTGGTGGTTGGGAGGACTGTCTAAATAAAGTGCCAGAGGTCATACCTGGCAGAGCTGATAAACAAACAGCAGTCATCGTTACTCTCCCATAGAGAACAAGAATCTCCATCACTGGTTAGAAACGAGGTCAAGGCCAAAGGATGTGGTCTATTTCAAAGACTATTGTTCTAGACCCTTGTTGTGATTCTGGCAGGTCACTTAACCTCTCTCAAACCCAGGGTCTCCACAGGTAAAATCAAGGGGTTGGATTACACTCCCTTACCCATCTATCTACCCCACCCCGCACTCACCCACCAACACATATTCCCACATGGGTCACTGGCCAGGCTGCATTCACATTGTAGGCCTAGGCTTGAGCAAGGTGCTGCAAATACACCATAGAAGACAGTCCCTCCCTTAAGAATCTTACAGTCTGACCGGAAAATAGGCAAGGGATAGATTACCATAAGATAATATATAATAAGGGCCAGGTCTGAGGGAGGCACGGGAACGTAGAAGAGGAGTGTGGGGAGAGGCTTCCTGGACTAGATTACCCCTCCCAGGGTCACAATGTGACCTCGGCAGCACTTCTCAGAATGGCATCTCTTACCCTTTGAGCCCTTTTAAGTTAAACTGTAAGTTTGCTTGCCCTTCAGGTTTTTCTTTTCTGAGGCAGGGCCTCTCTTTTCTTTCCAAGATGTTCTGCTATGAAGTGAAAAATGTACTGATGACCAAATCTTGCTGTGGCGTAGGCAAGAGCTATCAAAGTGGAGCTAATGTGTCTTCACCCAGAAGCCCCAATGCCTCACTTTGGCTTTCAAGGCCCATATGATTTATTCTCAACCTATGTCTGTCTCCAGCCACACCTCCAACTACTTACCATCCTAAACCATTTCCCAGCCACATATTTTCTTACAGTTCTCCCAACATACCTTCGAGTTCACTTTTCTTTAACATGTTCCATCTGCCTACTCAAATCCACGCTAGAGTTCCTCTTTTAAAAGTGTCTCCCATGAGCTCTTAGTCCTAGAACTGCTTTGCCACTAAAGTTAAGGTGGCTACAGACGGTGGGAGCTCAGAGCACGGGCTCTGGAGCCGGACTGCCTGGGTGATCTCGGGCAAGTCACTTAACTTCTCCATGTCCTGGTTTCGTCTTCTGGAAAGTGGGGGTAAGGATACCTGTTCCTAGGACAGGGCTCACAGTTAAAGGAGCCTATACAGAAAAGTCACCTAGAACAGCACCTGCACCTAAGTGCTAAATGATGGTTAGCTGTGACCATCGTTACCGACCAATGCTGAACTGTGACAGCTCTTGTGCTGCTATTCTTTACTTTTAATTTCTTTTATTATTGTTTAGCTTGCACTGAGTTTTCATATTAATTCTTCAGCTGGACTTGAAGGCAGAGTGCCTTACGCGTAGCGAATATCGGTCACCTTAAATCATGTTTGGAAACAGGCAAAGTAAAAAACATAAACCAACACACACAAAATATTTATTGCTTACGTTTGATCGAGAACTGCTGCATTCGAAAAAAGAGCCTATTGATTAAACTACTCGTCACTCTTTAAAAACAACTATTCCAGAAGGAAAAAAATAAACATTGCAGAGAAATTAATTAAATCCTTTATTTTAAAAGAGACTAGACATTTCCACAAGACACAAGGAAAAGACCCCACCCAAAAATAATAATAGCGCACTAAAAGTTAAGAAGACTTTCTGTTTTATTTCCGCTTACCTTGCCGCACTCCCGTTTCAATCCTAGTGGAAAGGTCGGCTGGAGGCGTGGAGAGATGCACCAGCGGCCCGGCCCCCGGCATGAAGTCATTGAGAGGGTCTTCTGCGTATATTCGAGCTTCAAAAGCGTGGCCCTGCAGAGTTATTTCTTCCTGGCTCAAAGGAATCTTCTCTCCTGCTGCAATCTGGTAACAGAAGGGGATGTGTTTCATATAAAAACCCACCTTAAAGCAGCGATGAGACTAGTGAGTTGACGGTCTTGCCTTTCTTATGGAAAGTGTACATTGGGACTTCACAATGAAGGCCAAAACAAATTATTATTTTATCTACCGCCTCGAGTATTGGGCAAAAAGAAGATATTTAAAAACAGAAGCAGCTTGCCCAGCTGGCATGGCTTGGTGGTTGAGCATCAACCTATGAACCAGGAGGTCACAGTTCGATTCCTGGTTAGGGCACATGCCTGGTTTGTGGGCTCAATCCTCAACAGGGACGTTTAGGAGGCAGCCTATCAATGATTCTTTCTCATCAATGATGTTTCTACCTCTCTCCTTCTCCCTCTCTGAAATCAATAAAAATTAAAAAACAAAACAAAACAAAAAAACAAACCAGAGGCAGCTTGAAAATAAAGTATTAATTACAATGGGCTTCTAGAAATTTTAAATAGAAAATGCAGCATTTAGTCATTCCCCACGACTAAAGGGAAATGATGGTAACTTATGCTGATTAAATTATAAATATAAAAATCAGTGTTATTTTCAGTGTAATTGAAACTAAGACTTCTTTCTAGCACTATGATCTCAGTTTTCATTTAAAACATAAGCACTCAGTTACAAAATCAACCTTTTTAAAAAAAATAATAAATTATTTGTTGATGTTCACAGGTATAAGTAAAGTGTCAACATTAGACATCTCTGTAACTTTAATCAGCAAGTGAGTGATAAAGCAAAACAGAAAGGGGAACATCAAAGTTTTTCAATTTTATTATGTTTATGTACATTGCATAGCACCTGGTTATAAACAGAAAAAGGCTCTTAGAAGACTTGCTGTCACACTTTCCCCTTAGGTTTTCCTCCAAGATGAGAAAATGACAACCTGAGAAAGCAAAAGTTACAGGGAAAAATCTCTAAGTAACTTAGCATCACATTGAACTAAACAGATAAGCATAAAACAGAAGCAGGTTCCATCTCTTTAAATATGTAAATAAGAAAGATCAGGAACCACAGCAGTTAAGAATAAAAGGAAAGCAGACAGAACTGAATGTCTTTACAGCACGGTGTTTCAAATCACAGACTGCAGCCATCTTCCTTAGGAACCTTTTATCCTCTGAGATTTCAAGATTCTGAACTCTTTTGGGTTACTGCTTCACAAAAAAAAAAAAAAATCTCCCTTTTCCTTGAATTGTGGAAACATAAGCACTCTTCCCAGAAGTTTCTAAATCCACTTCTGTTTTCCTGACACCCACTAACACTTACTGGCCTGATGTGCCTACTTTTCATTAGCTCCTGAGGCTATAGAGGCCCAGAAGAGTCTTTTGGCTCAATTAAAACCACCAATCAACCCCAAGGAAATTGAAAAAGAAGCACATTGTCCATAGACATTCCGAAAAACAAAAACAAACAAAAAATTATCAAAGTAACCAAGATTTTAGCATCACAATATAAAAAAACAATTTAGATTCAGGATATATCTAAAGAACCAAGAATCCCACAGAGATTGACTATTCATATGACTTAAAAAAACTTTTTTAAATAAAGAAGGCTGAGATACAATCTGTTGTTTTTCAATAAAGAGAAAAAACATGCTAAGCTATTATTAATAAGATTTGAAATAATATGCTTTGTGGAATTCTGGTGTAGGTCGGTACTTCTCACACTATTAAAATAAAGGAACAGTGTGGGCTTAAAACTTTTACAAAACCAATAGATATGTTACAGCAATGCTAAATTGCTTTACTTTCTAAAAATAATATTTTTATTGATTTCAGAGATGAAGGGAGAGCGAGAGAGATAGAAACATCACTGATGAGAGAGAATCATTGATTGGCTACCCACTGCATGCCCCCTCGTGGGGACAGCCTGAAAGCAGGGCATGTGCTTGGACTGGGAATCCAATTGGGACCTCCTGGTTCATAGGTTGATACTCAAACACTGAGCCACACTGGCCAACGCCAAATCACTTTATTTTATTTTATTTTATTTTATATTTTATTGATTTTTACGGTGAGGAAGGAAGAGGAATAGAAGGTCAGAAACATCGATGAGAGAGAGAGACATCGATCAGCCGCCTCCTGCACGCCCCCTACTGGGGATGTGCCCACAACCAAGATATATACCCTTGACCAGAATCGAACCTGGGACCTTTCAGTCCCCAGGCCAACGCTCTATGCACTGAGCCAAACCGGTTTTGGCCAAATCACTTCAAAAATGTCTAATCATGTACTGTGACTGTCTCATACTTAGTCCACTGTGGGCCAGCAACAGTGTTTAAATCAACACTTGCACATAGACCCTTCTGTGGGTCTAGACCATCCCCTGAGCTCTTCCTCCTGGCTGCCAGCCAGGGCCTTCCTTCCCAACTCTGTGTTAGCTCATTTCACCGTGGCTGGCATCTGTCCTGCCTCTGACATCTAATGACAGCCTGGCCCAGAATGATGTGGCCCTCGGTAGAGTACTAGGTTTTGGTTTTGAGACAACGTGGTAACCAGCCATTGTTAATAGCAGCAGCTCGCCTGTTGGCTGCCCCATGGCTAAAGGGAAATGATGGCAATGAACAGATTGGGAATCTGTGTCCATGAAGGGACAATTATGTCAGAGCATGAGAGGTAGTGTCACCTTTAACCTCTCATTTTCCTGTTCCCATCACAACCAGTAAGAACTGAACCCTTATCCAAAAAGACAACTTTCTTAAGGAGGCCAGAAGGAAACGCAGTTTCAAGACTGGTATTTCACAGAAAAGTTCATTCCCACCTTCAGCTGCCATTCCACCAAGTCAGTTCCTGTGATCATCTCAGTAACAGGATGTTCCACTTGCAGCCTTGTGTTCATCTCCATGAAGTAGAAATCGTGCTTCGAGTCCATAATAAACTCCACGGTTCCTAAAAGGAAAATATAATGATCACATTTCAATAGTATATAATTAGTAGCAAATTAAAATGATGTATCAGTTTTACCACTGTGTTCATTCAATGGTCCTTAGTATTTCATGAAAAAAAAAAAAAATCTCACATGTTGTAGCAGCAAATGATGCTCAGTCAAAATAGGGAGCCACATGAAATTTTGCAACAGGAAAATGAATTTGGGGTTTTGAGCAAATAGTAAGCCCAAGATATGAAGCAGTGAGAACATGACTGCCACGTGTTATTGCATTAGTTCACCTCACTTTAACCCTCTGCACAAAAATACAATATTTTTCCCTTAGTTTTGGGCTCTTGGAAATTTCCTTTAAAAGTCCTTTTGCTGCTGATGCATTGAAAGATTGCTTAGCAACTAAACCTTATGTTCATAATGTATTACCTATTGATATTCTATTAGGCTCTACAAAACTTCCCCAGCTTTATCTATCTATCTATCTATCTATATATATAAAAGGCTAATATGCAAAGTGTCCCCTCGGAGAAACCAAGATGGCAGCATAGGTAAACACCTGAACTTGCTGTCTCATACAACCGCTTCAAAACTACAACTAAAAGACAAAATGGGCATCATCCAGAACCACAGGAAGGCTGGCTGAGTGGAAATTCTACAACTATAAGGGAAGAGAAAAGCACACTGAGACTCAGAGGAGCTGCGGAAGTAAAGTGCAGAGGTACGGAGGTGCATGCATGCGGAAAGGGCTGGCGACTGAGTACTCGGCTGGCTTTTTCAATCGGGAGGGAGATACAAGCTCCCGACTGCTCTGAACTCCAGTTCCGGGAGAGACTCTGGGGACCCAGACTCATACGGGAAGAAACTGGACTGTTGGGTAGTAGGCAGAATGTGAGGGTGGCTTTCTCTCAGAGGTGCTTGCAGTGATTACCAAGGGACACTGAGACCCAGGGGCCTATTAGGGCAGGGCTGATGGGAAGCCATTGCTGTTTGCTCTGCCCTGAGACTCCACCCCACCCAAGCTGTGCGCAGAGGCTTTTGCATACGAATGGCCTGGTCCTTTGAAATCTAAACTTACCTAACAAACTGCAGCTAGTCAGAGAGACCCAGAACATCCAAAAGAAGGCCCAAGGCCCCATAGTAGCTTGCATTGCTTCACAGCTGGGCCTCATCTGGGCACCTCCAAAACCCAAACAAAGAAGAGGAATCTAAAGATCTCTCTGTAGCTCCTGCTGGGTGGCCTCAGGTAGAGGCTAAATTAGCACTTCCTTGGAAATCCAAGAGCCGGTGTACCCTGTGGTCACAGTGGGACCATCCAGATTACAACTGCTCAGATCCATAAGGGACACATTCAGGGGGCAGACTCAGTGAGCACCAAAGCCCCACTGCAGCATGTCTTGTCTCATAAAAGTGTCTCGAGCATAGAAGTTCTCCCATAGTAGACACAGCTGTTTCTCACAGCCAATTGGCTGGAGATCAATTCCTCCCAGTGATACCAACAACAATCAAGGCTTAACCACAATAAGACTGTGCATACAGCCCACAAAGGGGTGCATCAAGTGTCCACCTTAGGTAACTGGGGAGGCTGAGCCACTGGGCTCTATAGGACACCTAGCACACAAAGCTACTCTATCAACTCAGGGAAGCAGCCAAAATACAGAGACAAAAAAACAGGTCACAAATGAAAGAAATGGAGGAAAGCAAACTATGGGATATAGAGTTCTAAACTACGGTTATAAGGTTTTTCAATAATTTTCTAGAAAAGGCCAATAAATTTAGTGAGACCCTCAAGGATATGCAAAAGTACCAACTAGAAATTAAGCATACACTGACTGAAATAAAAAATACTATACAGAGATCTAACAGTAGACTAGAGGATCACCAAGAATCAAGTCAAAGACTTGAAATGCAAAGAAGCAAAAAAACACCCAACTGGAAAAGAAAAAAGAATTCAAAAATATGAAGACAGTGTAAGGAGCCTCTGGGACAACTTTAAGCGTACCAACATCAGAATTAAGGGGGTGCCAGAAGAAGAGAGAGAGCAAGATACTGAAAACCTATTTGAAGAAATAATGACTAAAAACTTCTTACACCTGGTTGACAGAAATAGACTTACAAGTCCAGGAAATACACAGAACCCCAAACAAAAGGAATCCAAACAGGACCACACCAGGACACATCATAATTAAAATGCCAAGAGCAAAAGACAAAGAGAGAATATTAAAAGCAGCAGGAGAAAAACAGTTAATTACCTACCAGGGAGCACCCATACAACTATCAGCTGATTTCTCAACAGAAACTATGCAGGCCAAACGGGAGTGGCAAGAAATATTCGAAGTGATGAACAGCAAGAACTTTCAACCAAGATTTCTCTACCCAGCAAAGCTATCATTCAGAATTGAAGGGCAGATAGAGAGCTTCACAGATAAGAAAAAACTAAAGGAGTTCATCAATACCAAACCAGTATTATATGAAATGCTGAAAGGTATTCTTTAAGAAGAGGAGGAAGAAGAAAAAAAGTAAATACATACCTATCAACAAGTGAATCTAAAAATCAAGTGAATAAAAAATCTGATGAATAGAATAAACTGGTGAATATAATAGAATTAGGGGCATAGAAAGGGAGTGGATTGACAATCCTTGGGAGGAATGGGGTGTGGGTGCTGTGGAAAGAGACTGAACAAAAATCATACACCTATGGATGAGGACAGTGAGGGGTGGCAAAGGCAAGGGGTGGGGTGGGAACTGGGGGGAGAGGAGCTTTGGGGAGAGAAAAAAAAGGAACTGTAATAATCTGCCCAATAAATATTTAATAAAAAACATAAAGTAAAAAAACAAAGTGTCCCCTCTGGAGATCGGCCAGGAGTTTGATCACTCGCTATGACGTACATTGACCACCAGGGGATGGCATGGAACAAAGAAAGGTCCAGGCAGCAGCCAATAGCCAGGGAAGGAAGGCCCCAGCCGGCAGACAGAAGGCCCGGATCGGCCCTGATCACCAGCAGGCCCAGGGACCCTAATCATGCATGAAATTTGTGCACCAGACCTCAGTTAAAGTATAAAAATTCATCCACTTGCCTGGTTGGTGTGCCTCAGTGGTTGAGCGCTGACCCAGGAATCAAGAGGTCATGCACATGCCCAGGTTGCAGGCTCAATCCCCAGCTGAGGGTGTGCAGGAGGCAGCCGGTCTATGATTCTCTCTCATCAGTGATGTTTCTATCTCTCTCTCCCTCTCCCTTTCCCTTCTTCTCTGAAAGCAATAAAAATATTTTTTTAATTGTCTTAAAAAGAATGAACCCTGTTCTATGTGAACTATGTTCTCTGAGTGGTAATAATGTGTCAGTGTAAGTTTACTGATCAGAACAAATGTACCACTCGTGATGTGGAATGTTGATCGAGGGGGAGGCTGTGTGCATGTGGTGACAGGGAGTATATGGAAAAATCTCTGTACTTTCTGCTCAATTTTGCTGTGAAACTAAAACTGCTGTAAGAAAAGAAACTTTATTAATTTAAATAATCAATTTTATAATTTTAACTTAAAGTAAGACAGAAAATATCGAATAGCATTATACATATTAGGATAAGCATTATTTATAAAAGCCTTTTTTCAAACATATGTGAATATAAGTATAAACACACACACACACACACACATATATATATATATATATATACATATATATATATATATAGGGTCTCAATATAAAATATGGGTTTGTTTGTTTGTTTTCTTATGGATCTGGTCAAAAAATTTTGAAAGCCACTGATATAGAAGCTGTATGTTTCTTTTGCCTCTAAAACATACATAAATTATTACTTCTCCTCTTTTAGAAACAAATCTTAGCATACCTGCTCCGACATAATTTACAGCTTTAGCAGCTCGGACTGCAGCTTCCCCAAGCTTTTTTCTTACTTCAGGTTTAATACCAGGCTATGAACAAATATTTAAATAAATTTCCATTAGTACTTTGTCCCACTAGAAATTCCCACTAAGATCCAATATTACATCTTCATGTAGCAAATATTACATTTAAGAGATAACAAAGATAAAAAGCTAACTGTCACAATGCCAAAGTTTAATGGTTCTGCTAGTAATTTCTATGACTTGCAGATATTTCTCAGCATACTGATATATCTGTGTCCCTTGTTCCTACATAACTGTTATAACTATATGTCTACTTAAAATGAAATGTATAAATATAAAAACTTTGAACAGTCCCTATTTGAAGATGATAAAGCAATCTGGATCAGGTGTGCAATAATTATCTTGGAATATGGTAAACCTTGCGATTCCAAGTTAAAAAAAATGGCTCAGAAAAGAAATGTATGTCAATAAATAGCCAAAGCTTTTAACATTTTAAAAACTGAGCTTTACAGATATAAATTTAAGCAGTCACTGTTTCAAAATAAGGCTTTACTGAAACTGTTGTTGACATTTACTTCGAAAGGTATAATACACTCTACAACAGAAATTAAAATTTTAATATGCAAATAACAAACTAATTACCAGAAATCTCAGATCCCTGAGATTATAAAACTACATACTGATAAAAACATGCACGGTTAGTCTTCCCTTAACCATGGGGATACGTGCCAAGATATGCAGTGGAGCCCTGGCCGGTGTGGCTCAGTTGGTTGGAACGTCGTCCTGTACACTGAAAGGTGGAAGGTTTGATTCCTGGTCAAGGTACATACCTGGGTTGTGGGTTTGATCCCCAGTTGGGGCACCTGCAGGAGGCAACCAATCAGTGTTTCTCTTCCTCTCTAAAATCAATAAAGTAATATATATATATATATAGATAGATATATATATAGATATATATATATCTTCAGTGGATCCCTGAAACCACAGATAGTACCAAACCCTATGTATGTTTTTCCTATATCCACAGACCTTTTAACTTACAGGAAGCAATTACAGCTTCTCTTAGACATATCCCAATTGTCAGCATCACTACTCTTGCACTTTGGAGCTATTACTAAGTAAAATAAGGGTTACTTGAACATAAGTATGTAATGTGATAGTCGATCTGATAACTAAGACAAATACTAAGTGACTAACAGCCGAGTTTAGCCTAGACAATGTGGATACACTGGACAAAGGGGTGATTCACATCCCAGGTGGGAGGGCATAAGATTTCATCACACGACTCAGAATGGTGTGCAATTTAAAACTTACAAATTTTCAGGAATTTCATTATATTTTTGGGATTTCTGATTTAACATTTTCAAACCACAATGGACCATGGGTAACTGAAGCTCTAGATAAGCGGGGCCTACTGTATAGCACCTTGAACAAGAGAAGAAGCCTGTGGCAGTAGCAGACTCCAAAGAAATGTAAATCCAAAAATAAGTAAAACCATGCCAGGATGGTGTGGCTCAGTGGTTGAGCCTTGACCCAGGAACCAAGAGGTCATTGGTTTGATTCCCAGTGAGGACACAAGCCTGGGTAGCAGGCTCCATCCCCAGTAGGGAGCGTGCAGGAGGTAATCAACTGATGATATTTCTCTCTCATGGATGTTCCTATCTCTCTATCCTCCTCTCTTCCTCTCTTTCTAAAAATCATTAAAATCATTTAAAAAACAGACAAACCAGGAGTAGGCCTTGGACCCAGAGAACAACCTAAGCCAGTCAAAATTTGTCAAATAAGAGCAAATCTCTCTCCTCCACAATACAGCAGTAAGATGACCAATATATTTCAGATTACCTTAAACTGCAGTTAAAACAAGTCTTCTGCATAGAAAATACACTCAATTAACCAGACCATTTCATTTCATTTGGTTAATTACAATTTAAAATCTGCATGGAAACACGATATAGCCGCTCACTCTAAGTCAGAACCTTAGGTCAGAGGAGAATATCCTAAAAACTATTCAGATAAAATACAGCCCTGTTGTGTCCTGGGGCGGCAGTGGGGGTGGGGGGGGGGGAAAGGGGGGGGGACCTTATCCTTACTAGTATACTACTACTTGGAAGCAGCTGTCCAGCAGGACTTTGGGGGAGACACTAGCTTCACAGATTGTTGATAGGAAAATCAGAGTGACTAGTGTTTCCATTATAGAGAAGGTTACAAACTTCTTTACAAGGTCCTTACCCCGGGGGCTTCCTCGATGATCTTCTGATGCCTCCTCTGGACACTACAGTCTCTCTCAAACAAGTACACAGCATTGCCGTGGTGATCACCAAACACCTGGACTTCTACATGCCTATTTAAAAGCAAACACTCATGTTAATATACTTTCCTAAGGATGACAAATCTCACATTCCGTAAGCCAGACTATTGTCCAAGGTGACCAGGATTCCTCTATTTTTATTTTACACATGATGGCATATGTTGACCTCAAAACAGAGAACAGGAATTTAGAAACAGAACTACAGTAAACCTTATAAACACCCTATGGAAACCTTTCCATTTATTGGGTGAACATTCAAGGAAAAATATATATGGAATAACTGGGAAGTAAGAAAAGACAGAAAACACAAGAGACTATCTAGGGTGTCCCAGAAAAATATATGCACACTTTAAGAGCTGATAGCTCAATTTTGAAAGTGAAATGTACTTAAATAAACACTGCCTTTATCATTCATTACACAAGGTGTGTGTATATGTTTTTTGGGGGACACCCTACATTTATGACCTCAGAGTGGGGCAAGGTACAAAAAGTACAAACTGTTAAGGCAAATACTAGTAGAGTTGACTATTTAATAATTATAAGTTATACTCTTACTTCATATATCCTCAGAAAGTCAATGAAAACTTTTTTATGATCAGGATATTTTTTTAAAATCAATTCTTATAGTCTGATTTTTTAAACTATGACAGATTGAAATTTTAAATGTTAAGAAATAAATTAATATGGCTCATTAGTTTTTAAGACTATACTAGCATTAAATCATAAAAAAACAAAAAGGCACTTAAATGTTGAGTATAAAAATAGCAAAATTACGAGAAATCATATTGAAAGGAAATGCACACAACACTTATGGAAAAAAAGCTAACACAGACCATCTGGTGAACATAAGAAAGTATTCTTCTCAGTAAGCTTATTGTGATATGTTCACACTACAGTTCACCTCACATATTCACCACTTGTAACACAAAAATGAGGGATCAGCAAATGTTTTCCCCATTGACTAGTTTAAAAAAACTGTCAAACCTAGAAGAAAATTTAAAGAAACCAGGAAGTCAAAGGGAAGTGGGGAAGAGAGCATGGAGAGATTAACAAAAAAACTTATATGTATACTAGAGGCCCGGGGCACAAAATTCGTGCACTCAGTGAGAGACTGTGGGGGACGGGCCTTTAGCCTGCCTATGCCCTCTCACAGTCTGGGAGCCCCGCAATTCATCGCCCCAAAAAGGTAGGCCTTGCCCACTTGGCTGGGACACCACAATGGATCACCCCGCAGAGGGAAGCCCTGCCCAACCACTGCAGCCCATCGGTAGGTGGCCTGGGCCTCCCTCTATGGGGCAATCCTGGAGTCCCCCAATTGATTGCTCCACTGGCTGGTGGCCTGGGCCTCCCTCTATAGAGCGATCATGGGGCGATGGCCAGGCCCCAACCAACTGCACTGCACCCGCCTTAGATGGCCTGGTGCCAGTGGATGTCATAGCATGGTTATTTGGAAGGTTATCTGAACGGTTATTCTGCTGTTCTGTCATTCAGTCAATTTGCATATTATGCTTTTATTATTATAGACTAGAGGCCAGGTGCACAAAATTCATGCATGGGGGGGGGGGGGAAGGATGTCCTTCAGCCCAGCTTGCTCCCTCTCAAATCTGGGACCCCTTGAGGGATGTCCAACTACCCGTTTAAATCCTGGATAGGGCCTAAATGGGCAGTTGGACATCCCTCTCACAATCTAGGACTGCTGGCTCCCAACTATTCACCTGCTTCCCTGCCTGATTGCCCCTAACTGCTTCTGCCAGCCAGCCTGACCACCCTTAACCACTGATCACCCCCTAACCACACCCTGCCAGCCTGTTTGCCCCTAACTGCCCTCCCCTGCAGGCTTGATCACTCCAAAATGCCCTCTCTTGCAGGTCTTGTCCCTGCCAACTGCCCTCCCCTGCTGGCCATCTTGTGGTGGAATCTTGTGTCCACATGGGGACAGGATCTTGTGACCAAATTGGGGCAGTCATTTTTTGTGTTGGAGTGATAGTCAAACTGCATATTACTCTTTTATTAGATAGGATAGAGGCCTGGTGTATGGGTGGGGGCCAGCTGGTTTGTCCTGAAGGGTATTCTGGATCAGGGTGGGTGTTCCCTTGGGGCTTGGGGTGGCCTGTGTGAGAAGCCTGTGGTGGTTTGCTGGCTGGCCATGCCCCCAGCAACCCAAGCAGAGGCCCTGGTATCTGGGATTTATTTATCTTCTACAATTGAAACTTTTGTAGCCTGGAGCGGAGCCAAGCCTTCTGCTTGAACAGCCATTGAAACTTTGTTGTCTTAACCTCTGCCAGCCAGGCTTTGAGGAAAGCTTGGCTTCTTCCATCGCCGGGGGCAACCCAGGCCCCTCTCCTCCACTCTCTGTGGCCATAGCCATCTTGAGTGTGTTAATTTGCATACTCGCTCTGATTGGCTGGTGGGCATGGCTTGTTGGCGTGGCTTGTGGGGTAGCAGAGGTGTGGTCAATTTGCATATTACTCTTTTATTAGATAGGATATGCATGCCCAGAGACACAAACAATAGAGCTGTGAAGGCTTGGGGGGATGAAAAAGGAGGGACATCTGCAATAACTCTCAACAATAAAGATAAAACAAACAAACAAACCAAGAAATCATCTCTGGCCAGGGTGGCTCAGTTGCCTGGGTTAATTCCCAGTAAGGGCACATGCCCAGGTTACAGGCTGGAAGGCTGGATCCCTGTAAGGAGTGTGCAGGAGGCACACAATTGATGTTTCACTCTAATATCCATGTTTCGCTCTCTCCCTCTTCCTTTCTCACTCTCTCTAAAAAAAAAAAAAAAAAAATCACACAAAAAACAGTAAGTCTCATAATGTACTGTTCAGCAGTGGCTCAGAGCTGTTCCTTTCTGTTCATTTTATAAAATACTTCATTAAATCACTTGGAAAAATTAATTTTCTTGATTTAGCAGTTCCACTGGATGGTCCATTTGGAAATCTTCCTACCTGTCCAACACAATAGAAGTTGATTTCTTCCTTTTGGATTTGCTTTCTTGACCTTTTCTCCTCTTTTTATTTATCCTTAAGCTAACATTGCCAAATACACTCTTATTATTATTTTGAACAAGTGTTAACTGTCTAATATTCTTCTTTTATTAGATCTGAGTTTCTAACCTATATCATTTTCCTTCTCTTTGAAGAACTGTTATCATTACTTCAAGGCAAGTCTAATGGTGACAAATTCCCTCAAATTTTGTCTAAGGACATGTTTATTCCTCCTGCTTGTCTGAGAATAATTTCATTGCATATAGGTTTCTACATCTTATATATTCCACTCCCCTTGATTCTTGCTTGCATGGTTTCTGTGAGATGTCTGATCTACTACAGGAAGTTTTCGCCCTTCTGGCTTTTTCTAAGATGTCCTATTTGTGTTTGCTTTCTTATGTTTGAATATAATTTTAAAATTTCTTTGACAGTTATCCTCTTTCATGTCTTCTGAGCTTCCTGGTTCTGTAGTGTGGTGTCTGTCATTAATTTTGGCAACATTTTGGCCATTATTACTTTGAAATACTTCTCCCATTCCTTTCTTTCTTCTTGTATTCAAATAAGCACATGTTGCCTGGTACACCTTTAAAAATTGTCCTGCAGTTTTTAGATAGTTCAGTTATAATTGTATTTGTTTGTTTTCATTCTCACTTCTCTTTGTATTTGTGTGGGAAGTTTCCATTGACATATGTTCAAGGTCACTGATTCTTTCTCCAGCTGTGTCTTATTTACTGTTTAGTCCATCAAATACATTCTTCCTTTGTTATGATGTTTTTTATTTCTAGCATTTTCATTTTTTTCTTAAATTTCCACCTCTTTGTTTACATTACCCTCTGTTCTTGCATGTTTTACTTGCTCCATTAGAGCATTTACATATTAACTACTTACTTTAAATTCCATAGACAATCCCTAAATCTGTGTCACATCTCATTCTAGTTCTGATACTTGCCTTGTCACTTCAAATTGTGCTTTTTAAAATTTTTTTTAACCTTTAAGGCTTGGAATTTTTTATTTTTTTTTAATCCAGATATGATGGCCATGGCTGGTGTGGCTCAATTGGTGGAATCATTGTACAATACACACCAAAAGGTGGTGTGTTTGATTCCCAATCAGGACGCATATCAGGACGCATTCCTGGTCAGGATGCGTGCTGGAGGCAACCAATCAATGTTTCTCTCTCTCTCTCCCCCTCCTTTCTTTAAAATCAATTAAAATAAATAGACCAAAAAAGAAAGGAAGGAAGGAAGGGAAAGAAGGAGGGAGGGAGGAAAACAAGGAAGGAAGGAGGGAGGGAGGGAGAAAACCAGATGTCATGTATCCCATACCAGGAACTGAGGTAAACAAGCTTTGAGTGTTTAATGTTAATCAGGTTTGGAGGCATATGTTGTGCTTCGTGTTTGCAGCATCTGTGGGTGCCAGAGGCTTCACTTTCCTGCAATATCCTTGGTTTCGCTTGGTTTCTCCAGTTGTCTTTGGGCTTCAACAAGAACTGCATTCTGGACAGAGTCTGTGTCCTGCACTTCTTCCAGTTGGAATCACCCCCTGTTATTATACAGGAGCCCTGGTGACATGGTAGGGTGTAGGGCAGGGAAAACACTCCCTGACCTATGATTAAATCTCAGCGTTTTAGCTGACCTGACTGTGTTTCAGAAAATGTTTTCCTAATACTGTTCACCCTTAGGTACAACAGGCAGGTTAGGGGTCAGACTTGGCTAGCTGCCCTTCCCCCAGGACAGCAAAGGTTCTGGCAAAGCTTCCCTGGGAGTGCTGGCTTTTGTTTCTGAGAACAGACTGCTTTGAGCCTATTTCAGAAGGTTACTTTTCTACCCCGCCAACTCCCGAAGTTTAAGAAATTGCTTGGATTTTCACTGTGAGAACTTGGGGTTATTGGCAATAAAACTAATGAAAAGTTGGGAGGCCCCCCCTAACACTGGGGGGCTTGAGGGTTTTCTTACTATCCAGCTAGCCCACAATCCATCTCCAGTAATTTGTCAAAATCCCCATGTCAGTGTTCCTGTACATTTATGGCTCCAGCGGCTTCTGCTCCCGGCAGGCGGATCCTGGCTGTGCTTCGCTGTGTTCACATGCCTGCCCAGACTTTGGGGTGGCGGCTTCCCCGAGCCCTCAGTTCCCTTATGGGGCTGTCTCTCTGACTTTCATTCTGTCCAGCTTTGTACTTGCTCTTCAGATGTAACAACTTCCAAGCTCTTCCCATGCTGGAGCCCAACAACCTGATTTTCAAATTACAATGATAAAATTCTACTTTCTCCAGACCCTCCTTTGTCGTTCAGCTGATCCAGAGAGGACGCTCCAGGTTCAGAAAGGAACATGCTGGGGCCACAGCAAGAGCAGAACACAGCCCAGTTTTTATTTGACACAGTTTTCCTTTGGCTGCGACGCACAAAGGAAGATCACGGAGGATCTGTTTCTGTTTTGATCCTGTAATCATCAAGTCACTTGTGCCATTTTCCTTTTGCTGACTGATCTTTCCTGCTGCTTGACCTGACTTAGAGGATCCAGAGCCCTATCTCAGAACCAATCATAGCCGCTCCTATCAGCCACTGGGGGTTCTGGCTAGGTACTGGTAGGTGGATACAGCTGGATTTTATTATAACTTTTTCTAAAAGTTCTGCAGTTCTTATTTTACTAGTTACATTTTAAATTCACATAGACTATTTATTGATTCTGAAGTAAAGATGGAATCCGGTTTCTTTTATTACCTCCCAAATAGTACACTTTGAAGACTATTTTCTGTCCCAGCCTTTCAGATAAAATCAATAACTGATCAGATCTAGAAAACTACTCGTATGTACTTTTCTCAGTCACCAGCACCATCTTGACAATTTTCTCACATTCCATTAATTCAACAAGTAACTAGCAGGAATTAAAGTAGTGTCAGTACAATTATCATGATATTGAAATATTATTACTAGAAAATAGGGCACAGAAATACTAGAAATATTAATGTACTTAGCGAATGAGATTATGAGTAACTTTATTTTCCAACTCCTGCATTTTCCAAAAAAATTTGTAAGGTCTTCACATTACTTCTATATTTAAAAAAATATATTATTGATGCCTATTGTGAAGAAAGTAATATGCCAGGTAATAATACTATATAGGGGGAAATGAAAAAGAAATATACTAGTAGGTCCTTGAATCCCAGGAGTTTCCCAGCTAGTGGAGGAATAAATTACAATGTGAGGTAATATGTAGCTAACGTTTCACAAGGAAAGAATTTACAGCTTCAAAAACTGTTGGAACATGGAGTTACAGTCACCGAAATAACTAGCTGATGTGTGCACAACAATCTAACTCAAGAGTAGGCCACTTGGAGAAATGGTCTGTTCTTTGGAAAAGAGACTGTGGGAGGAAGCCCTGCTTTATCTTAGAACCCCCGTGTCTTTTCCTGGCTTCCCACTAGCAGGCGGCATATGGTATGCGGTCCTAATCAACTGGCTGACTTTAAGGTTGACTTTTTTCTTTTTTTTTTTTTAAACAAACTCTAAATGAATTTTACTGTGCCATGTTCAGGGACAGTTCTAAGCTTGTATGGCCTGAAACAAAAACTATTTGGGGGCCCTCTTTAAAAAGAAGACACAATTAGGTAATGGAACTTGGAAGAGGTTCATGCAAGGGAAGCTTCAGCTCATTACCTTCAAGGTAAATCCCTCTCTAGTCATGGTTCCCAAATGCGTTATTCTTTATCAGGTCACTGGACATACAGGATAACTATATCTATACCTGTATCTATGTAAATCACCAAAAAGTCTATGAAGCAGGAAGCTTCTATAATCAGTACCTTATTTTAAGCCAGAGGCATAAAAAGAAAACTCCAGGAAAATAAAAATAAAAAGTAGGTATTTTACACGGCCTTTGTTATTGTGGTACCTGGAGAAGCAGTTCAGTGCAGTGGCTTAGAGTGTGAATTTCGGAGTCAAATTGCCTGGATTGAAATCCAAGCTCCACTGCTTCTTAGCGAGGAGGCCTCAGGCAAGTTATTTGATGTGACTATTCTGTTGCTCAGTATCCTCACCTGCAAAATGGGAACACTACCCTCTAAAAGGGGTTCTTGCAAGAACTGGATTAGAATTTGGACAGCAAGAATAGTTAGTATATGTAAAATATTTAGGAACCCAGCATATGGTGAGCACAAATAAAAGTGTGAGCTGTTGGTAACACATCACTAAACAATTATAATTCAGTTGGGTAACTATTTCCATTTTCTAAGCATCTCAACTGATGCTTACAGAGTTCTGTAAAATATAGCTTAATTTCTTTTTTGTTTTTGTTTTTAGAAAGGTGACCTGGGCACATAGATGGGGTGTGATTGTGCTAATGTGCTCTTGAAACACATTTTTTAATCCTCACCCAAGGGTATTTTTCCCCCATTGATTTTTAGAGAGAGTGGAAGGGAAGGGAGGGAGGGGGGAAGAGAGAAACATCGATGTGAGAGAGATAGCAATTGGTTGCCTCCTGTACATGCCCTGACTCGGGCCAGGATCTGGCCTGCAACCTAGGTACATGCCCTTGACCGGGAATCAAACCCGGACCCTTGGGTCTATGGGCCAACATTCTCACCACTGAGCAAAACCAGTCCGGGCAATACAATTTAATTTCTTACAAGAATTTTTTTATTTTAAAAAGACCCTAAATAACATCAAAAAGTAATGGACTGAATGAATTAATGGCATATCAATATCATGGAACCAATGTTAAAGTCAACAAAAAGAATAAGATCTATGAAAAGATCTGACATGGAAAGACCTCTGATATAATATTAACATGCAATATTATATAAGATTGGATTCACTGTTCTTCTGTATGTATGTTGTATTCTGTTTGTACATACATACAGAATATATAATGTATAAATGTATCTATTCACATAGAAAATGCCTGGAAGTATGCATATCATACCATTACAGTGGATATACCTCAGGGGTGGGATTGGGGAATTTATGTACTTACGTCTTACTAGAACTTTGTATTTTATATCATGTGTGTGCATTTCTTATAATTTAAAAATCTGAGTTAGAAAAAAGCTAACCCCACCTTGGAGTGTCCACAAACTTCTCAATCAGCATAGCATCATCGTTGAAAGACTTCTTTGCTTCCCTCCGAGCTGACTCCAACTGTTCTTGAAATTCTTTTTCCGATCTAGCAATCCTCATACCCTAAGATGAAAGGTAGATTTGACTACAACATAAATAAAACAAAGGAGAGGAGCTAGAAATGGAAAATATGAGCACACACAGTCTTACTTTTCCTCCTCCACCACGGATGGCTTTGATCATGACGGGGTAGCCGATCCTCCCAGCATGCTCTCTCAGGCACTGGTCTGTCTGGTCCTCGCCGTGATAACCTTCCACAATAGGCACTCCAGCAGCAGCCATTATGGATTTGGAAGTACTTTACAATAAAAAAGCCCGAGATACCCAAATTCTATGAAATTTCATACAAGAGAAACAAATACAGCCCAGTCTACAAAATATAATGGAACTTTTTATTTTATTTAATTTTTTCTTTTTTTATTCAATTTATTGGGATCATATTATTTAATAAAATTTTACAGGTTTCAGGTGTATAATTCTATAATACATCATTTGTATTATAATGGAACTTTTCAATGGAAAATACCCCATAGATAAAGAAAGAACCCCAGTCTGAGATAACAAATATTAATACAAATATTAAAATATCTGTTGATTTCTCCTCAATCCAATTTTTCATGTGGTAGCTTATCCTACCTCGTTTTTAATCCCCCACAAAAGAATTAGCATGTTGATTAGAAATACTAATTAGCTGAGGATTTTCTGTAACTCCCTGGAGTGGCAGATAAACAACTTATGCCTATTACAACCAAAGTGTATTATTAGCATGTCTATTGTAGTTAAAGTAAATCATTTCAATTGACCTTATTTAAAAAACAAAAACTCATACCTCTTTATACCCATGTCCCTAATTGCAGATGAGGGAGGACCTATAAAAATAATTCCTTCTTGCTTACATAGTTCGGCAAATTCCATGTTTTCTGAAAGAAAACCATACCCAGGATGGATAGCCTAGAAGCGAGAAATGAAGAGACAAAGTTACTAGCACTCCACTGGCAAATGGGATGCAGGCAGCATCGTTTTGCTGTGGGGAGGCCTCTCTGTACGCTGGTGGTACCGATGCTATGCTACCAAAGCCTGTTTCCAAACAGACGTCTGAAACATTCACACTGAAGTTCTGAAGCCTTCCCTGAACCAGAAGACTCTGCATTTCTTTTTATTGTGGTAATACATACTACGGTACCTCTGTTTTAACCACATGTAAGGGCACAATCCAGTGGCATTAAGCACATTCACAATGCTGGGCAGCCATTACCACCAACCATCTCCAGAAAGCTTTCATCACCCCAAACAGAAACTCTGTACCCTTAGACACTAACCCCCCTCTCCCTGATAACTTTCTGTCTAACAAATTTTACTTCCTGTCTCTACGAATTTGTTTATTCTAGGAACCTGGTATAAGTGGAATTGTACAGACTTACCCTGTTGTGTCTGGCTTATTTCACGGAGCAGAATGTTTCCCAGGCTCATCCACGTGGTAGCATGTATCAAAATTTCATTTCGTTTTTTTTAAGGCTGAATAATATTCCCCTGTATGTATCTATTCGGCATTTTGTTTACCGTTCACCTGTTGATGGATGTGGGATTGTTTCCACCTTCTGGTTATTATGAATAATGCTGCTATACTGGTACACTTTGATGTACCTGTATCTCTTTGAGTACCTGCTTTAAATTCTTAGAAGTATCAATCTACAAGTAGAATGGACGGATCAGAAGAATCTGTATTTTCATTTATAATAATACTGCCTTTAGGGTAGAATGTCAAGGAGTAAAGGCAATGGGGGTTTCTTGACTCTGCCTTCGTACAGGGCTGGCCTAGAACCGAAACTGTGGAACTCACAAGCTGAGAAGAGCACACCAGCACAATCACACTCCATCTATCTTCAAGTTACTATGTGCCCATGTCACCTTCCTAAAAAGAAAACTAAGAAGCAAACAAAAAGTCATATGCTAAAGCCCGTATACACTGAGTGGCCAGATTATTATGATCTCTGAACACATAATAATATGGCCACTCAGTGTGTATGCACGCGTGCGCACACACACACATGGGTGGCTAGCCTGCCTGCTGGCCAAAATCCTGGTTAAGGAGACAATTTGCATATTAGCCTTTTATTATATAAGATATACACTGAGTGGCCATATTATTATGCGTTCAGGGATCATAATAATCTGGCCATTCAGTGTATACTTTAATGAAAGCAGACCACCTCAGATTTTTGCCTAGTTATTTGCACGTTCCTCAGAGTTTTAACAAATTATGTATCTGGCTTTCTCGCTCACAAAAGAGGAAAATCAGTGACCCAAGAACAGTGTGTTCTCTTAGGGCAAACATGCCAACAGGAAAGAGGGAAGCCACAGGAAAGCAAACAGTTGCAGCTCAGATTATTTAGTGAGGGATGAAGCAACTCGGTCTCCCACTTCAGTAGGAGACCTCAGGACATCTGCTCTTCTAAAATAATAATTATAACCAATTTATATAATAAAAGCCTAATATGCAAACTGACCGAACTGTGGAATGACCCCAGTGGGACGATTGGTCACTATGATGTGCACTGACCACCAGGGGCAGACACTCAACACAGGAGTTGTCCCCTGGTGGTCAGTGCACTTCCACAGGGGGAGCACTGCTCAGCCAGAAGCTGGGCTCACGGCTGGCGAGCACAGCGGTGGTGGTGGAAGCCTCTCTCGCCTCATGGCATCGCTAAGGAGCAGTGAGCTGAGAGGTAGGGAGCAGCGAGTAGGCAGGCAGTAAGGAACAGGGGTCCCAGACTGCGAGAGGGTGCTGGCTGGGCTGAGGGACATCCTCCCACCCCCAGTGCCCAAATTTTGTGCACCGTGCCTCTAGTTGAATATAAAAAGAAAGCTCTGCCAACCCTATTTCAAAATAGTTACATTTAAAGGGCATTTCACAATTAAAGCAGTTAGCTTCCAATGTCTGGGAAACTCATGTGAATAGAAAAAGCCGTATCTTACTAATGGCAAACAACAAAATGCTAAATATTGAATAAAATGCGAAAAGTCACATTTTGATGTCAGTTTGGAATTTTGTTTCTTTCAAACCAATGCTCAATTTTAGACATTTTCTATGAAAAGGTCAGATGTTATTTATGCTAAGCAAACTGAAAAAGATCCACACTCAGTCCTCCCTGGTTTGCTAACAGCTCTTTTTTTTTTTTTTAGGTATGATTTACATATATAATATTGTCCCATTTATAGTTTCATGAATTTAGTAAATATATACAATTGTGCAACCATTACTACAATCCAGTTTTAGAACACTTCTGTCACTCAAAAATGTTCCTGTGTGCCCACATGCATAACTAGTTAATTCTTACTTCTAGAACCAAGCAACTTACTGACCTGCTGTCTCTATAGTTTCACTTGCTTTTTTTTTTTTAGAAATTTCCTAGAAATGTAATAATATAATACACATAGTCTTCTTATATGTCTGACTTCTTTAACTTAGTGTAATTTGGGGGTGAGGGGAACATTTTAAATACAGTGGTACCCCGAGATACGAGTGCCCTAACATATGAGATTTTTGAGATACAAGCCATCGAGCGAGCGATTTTTGCTTTGAAATACGAGCAACAGTTGAGATATAAGTAATTGCGTGGATCAGCCGGCTGCACATGACCCACCAGTTTACCGAGATTCGAGTGTCTCATAGTTTCCCACGCCTCAAGGTTACAGAACGAATTAAACTCATATCTCGAGGTACCACTGTATATATATTTTTATTGATTTCAGAGAAGGAGAGAGAGAAACATCAACGATGAGAGAGAATCACTGATTAGCTGCCTCCTGAATACTTCCTATTGGGCATGTGCCCTTGACTGGAATCGAACCCAGGACCTTTCAGTCTGCAGACCGATGCTCTAGCCACTGAGTCAAACTGGCCAGGGCACTTAGCGTAATTTTTTGAGGTTCATCCTTGTTATTGTCTGCATTGGTAGTTTATTTCTTTTTATAGAGTTGATTCTACTATGATATGCTACATTTAGTTCATGATTTCATTTGGATTTTTTTCCTATTTGGGGCCATTATGAATAATGCTGTTATGAACATTCATACAAGCCTATTTTTCAGTTATCTTGGGTAAATGCTCAGGAGGGCAACTGTTGGGTCAAAATATGGTAAGCATATGTTTAAATCTTTAAGTGTTTTTTTTTAAATATATTTTTTATTGATATTTTACAGAGAGGAAGGATGAGGGATAGAGAGCCAGAAACATCGATGAGAGAGAGACATCGACTAGTTGCCTCCTGCACGCCCCCTACTGGGGATGTGCCCGCAACCAAGGTACATGCCCCTAACCAGAATCGAACCTGGGACCTCTTAGTCTACAGGCCGATGCTCTATTCACTGAGCCAAACCGGTTTCGGCTAAATTTTTAAGTTTTTTAAAGAAGCTATCCTACTTTGCATTTCTACCAGCAATATCTTATGGTTTCAAGTTTCTCCAAATTCCAGCCAACATTTATTATGTCTTTTTCTTGTATTTATAACATCCTAATGATTGTGAAATGGTATATAACTGTGTGGTGTTTTTTTTTTTTATTTCAGAGAGGAAGGAAGAGGGAGAGAGCAATAGAAACATCAATGATGAGAGAGGATCATTGATTGGTTGCCTCTTGCATGCCTCTTACCGGGAATTGAGCCTGAAACTTGAGTATGTGCCCTTAACCAGAATCGAACCTGGGACCCTTCAGTCCCCAGGTCGACACTCTAGCCACTAAGCCAAACTCTTTAGGGCTATAACTGTGGTTTTAATGTCAATTTCCCTAGTGACTAATGATATTGAGTATCTTTTATCTGGCTTATTGGCCATTTGTGTATCTTCTCTGGTGATGTGTCTATTCAACTCTTTTGCCCATTTTCTTTAATTGAGTTGTTTGAATTGTAAAGTGTTCCTTAAAAATTCTGGATACCACTTTTTATCAAATATATGTTATGCACATATTTTCTCCCAGTCCACGGCTAATCTTTTAAGTTCTTAATGGTTTCTTTTGAAGAGCAAAAGTTTTAAATTTTGGTGAAGTTTATTTTATCAATTTCTTCTTTTATGAATCTTGCTAATAATATTATATCAAAGAAATTATTGCCTAATCTTCTCAAAGATTTTCTCTTTATGTTTTCTTCCAGAAATTTTATAATTGTAGGCTTCCATTTAGGTATATGCTACATTTCAAGTTATTATTATTTTTTTAATTAAAGTGTAAGGTAAGAGTGTAGAAACTAAACTTTAGGTTCATCTTTTTGAATATAGATAGCCAATTGTTCCAGCACCATTTGTTGAAAAAACCACTTTTTCCCTGTTATATTACTTTACCTTTATTCAAAAATTAATTAACCATAAATGTGCAACTTTCTATTCTGTTCCACTAACCTGTATATTTATCCTTCTGTTAACACACTATTGGTTACTGTAACTTTATAATGAGTTTTGAAATAGAGGGTCTAAACCCTACACCAAGCATGTCAAATTCATGGCCAGCAGGCTGCATGCCTCATTTAAATGCTCTACACATTTGTTAGTCTTTTGAAACTTGTTTTAACTATATACTAGGCTTTTCGCTATTTGAGGACCAGGCTTGTCAATGTCTATAAAATAGCCTGTTGGGATTTTGATATAGAGTGAATTAAATCTATCAGTTAATTTGGAAAGACTTGCCATCTTAACAATATTGAGTCTTCCAATGATTTATCTACTTATTTATTTAGGACTCATTTAATTTTGCTCAGCAATGTTTTAGTTTTCAATATACTGGTCTTAAACTACTTTTGCTAACTTTGTTACTATTTGGTTTTGATGATACCATTTATGACTGTAACTGTTTCCTTAATTTCATTTTCAAAGTGTTGCTAGCTTCCCTTCTTTTGAACAGATATTAAACTGATAGAACTCTGATGAGCTAGATCAGCGGTCCGAGGCTCACCAGCCACAGGCGGCTCTCGAGCTGCGATTTGCTGCTCTGTTGACTAATGAATTTGCTGACCACTAGCTAGATAAATATTACCCCTTGAAACTAAAAAGAAAAGCAGCTATCTACTTGTGAATATCGAGTTCAATCACACATTCTGGGAATGACCTCAAGAAGTTTAATTTCTCTTAAGAAGAATAGCTTACTATAGCCAAACCACAGTATTCTTGGGCATTTGAATAAATTAAAAAAGAAAAAAATGCAATACTAACACCAGTGGGCAATTTCCTTGCCCATCAGGCATATATTTAGCTGCCATTTCACCCTGGTGATTCACAAAATTGCAAGCCTGTTTGGATTGTTCATTCCATACTAATGCTTTTTAACAGGAAAGATAGAAACTGGGGGATGGCTCAATATAGAAAATGTATTCTCTAAATAATAATTTTGTGCAAATTGGGCAACACGTTTACTTTTGTGTTGTATATTTCTTCATCACCCTTACCTGTGCAGCAGAGATCTTGGCCACTTGAATGATTTTCTCCATAGATAGGTAGCTCTGCTGAGAGGGAGCAGGACCAATGAAATGCGCTTCGTCTGCCTGTTTAACAAATGGTATATGTTTAAAAAAACCACAGACCTCGTATTCTATATAGGACTGCTTCAGGGACATAGAAATAGAGAAAGAAATAGGGATAGAAATATAGAAATATCCCCAAGAACAATACGAAAGTACCAGCTCATATCTATGCTACAAAAATAAGCCACTGAGGTCCGGACGTTGTGGCTCAGTGGTTGAACATCGACCTATGAACCAGGAGATTATGGTTTGATTCCTAGTCAGGACACATGCCTGGGTTGTGGGCTCAATCTCCAGTCGGGAGCATGCAGGAGGCAACCGATCAGTGTTTCTCACTATTGATGTTTCTATTTTTCTCCCCTTTTTCCTTCCTTTCTCTGAAATCAATAAAAACATATTAAAAAATAATAATCCAATTTGAAATCTTTTGCAGTAGGAGAATGCCAGGACTTGATTTTTATGCATAATATATGTCACACACTAAAGTAAAATGAAAGTGGCTTAGGATAGACAGCAACAGGCATTCACAATATGAGAGAGAAAAGTGGCTAGAAAGCTGCCTGTGCCTACGACGCAAAGCTGGAAGACCCAGTGAAACTCATCACTGTGGATTTGTCAACAGCTGAATTCATCCATGCCTGGGTTCTGTTAGTGGTTGGCAAACCGCAGCCCTCGAGCCACATGCAGCTCTTTGGCCCCTTGAGTGTCGCACTTCCACAAAATACCACAGCCTGGGCGAGTTTATTTTGAAGAAGTGGCATTAGAAGAAGTTTAAGTTTAAAAAATTTGTCTCCCAAAAGAAATTTCAGTCGTTGTACTGTGGATATTTGGCTCTGTTGACTAATGAGTTTGCCAACCACTGGTCTAAGGGATAATAGATAGTTATAATTGCTAACATGTACAAACCTTGGGGGAGGAAGGTCCTTGTCATTATAATTTTCCAGTTAAGCCAAGTCTCTGAAACACTGAGTGACTTGTCTAAGACCCTGGGGCAGTAAGTAGTAGTTGCTAAAACTAGAATCTTGATCCTTTTCCTTGCACAGCAGGGATGTGGATCTGAGCCCCTCAATGGGTGGTCTGTGCATCAGCCACATTCTGTGAACTGCTTTAACCAATCCTTATTGACAGGACCTGGCGTGTAAATCAACTACATCACAGAGTACACTGTTTGGTTCCACTGGTGTCCTCTTTAGAAAATGTCCCCAAAAGGAATTATTAGTGAGCACCTGAACTTATCTACCGCAACACTGTTAACACCTAGCAAATATAAACTGTCAACATAAAGGACTAAAATACTGACACACGAAACAAGTTTGATCTCCAGTTTTTAGCAACATACCATGTCCACATGCATGGAGTTCCTGTCAGCCTCACTATAAACAGCCACGGACTGTATACCCATCTTTTTAGCTGTTCGCATCACCCTGCAGGCGATTTCTCCTCTGTTGGCAATGAGGACCTTGGTAATGTTGCATCCTAAAACATCATAAAAATCATACAAAAAATATTACTGGGGAGCAAAGAATAAAAAGACAAAATAAATATGTTATGATACTAACAAGCTGACAAATGTTTATGTTGGTTAAAATCAGCAAAGCAGAGGCTAAAATAAACATTTTAATTAATATTAGTGCATTTCTTGTCATTATAATTCAAGATATCCTTATTAATACAAACTCTTAAATTACTCATATTTTTCAACTTAAAATCAAATCAAAAGATGCTTTGTTATGCCAAAGACCAAAAATAGCTTTAAAAAATCAGAGTTAATAATCATCTTTTTAAAATTTTGTTCTTCAATTACAGTTGACACTCAACATTATTTTATACTAGAGGCCCCGTGCACGAAATTCATGCACTGGGGGGATGAATGGCGCTCCTCCAGTGAAATTCATGCACTGGGGGGCAGGGGGCAGGTCCCTCAGTCCGGCCTGCGCCCTCTCACAGTCTAGGACCCCTCGGGGAATGGCCGACTGCCGGCTTGTGGCTGGATGGCCTTCTGCTGCTGCGTCGCCTGCTGCCTGAGCTTCAGCAGCTGCTGCGTGTGCATGGGCTGGGCCACCATGGTCTGTCCTGCGCACACCATGGAGTGGGTGAGTCAAGCACAGAGGCAGGCTCACCCTGAGTTCTCTGCGCTTCCTTGAGTCATTGAGTTGTTCAGACTGACTGCCTCCTACAGAGAATGGAACTGGGACTGGGCCTATGCCAGCAATCAGACATCCTTCTCACAGTCCAGGACCCCTCAGGGGATGTGGCAGTGCATCAAGCGGCAGGTGTCCAGGGAGGAGGCCGAATCGGGGTCAGGCACCCTTTGCACCCATCACAGCCCACTGCACCTGTTGCCGCCGCTCGGTAGTGAACCCAGCTTCTAACTGAGTGGCACTCTTCTGTGGGAGCACACTGACCAACGAGGGACAGCTTCTGCATTGAGTGTCTGCCCCCTGGTGGTCAGTGCACATCACAGTGACTGGTCATTCTGGTCATTCCGCCGAAACGGTTGCTTAGGCTTTTATTATATAAAAGGTGTACAGCATAATGGTTAGACAATTGTATCATTTATTACAAAGTGATCCCCTGATAATTCAAGTACCCACCTGGCACCATACATAGTTATTGACAATATTATTGACTATATACCCTAGGCTGCCCTTTACATCCCCATGGCTATTTTGTAACTAGCAATTTATTCATACCTCTCAATCCCTTTACCTTTTTCACCAAGCCCTCCAACCCCCCAAACATCTGGCCACCATAAGTTTGTTCAGTGCATCGATTGAGTCTGTTTCTATTTTATCTTTTTCTTTAGATTCTTCATATAAGTGACATTTGTCTTTCTCTGTTGTCCTTATTTCACATAGCATAATACTCTCTAGATCCATCCATGTTGTTGCAAATGGTAATATTTCATTCCTTTGTATGGCCCAGTAATACTCCATTGTATATATCTAACCACTTCTTCTTCACCCACTTGTCTACTCATGGACAGTTGGGTTGTTTCCATTTCTTGGCTATTGTAAATAATGCTGCAATGAACACAAAGGTGCATATATCTTTTCGAATGAATATTTTGGGTTTCTTTGGAAATATACTGGAAATGGAGTTGCTGGGTCATAACTTAGTTCTATTTTTAACTTTTTTAGGAACCTCCACAGTTTTCTATAGGGGTTGCAATGATTTGCATTCAAACATTGTAAGAGGGCATTCCCTTTTCTCAACATCTCCCCAACACTTGTTTTTGAATTTATTGATGACAGCCATTCTGACAGATGTAACATTCATTGTTTTTAATTTACGTTCTCTGATGATTTATGACACTGAGCATCTTTTATATGTCTAATAAACATATGTATGTCCTCTCTGAAGCAGTGTCTATTCAGGTCCTCTGTCCATTTTTAATTGGATTGTTTTTCTAATGTTGAGTTGTATGAGTTCTTTATAAATTTTGGGTATTAATCCCTTAGCCAGTATATCGTTTGGGAATATCTTTTCTCATTCAGTGGGTTGTCTTTTCATATTATTGGTAGTTTCCTTTGCTGTGCAAAAACTTTTTAGTTTGATATAGTCCCATTTGTTTATTTTTTCTTTTGTTTCCCTGGCCCAAGGAGATATATCAGAAAGAATATTGCTAAGAAAAATGTCAGAATTCACTGCCAATGTTTTCTTCTAGGAATTTTGTGGTTTGAGAGTCTTATATTTCTTTAATTCATTTTGAGTGTATTCTTGCAGATGGTGTGAGAAGGTGGTCTAGTTTCATTTTCCTCCATGCATCTGTCCAATTTTCCCAAAACTATTTATCGAATAGACTATTTTTACCCCCAGTGTAGATTCTTACTTCCTCTGTCATAGATTAACTGACCATATAAGCGAAGGTTTTTCTGGAGCTCTCTATTCTGTTCTATTGATTTACTGTCGGTTTTTATGACTAACTCATGCTATTTTGATTACTCTAGCCTTGTAGTATAGTTTGGTATCAAATAGTGTGATACCTCCAACTTTGTTCTTCTTTCTCAAGATTGCTGTGGCTATTTGAGGGTCCTTTGGGGTTCCTTATAAGTATTTGGATTATTTGTTCTAGTTCTGTAAAATATATCATTGGTATTTTTGGTAGAGATTGTGTTGAATCAATAGGTTGCTTTGGGAAGTATGGACATTTTAACAATGTTAATGAGCAGGGTATATGCTTCCATTTATTCGCATCTTCTTTGATTTCTTACAATTTTTCAAGTAAAGGTCTTTTACCTCCGTGGTTGAATTTACTCCTAGGTATTTTTTTATGCAATTGTAAATAGAATTGTTTTCTTAATTTCCCTTTTTGATAGTTCATTTATTGATGTATAAAAATACAACCAACTTCTGAATATTTATTTTATATCCTACTACTTTACAAATCATTTATCAATTCTAATAGGTTTTTTTGGTAGACTCTTGAGGGTTCTCTATATACAGTATTATGGCATCTGCAAATAATGACAGTTTTACATCTTCCTTTCCAATTTAGATGCTTTTTACTTCTTCTTGTCTGATTGCTATGACTAGGACTCCCAGTAGTACTATGTTGAATAAGAGTGGTGAAAGCAGACATCTCTGTCTTGTTTCAGATCTTAAGGGAAACTGTTTTAATTTTTGCCCATTGAGTATGATGTTAGCTGTGGGTTTGTCATATATGGCCTTTATGTTGAGGCATGTTCCTGCTATTTCCACTTTTGAGAATTATCATAAACTAGAGGCTCTGGTACATGAAATTCGTGCATGGGGGGTGGGAAGGGGTATGTTCCTCAGCCCAGCCTGCACCCTCTCCGATCTGGGACCCTTGAGGGCAGTCACATATTCCTCTCACAATCTAGGACTGCTAGGTCCCAACCACTCACCTGACTGCCTGCCTGCCTGCCTGATTGCCCCTGCTTCTGCCTGCCAGTCTGATCACCACCTAACTACTGATCTACATCTAACTGCTCCCCTCCTGGCCTGATTGTCCATAACCACCCTCCCCTGCTGGCCTAGTCGCACCCAACTGTCCTCCACTGCAGGCCTGGTCACTGCTAACTGTCCTTCCCTGAAGGCCTGGTCCCTCCCAAATGCCCTCTACTGCTGGCCTGGTAACCCATAATTGCCCTCTCTTGCCAGCCTGGTCGTCCCTAACTGCCCTCCTCTGTAGGCCTGGTCCCTCCCAACAACCCTCCCCTGCAAGCCTGGTCCCGCACAACTGTCCTCCCCTGCAGGCCTGGGTTCCGCCCCCCCTCAACTTCCCTCCCCTGCTTGCCTGATCGCTCACAACTGCCCCTCCCCTGCTGGCCTGGTCACACCCAACTGTCCTCCACTGCAGGCCTGGTCACTGCTAACTGTCCTTCTCTGCAGGCCTGGTCCCTTCCAAATGCCCTCTACTGCTGGCCTGGTAACCCGTAATTGCCCTCTCTTGCCAGCCTGGTTGCCCCTAACTGCCCTCCCCTGCAGGCCTGGTTCCTCCCAACTACCCTTCCCTGCAAGCCTGGTCCCCCACAACTGTCCTCTCCTGCAGGCCTGAGTCCTCCCCACCAACTTCCCTCCCCTGCTTGCCTGATCGCCCACAACTGTCCCTCCCCTGCAGGCCTGGTCCCACTCCAGCTACCCTCCACTACAGGCCATCTTGTGACAGCCATCTTATGTCCACATGGGGGCAGCCATCTTTGACCACATGGGGGCAGCCATCTTGGGTGTTGGAGTGATGGTCAATTTGCATATTACTCTTTCATTAGCTAGAATGGGTGCTTGGTTTTATAAAATGCTATTTTGCATCTGTTGATATCATGATTTTTATCCTTTGTTTATGTGATATATCACGTTAATTGATTTTTGGATACTAAACCAACCTTGCATCCCAGGAATAAATCCCACTTGATCATTGTGTATGATCTTTTTTATGTATTGTTAAATTTGGTTTGCTAATATCTTGTTGAGGATTTCTGCATCTATGTTCATTAGGATTATTGGCCTATAGTTTTCTTTTTTGTAATGTCTTTGTCTAGTTTGGGAATCAGGATAATGTTGGCTTCATAAAATAAAACCTTCCCTCTTCTTGAATTGTTTGAAATAATTTGAGAAGGATAGGTGTTAAGTCTTTTTTGAATATTTGATGAAATTCAACTGTGACTCTATCTGATCCAGGATTTGTTTGTTGAGAGTTTTTTGATTACTGCTTTGATTTCACTAGTAGTGTTCACCTGTTCAGATTTTCTTCTTGATTCATTCTTAAAAATTTTTATATTTTTAGGGATTATCCATTTCTTCCACATTGTTCAATATGTAAGCATATAATTGTTTGAAGTCTTATAATCCTTTGTACTTCTGTGTGTCAGTTGTCACTTCTGATCTTTTATTTCTGATTTTATTTATTTGGGTCGTCTCTCCTTTTTTTTATGAGTCTGGTTAAAGATTTATCCATCTTGTTCATTTTTTCAAAGAATCAGTTCTTGGTTCATTGATCTTTTGTATTGTCTTTTTTTTTTTTTATCTCTATTTCACTTCTGCTCTGATCTTTATTATATCCTTTCTACTTTCCTTCTACTCCCGTTGAGCCTTGTTGTTATTTTTCCAGTTCCTTAAGCATAAGGTTAGATTGTTTTGAGATTTTTCTAGTTTTATGAGGTAGGCTAGTATTGCTATGAATTTCCTCTTATGATTGCTTTCACTGTGTAACATAGATTTTGTGTTGTTGTGTTTTTATTTTAATTTATCTCAAGGCATTTTTTAATTTCTTCCTTGGTCTCGTTAAACCATTAAATCATATTTAGTAACATGTTTAGCCTCCACATGTTGGTGTGCTTTTAAGGTTTTTTGTCTTGCAACTGATCTCTAGTTTCATACCATTGTAGTCAAAGAACATTCTTGATATGATTTCAATCTTCTTCAATTTTGTGGCATAACGTGGTCTATCTTGAAAAATTTTCCATGTGCACTTGAAAAGAATGTATATTCTACTGCTTTGGGATAAAATGCTCTTAAATATTAATTCCATCTGGTGGAATGTGTCATTTAAGGCCACTGTTTCCTTATTGATTTTCTGTCTGGAAGATATATCCATTGATATCAATGGTGTGTTAAAGTTCCCCACTGACTGTATTACTGTCCTTCTCTCCTTTTATGTCCATCAAGACTTGCTTTATATATTTAGATGCATAATTGTTTACAAAGACTATATCTTCTTATTGAATTCATTCCTTTATTACCTTTATCATTATGTAATGTTCTTTGTCTCTAATCTCAGCCTTTGTTTTAAGGTCTATTTTGTCTGATATAAGTATTGTTACCCCAATTTTTTTTTATTTCTATTTGCATGAAATCTGTTTTGATTTTGTCTGTGTGTGACTTTGTCTGTGTGTGACTTTCGATCTAAAGTGGCTATCTTTTATCATATAGAATATACACAGAGCTACCCTATATCTTTTGATTGAAGCACTTAATTCATTTACATTTAAAGTGATTATTTATAGGTACATAGTTATTGGCATTTTATTATTCATATTTATGTCCCTCCCCCCAACCCCGCCCCCTCTTAAAGAAGCTCCTTTAACATTTCTTGGTTTGGTGGTGATGAACTCCTTTGGCTTTTTCTTTATCTCTCCTTCAATTTTAAATGATAGCTTTGCAGGGTAGAGCAGACTTGGTTCTAGCTTACTTTTCATCACTTTGAATATTTCATGTCAATCCCTACTGGCCAGAAAGGATTCTGTTGAGAAATTAGCTGGCAGTTTTAAGGGGCTCTCCCTTGTAAGAACTGTCTTTCCCTTGCTGCTTTTAAGATTCTTTCTTTGTCTTTAACCTTTGCCATTTTAATTATGATGTGTTTTGGTGAAGGCTTCTTCAAATTCATTTTTGGGAGGACTCTCTACACTTCTTGCACTTGTGATTTCCTTCACTGTGTTAGGGAAGGTTCCAGTCAGCCATGATTTTTTCAAATAGATTCTCAATTCCCTACTCTCTCTCTTTACCTCCTGGTATCCCCATTATACTGTTATTATACTTGATGTTATCACAGAAGTCCCTTAAATTTTCTTCATTTAAAAAAAAAATTCTGCTCTGATTGGGTGTTTTCTGCTACCTTGTCTTCTAAATCTGATTAGACCCCCTGCTTCATCTAATTTGCTGTTGATTGCTTCTAGTGTTTTTATCATTTCAGTTATTGCAGTAATAGCTAATCTTTAAGTAAGTACTTTCTATGCTTCAGGTCCTGTGCTAAAAAGACTCTCTCTAGAGTTAAACCTTCACAGTAATCATATTAAGTAGATATGATTATTATCTTAATTTCTAAAATGAAGAAATTAAGGTTGAAAGAAATATTACATTCCTGAAATTATATAGCTAAAGAAATGGTGGATCGAAGATTGAACCCAGGTTAGCTTCACTCCAGAATTTGAGCTCTTAGACACTTGGCCCACTACCTCTATCACTCTGAGCACAGGGATGTATGATTCTCTTGTAATATAAATGAATATTGCACCAGTTCACTGTCATCAGTGCTATAATGACATATTACACTAATACATGAAATCCACTTCCATCATTACACACATATCTTTTGATGGGAGCACTAAATTCATTTACATTTAAGTGATTATTCATAGGTATATAGTTATTGTTCTTTGACATTTCATAATATTTATTTTCTCAAAAAATAGGTTATATAGAACTTAAAACAATGTTTTTAAATAAGGATCTATAGAGTCCAAGAGTTGTCATAGGTCATAGGGGCTGTTAAGATGAAGTACACATTTGTGTTTAGCGAGGAGGGGGTGAGAGCTATACCAATCACCCACAAGTATATTTAAATGTGTTTTATAATTGGAAATTTCATGTAAAACTTTTATTTGAAAAAAAAAGTCCTGCTACTTAAAATACATGTTATAAAGCACTGACTTAGACTATACTAATACTTGAAATCATATGATTTCATACATGATTTCATAGTTATGTTTTTCCAATTCAATACACTATGAGAGTCAGACAGAAATAACATAAATATAAAATATATTTTCCTACATATTTTAGATACAACAGCAAGATATATGACATAAAGGAGATAAAAACGATGACAATACTTACTAAAAAAATTATCACAAAAATCCAAAACTTCAAAAGTATATGAGAACTACTTCTATTATGCACCAATTGAAGAATTAAACATTTCCGTTTCTTACTTCACCCTCTGAAGCAAAGTCAAGCAGTACAACAAAAACTGTTAATACCTGTGGTTGTTGCATACTTCATGGTTCTTTGCTTCCAAGCCCATCTCCTATAAAATGAATCCAAATAGAGTTATAATTAAATAGGATATGCAAGATCAGTCAATATTCTTTCAAATAAGCTAAAATATTTTAAAAACTAAAACCTAGTACAGATATGACCTTGTTAAACCTTAAGCCTACAAAGTGATTTACTAAACATTCTTGGTGGAAAGAAAACTAATCTAGAAATCAGGAGTTACAGTTCTGGCTGTTCTCCCTGGCAGTTCGTGGCCTTGAATGAGTCATTTAACCTTCTTGCTCCTGAGATTGGCATTTGACCAGAGTCAAAGATGTTGACTGGGAAGCCAAGGTACTTCAAGATCATCTAGTTCAGCCCGGCCCGAGGGCTCAGTTGGTTGAGCACCTTCCCATGCTCCAAAGGGCTGCTGGTCTGATTCCTCATCAGGGCACATACCAGGGTTGCAGGTGTATGGAGGTCACATCGTTATTTCTCTCTCTTCCTCTCTATAAGCATGTCCTCAGGTGACGATTAAAATAAAATTCTAATTCAACTTTTTTTTACTAGAACCCAAAGTAAAAACTGTATTTGACTTCATAACCAAGTATGTACACTAAACAGAAGTTTCCTAAAAGAAGACTTTCCCTGTATTTTGATTTTCTATTCTGTTTTGTTCTATTCCATTTTATTAAGTAAAATTTGTTGGTCAAACTACAGTTTGAAGAATACCAATCCATCTCAACCCTCTGATGAGACAGGTTTGAACAATTAGGCCCAGAGAAGTAAAAGGAAGGAGCTGAACAAGGGAAGCAGAAAGAATGCTGACTCTGGGGCCTGCTGGAGGAGCCACCTACTTTAGCTGCTGGGGGTCCTGCACAAGTTGCTTTATATCAGTTTTTCAACCTTTTGTTTTCATTGCCACCCCCTAGAAAATTTAAATACTAAAGAATAAGATTTTTGTAGGAGTGACTGAGCTTGGAGTGGTCACAAATCATGTTAATATCTGTTAAAAAAGAAAACCACAGCCCCTAAAATTGCTTCACTTGTGCTAAAGCCCATGATAGCAAACCTAGACTTAATACCTGGTCTAATTTCATCAGTTCCATTCCTTCTTCCCAAAGAAAGAAGAGGCAATCTAAGGATTAAAACTGGCAGCAGTGTAGGTGGATGCTGCACGGACATACTCCCAGAAACAACCTGGAATTACAACTGAAATGTAGAAAGGCTTCCTGAATAATCAATGGAAAACTCACAGGAGAGAACTCTGATATCCAAGGACCAAAGATGGAGACCACATACAGTCTGGTAGGAGGGGCAGAGGTACAAAAGGGCTGGCCTGGCACCCACAGAGAGCAACTGAAGCCCCAGAGAGATATCTCAGCTGTGGGGGGGAGGGTATAGTGCCACTGAGGACTCTGAGATCTAACCGTCAAGCTGGGCTCCCCAGCAGAGAGCACCAAATCTGAGGAAGGTACCTACATAACATCTAGCTGTGAAAAGCAGCATGGTACTGTCTGCCAGGGAGTGGCAGCTGAACATTCGAGCACCCTCTTGAAGGGCCAACACACAAAAATTTCCTGTGAAGCCACCCACCTTGTGCTCTGGCAGAGCGAGGGTGAAGTGAACTGAAGCTAGAGAACAGAACCCAGGACTGGGGACTCACGGGCCAGAGCTCAGAAGACAGACACCACAAGTTTCCTGGGCTGAGTCATTCCCTCACACCGTGAAGGACATCTTTCCCACATAGACATCTGCCTTTCCTGGGGGGAAGATACCCTATTGGAAAACACCTTGCCCTGAGGCCTCTTAAGAGATTAAAAGCAACAATTAGCCTCCAGGCAGAAGCAATGCCCCACTCTGTTGAAAAAAACTCTCAGTATACCTGAGGATGATTGCCTGGGAGCACTTCTAATCCTATTAGTCTGTAAACACAGGCTGTCTTCTGGAGGCTTTGAGTCTTTGCCTGATCCAATTAGTCAGAAACAGCCTTTACACTGTCCTGCATTAAAGATTGAGAGGTGTAGAGGATCTACCTAATACATAGTCATAAACACAAACAGATAACCAAAATGAAGAAACAAATAACTCCCAAATGAAAGAACTAGAGAATTCTCCAAAAGAAGAGACAAATGAAACAGAGATAATAAATTTATCTGAAACAAAGTTCAAAGTAATGATGGTAAAAATGCTCAACAGTATGAAAAAAGACATAGTAACTATGAAAAAAGAATAGGATGAGATAAAGAATAATATAATACAAAAAAAGCAGATTACAGGAAGCTGAGGATTGAATCAGTGAATTAGAAGACAGAGTTGATAGAAAATATCACTCAATCAGAGAACCAAAAAGAAAAAAACATTAAAAAACAGGAGGACAGCTTAAGGGAGATATGGGGCAATGTGAATAGCAGGTATGCCAGAAGAGGCAGAAAGGGAGAAAGGAATAGAGAAGGTATTTGAAGAAATAATAGCAGAAAACTTCCCTAACCTGGTAAAGAAAAAAGTCACACAAGTTTAGGAGACACAGAGAACCCCAAACAAGAAGAAGCCAAATAGACCCATGCCCAGACACATCATAATTAAAATGCCAAAAATTAAAGACAAAGAGAGAATCTTAAAGGCAGCCAGAGAAAAGAATACTGTTACCTACTAAGGAGCTCCCATAAGGGTGACACGTGATTTCTCATCAGAAACTCTACAGGTCAGAAGGGAATGGTATGAAGTACTCAAGGTAATGAAAAGTAAAGATCTGAGACCAATATTACTATATCTAGCAAGGCTATCATTCAAAATAGATGGTCAAATAAAGAGCTCCCCAGACCAAAAAAAAAAAAAAAGTTACAGTTCATCACCACCAAGTCAGCATTATAAGAAATGCCAAAGGGATTGCTGTAAGGGATTGTTGAGAGGAAGAAACAGAGAGAGAAACCTAGCCATAAAGAATTAAAATGGCTATAAATAAGTATCTCTCAATAATAATCCTAAATGAAAATGTATTAAATACTCCTATCAATAGGTGTAGGGAATGGTAGGACTCGCCCCAGAGCAAAATAAAACAGAAAAGCAGTATTAGCTCTCTTCTTGTTCTCCCAAGTTTCATTTTCTTAGGTTTTGGGGGCTCTTCATGATAGTATGCAGACATATTTTCTCTTTCCTTTCCCTCTTAAACCTTAGCGATTAGGTATAGAATGGTAGCTCCTAACTGCCCTTCCTTGCTGGCCATCTTGTGGTGGCCATCTTGTGTCCACATGGGGGCAGGATCTTTGTCCACATGGGGGCAGCCATCTTGTGTGTTGGAGTAATGGTCAATCTACATATTACTCTTTAATTAGATAGGATAAAGGCCTGGTACATGGGTGAGGGCCAGCTGGTTTGCCCAGATCAGGGTGAGTGTTCCCTTGGGGCATAGGGTGGCCTAGGCGAAGGGCCTGTGGTGGTTTGCAGGCCAGCCAGGCCCCCTTGCAACCCAAGCAGAGGCCCTGGGATCTGTGGTTTATTTATCTTTTAGCAGGGAAGGGCAGTTGGGAGCCACCAGGCTTGCAAGGGAGTGCAGTTAGGGGTGACCAGGCCTGCAGAGGAGGGCAGTTAGGCATTAATCAGGCTGGCAGGCAGGTGAGCAGTTGTAAGTCAGCAGTCCTGGATTGTGAGATGTCTGATTGTCCATTTAGGCCCAATGGATCAGGCCTAAACGGGCAGTCGGACATCGCTCAAGGGGTTCCAGATTGGAGAGGGTGTAGCAGGCTGGGCTGAGGGACACCCCCACTCCCACCCCCCACCCTGTGCAGGAATTTCATGCACTGGGCCTCTGGTCATGATATAAAAAGAAATGTAAAATACCCTCTACACGGATAAGGTTTCCAATTCTATATGCCATTTCAACTCTAGTACTTTCCAGATGACAGCTACATGAAAACAATTCTATACCTAATCGCTAAGGTTTAAGAGGGAAAGGAAAGAGAGGAAATATCATGAAGAGCCCCCAAAACCTAAGAAAATGAAACTTGGGAGAATGAGAAAAGAGCTAATACTGTTTTTCTGTTTTATTCTGCTCTGGGGCGAGTCCTACAATTACATCACTGAAAATCCAAAGCATTGACATTAATTTGTGGAAAGCAAACAAGAAATTTTATCTAAATGGTTGAGTCTGCAAAGGTGACATCTGTTGATTGATTCCTATGTACAGATTCCATTTAAGCCTCTTTCCATGTATTAATTCTTTTAATTTGTACAATCCAAAGTACTAGTATTATCTCCTATAAGTACTAGTATCATCACCTCCTCGGTCAGAAAATCGAAGCAAAGGGGTATTAAGTAACTTGCCCAAGATTGCTCAGACCCCTAGTGAGTAGCAAAGCTGAGACCCCTGCCTTCTGAGTCTGTGCCCTGCAGCACTAAGCTATGCTGTCTTTCCAGAATGATGGAGAATTATGATGATGGGACAAAGGAAGAAAAAGAAGCCTGCTACCTGGAACAAACGGGTATGTTTACCGCAAAAGTTTACTGTCACGGAAGCTTAAGCTCAGAATTTGAAAAGGAACTGGAGTCAGGTTAGCTATGAGTCATATGGCAGTTTTGTTTAAATTTGCATACGGAGCTTCTGATAAAAACTATTTCTCTGCCCCCTCCTCTCCAAAGGTGAATTGGTTTCTGTTAACTTGATTCTTTCTAAAAATGAGCAAAGACTCCAGCAGTCTTTGTCTGACCTGGACACCTTCTAAGGGAAAGCTGAACCAAAGGGGACTTTGAGGGCGTCCTGGCTCCACCACTTACTACTTGTGTCACCTCAGGCAAGTCGTTGACGCCTTGGTTTCACTAGAACTGGGATTCTAAAGCTCTGCCCCCCCCCTCCTCCCCCCCCCCCCCATACAGAACGCAGTGAAAGCGCGGGTAAGTGGTCCGGAGCTGTACCCGCGTTATTCTAGCCCTTACGGAGAGGGGAGCGGGGGGTGGCAGGCCCAGCTCCACCCCTCGCCTACGCCTCATAAATGAAAAAAAAAGAGGAGCACACCCAGCGCTGCAGGTGGATGAGGGGAAGGAGAGGCAAGGGGAAGACGGGGCGTGGAGTCGCCTCCCTCTCTCTGCGGGGACTGAAAGCAAACCCCCCTCCCAAAAAAGGGGCTGCTACCTCGGCGGCGGCAGCAAGCTCGGGAAACGCTGCCATTGGTTCCTCTCCGCCGCCACCAGCCGCACCGACACCACGGAGCTCGCCGCCATGTCCTGCAGCCCCGTGGCTCTCCCACGCGTGGGCGCCACACCAGCTGCGTCCCACACAACTCTGCAAAAGCTCTGCTCCGCCCCGCAAGCCTCTTGTCCTCCGCCGGCCACCGTCCAGGCCAGAGCCGTGCAATGGGCCGAGCCCGGTGTGGTGGGCGTCTCCCCCGAAACCAATCAAGACCCAGAGCAGCGCTTCGGCGCGGTGATTGGCCAATCGGGCCGGCGATTGGCCAATCGGGCCGCGTGTGGTGCCGGCTTCCCCCGCCCCCGCGCCCCGGTTGGGTCGTGCTGGCCGCCGCCTCCCTGGGACCGGGGGTTTCGGAGCGCGGTTTGTTCCCACGCCCGCCGGCTCCGCGCTCGCCCCTCGGGCTGGGGTGGGAGATCCCTCCTTGCGGTCTTTGTCCTGAAAGCCGCGATCTTTATCCTGAAAGCCGCGGGAAGTAGCGGAGGAGGGGTCGTGGGGCCAAAGCCAAATGGGGCGGAGAGCAGGATACCAAACGCTTGTTCTCCAGAAATGAAGAAATAAAGCTAAAATAACATAACGAAAATAAAATTGTAAAACCTCCCGAGCTGTTTGAAAACATCTTTTCTGGGAAAGAGAGGCTAAAACCGGAATTGCAGAATATCTAGAAAATAAAGATGCTGAAAGCACTACATGTAGATGCTTATTCATCGTAAATGAAAACGTAAATGAAACGTCCAACTCAAGGATTAGAAAAATAACAAAAGCAAACACATGGGAAGCAGAATAGAGACATTAGTGAAGATAAAAGAAGAAAAAAATGAATTAAGAAAACTAATACCAAAGGAGTAATAAGCCCAGGAATTCGGAGGCCGGGGGAGGTGGGGAGAACCCTGATAAAAGAGATGGTTAACGAATGTAATCAAATTGTGGCGTGGACACTTGCCACAATTAAAAACATAAAGGGGCGGGGGCGCTCAGATCTAGAACACAAACATAGATTTGTAAGAGACTAACTTGGCTCAATTTAAGCAAATAAACTTGAACACCTGGACGAAATGGGTGATGTTACGAGAAAATACAATTTACCTGAACAGATCCTGGAAGAGACAGAAAATCTAATCAAGCCATTCCCATAGAACTAGAGATGAGGATGAGGATGAGGATGAGGATGAGGATGAGGAGGAGGAGGGGGAGGAGGAGGGGGAGGAGGAGAAGGATTACTATTGAACTGCCTTTCCTAAAGCAGGTGGCCCACCTGGTCTCACCGGGAAATCCCGCCCGTGCGGTCAGGAGTGGTTGGCTCCAGGCTGCTAGCCGGTCCCAGAGCGCAGGGAAAACGGGGTCTTCCTCATTCTTTTTATGAAATAAGCGCAACATTGGCACCAACATCGAGCAAAAATTATTTAAGTCACACACACACACACACACCTGTAGTTCAACCTGGCTTACAATGATCAATGGGCAGATCGAACCTACAGCGCGGCGACCATCGTCCCCAACACTGTGTTTAGCCTGGAATTTGCTAGGAGAGTGGATCCTAAGTGTTCTCACCGCGCGCGCTATGCGAGGTGATGACGTGTTAACCTGAGGGCGGTCATCAATCATTCCACTAGGTGTACCCATCCCAGATCATACGTACATACCACCCTTCAAATGTATATACCATTTTATGTTCATACTTCAGGAAAGGCAGGAAAGCTGGGTGCTTGAGGGAGGGACGGAACAAGTACAAAGAAAACACAGGAGGCGAGGGCGTGCCGGTGAGGCTGGCGGCCAGCCCGCCCGGGCTCCCTGCGGGCGCTGGTGGGGGAGCCCCCACGGTCCCCGCTTCCTTCCGAGGTCCTGGGGCTCCTCGATGCTGGCGACCTTGGGCGTGGGAGGCTGCAGAGGTTGAGAGTCTGTCTCACCAGGTGGCAGGGAGGGCGACCTTGGCTGCAGCTAACAAGGGGCATCAAGTCTAGAGTCCGGGCGTATCCGCTTTGCAACAGGTTATGATTATCACAAGAATTCTAGTAACTCAAAAGAATGGCATCACAACTGTAAACCTACTTTTGCCCACACCGGTGTGCGTGTGTGTGTGTGTGTGTGTGTGTGTGTGTGTGACTTAAATAAATAATTACGTTTTGGAGCAATTTGTTATTCAGCAAAAGATAACTGATACACAGAATGTGTACTTTTACTGATTTTTTACAGAGAGGAAGGGAGAGAGATAGAAAGTCAGAAACATCGATGAGAGAGAGACATCGATCAGCCGCCTCCTGCACGCCCCACAGTGGAGATGTGCCCGCAAGCAAGGTACATGCCCCCGACCGGAATCGAACCTGGGACCTTTCAGTCCACAGGCCGACGCTCTATCCACTGAGCCAAACCGGTCTCGGCGAATGTGTACTTTTACAATGAACCTCTACTATGCAACATAGTCTTTAAATTTCATTCATGCTGTATTTTTTTATGTGAAAATAACACTATTTGTTTATCCAGGAACCTAAGGATAGACTTTGGATTGTTTCCAGTTTGGGATGATTACAAATGAAGCTGCTATAGGTATTTTTTCTCACCTCCTTCTGTGAACATATGTACTCAATTTTCATGCATATGCGCCTATTTGTCAAATTAATAGCTCCGCAAACTATGTCTTGTGGTCCTGCCACTGTTTTTTGTAAATGATGTCCGCTGGAATACAGCCATGCCCATTTGTTTATGTATTGTCTATGGCTGCTTTTACGTTACTAGCAGAGTTGTGTGGCTGCATAGAAAATGGCCCACAAAACCTAAACTATTAACTATCTTGTTCTTACAGACAAAGTTTGCCAACGCCTGGATTGTTACATGCTTACATTTATAAGAAACTGCCCCAAAGTTTTCCTAAAATGGTTGTTTCATTTTATTCTTCTACCAGCAATGAATGTCAATTCCTCATCAACACCTGGTATTGCCAATCTTTTTCATTTTACCCATTTTGGAGGTTGTGCAGTGGTATCTCACTGAATTTTTTTGTTTGTTTGTTTGTTTGTTTGTTTGTTTTTGAGAAAGAGCGCTCACTTTATTGGGAATGGAACGCTGCATGTCGGGCTCCTGCATGTGCTCAGAGGTACACGGCGCACAGGATGGGCTGCTAATGAAGAGCAATGGGCTCCTCTGGGCAACTTCCCACACCTCCCTCCCTGGGGTCGGCGTTCCTGACCACTTCCTTGAAGGCAACCGAGGTTCCCTAGAGATAGAGCCCCTCAGGGGTGCCTTCTTGTTTTTTATACAGAACATTTTCTTTCGATTTTTTGAAGTCTTCATTTGTTACTTTCATTCTGCGTTCTCTCAAGGCCATGAGACCAGCTTCTGTACAGATTGCCTTGATGTCAGCACCAGAGAGGTCATCCTTCACCATGATCAAGTCATCCAGTGTCACATCATCAGCCAGCGTCATCCTGCTTGTGTGGATCTGAAAGACTCGCTTCTTGGTCTTTTCGTCAGGCAGGGGGAACTCGATCTTCCGGTCAATGAGGCCTGGTCTGATTAATGCTGGATCCAGAGTTTCTATTCGGTTTGTGGCCATGATGACTTTTACGTCTCCCCTTGAATCAAACCCATCCAACTGGTTCAACAGTTCCAACATTGTTCGCTGAATTTCTCTCTCACCACTGGAGTTTGAGTCATATCTTTTTGTCCCAATGGCATCAATTTCATCAATAAACACGATGGACAGTGCATGTTCTTCAGCAACTCGAAACAGTTCCCGAACGAGCTTGGGCCCGTTGCCTAGGTACTTCTGAATAAGTTCGGAGCCAACCACTCTCAAGAAAGTGGCTGAGGTTTGGTTTGCCATTGCTTTAGCCAGTAAGGTTTTTTTTTTTAATATATATTTTATTGATTTTTTACAGAGAGGGAGAGTTAGAAACATTGATGAGAGAAAGACATCGATCAGCTGCCTCTTGCACGCCCCCTACTGGGGATGTGCCCACAACCAAGGTACATGCCCTTGACCGGAATCGAACCTGGGACCTTTCAGTTCCCAGGCCGAAGCTCTATCCACTGAGCCAAACCGGTTTTAGCCAGTAAGGTTTTACCTGTGCCAGGTGGCCCATAGAGAATGACCCCTTTAGGGGGCTTTATACCCATCTCTTCGTAATACTCGGGATGAGTGAGAGGAAGTTCCACAGATTCCTTAATTTCCTGGATTTGGTTGTCCAACCCCCCGATGTCGGCATAGGTCTCCTGCGGGGCCTTTTCCACCTTCATCACCGTGACCAAGGGGTCCGTGTCATCCATCAGCACCCCTATCACAGCATGCACCTTGTGGTTGAGCAGGACGGAGCAGCCTGGTTCCAGCAGGTCCTTGTCCACAAAGAAAAGAATGCTGACATAGTGTTCTGAGCCCACAGACGTAGACACGATGGCATGATTGTCATCAATGATCTCTTCCAAGGTCCCCACTGACATTGGGGTCCCCCTCAGGTCATCCACCTTTGATCTTTCCTCCTCTTGCTTTTCTTCTAAAGGCTTCATTTGTTCCTGATTTCTAATGAATTCTTCCTCCATGAGAAGATAGTCTTTAATTCTTTCTAACTTGAATAATTTTAACCGGCACTGAGTGTGAGGTGTCACCGGTGGCAGTTTGCTGGCAGCATCTGGTCCCTTGGTTTTCTTCTTCTTTTTCCCCACTCTAGTTGGTACGGGAGGTTCATATTTCTTCTTCTTGTCCTTGTCGTCCTTCTTGCCACCTCCAGGACCATGGCCGCCACTCTGACTTTGACCCATCTTGCCTTGGCTGCAGAAGCCGCCACCACCGCCGCCTCCACCGCCTCCGCCGGAAGTCCCACTGAGGTTTTAATTTGCAATGGCTAGACTGGCCTTGGTAAGTGGGGTTCCCTACTATTGAGTCCATAAGGAGCTTCTGTCCCTGCCACCATGTCCACCCCATTCACGTGCCCATTTTGCAAATCCTGGTGTGGTCTGTGACAAAGGCTAGCTAACTTCTCCGGCGGAGTCCTCTTGTCGACTTGGTTGTTCAGTGACCCTTTCATGGTGGATGCTTTCTGGTAAACATCAACATGTGACGCAAAACTGTTCACACTTTACGCCTACTCTGATGTGTCCATCCACATGCCTCTGTCCCAGAGCTCCTTGTCTCTGATCGTCCAGACCTGTTCTTTCCAGGCCCCTAACCAGATGACCAGACCCTGGCACTGTCCAGGACACCAGCTATTTTCTCACCCTGGGCCACCTTCCCTTCCACGCAGATTTGGATGACCAGTGCCCTGCTTGCTGCTGAGCCCACTGGGAAGATTCCCCTCCCTCCTGTCTCTCAGGTTCACGTCTGAATGTGGCTGTAATGCAACCACTGTCCAGATTTGCTTTGCACCCACATACCAAGCCAACTGATCCGTAAACCAATTTGGGTTTTCCTCTTTTTTTCAGAAGGTAACATGCGTCCCCTCCCCCCACAGGAGCACTGGTGCTACTCAGGTGGGTGACACAGGGGCCTGGGGTACCTACTCAGGAAGCCTATTCATGCCTTCTAGACCTGCTTGGGCTAGAACCAAGATGTACCATTTCCAGCTTATCATCGACAACTGCTGAGATCCATCTGACTTTATTACTGAGTGGATTTGACATAATCCAGCCTAAACGGGGCAATTCTGGATATGTAGTCACAAGGTCAAGGGTTCCAGGACCCAGTGACATGCCAACAGCTATGTGTCTCTGCTGCAAATGGCATGGGTGTGGTCTTGCTTCAGAATGCTCAGGGTCTGTGCTATGATTCTCCCACTGTCAAAAACTCCATGCTGTCCCTTTCCCCACCACTGACACCTCTCACACCCTGAGGTCTGCCTGACTGATGACTTAGGCAGCAGGGCTGATTGCAGTAGCTGATGGCAAGCCTGGAGGTGCTTTACCACCCTCTCCTGCTCTGGCCCCGCTCAGAACTGACAGCTTTCTATGTCACCTAGGAAATGAAATGGGCCAGAGGGATTCTCCCAGCTGTGGCATGCTGCCTCCAGAACCTGGAGAGGCCCACCTGGCTTGGTGCTGCTTTCTTTGTGGGAAGGATGCAAGATGCAAAACATGTGTCTTTTATTTTGAAGTAGATATTTTGGTATGTCCCTGAACCCCTGGGTCACTAAAAACTTCACTGAAGCCGAAACCAGTTTGGCTCAGCGCGTAGAGCATTGGCCTGTGAACTGAAAGGTCCCAGGTTTGATTCTGGTCAAGGGCATGTGTCTTGGTTGCGGGTGTATCCCCAGTAAGGGGTGTGCAGGAGGCGGCTGATCAGTGTCTCTCTCTCTCTCATCTATGTTTCTAACTCTCTATCCCTCTCCCTCTCTGTAAAAATATCAATAAAATATATTACAAAAAAAAACTTCACTGAAGTAGTCAATGCCTGAATCCTTATAGGGTTTGTGTCCTCCCTCCTGGAACATGTGTCTTACCAAGGCCTCCAGCATACTGACTGCTTTGTGCTTATCTTATCTAGTGAGCATGATGTGATCCATGTAGTGGTTTGGTGTGATGTCCCATGGGATGTCTGCATGGGCCAGATCTCTTTGGATTGTATCATGATAGAAGACAGGGGAGTTAACAAATCCCTGAGGAAAAGCTATAGTGAGGGTTGTAGAGCGATGGAACAATGATCAGCCTCATGGAAAGTCAAGTCAGCCTGAGCTGATCAAGGGGCTCTCAGCACCCGGGATTGAGGGGTTGCTTTCCGAGGCAGGTGCTACATCTGGGGCAGAGTTGGAAGCAGGCTAGAGAGCAATCTGCTCTTATTACTCTTTGTATGGATTCTTATTAAGTCATTGTTCTTAGTGTACATTCTAGAATTTATTTACCTGAGTTTCCCAAAAACGTAAGCCAGTAATTCCACAGTATGTACCTTGACACTTGACCTGGGATAGTCAGTATCCAAGAAGGCCCTCCTCAATTTCTGCCTCTCCTGGCATTCACACCCCGTGTAGTCCCCTTCCACACTGTACCAGGGGTGGTCCTTGTGACCAATAGAGTACAGCAGGAGTGTTTGTATGTCACTCCTGTTATTAGGTTGTCAGTCTTCTATTTGGATCATTCACTCTGGGAAAAGCCAGCTCTCATGTTGTGAGCCTTCCGATGCATATGCCATATGGTGTAAACTTGGAAGCAAATCCTTCAGCCCCAGTTGAACCTTCAGATGATTGCAGATGGTAAGCCAGAACCTCCCAGTTGAGCTGCTTCCAGCTTTGGGTCCCTCAGAAACTTTGTGAGATAATAAAAGTTTGTTGTTTTAAACTGCTAAGTTTTGGGATAATTTGTCACACAGCTATAGATAACTAATACAGGACATCTTATTTATCTCAGCACCTACCAGAGTGTCTGGCATTTAGTAAGTCCTTAATCAATGTTGATTGAATGAATGAATGAATGAATGAATTACGAAAGCATTAAGGTAAACCAGTAATCCAATCAGATAGTCTGGACTGAATTCAGAGATTTAATTTGTAACTTTAATGTGGCTAATCTCAGAAATTAAATTTATCTCAAAGAGGTCTTCCTCAGAAATTAAGTTTATCTCAAATAATGTGGCAATGAAGAATAGAACAAAATAAATTATTTATAGTAAGATGTCTTAGCCTATTGATTCAAGTTACAACCTCCATATTTAAGGCCAACTACTAAGATTGTAAATGAAAATATTTACACAAGAAAAACTGAATTATAAGAAATAAGTGAATCTCCAAAATATGCTTTTATTACAAAAATGTATATTACAATTCAACATTCAATTAAGACTAACATCAGGACCTTGCCAATACTCTTGACTTGTAAGAGAGCAAGTCTTGGGTGACTTGAATTATTCTTTTACTAAAGAATACTAGAGGCATGTGGCCTTTATATTAATGTCCTGATTTAGTTCATTTCTTTAGCAATAAAAACAAGCATGAAAATTATTTTTGGGGGAGGCAGGGTGGGGGGGTGGGGGTGGCCCGCCAGCTGCTTAACAGAATAAAGTGAACTAAAATAGAAAATGTGGCTATGAAAGTGCAGAAGTAGCAAGTTATCACTAGAGGGGGATCTACACTCAAGAAAGAAAAGTTGGCTAGCGGTTAGAAAATTGCTGTTTTCCAAGAAATAAAAAAAAAATACCTTGACTTTACTCCATTTCTTTATCTTTAGCAGCTAAACAAACAATCCCATTAAAATGAGAAGCTGACTGATGTTACAGAGCCCCTCCCTCTCCTTGAAGGGAGTAGAACTTAAAGTTAGGCTCCTTTATTACCTGGCAAGTCCTCCTTTAATCTACCCTCACCTGTCACGATTCTGGATAAATGTATTTCCTATGTAAAAGGGAGCATATGCCAGTGTGAGGCTTTGGGCAGCACTTAGTATCCTTTGTTCCTGTAGGCAACTTGGTGGAGTGAAAATACCGGAGACCTTGATACTAAGACCAACGGGAAGTCTAATCCTGGCTCTGCCACTTGTTAGCTGGGTGGCATTCAAAGTGATTATTTTTGTTAAATCTGAGTTTATTGTTCTATGAACCATGAGAATTAAGTGATGTAAATTACATACATTTAATTATATATACCTAGTGCCTGGCACATATATGTTCAATAATTAAGGGTCTTTATTACTGTTTCTTGCTTATTATGTCACTCTGTTGTTCATAGCTATCTAATTCTTAGTCTTTAGTGACTGTGGAACGGAAGTCGTCCAGGTAAAAAGTAAAGCTGATTTGTTCCTCTTGTTGGGGTCAGATAAAAAAACCTAGGCTACTGTAAAATGTTGTTGTTTTTGATAGGCCATTTAAAGTGGAAAGGATTTAGTAGATTGCCAGGCATATGTTTGGTCATATAAAACATAACTTAGTAAAATATTGTGATTCCATTTTTATAGACAAAACGAGGCTTTTTTTTTAATGGAGAAAAATTAAGGATAGAATAAAATCCCCAATGTGAACACAGGTAGCATTAATTACACTTGATGCTTTGTTAAATTGGAGGCATATACCACTTTCAATAAATCATGTTAATTTAGTATCTCAAATGTTGACCTCGAATGGTTAAAATATTTTGAAGGAAACTAGGAAATACGTACTCTTAAACAGCTCACTAGATCTTTCATAAAATGAAAAAAAAATCTTAGAAATTGATATAATGTTTGAAGTTAAATCAGAAATGACTCGGGTTTTGTGAAAGGTGGTTGACATTGTTGGAAGGACCCACACTCTAAGGGAAGCCCCCAATACCCTGGAAACGATGAGAGAATTCTCTAAGCTCCAGTGATTTCTTTCCCCGGGGCACCAATTAGATTCTCTGGTATCCAGATGATTCACGCCTTAGGCGGATTCCATAGACAATCAAACCCACAGCGCAGAGACCCAGCACGATGGCCCCAATCACGGGAAGAACAATTGTGTAGTCAGAGGAACACTCGTCCACTAAGAGAGAAAACACAAATACAATATAGCAGGTAAGGTTTGATGAGGGCAGACTGGAAAGCAGGCTAGAGTAGGAAGTCTGAGCTCTGGGGTGAAACCTGAGCTTCACTCTTTTTAATTCCACCACTAACTGTGTGGACTTGGGTAAGTTATTTAACCTGTCAAAATTTCCCCTTTTCATAAAGTAAGCAATAATATATAAGATTGTTGGAGGATTAAATGAGATAACCTTATCTTCTCCGCAATTCCATGTTCTTCCAGGTGTGCTCTCTGCAAAGTGTGATGTGCTTACATAAAAGAAATTGTGTCAAAACGATACTGTGGTAATGAACCTAGTTAGTAATATCAGGAAAGGAGCGAAGGGAAGGCCCGGTAGTATAGGCATGCCACGTGTGCAGCTTTGCCAGAAGCTGCAGGTTAACACGCCCCAGGAAGCCACTGGTCTGTTCCTGACAGATCGCTTGGGGAAGGGACTGGACAGGGGGAAAATAGACAAATGCCCAGTAAAGTCTGGGTGACCTCAGGAAGGTGTTTGCCAGTCACCCCTGGGAACAGGTCATTGGCCAGAGTAGGCGTGCCACTGCAAACACAGGAAGATTTGGAATATTTAACCCACCAAACAAAGGAATTCACTCTCTAAGCTCCTGGTTCTCCTGGTTCCCCTGGGACTCTTGTTGCAGGGGGCATGCTCTCTTGGCTCCCCAGCCCTCACCCCCTGTCCCACAGCCACATGGGTCCCGCACAATGAATAAATGGACTGCAACTAGCCTAATGGTTAAACCGGACCCAATTCCAACATGGAAGGAAAAATCTGGACACCAGCTTTACTTCTAGTCCTGTCAAAGCCCCAGTTATACTTCTTCCAGGACTGGATTAAGGAAAATGGGACGTGGGAAACCCAGGGATGTAATTCCCCGCAAATAAAGATCACTCATCCTCCCCTGCAAGTCTCCGAAAATTCTTTTTCTTGAGCTATCGTAAGGACCCCCACTCCCCAACACCCAAGTGGGGAAGGGGTTCCCCGATATTTACTAGTTATTCAAGTGAAACCTTTGTTCTTTTTGATTACTAGAATGTTAACTCAAAATAACTTTATAGATGATTAGTTTGGGGGAGTGGGGTCAGGTAGATAACAAGGGTCTAAGGAGCAGCCATCACTGCCAAGAACTCATTAAAGATGCTGGAGAGGAAAAAATTAAACCGAAGCGAAGGAGCTCTCTGATCCCTCTCCTCTTGGTTTGAATCCCACCCGCAGTGGAGAAGTTTTGACACACCAGGAGGTGAACCTTCTGTTAGTCATTCTGGTGAGTGGCAGGCTGAATAAACAACTGGTGCTCAGAGTGCGGAACCTTCAGGGCCACCGGAGGCAGGGCCAGAAACAGGACCCAATAAGGGGCACATGGAGAGAGATGGCATCTCTCCAAAGCCAAGCCCTCGCTGTTGAACCTGAGTCACTTTGGAGAGAACACCGGGTCCTCACCTCCCAAGTTTTTTCATCAACATCTCCTGTTCTAAAGAACTTCCTGACACTCCTGAGGTTGTCTCTGGCTCTCGAACCTTCTTGAAGCTGCTGAGGGCCCTCCCTCTGCCTTACTTCTGGAAAGTGGAGAGAGCTGAAATACCTCAAGGGAAAGCCAGTGCCCGTCCTAGATAAACAGTGGCTGTGGCGTGGTGGCCAACTTTCATAAACCCGCTGTGAAGAAGAATGAATAGCACCTTTGGAAAGTGTAGCAAAACAAGGAACTTCCTGTTAGTAAAAGCGGCTAACCCCACTTCTCCTGTTTAAACAGACCACGTCAGAGGAAATGAGGAATCACACATTCCGAGCCTTATTTTAATGGAACTTTCCCTCCAGATAGCCATCACTCTCAATCAGGAATTTCCCAGTTTATAACTTCTTTTGGTAAATGTTTGCTTAAAAAAAAAAGGAAGTGGAACACAATCTGGGTAGATCTACCTCTTCTGCTGCCCAGTTCTGATTGTTGTCAGGCAAGGCCCTCTCCATCACCTTCACCCCACAGTGGCCCAAATCTACCAATTTATGAGGATAGACGAGAATAAGAAAAATAGAGACAAAGCAGGAAAAAAAAAAACCGTGTTAAGAAGACAGACAACAAATGAAAGTGAAGGAATCAGAGAACTAACATTTATTGAGCTTCTTTTGTTTGCCAAGATCTTTAGTACATGTTTTACATTTAAAAAAAATGAAAGGTTAGAAAGTTTTCTAGTTTTTAACTAACAGTACATTACAGTAGTGCAAAATGCGTCTTTTTTAAAAAATGATAGTCTATTAAGACTATCTGTAATTTAAGTAAATCAAAATTTGGGCAAAACCAGGAGTTTAAAATCAGTGTACAATGTATTTTGAAATGGATTTTTTAAAAGGTAATATGCATAAAAAATACTGGGTAGTGAGGCTCTTAAAAATGTATAAGAAAAAGCCATGCAGTATGAACGTGTCCCTCCCACACTTCTCCCTTTGGGTATCTGCTTTGTCCTCACAAGTGCCCTACTCGGGTCCCTACCACTGGTTCCCAATGCTCACCGCCAGGCCCATGTGATCAGATGTGGGGGGTGGAATTGGAGCCCATGAGGCCAGGTCTCCCCACACTAACGGGAAAAAGCAGGAGGGGCTGCAGTTTAGCCAGCCTTAGGATGGCCTTTTGGTGGAAAGCTGGGTTTCCTAATCAGACTGGGAGGGTGGGAGAGGCAACAAGAAAAGTCGGACCCTTTGCTTTAGGCTGAGTACGAAGCCAGAATTCCCAAGGCCTCAACTCCACATATTCTGAAGGAGCTAAGGTTTTACAGGCGTTCATATCCTCTACCGGGCCTCTCTCTGGCCACCAAGCATGCTGTTAGCAAAATGCCAAGCAGTCCTGCGATACTCAGGCCCACAGCCACAGGAATTTCTTTCTTGTTTCTGTCACTGAAGCATTCATCTGCTGTAACTGAAGTCAGAGTAACAGGTGTTACAGGCTCGCCACGATGCTGGGCATCCATTCTGCCGCTGCCTGCCTCCGCTTTGCAGAGAAGGAAACCAAGGGAGAGAGAGGGAGCTGCTGGGCCTCCCACCTGCTGCCTCCGACAGACTGATGGGTGCAGACCAGGAGGTGAAGGGTCCACGCAGTGATCTGACTGTATGCTTGGGGTCACCCTAAGGAATGTAGGTGTATGATACTGTAGATACCTAGGCCCAAGAAATTACCATTCAGTGGGTGGGAGGTGGGGCCACCTCATTCTGATGCAGCCAGGAGGCAGATCTAACTTGGAGAAGCATTGGTTTGGTCTAGAGCAATGGTCCTCAGCCTTTCTAATGCCACCACTTTTTAATACCGTTCCTCGTGTTGTGGTGACCCCCAGCCTTAACATTATTTTCGTTGCTACTTCATAACTGTAATTTTGCTACTGTGATGAATCCTGCGTGTTAGGGATGTCTAAAATTCAAGATTTCAGAATAGGTTCTTTCCCACTTACGGAGGGAAAAGAGGAAAATGCCATGATCCAAGACAGAAATTTGGTTGGAGCCCCTCTTCCCAATTACACTATTTCCTCATAATGTTAGTTTCCATGTAACTTCTGCTTTGAGTTTTAACCTCTGCAGAGGGAAGTGGGTCCTAGAAGGAAGACCAGATGCAGACCAGGGTAACTTTCTCCAAAAGCCCCTTTTGCCGCTGGAAGAACGGGGATACAAGGATTTCTACATATGTCAGACACACCTGAGTTTACAAGTACTCAACAGCTTATAAAGGGAGGTTGAAGAGGGTGTTTTCTGGCTTATTGATTGTGTGTGTGTGTGTGTGTGTGTGTGTGTGTGTGTGTTTAAATGACTCAGACAAGGACACTATAGTCTGCTATGGGAGAGCAGTAGACATGAGTGGGTTAAGGTGTCTGGTTCTGTGGTTGGTATTGACTCATAGAGAGATGGTAGGAGGGAGGGTTGGCCCTAAGAGCTTTGTGGAATCATACTGTTCTAGAAAGCTCATGTGATTCTCGTCCCTTTGACAACTTTAGACAAAAAAAAAGCAACAGAAAACAGACGTTGAAACTACCCAGGGGTCTCTGAAGTTTATGTTTGTGACATGGCGAACCCTTCACTTACCATTTCCAAAGTGGTCATCTTCGAAATCAAAGGCTTGAAGCTGGACATTCGTTGTCTTCAGCTGAAGGTGGGCTGACAGCTGGATGCTCTGCTCAGTCACACACTTGAAGGAATGCCCGATCACCGTCTCAAACATCATCACCGAGCTCTTCATTCCCTGGTAAACTTTCTCTGAAAACAGAGGTGAAGTGAAGGTCTATGTGAATATCAGCATATCATCTGTTGAGTCCCAGCTATTGCTGGGTGGCCCAGGTGCAGCTAAATGGCCTTCCCTTAGCTATGGCTTTCTCCTCGTGAAAAATCACCATTCTCCTGCATTTCAGGGACGTTTTCTGGTGCTCTGCTTGGAGTTACCGTAGACTCTTGCATTTGTACATGCAAATGTCTTACATGACACACTGAATTATCCGTGTACAGTACTGTATTGTGTGTTATATCCCAGAGTAGGCTACTACTACCCACTCCCCGCTAACATTCCAATGGCCATTACAACTAATTACTCTTTCTAATAACCCCACCACCTACATGAGCATTATCATTACTGTGCTATCATATGGGTACAGTTCCAGTGCTACTGCTGAGCCTTGCTTATTGGGATCTGGAGTTGTTTTATCTCCTCCCTCAGCCTCTAAATTACTTTCTGGTCTTACTTTTCCCTGCCTCTTGAGACATTACTACCCTCTTATTGGCTAACATTTGATCCATGCCTCGTGGTAACATTAGTTAATTTATCTTAGCAAGCATAGTATTTATTCCCAGCCTATAGGAGTATACTTGTCTAAGTGAGGTAATGTATGTGCAAGTGAGTTATTGACTATGACATCCTACTTACATTTTACCCATAATCATTGACAACACCCTCCTGAACAATATCAATATAATATAGTTAATATTTAAAATAGACATTTCTTGCCCCGGCAGGTTTGGCTCAGTGGTTAAAGTGCAGGCCATGGGGTCATGATGTGATTCCCAGCCAAGGGTACATACTTCAATTGCAAGTTCCATCCCCACCCTGGTCCAGGTGTGAGTGGGAGACAACCAGTCAATGTGTCTCTCTCACATTGATTTCTCTCTCTCTCTTCCCCTTCTCTTCTCACCCTTTCCACGCTCTCTAAAAAATCAAGGGAAAAGATATCCTTGAGTGAGGATTAAAAAAATAAATTAATCAATTAATAAAATAGACATGTCTCCACATTTTCATTTCTTGGCATATCTCTTTAGTATAAGTTCCTTACTAAGACAGTAGAATTTTCAAAAGGAGAAAACAGACATGAAAACGCTTAGTACAGAGGAGGTGCTCACCAATGATCCTTTTATATAAATATGGCTGCCCAGAGACTCATCTGAGGCCTCTGAGAAACTCCCCAGCTTGATTGGGAGCATTGCTTTTCTGGGAGCGAACATTGCAGAAGTTCTCTCAACTTGCCCCACTGGGCAACTCTCCATACAGCAACCAAATGAACCTTTAGACATACAAATCTGATACATATGTCATTTTTCTACACTAAACCCTCCAATGGGGGTCCTTTGGCACTTTAGAATAAACTCCACAGTCCTCACCTTGCTTTGCCCACAGGCCCTGCATGCCCTGGCCTGGCTGCTATTCAGACCTCATCTGCTGTTTTGCTCACTGGTCTCTACTGGTCCCTGAACACACCAGCATATTCACTCCTTAGGCCCATGCACCCATTGTTCCTGCCAACTGGAAAGAACTCCCCCAGGCCCAGCAGTCCCCATATCTCTCTGCTCAAACCTCACGTCTCCAGAGAGGCCTTCCTCTCCAGAGGGCTCCCCTAATGCCCTACCTAAGTAACTTCCCAGTCCTCCCACCTCACCCTGCTTGTGTTTTACTCATAGAACTTATTGCTACTTAACTGTGTATTATAATTTAATGTGTCTATTTACAGTCCCCTCTCCCATTCTGGAATGAAAGTTCCCTGAGAGCAGAGATGATCCTATCTAATAAAAGAGTAATATGCAAATGGACCATATTCCCACTATACCACCAGCCACACTCACCAGCCATGCCTACCAGCCAATCAGAGTGAGTATGCAAATTAAACCAACCAAGATGGCTGTGGCCACAGAGAGAGAAGGAAGGAGGCTTGGGTTGCCCCTGGCGATGGAGGAAGCCAGGTGGCAGGCCTCTGCTAAGGCAACAAAGTTTCAATGGCTGTGGGAGCAGAAGGCTTGGCTCTGCTCCAGGCTACAAAGTTTCAATTGTAGATGATAAATAAATCCCAGATACCAGGGCCTCCATTTGGGTCAGTGGGGGGTGGGGGTAGGAGGTAGGGAGTGGGGGCCATGCCCAGGCCACCCTATGCCCCAAGGGAACACCCACCCTGATCCAGAACACCCTTCAGGGGCAAACCAGCTGGCCCCCACCCAAGCACCAGGTCTCTATCCTATCTAATAAAAGAGTAATATGCAGTTTGACTATCACTCCAACACACAAGATGACTGCCCCATGTGGTCAAAAGAGCCTGCCCCCTGTGGACACAAGATGGTCACCACAAGATGGCCAGCAGGGGAGGGCAGTTGGGAGGGATCAGGCCTGCAAGGGAGGGCAGTTGGGGGTGATCAAGCCTGCAAGAGAGGGCAGTTAGAGGTGAGCAGGCCAGCAGAGGAGGGGAGTTAGGGGCGAATGGTCCTTCAAGGAAGGGCAATTGGGTGGGACCCAGGCCTTCAGGGGAGGGCAGTTAGGGGTGAGCAGACCCACAGGGGAGGGCAGTTAGGGGCAAACAGGCTGGCAGGGGAGCAGTTAGGCATCAATCAGGCTAGCAGAGGAGTGGTTAGGGGGTGACCAGGCTGGCAGGCAGAAGCAGTTAGGGGCAATCAGGAAGGCAGGCAGGTGAGCAGTTGGGAGCCAGCAGTTCTGGTTTGTGAGAGGGATGTTTGACTGCCCTTTTAGGCCCAATCCTACCTGGACAGCCCTTGAGGGGTCCCAGATTTGAGAGGGAGCAGGCTGGGCTGAAGGACACCCTCCCCTCCCCCCCATGCATGAATTTCATGCACTGGGCCTCTAGTACTTAGATAATAATGGATTCCCACTGTATTCCAGGGCTTGGCACTAGCAGGCACTAACTACATTTTATGGGATGAATGCATGATTACAAGAATATAGAATCAACTGCACCATCAACAACAAATCTGTCCAAAGTCACTATACTCTTAACAGTTGCTGATAATGATTTCTGACCTAATGTAATCCAGCCTCCTTTGGGAGCAGATGAGCAAACTGAAGTATGCAAAGGTGTATGAAGTTCCCCTAAATTATAAATACTGTGGGCTACTCTCTCAGACTGTTTCTCAAAAGTGGCATCAAAGACTCAAGAAGAATTCAAGGGGATGAAAAAGGAGCTGACCAGAACCGGTGTCCTTGCTGATAGACCAGCCTTCTCTAGCTTCTTACCTGGATTTGAGATGGTCAAATAGGCTCCCACTTCACTGATATAATATGAGTTTTCATCCTGTAAAACATCACTGTGTTAATCGTTGGGTAATCTCTGTTTTTTTTAGGTTTATGATTCTGTCGTACAAATAAGATCCCAGCTATTAAATCTTCGATATAAGTAAGAGTTTGGGCTGTGATGGTATAGAGCCATAATTGTGTTTGAAATTTTTTTTAAAAAAATGTAGGTATACTACACAATAAATAAACAATAAGAAATGGTTTGCCCCTGGCCCCAAATCTCTCTGCTGATGTTTGTTGCTAAAGCCTGACATAAAATTTCCACCAGTACACGCTGAGTCCCTTCAGTTGCTCCAAGTTTCCCCTAGAAAATGTAAACCCATCCGGAAGCTGGATGGGTTGGAGTAAGCTTTTGTAATTAACGCTTTATGTTGAGATTCAAATGGAGACCTCGCATCTTTAAGGATACCGTGGGTGGATTTTATCAGGTCCCTGAACTCTCTGGGGAAAATAGTGCATGCAAAATTTTGCCTGAATTTTTCCGGGTAGCATGCCAAGTACCTGAAACAGATGAATGGATTCATGTTTCCAAAATGGTTACAGGCGGCCACAGCGAGGATGCTGGGAAGAAATGGTTTACCCTGAGATCGCTGGGTATTTTCTACCAGAGGACCCCAGGGGGGTGTACTCAGCAATATAAAGCAGTGCTTTACACCCCGAGATTGTCCTTTTTGGGAAAAACAAAACAAACAAACGAATTACAAAACAGCCCAAGAACCTCTGGAGAGACTGAAGGAACTGAACTGAGACATGAAAAACTAAGTTAAAAAAGAGGTTTTTATTTTTTAAAGTGGGTGATTATTACTTTGAAACATTGTTTTTGTTTTTGAAACATTCATTAGAAAACTATCCATAAATAAGAGGTGCAAAAAAGGGTAGAGCAGCCAGAATTTCAAATTGAATTACCTTTGGAAGTTTCAAATCTAGGCACTAAAGAAATTTAACAATAAAAATCTTGAGGAGGAGAATCCAAGATGGCGGCATAGGTAAACACCTATACTGCTGCCTCGCACAACAATTTCAAAACTACAACTAAAAGACAGAACGGACATCATCCAGAACCAGAAGGAAAGCTGGCTGAGTGGAAGTTCTACAACTAGAGGGAAAGAGAGGGGCTCACGGAGACCCAGAGGAGCTGCAAAAAGCTGAGGTACGGAGACGCGCGCTGAGAGAGCGGGTGCCGGAGTACCTGGCTGGCTTTCTCTGGTGGGAGGGAAACGGAGACTCCCAACGGCATTGAACCCCTTCTCTTACGACACTAAACCCCAGATCCAGCCGAAACTCATACGGGGGGAGTTTGGACTGTGAAAAGGGAGAAGTGCACGGAAATTTAGGGGAGTTGCAAAGGATCGGAGGTCCGGTCGCGCACGGCACCACGCGGAGGACGGATTGCTGATTGTGCTGCTGGATTTCGCGAGTGGGCGGGAGACAGACCCTCCGATCTGTGCCACTTCTGAGTCCACTGGGCCCCTGTTTTGGGCAAAACCCTGGGGTCCTAGACTCGTGTGGTCCTGGTTCCCAGGGGAGCCGGAAAGGCAGCGGTTGGAGGCGCTGCAGGTGCGCGAGCACAAGGACCGCTCCAGCCATTACCCAGTCACGTGAGACTCAGGGGCCGTGGAGGGCGGGGCCGACTGGAAGGCAAGGCGGTCCCTTAAGCCCTGAGACTCCGCCCCTCCCAAGCTCAGCAGAGGCTTCTTCGGCTGAATCCAGCACAGAAGTTTCCCCGGCACAGTGAAAATGCCGAGACAAGGGAAGGGATTACAAGCAAAAGAAATGGAGGAAAAAAAACGACTGGATATAGAGTTCAAAACCACGCTTATAAGGTTTTGCAAGAATATGCTAGAAAAGATGGATAAATTTATTGAGACCCAAGAGAAGATAATAAATACACTGACTGAAATGAATACTATTACACAGAGTACTAACAGCAGACTAGAGAAAGGCAAGGATCAAGTCAAAAATTTGAAATATAAAGAAGCAGAAAACATTCAACTGGAAAAGCAAGAAGAGAAAAGAATCCAAAAATGTGAAGATAATGTAAGGAGCCTCTGGGACAGCTTCAAGCGTACCAACATCAGAATTGTGGGGGTGCCAGAAGAAGAGAGAGAGCAAGATACTGAAAACCTGTTTAAAGAAATAATGACTGAAAACTTCCCACATCTGGTAAAAGAAATAGACTTACAAGTCCAGGAAGCACAGAGAACCCCAAAGAAAAGGAACCCAAAGAGGACTACACCAAGACACATCATAATTAAAATGCCAAGAGCAAAAGACAAAGAGAGAATATTAAAAGCAGCAAGAGAAAAACAGTTTATTACCTACAAGGGAGCACCCATACGACTGTCAGCTGATTTCTCAACAGAAACGATGCAGGCCAGACGGGAGTGGCAAGAAATATTCAACGTGATGAACAACAAGAACCTACAACCAAGAATAATCTATCCAGCAAAGCTATCATTCAGAATTGAAGGGCAGATAAAGACCTTCACAGAGAAGAAAAAGCTAAAGGAGTTCATCAACTCCAAACCAGTATTATATGAAATGCTGAAAGGTACCCTTTTAGAAGAGGAAGAAGAAAAAGGTAAAAGACAAAAAATTATGAACAACAAATACACATCTGTCAACAAGTGAATCTAAAAATTAAGTGAATTAAAAATCTGATCAACAGAATAAACTGGTGAATATAATAGAATCAGGAGCACAGAAAGGGAGTAGACTGATAATTCTCAGGAGGACAAAAATCATAAAGCATCAAACAGACTGTGAAATTATAGCAGAAAGATTAAAGTTAGGTGAGGTAAATAAGTGATCAATCAAAGGACTTGTATGCATGCTTATAAACATAACCAATGATCACAGACACTGGGGGGTCGGGGTACACCTGGGAGGGAGGGGGGGCAATGGGGAGATATGTATAAAAAATTAATAAAAATTAATTAAAAAAAAAAAAATCTTGAGTACATTGCAAGCCCATTTGTATATTGTTAATGGATGAAATAATTCCTTATACAATGTAAGGGTTCCAGAAATACAGACAACTTTTAGAAGGTCACTGCTATTGATACACTCAACCCTAGATTTGCACAAGGTCATAGCCCTAAACAGGTAGCAAAAAGATATGACCTCAAGCTGCCTGTCTCCAAATCTAGCCTTTGACCTCTCTAACATTCATTCCAGAACAGACATTGCTCTCTAAGTCTGGGGAGAATAAGACCTGGCTCCTTCCTTTGAGGTGCTCAGTCTCAGGTCTCAAAGGCGAGTTGAACAATGTGCTTGGACCATCCATTCATTTTAGTGAGGAACATCTGTGAGCCTGTTCCTTCTCTGGTTGCTTTCACATACCGTTTATTCAGATTTTACCTGGGTTCCCTTTTAGTGCAAGAGACACTTGGATGCACTTCAGTGCCCAAAGCCACTCTTGCAAAACCCCTGCTCTACCCCAAAGGCAGGGGGATCCATTGAAAGGCTTTAAGTAGGACAGTGACATGAGCATGACTTTGGGAAATTGCATGGGCTGCCATGTGAGACTGATATAAGGAGGAGCAGGAAAAGAGTGGTTGAGGCCAGTGCTGAGCCCCATGAGAGACCTCTGGACAGTTCCCCTTTCCTGTGGCATCTCCTTGATCCATCCTCACATGACGAAAGGATGCTTTATATATATATATATATAAGCCTAAGCAACCATAGACCATTGGACCAGTAGCTATGATGCTCGTTGACCACCAGTGGGCAGATGCTCAATGCAAAAGCATGGAAACATGGAACAGACTGATGAATCTCAGAGGGAAAGGGGGAGAGGGAGGGTGGGAAGAGATTAACCAAAGATCTTATATGCATACTAAAGGCCCAGTGCACGGATTCATGCACTGGTGAGGTCCCTCGGCTTGGCCTGTGGGGCAGGCTGAAACCAGCAGTCTGAAATCCCCCAAGAAGTCCCGGATTGTGAGAGGGCACAGGCCAGGCTGAGGGACCCTACCAGTGCACAAGTCTGTGCACCGGGCTTCTAGTATTTCTATAAAAGTTCCACAGTTTACTAAGCACATGCTTCTACCTACATTGCCTCCTTTGATCCTCACAACAATCCCCTGAGACAGAATAAATATTATTAGCCTGTTTTAAATCTGGGAACAAATAGGCTCAGAAGTTTAGCATCTAGCCGTGGTTCTCGTTGTTTGGAGGTCAGACAAAACAAGAGCTGGTCCCAGGATCCTGCCCGACATGTTCCTCCACTCTTAGCTTGCAGGTCATATGTTTAGGGGATGGGCTGGATTTGGTCTGGGAGCCATAACTTGTCTACTCCTGGTCCATACCATCAATGAAAAACAAGGCTGTTAAACAAATCAGTTGGTCGTGAAATGATACAGAGCGGCTTACCTCCTATTTGGGAGAATAACATGTTACTAAAATTCTTTTAATACTATTTTGAAAATATCTCTTGGTTCCCTTGCAGCCTCGTTTGTACTGTTGAATCTTTGTGAACATTGTCCAAATTTAATTTTTTTTTTACTTATTTAGTGGGAGAATGGGGATCATAATAACGGGATTTACCTCTTAGGTTGATGGGAGGATTAAATGAAGGAATCCTTGGAAAAAAATTATCACAGAGCGTTGACTCAAATTTTACCTGGTGTTACTCACAATGCAACAATAAATTAGATTGCCCCTTCCAGGTAAAGTTCTCTCACTGAAGTCAAATTATATATATCTTTAATCTATTTCCTAGATTCAGATCTAGATTCAGATAATAGAAAAAGAGGGCAAGCAAGTGAGCTACGCATCCATAGCGCTATTAATTAAAGAGCCTGAAAGCTCAGCTCCAAGGGATAGGAGTCGGTGGAGGAGGGCAAGGATATGGGCAGCTTCAAGCAGGTGTCAGACTTAACCTAAAACCCAGGGGAAGTTAATGCCACACATTACTCCATTTACAGTGTCTGCTTTTTCTTTGATGCCCACACCCAGGCGGTCATTCTCTGCCAGATGTTTGTCTTATTTGGGGTTTGGTTTGGAGAATGACAGACATCTCCCATGCCACATTGGACCCATCCACATTGACAAAAGGGGGTCAAGGTCTCCTAAAGTTGTATATAGCACTTACGGCCTGTCCATTTGAATAGACCATTGGCAAAAGTCCCATCTCACTCTTCAATCAATGGAAGCCAGTGTCAAAAGGGAACTCTGAAATAGCTCATCAAAGAGATTCTAATTCCTCGAAGAACCTCAACACATCCTTAGCAAAGGACAGGGTCCAGAGCAAGCCAGCCAGTCATGCCTGCTCAGGAAGGAAGCAGACCATTGACCACAGGCCCGAGGTTCTCTCCTTCGCTTCTGCAAAATGTATTGTAGGAGTTTCATAATTACAGGTGTTCAGGATGCAATTTTTGTCTTCCACATCAAGCAGGTCTTTTTTGCTCAGCATTGTGTGACTAGCACAATAGCCAAAGGGCCTGTTTCCTTAGAGCCGCTGATCTACGTTCAGGCACCATGGCCCAGTTCTCTGTGAAATTTAGATTCACTTCTTTACTGATTTATTGTGTCATCAAGCACTTGCAACATGCTCTGTACCAAGTCAGGGCTGGGCACTAGAGAGAGAAATGTGAATGTCACAGACTTGCCTTCACGATGGCAGAATGTGTGACGAGGGCCCTAATGGAGGGGGCGGGACAACAGATGGAAGCTTAGGGAACCAAGAGAAGGGCCTCCCAGTTTTACCTGGGATGGAGGTGGAGTGGGGAAGACTTCTTAAGGTGAAGATAATGGAGCCATCTTAAAGGACAGATGCAAGAGGGGGGTGAGGAGTGGAAGGGGCATTCCAGGCAGCGGGAAAGTGAAAGGGAAAACAGAGCATAAAATGGTACCATATACGTGGGAAGTTCTAAATAGTGCCCTCTGCGCTGCTAAGAGTTCTCAGGAGTCTATACGCTAAGAGGACTTTGCAGGTCCCTGGAAACACGGGGTGGGTTAGCAGATTTCCAGACCTGAGCTGGCCAATGTCCTGTGTAACCCTGGTGCCCTCCCCGCTGGTGACTGGTCTCTCCCCTGTCCTGGAGCTGCCCTGCCAATCAGGCGTGTGTTGAGCACAGAAAAATGAACTCTACCCAAAGTAACTGAAAGGTGTTTTTAAAACCAACGATCTGGCAGGAAGGAAGTTGGCAGGGGAAGGAAGGTATATTTATCTTGCACCTGAAGGGCCTGAACAACTTTCAGCAAGTCACTTCAATCAAATGAGAATTGTCACAGAAAGCTTTTTGGTTCTTTAAAAAAAAACAAAAAACACGAAACTAAAGAAATTAAGAGAGGAAACCTACCTCTCCGAACCTGACTATGGGCCAGAGACCACACTTAGCCCTTGCACCTGGGCTAGTGAACTACACAGGAGAGGAAACAGGCTCAGAGAAAGTGAGCAGCTTGTCCTGGAAATGACATGGGTAATTAGAGTTCTGTTTGGACAATGGCATCAAATGATAGTCTAGGAGGCAGATGTTTCTCTACGTTTCTGTCACTGCATTTAAATTTTTTAAATTACAAATTATTGTTTATGACTTAGAACCTACAACTATTGCTTACATTTCTTTTCTTTTCCTCCATGATTTCTAGCTCAGTGCTGAGGATGAGATAGGCACTCAGTAAATTCTTATTGATAAATTGGTTGAAAATCAGGCTTGCTAATCAGCTTCCATTTATTATTCCACAATCTGGTTCTCATTGTAACATTTACTAGAGGCCCGATGCACAAAATTAATGCAAGGGGCTTGGCCACCATCACCTCAGCAGCTGCCTTAGCCCCATTGCTGTGGCTTCATCTGGAAGGTTGTCCAGAAGGATATCCGGAAGGATGTCCAGTTTAATGAGCATATTATGCTTTTATTATTATAGACTAGAGACCCAGTGCACAAACATGCACGGGGGGGGGGTGTATGTGTCCCTCAGCCCAGCCTGCACCCTCTCTAATCTGGGACCCCTTGAGGGATGTCCCCTCGAGGCCTTATCCTACTGGAATTGGGCCTAAATGGGCAGTTGGACATCCCTCTCACAAGCCAGGACTGCTGGCTCCCAACTGCTCACCTGCCTGCCTTTCTGATTGCCCCTAACCACTTCTGCCTACCAGCCTGATCACTCCCTAACCACTCTCCTGACAACCTGATTGATGCCCCTAACTGCCCTCCCCTGTGGGCCTTGTCACCCTTAACTACCCCTTCCCTGCAGGCCTGGTCACCCCCAACTGCTCTCCCCTGCAGGCCTGGTCCCCCCACCCTCAACAGGCCTTCCCTGCAAGCCTGGTGGCTCCCAACTTCCTTCCTCTGCCAGCCTGGTCATCCCTAACTGCCCTCCCTTGCAGGTTTGATGGCCCCCAACTACTCTTCCTTGCAGGCCTGGTCTCTCCCAACCGCCCTCCTCTGCTGGCCATCTTGTGGTGGCCATCTTGTGTCCATATGGGGGCAGCCATCTTGTGTATTGGAGTGATGGTTAATCTGCATATCACTCTTTTATTATATAGGTTAGAAGCCTGGTGCATGGGTGGGGGCCAACTGGTTTGCCCTGAAAGGTGTTCCAGATCAGGGTGGGAGTTCTCATGGGGTGGCCTGGGTGAGGAGCCTGTGGTGGTTTCAGGCTGGCCATGCCCCCTGGTGACCCAAGCAGAGGCCCTAGTATCTGGGATTTATTTATCTTCTATAATTGAAATTTTGTAGCCTGGAGAGGAGGCCAGAGCTGACCAGGGTGGGTGGGAAGCTTGGCTTCCTCTATCGTCAGGGGCAACCCAAGCCTCCTGCTCTCTCCAGCTCCATGGCTGCCGCCATTTTTGTTGGGATTTATGTATCTTCTGTAATTGAGACTTTGTAATCTTGAGTGAAGGCCAGGGCTGACCAGGGAAGGTGGGAAACTTGGCTTCCTCCATCATTGGGGGCAACCTAAGCCTCCTTCTTACTCTAGCTCCATGGCTGCCTCCATATTTGTTGGGTTAATTTGCATACCCACTCCTGATTGGGTGTGGCTTGTGGGAGTAGCAGAGGTATGGTCAATTTGCATGTTTCTCTTTTATTAGATAGGATTATATTATAACTAAAATATACTCCTGTTTTCCAAGGTTCTCTTTTTCTCTAGAGCACTGGTTCTCAACCAGGGGTGACTTTGCCTCCAGGAGAATATTAAGCACTATCTGGAGACATTTTGGGTTGCCACAACTGGGGTTGCCATCTAGTAGGTAGAAACCAGGGATGGTGTCCCCTCAAGGTAGAGAAAGCTCCCTCCACAGAGACTCATCTAAGTCCAAATGTTGCTGTTGCGCCTGTTGAGAAACACTGATGTAGAATATAGCATTATTTGAAAAGTAGCTGTCTGAGCTGTTGAGCCATTTCTCTTGATGGCTTTCCTGCCTTCATGCATTTCACACAACTCACCTATAAGGGCAGAAGGCACCACTCTGTGGCCCACAGCTATGTTTTGTTTGGCCAGGAGAGTGTTCAAATTTTTTTTGAATGTATTGGCAACACTTAAAAAATCATGTGCTTTTATGAAAGGATCTGAATGTTTGCCTTCCTTTGAACAATCAGAAGCTTGGGTAACAGTGGTCTCATTATCACCTGATAGAGGTAATGTATATAATATTTAACAACTGGTGCAGTAGGGCAGTGCCTACCATAAAAGACAGGGACAAGTGCCCTGAGCTAGATGCCAGCCCCACCACTGGACCCACCAGCCTCAGCTGTGGTGTGGCTGCCCTCCCCCGCTTCCCCCCTACCCTTTCCCCCCACCCCCCAGAAGGTAGGGCACTCCCTAGCCTTCCTTTTGTCTCCTCTCTACAGAGGCCCTATTAGTTGCCACTTATCATCTCATACTTACTCCAATGTTTTTCTTATGCAGATTTAATGGAAATCTTCCTTCACATAAAAAGTGGAAAAATATTTTCACTACAAGATGTGGAAAAAGACATAGAAGACCAAAGGTCATAGGGTACAAATGCAAACTCCTTCCAGAAATGTTGAGAGCACTTGGTTATGTGTGTCCTTGCCAACATTAAGTTCTATTCTACTTAAAAATCTTTTTTAATTGAATCAATTTAAAACATTTTATTTTTTAAAAGTAAGAAAAATAAATAAATTACCAGCCCTGGCCAAATAGCTCAGTTGGTTGGAGTGTCATCTTTATATGCCAAAGTTGCAGGCTCAATCCCCTGTCAGGGCACATACAAGATGCAACTAATAAATGCAAAGATAACTGAAATAACAAATTGATCTCTCTCTCTCTCTCTGTCTATCTCATAGTTCAATCATAGTTCCTGGCTTAATGGAACTATAGTTCCATTAAATCTGCATAAGAAAAACATCTACTTTTCCTGTATTGGACAATGCTCTTTATAGAAGTGAACTCAAATTCTCTTCCCCCATTTTTCAAGTGATAAAGCTCAGACCAGTTGAGTTTGCCTGCCTGATGTCACAAGGAGAACAAGTGACACTCTGGCCTCACGCCCATGCTCTTTCCATTTTACTCTGTTGTTTACACCCTCCCAGGATATGGTCTAGAAAACCCAGGGCCTGGTTAGTCCCTGAATTTTGCCTGCTGTGGCTGGAAAGACCCATTGTGACATTTGGTTTTGGTCTTAGAATACTCTTGTTTCTCTGGTGCTCACTGGGAATTCCTCTGGGTCTATTCATCTCTACAACTTCCTCCTTGGGTGGTTTGCAAAGGGCACCTGCTGCTGGGTTCCCGGAGGCTAAGTCTCCCCCAAGAGGCATCAAAAGGCCTTCTGAGCTGCACAGAGGAGGCGGGAGGGGGGAGAAGGCAAATATAAGATGTCGACACTTTCCTCCTCCATCTCCAGGCCCCTCATTTTTATCAGAGAACATCTCAAAAGGCTCTGAGATCTATTTCCCTGGAACTCAAAGTGAAGTGTGGGATTGTACCACTGGGCCTCAGGGGGCGGGGGAGGGAGAGAGATGTTGAAGCCAGTTAGTGTGAAGAGCTCAGTTCTCACCTTGGTGAACGTCAGGTTCACAAATCCGCCCTGGAAATTCAAGAGAAGGTTGGAATTTCGGAAGCCACAGTTCCCAGAGGCTTCAGTTGCATTGGGGTCGATGTTGAAGTACCTCTGAGGTGAAAAAGCCTAAACCAGATAAAATAGATCAGCTCATGGTCATACAGAAGACAAGTCTAGCTGGGGAAGCAAAGCACAGACTAATAAGTGAGCCTGAAACTCAAGGCTAGTGGGGGTTCACTTGAGAATTTCAAAGTTCCTGCATGACACCTCACATTTCCAAACTGTTAGGTTCAAAGGATTCTTTAAAGGAGTTCTCCCTCAGAGAGGAACTCCTTGGTAGATAACTCACGGCAGCTATATTCTTGATAAACGGTGTGGAAGTTAATTTTTGTTAAAGTACGCATGTCAAAAAGTACTGCAGGAAAGATTTGCTATGTAATGTACTTCCGTTTCAAATGTGGAAGTCCGTTTGAAATCATAAAAACTATGCAAAAAAGCCCTAGCCGGTTTGGCTCAGTGGATAGAGCATCAACCTGTGGACTGAAGGGTCCCAGGTTCAATTCCGATCAAGGGCACGTACCTCAGTTGCAGGTGTGGGAGGCAACCAATCGATGTGTCTCTGTCACATTGATGTTTCTCTCTCTGTGTGTGTCTCCCCCTCCCTTCCCCTCTGTCTAAAAATCAATGGAAAAATATCCTTGGGTAAGTATGAACAACAACAATAATAAAAGAAAATACAGTTTTGTGGTGATTCCTTTAGAACAGTGGTCGCAAACTCATTAGTCAACAGAGCCAAATACCAACAATACAACAACTGAAATTTCTTTTGAGAGCCAAATTTTTTAAACTTAAACTTCTTCTAATGTCACTTCTTCAAAATAGACTCGCCCAGGCTATGATATTTTGTGGAAGAGCCACACTCAAGAGCCGCACGTGGCTCGTGAGCTGCAGTTTGCTGACCACAGCTTTAGTAAATCAAATCATCTGAGTTACACCTCCATCTTCTCCAATCTTCTTATTAATCTTAATTTTCCGTATTCATGTCTTAGCTGGCTGGAATCACCGAAACCACCTAATCCAAACTTCTCACTTCACAGGAAAACTTGCTGAGGTTGGGAGGCCATCGGGCGGGCGGGGTGGGGTAGGGCCAGACTGGGATCAACACTGAGCACCCCCAGTGCTCTGCCTAAGATGGCTAAAAGTGAGGGGTGTGTGCAGGAAGCCACTGCTTTCCCAATACTGCCGTAAGAGTGCACCAAGGAATTTGGAAGGCCGATAGACCTTGGGCGTTAGCAGGGCTGTGTCGTGATAGCAGTGGCTCAAAGCAATTTCCTGACCTGACAGCCTCAAAGTAAATGTTTAATGGACCTTACTGACCTTTACTGATCTTTATTGACCTTAGAGATGGTCTGTCTGCTACCTGTTTGCCGTGCTTTACTGAAGGCAAGATGTGTAGTTAAAACTGAATAAAAAGAGGAGAAAGCCTGGTTTCAGGGTGCCTCTCCAAGAGAGAGGTCCACCTGGCCCCCCATGCCTTCTAAATTCATATTTCTTGGCTAGTGTTTTCACTTGTGCATTGGCCTCTCAGATCCTAAACCCCAGCCGTGCAGGTTGCGGCAGGTGTGCATATTTAAATTTTTGGTGAATGCCTTCCTCTCTCCCAGCTGTCACTGTTGGTTTCTATTTTTACAGGTATTCTAAAACAGATTCACCTAAACCTTTGGAGCAGTGGTCACCGACCAGTGGTTCTGTCCGTGAGGTCCGAAAGGTTGGTGACCACTGTTTTAATGGAGCACCTTGAAGAAAGAGGTAGGTGCTCACCCTATTTATGCCATTAAAAGATGTGGGATGCAGGGGAATGCTCATTCTTGGCAAGGAAACTTCACTCAGACTTTTCGAAGACAATGTTATAGTCCCGAGGCCCCAACTTACCGACACCATGTCTTGAATCATCAGCTCGATCCCCATCTCTGCTTTGATACAGAGCCTGCTTCCATTTAGAACTTGATAAATTCCAGTCTTGGCTGGTGATGGCTGAGGTGCCAGGGTGGGCCCTGGAGCCAAGGTGGCAGGTGAGGCTGTGTGTGCAGCTGTGGTTGTGACCAGGGCATGGGTGGGTTCAGTGGGCTTCTGACTGGCTGTGTTGATGTGTGGTGAGGTGGACAAAGTGGCTGGAAGGGTGGTCTGGCTACTGGGTTCAGTGGTCTTTCCAGTTGTGTGGCTGACAGTCGATGGGTTGGGTCTAGTTGTATGGGCTGGTGGGGTGATGGTGGCGGGCAGTGAACCGGGAGCTGCACTGGGGCGGATTGTAGCCTCGGTGATGGGAGCAGCCGTGTGTGAGTTGTTGGGTGTGGCCAGGGTTGTGCCGCGAGTGTGGATTTCTGGGCTGGTGGATGGGGTGCTGTTCGTAGTTATCAGGAAGGTTGTTGTGAGAGTTTTTATTGTTGTGTGTGTGGTTGGGGTTTCAGAGTTAGAGGTTGTGGCAGTGGTTTGAGAGGGGACGTGACCACTCGCTGAACTTGCTGCTGTTGTTCTGTGAGGCGCTTGGCTAGTCAGTTGCAGGAAAGAAGGTTTTGCGGTGGCCTGTACTGTTGCTCCTCTTGTAGGCTGAGAAGAGCCTGTGACTTCTGGAAATGCTGTTGCTCTTACTTGACTGCCATGATGCAAGATCACTGCAAATTGGGGAACAAAAGGGATAACACTCAACTAACAGCTCACAAAGGTCTTCCCCCATTCCTCATCAAAAATTAACATGCATATTTCCAGATGTGGGGGGGGAGTTAAAAGCATGTAACAGTCCAGGGAAGATCACCCGAGATTCTACCACAAGGCCACAGCTGTAATATTTTGGTGGTACCCATGTTTTTTTACAAGGATGTGATCATACTGCATCCAGCCCTGTGTCTTGTCTATCTGTGTCTTGTCTAGGTGGGGTGTGGTACTAACACACAAGTGATCACACTCAGCAAGACAGCTAAGTGTCCCTTTTCATTCCCCGTCTTCACCCGTGAAGACAGTTCCTGGGAAGAGGGTGTTCCTGGGTAGAGCGCAGCTGTGTTGACCTGATTCAGCTGGTGGAGTGTGAAGAATGGTAATAAAGAGACACGGAGTTGTATAGTTTGCGTAAAACCATATAATCCCAGATTCAAAAGGGGTTTTAAAGATCTTCTAGTCCCAACCCTAATCAGATGTGTACATTGGACCGATGAGTGGCCATGTGTTCATCTGCTCTATGCTTAATTATCTCTAGTGATGGGAGATTCAATACCCTTTGATGTTTTATCTTGCTACCAGTTTTTCTTAATATAGGTCACTTCCTGTCATTTCCTTACTTAACCTCTGAGTGGCCTAACCTTTCTCAAGTTAGAAAGAAAATTAAGCCATAATGACTTTGATACACCTGGTGGGCTATCCTTCATGTTTTGGCTTATAAGGGGTGGGCAAAAGTAGGTTAGATTACCAGCCATCATTACCTAAAGGTAAGTCATAAGTAAGAATACAAAATAATAACAATAATACAAATAAATAATGCGATAACTAATCTATATTAATAAAAGGGTAATATGCTAATTAGACCAGGAGAACTTCAGGGAAACCTTCCAGATGTCCTTCTGGACAAAGCCATGATGGCAGGGCCAGGCTGAGGTGATTAGGGGCAATCAGGCCAGGAGGGGAAGGCAGTTGGGGGCGAGCAGGCTGGTGTAGAGGCGGGGGGGGGGGGGGG
>JAAGEH010000045.1:33469934-33484822 GCA_011751065.1 Lasiurus cinereus
GGGGGGGGGGGGTGGGAGTGAGCAGGCTAGCAGGGTGGGGCAGTTGGAGGTAAGAAGACTGGTGGTGGGGGGCAATTGGGGTGGGCATGCCGGCAGGCAGAGTGGTTAGGGGCTACAGGCAGGCAGGTGAACGATTAGTAGCCAGTGGTCCCAGATTGTGAGATTTTAGGCCTATGGGATCAGGCCTAAACCAGCGGTCAGACATCCCCCAAGGGGTTCTAGATTGGAGAGGGTGCAGGCCAGGCTGAGGGACACACACCCCCTGCATGAATTTCGTGTACTGGACCACTAGTAAATAAATAATAAAGCAAGGATAAACTGTATTTTGCATACTTAAAACTGTCAACCTACCTTTGCCCGCCCTGTATGTCAGCTCCTCAGAGTCTTCCCTGTCCCCCTTATGTAAACTAGCTCCCCATTCCGTGATTCTCCATCACAGAGTTATATTTGTTGCCTCCTCTGTACTGATCACAGCTTGTAATTCTATAAGGGGATAGAATACAAATATTTAACGGTAAGCCCGGCCAGACAGGGTGTCCCAGCAGAATATCAGCTGTGGTTAAATGTTTACTTATTGACTTATTTGTTGATTGCACATCTCTCCCACTAGATTCAAAGCCATCTCGAGGTGGGAATAGTGCATATTTTTCACCACCAGTTTGTCTGTGCATGGGAAGCATTCTATGGTGATGGCCGGGATGAATCAATAACTGAATGAGTGACTGAGGGTAAGAGGACTGTCAACCTCTAGGATTATTGTAAAGCTCAAAAGAGTTGGTTTAAATGAAAGCCTTCCTGGGGCATTAGGCAGAGTGCATTATTGTCACAGGTTCTTTCTTGGGCTTTTCCTGAAGGGCTGAAGGCCTGTGGCTCTTTTCAACCAGTAGCTCTCTCCTTCTCTCCCTCCAGGCACCTAGCAAGCCAGGAGAGGAAACAAAGTGCAGATGATGTTCCTTGAAGTCCAGTGAGAGATGGCTTTGTGTCCTCAAAGCTGTGATTTCATTGCCTTTTTATACTCATTGGAGATGTAGCTGCCTGGTGCTAGGCAGTGACTTGGGAAAACACTGGGAAAAGACAAAGGAGATCTCTCTCTCTCTGGTGGTATTTATAGAATCCTGAAGTTCACATCCAATGAAGATCACCCATAAACTCCTTTTTTTAAAAATACATTTTTAGCCAGTCAGCATGGCTCAGTGGTTGAGTGTTGACCTATGAACCGGGGTTGGTTCCCAGTCAGGGCACATCCCGGATTGCAGGCTTGATCCCCAGTGTGGGGAGTGCAGGAGGCAGTCAATCCATGATTTTCTCTCACCGTGGATATTTTTACCCCTCTCTCCCTCTCCTCTCTTCTCTGAAATCAATAAAAAAAATATTTTAAAAGATGCCAACACTTAAAATACATATATCTAGGCAGTGGGCCAAAGTAAGGGCAAGGCATAACTCAGAACTTGTTGAACCTCCCTCTACTAAAAACAACAACAACACAGCCATGGAGTCCACACACTTTTGCTTTTTTATTAGCTTGCCCCGCAAAGTGACACGAAGACTACTTCCCCTCACCTCCCAGCATCTCCTCTCCAGAATTCAGGAACTCAGCAGACACGTACCCCAGGGCCTGACCACACTACTGACTGGGACGCCTCTAGAGAAGGAGCTGCAGGAAGAGGCGTGAGAAGGGTTTGGTTGTCCTACAGCCTGCAGGCTTCTGGGAAAGTCAGTGGCCACACCAGGGCCTCTCCTCTCGGAGTTTCCCAGCCGGTCAGTCCTTCCCAGGTGGCCTTTGTCTAGTTTCCCCACTGCACCCAGTTCCCCAGAAATGTAGAAGCCTCCTGTGAGCCACGCTGCATGCTGGCGCTGGGGGCACTTTGTTCTCAGGGGCTCAAAGCCTCACGAGGCAGCACAGGCCACCCCCCTCCTTGTGACAAGTGCTAAGGGGTGGGGTGAGGAATCCCACTGAAGGAGAAGTTCCTCAGACAAGGAAGCGAACAGTGTCCTTTCCAGGAAGGAGGAAGCCTATGTGCAGAGGCATGGAGGCCTCAGAGCCTGGTGTGTCTGCAGAATAGCAGGGGGGCAGCGTGGGGGGAACGTAAGGAGGGTGTGGAAAGGGGGATGGTGAGGACGGGGGCACAGCAGCAGGCCGGGCGGGTCTGGGGGCGACACTGTGCGTGTGATGGCTGGGGCTGCAGCAGACATCTAGAACCTCGAGGAGACCTTTCGGGCACAAGTCGCACATTGGATCATGAGCCCCCACACCAGACCTGGTCGGAGTTCCTCTGGACTTGTTTTCACCTCAGAGAGAAAGGAACATCTATCCTGTTCGACTTCCTGTCCTTTGGGGCTTGTCTCTTCTGTGCAGCTGAACCTAAACTTCTCATCAGCAGTCACCAAGCTATCGGACCTCACGGACCATCAGTGGCCCCCAGATCACCACTGCTTTAGATGACACAAATTTGATGCCCTTGTTCCATGAGGGAGGAATCTGAGAGTAGGGAAGCCAAGTGCCTGGATAAGGCTTCCACAGCTACCATATTTTCTGGCGCATAAGACAACTTTTTAACCCAGGAAAATCTTCTCCTAAGTCAGGGGTCCTCTTATAGGCCTGGTGTCATCTTACAGGGCGAGTATATCCCAAACTCTATATTTTAACTGGAAAAGTTGGGGGTCGGCTTATATGCCAGAAAATACGGTAGTTTACCCAGAAGCCATGTCTCTCCTATCCAAGTGTCTAATGGTTTTCTCATCTCCAATCCCCCCAATATTTCTTGAACCCCCGCGTGCAGGTGCCGTAGTCAGAGCCTGGGCCACACGCCGGGCTTTCGAGATGCCCGTCTCAGGGCCGTCACCCCGAGAAAGTGCTCTGGCCAGTGGAGCGGCCATGGGCAATTCCTTCATCAGCCCAATCAGGACCCTCACGTGGCAAATGGGGCACCTTCGCAAGCTTCATTCGCTCCGGTCGCCTCTGAGGATCTGCCGCCTCTCCTCTCACACTTGCGTTTACCGAGCACCCATGCCCCTGGACCTGTCAGTCATCCGTCAGCCAGAGAACTGGCTCTCATGCACAGGTCACCGAGGCTTCCTGCCAGACTGAGGCCTTTTGCTTTTTTGTTAGCTTGCCCTGCAAAGTGACATGACGACTTCCCTTCTGCCTCCAACAGAATGCGAAACCCCAATTCTGAAGATGTGGCACAAGCATACACAGGCTGGCCCAGGGCAGCTGGTCTGACCCTTCACCCAACTCCCTTCACAATGCATGTCCCCCTGCGGTGCCTCTGTGTCCCCATTGGAGCCTGTCAGCAGGGCCATGCAGACAGAGCTAGCTCCTGCCCGTGTTCAGTGCAGTGTTTCTGGAAGGAATTGTGAGTCACCTGGCAAACCTACCTGATCACGGCGCCGGAGGGGAATTCATGTCTTAGAGGGAAAGCGCTCTTGGTGAAAGCAGGGGGTGGGGACATAAAATGGTCCCTGAAAGCTCAGCTTCCCAGATGGGCTCTCTGCTCCGAAGGACAATGGTGGCATTTACAAACCTTTGACACCCCGGCTTACCGCTGTTGGAAACCGCATAATCTGTCAGATCACCTCCCATTCATCTTCACAATTTCCTGCCTATATCATATCAACATGGCATTTCCATGAGAGGAAAAGCAAGACCCGGGGCGCGTTTCCCAGACAATGCAGCGAGAGCCCCCTTGCTAAGTCCCGGCTCTGATCTCTCTCTCTTAAATACAAGCCATACAGACTAGCTCTGAGAAGGTGCCCCAAACCCATCTGAGGACTAGGGCCACTGTCACTGTCTTCCGGGCTTGCCATCTGCTCTGCCCGAGTCACAGAAGACATGTGCACAGGTGGAAGCCCTCGGAAACCAGGAAGTGCGCCCACCTGTGTAAGCTAATAAGATGCTGGGAGCCACATACCCACAGTCATTGCAGTCTGTCCTGTCTCACCTCGGTCAGTGGCACCAAAATGCAGTCACCTTTACTAGGACCAGGAAAGGCAGGGTCCCTGGGCAAAGGCATGTATGTCACTCACCGGCCAGGCACAGGAAGAGCACCGTCGCTGCAGGGAGCTGCCAGGGCATGGCTGGGAGCCGGGGCCGGGGACTCCGGAGGGCTGGCAGGGCTGCTAGGGCTGGCACTGCTGCTTGGCAGCCCGGCTCAGCACAGCTGGGTTTTCTGAATGGCCCGAGGCTAATTCTCAAATAGCTTCCTCATTCTGGTGGCAGAGAAGCTGGTGGTTTACTTAGTGAGAGTAGCTGAAAGGGGAGGGAACCACAAGTGGCCCTGGAGAAAGCAGGCACTTCCATCTCAGGCTTTAGGGTTGGTGAGGGTGGGGGATGGGGTGTGGGGAGGCCCCTCCCCCCAATTTGAAGGGCACCTGAGATCCTATCTCCACCAGAGGTGGGGTCTCAGGCTGCGCCAGTCCATTCTCTCTTACAGTGGGTCTTCATTTTCCTTAAGACCTTGAATTAAGCCAGAGATGCCTCTCAGCCAGGAGACAGTCAGCCTCTCCATCATGTGGGTGGGCTGGAGTGGTAAGCTCAGTGGTTAGAGCCATGGCCGCCTCACTGAGGCCTCACCCGGTGAGGAGCGGGAGAAGCTGAGCTTGGAGTCAGAGAGATGTGGGTTAGAGCCTGGCCTTTGCAACCCCACCCCCCTCAGCTGTACGACCTTGGGTGACCCCATGGAGCCTCGGTTTCTCCTGCTGTATAATGGAGAAAAGAATGCCCATTCCCAGGTGGTTTTACAAACCCCAAGTTCCTGGAACACAAAAACTACTCAATATCTTTGAAAGGCAACCTTGTCATGTCTTACATCCTTCCTCTATTCAATCAGACAAGACAAAGGAGGATTACCTCTCAGGATTATGAGCCTGAGTAAAGAATATACATTTGTAGTTTATAGTATTACTATCAATAGAATGAGATCAATACAACATGGAGGGGTGTATGTGTGTGTGACAATTCACCCCATAACAATGGTCTGCCTTGTGAAATGTCCTGGTGCACTTAAGAAGGCCGTTGCTGGAAAGGGTTCTGGCTCTGAGCGGGTCTGCTCGGGCTGGCTGGCAGTGTGTGGGTGCCTGCCTTCACGCAGGAAGCATCTCACAGCATGAGGCCAGGTGAATTTTAGAGGTGGTTTATTAAGGTAGGGACGTTTATTAACAAGGGACAGTGAAACAAGGAAGAGCCTAGGACAGAAGAAGCAACAGGAGAGGGACGAGGTGGGGAAATGAGCCCAGGCGGGGCTGCTGTGGCTCACTGAGAATCAGAGAAAAGGGGGCCTGGGAGACAGGGTCTGCACAGGGGGGTGGGTGCAGGGGGCGGTGGGGAGCCTGGGATGAGCTTCCGCTGCCCATTGCTCCCTTGGTTGCAAGTCTCATAGGGACCCTTGGAGTTTAGGAGATTCGTGCCTGTGGGGATAGAAGCAGAGGGAAGAAGAAGGGGAAAGAAATGTTTCTCCTTAAATGTCAGGTTAGGTTTTTTGCCTTGTGAACTCAGCTCTCTCATGAGTCCAAGAAGAGTTGTGAATTTGTGTACTTTCCTGATTTTCAAAAATCTTGCAAGTGTGGAGATAGTACTCCTTCGAGCTTTCTACATCTCAAGCAGAAGATATTTGAACAGTAGCACGGAGTTCCAATTTATGTCAGAACAATACTTTATTAACTGGCTTTTTATTATTTAATATTACATCTGTTATCCATTGTGGCGTTAACAAATGACCCCAGAACTTAGCAGCTTAAACCAAACATGTATTATCTCAGGATCCCCTGGTAATGAAGTCACAAGCAGCTTAGCTGGGTTCTTCTGGCTCTGGGTCTCTCAGGAGGTTTCAGCCAAGAAATCAGATGGAGCTGAAGCTGCCGGAAGGCCTGGCTGGGGCTGGCGAGCCCACCTCCCAGGTGGCTCATTCAGGTGGCTGTGGGCGGGCGGGCGAAGGACTTCAGTTCCTGCATTCAGTGTCTTCTCAACACGGTAGCTGGCTTCTTCCACGGTGACTAATTCAAGAGGCAGAATGAGGAAGAAAGCAAAATGCTTTTTATAACCCAGTCTTGAAAGTCTGTTACCATCGCTTCCACCACATTCTATTGATCAGAGTCACTGCTACTGCCCGCCCTCAAAGGGAGGAGTACTGATCTGGGGATGAATTTTAACACTACCACAGACATTTATTTAGGTTGCTCCCCATCTCCTGCTACCTGCTTTCCCACTAAGAGCATTGTGAAAACGAACACCTGTCTATATATATCTTTGTTGATTTGTTTACTATTAAAATAAATTCTTAGAAGTGGAATTGCTAGATCAAATCATATACGCATTTTAAATTTGATAGCCATTGCAAATTGTTCCCTAAGATCTAGTAATAATTTACAGCCTCACCAGTGGTGTATGACGGTATTGGTTTTGTTACAGTTTCTCCAATACTGGAGGTTATCAAAGTTTTAAATGTTGGACTGTCTGTTAATGAAAAAAAAAATTATCTTGTTGTTTTGCTGTTTTTTGTATATTTATTGGATTTTAAATTTCTTCCCTGTGTATACTCATGTCTTTTGCCCATTTCTTTTTCTATTGTTATTATCTATATATATAAAAGGCTAATATGCAAAGTGTCCCCTCAGGAGTTCAATTGATCACCATGACGTGCGCTAACCCCCAGGGGGTGGCACAAAACATGGTGGGAGACCAGCAATGGTGGGATGCTGAGGAAGTAAGGGAAGGAAGAGGCAGGGAGGCGGGGAGGAGGGGAACCTGATCAGCCCTAGTTGCCAGCTAGGCAGCCTACCCATGCATGAATTTCATGCACCAGGGCCTCTAGTTGTTATTGATTTGTAAAAGCTCTTTATGTATCAAGGCAATAGTCAGAGCCATATGTTTTAAAATGTATTATGGCCCTGACCAGGTGCACCAATTGGTTGGAGAGCTGTCCTGTGCACCAAAATGTTGCAGTTTGATTCCCTGTCAAGGCACATACCTACGTTACAGGTTCAATCCTTGGTTGGGGTATGAACAGGAGGCAACAGATTGATGGATCAGTGCCTCTCTCTCCCCCCACCACCTTTCTCTCTCTCTTAAACAAAAACAACAAATAAACATTCTCAGGTGAAGTTTAAGAAAATGTACTTATGATTTGACTTTTTGTTCTTTTTTCTACATATAAGTTTTCCTTCTTACATAACCTAATTAATCAAAAATTTCTTTTAGTTTTCTTACAGTTTTTGTGTGGAAAGACTTTACCCTATTCAACATTACATTTTAAATGCTTTGACTTTCATGATTCCTTTAAGTCACATATTTGAACTATATGAATTATACAGAGGGCTGAGGTAAACACTATTTTTTCCACATTGCTACCCAGCGATCCCAGCAACACTTTCACACATAATTTATCTTTTTTGTTGTTGTTGTTCAGAACTAATTTGAAATGCTCGTTCCATACTCTAAACTCTGGGATGAATTTGGGTTCCATTTCAAGATTTTTTCCCCTCTGTTCCTCTTAAGTTTGTTTATTCCCATAGCACACTTAATGTGAGAAGTAGGTTCTTGGAAACTGCGATTTTATTTTACCAGAGGCTCATTGATATAAACAAGAGTTAAGTCTCTATGACATATTTCTGGTTACAAAAACATCACAAAACTTCTAAAGACCCCACCCAAATACTTCTAATGTTAAAGATTAAGATAAATGTGAACTCTGCATACATTTACGAAAGATGAATAAAAACATCACAGAACTTCTAAATAAAGACCCCAAATACTTCTAATGTTTAAGATAAATGTGAACTATGTGTACATTTAAGAAAGATGAATAAAAACAAGAAAGACAATTATTTTCCAACCTGTTTCTTCCAGTTCAGGGTGGAGGGGGAGCTGGAGCTACGCCTGCAGCTCAGGGTGCAAGGCAGGAGCCAGCCCTGGACCGGATGCTCTTCCACCACAGGGCACACTCATACACACCTGTACTCACTCAGACTGGGGCAACTTAATATGTTTTTACTGATTTCAGAGAGAGAGAGGAACATTGATGAGAGAGAGAAACAGCAATTGGCTGCCTCCTGCACGTGCCCTGACTAGGAATCAAACCAGCCTGGGATAAGGCTCAACCAACCGAGCCAGACCAGCCAGGGCCTGGGACAATTTAGATACCTCACCTCCTGTGCCAATCTTTGGGATGGGGAGGAGACCAGAGTACCTAGAGAAAACCCACGCGGACATGGGAGAGCGTGTGGACTCCATACAAACAGTGGCCCCGGGCAGGAATGAAATTTTTTTTAACAACATCAGTGAAACAACACTGAATGAAACATTGTTTGAAGACCCGCTGTGTGTGTTCTTTGGCAAATTAAAATATTATGACATAAACCTATAGTTTTTGCTACTTGAATAGCCATCTTCAAAAATTTATCCATCAATAAACACTGTTAGCAGGTTAAAGATGCAATTGGTATTTTATAATCAGTGAGGTTGTGTTAGATAAAGCTTTCTATCCTCATCTGACCATAAACTGGAACTCAAGAGGCACTTCATACAGGTTGAAGCAGTAAGTAATGCTAATGTGGTCATTGGAATCCTGAGTAGGAGCGGGGAAACCTGGATTTCTGGTCCCTGCTCTGCTGCAGGCTGGCTGGGTGATGCTGACACATCGCAATACAACCGCAGGTGGGCAATGTCCTCCTCGCTACCCTCCCAGCCCTTCCGGTAGCTAGTGTGGCCCTGCAGCAAGGCCTTCCCTAAAGGAAGAGAAGGTGTGTGCCCTTTGCAGAGGGCGGGCCTTTCCACATGGCACCTGCCATCTGCCGCGGTCTCCCCCCTTGAGTGGAAACCAGACCCTCTGAGACTTGCTTTTGACTCCACAGCCAAGGACAATGTTCTAGGCAATGGTGGGAAAACCGGAAGGAAGGAACCTGGGACACCAGCTGACCGTGTGGGGCCACGCAGCCTGCATACCCAACCAGGGCTGTTTCGTGAGAAAGGATATATTCTTTCAGTCACTCTATGGCTTGATCTTTTTGTTACAACAGCTTCACCTTTCCCTTTATCATACACACAGGATATTATTATAGTCCACCAAGAAAAGGGTTCAAATAAGCTTGGGAGAGGATGAGTTTAACAAAAGTATACACACTTCCTTTCTGCAGGAGTTCTCAGATGCTTTAATCGCGTTGGAACCAACTGAGAGAGGAACAGACTGTGTCCTGTTTTTAAAAATGTATTTATTATTAGGTAATGTTGTTGCTCAGCTCTTACACTCTTCTGCCTATTCTACAAAAGGTACTCCGGGAAAGGCTGGTGTAGAGAATCTATATTTCTAGTTATTTCCTCTTGCCTGGCTGGTGAGGACTCAGAAGCCCGCCAGTTTTTACAGGTCGGGGACCACTTTCAGTGCCACTGCTTCAGCCAAAGCCCTGGCATGTGGGGCGATGCCCCAGCGACCTGTTGAACTCTGGGTCCCTCTAGTGGGCAACAGGCAACATTGTAAAGCCACGGGTGGTTTGAACAGGTAGCGCAAGGAGGCTGGAGGATTTTACCTGGTGGGCTTGGATCCTTTTCCACTTATTTAAATGGAAAAATGGCACCAATCTCATTCACAGAGGAGCCACCTCTGTGAGGTCTATTTCCTGAGTGAGCAGTGTGTCCAGGCCCTGAGGCAGGGAATGATGCAGTGTCTGCTGGAGATCTACTGCGTATCTGGCATGGCTTTAGGAGAATTATTCCACTCTTCCCGTCCCACCCCACAGTCCACCATGAACCCGGTTTTCTCTCAGAGGACACCTGCAAGCAGAGTAGCAATGTGGGGCATGGACAAGGAGCCGAATGAAAGGCCAGAGAGGACCACTCAGACACCCAATGGGAGACGTCTGGGAACACCAGCCAGGAGGCCTGGCATCGCCCTGGCTCCTCTGGCTGCCCCCCTAGGACGTGAGGCTTGTGGAGAGGGTTTTCCTGTGGGCTGAGGGGAGGGGGTGATAGTGAGTTTGGGCACTTTGTGCTCAGCCAGCACCGTCAAGTGTGATCATTTTCAAAGATTCAGAAAACAACAACAATCCAAAGGATGGAAAAAGCGTTGAGCTGGGTTTCTGTAATCAGCGGCTGGCAAAATCAGTGGGAAAGGTATTTCAGGGGATCCAAGTGATGTGTTTCCCAACTGTTCTAATAGTCAGATCCCTGAGGTTTCGTCTGTCCAGCTCCTAGTTTTACAGATCCTCATTGAGAAACGCGTGTCTTGTGATTGATAATGGGAGAGGCCAAAGCAGAGAAGTCTGCTGAGAAACCTGCATCAAGACTGCCTGTAAGAAGTGTGAAAACGTGCCAGGATAGATTATACTTTCTTATGGCATGGTAGACATATGCAGTGCTGTTCATGCAGCAAAAGGCTTTGTGTGCTTTTAAAAAAATTCCAGAATGACAATAGGGTGCAGAAGGCCAGGGGCGGGGGGGTGGCGGAAAGGAGTGGTGAAGGCTGGAGAGGAAAAGGGGGACATATTTAATACTTTCAACAATAAGAATTGTGTTTTAAAATCCCAATCTGTGGACTCACAAGCTTGGGTTGGGTCTAAAGCAGGTTCCCACCTTTGGGAAAGACATCCCCACAACCCTTCAACGGTTGCTGAGTGCAGGCAGAGGAGGTCGTGGCTGGTTATGCAGGAACCTAACGAAGTTGCTCTGCAGAACCTCCCTGAGACCTTGCAGTGGCTCTTCCTTATCTCCTCTGCAGCTGACCTCACCTGACCTGACCTCAGCTCAAGTCACAGCTGGCTGGTCTCAACCTGCCTCCTTCCCTACAGATGTTTTAAAAATCAGGAACCAAAAGGTGGAGGAAGGTGGGACTCACCTCTAAGGATACATGGGAAGGGGTGGCTGGACCAATGAGAAAGCCAGGAACCAGCTGAAGAACTCCAGGAAGGGCAAGTCAGAGGGCCCTGCAAACTGTGGCTGGGGCCGTAAGATCAGGGAGAGCACTGGCTCCTGATGATACTTCCTACTCGCTTGCAGTCTGGCTGTGAGGTCTCAATGAGGCTGCATCTGTCAGCTGCAGGCCAGGCCAGTAAGGGCAGCACCTTTCTGAGCGGGGTCAGTCCATCCTCCTGCTGTGTGTGGCGTGCCTCTGTGCCTGTGCACCACCAGGATGCCCTTCACTTGGAGGAAAACATCCTGGAGGACCCAGGTCAGACGTCACCCCTTCCCCGACCACAGGATTGGCGGCAGGGTCCTGAGCCCTCAGAGCATCACACTGTATTGTGATGATCCGCTTCCATATCTGTCTCCCTCACTGGACTGAGTGCTTCTCACTCATCATCACACCTCCCTGCTCTCGCTGGTGCAGCGCCTCCTTACAACAAGGGTGCTCAGGACATGCCGTGGGTGTTGAGTAAAATGAGTGAACACATACATACATGCATGCATACATACATACATACATACATGTTTTAATGGTGAAAATGGAACAATGTGTATTGGAAAATAATGCAGGTAAAAAGAAATAAAATTTCCTATAGATTTGGGAAGAACTTTATTTTATTGTGCAAATAATAAATATTGTCTACAAATCTGAAACACATTCAACCAGGAAGGATACTCTGTTGTCAGGAAAGGAGGCATGAGGGGGTGGGCACAACATAGCGTAACTTTTTGAAAAATTTCAAAGAACACTCTGCAGGACAATGGTGCCAATAGCCCCTCCTTGAGTGGCCTGTCCCTTAGCCTCCGCCCTTTGCTGGCCACTCAATCAAAGGGCTTTTAAAAAAAATTTTAAAAAATCTTTATTATTCAGATTTTTACAATTGCTCCTTTTTTTTCCCCATGGCTCCCCTCCACCCAGTTTCTACCCCACCCTCTGCCCTTACCTCCCCCCACCATTGACCTCATCCATAGGTGTACAATTTTTGTCCAGTCTCTCCCTGCACCCCCCTCATCTATTTCCCCCTGAGAATTGGCAGTCCACTCCCTTTCTGTGCTCCTGATTCTATTATATTCACTAGTTTATTCTGTTCATCAGATTTTTTATTCACTTGATTTTTAGATTCACTTATTGATAGATATGTATTTGTTGTTCCTAATTTTTATCTTTACCTTTTTCTTCTTCTTCCTCTTCTTAAAGAGTACCTTTCAGCATTTCATATAATACTGGTTTAGTGCTGATGAACTCCTTTAGCTTTTCCTTGTCTGTGAAGCTCTTTATCTGACCCTCAATTCTGAATTATAGCTTTGCTGGATAATCTTGGTTGTAGGTTCTTGCTGTTCATCACTTTTAATATTTCTTGCCACTTCTGTCTGGTCTGCATAGTTTTTGTTGAGAAATCAGCTGACAATCGTATGGGTGCTCCCTTGTAGGTAATTAACTGTTTTTCTCTTGCTGCTTTTAATATTCTCTCTTTGTCTTTTGCTCTTGGCATCTTAATAATGGTATCTTGGTGTGGTCCTCTTTGGATTCCTTTTGTTTGGGGTTCTGTGTGCTTCCTAGACTTGTAAGTCTATTTCTTTCACCAGGTGGGGGAAGTTTTCAGTCATTATTTCTTCAAATAGATTTTCAGGGTCTTGCTCCCTCTCTTCTTCTGACACCCCCATAATTCTGATGTTGATATGCTTGAAGTTGTCCCAGAGGCTCCTTACACTATCTTCCAATTTTTGGATTCTTTTTTCTTTTTTCTTTTCCAGTTGTTTTATGCTTCTTTGTATTTCAAATCTTTGACTTGATTCTTGCATTCCTCTAGTCTGCTGTTAGGTCTCTGTATAATATTTTTTTATTTCAGTCAGTGTATGCTTAATTTCTAGTTTGTCCTTTTTCATATTCTTAAGGGTCTTGCTAAATTTCCTTTTCTAGGAAATTCTTGAAAAACTTTATAACCATGGGTTTTGAACTCTATATCCAGTTGTTTGTTTCTCTCCATTTCTTTCATTTGTGATCTGTTCCTTTGTCTCTGCATTTTCACTACTTCCCTGAGTTGGTAGAGTAGCTTTGTGTGCTAGGTGTCCTATATGGCCCAGTAGCGTCACCTCCCCAGTTATCTGAAGTGGACTCTCTTGGTGCACCCCTTTGTGGACTGTGTGTACAATCTTGTTGTAATTAAGTCTTGATTGTTGTTGGTATAACTGGGGGGAAATTGACCTCCAGGCCAACTGGCTGTGTGGATCAGCTGTGTCTATGCCGGGAGAACTTCTGTGCTGAGTCAGCCTTATGAGACAAGACTTGCAAAATTGCAAAAGCCTCTATGCTCAGTTTGGATGGGGCGGAGTCTCAGGGCTGAGTAGACAGCGTTGGCTTCCCATCAGCCCTGCTACATGTGGTCCCTGTGTCTCAGTGTCCCTCGGTAATCACTGCAGCCCTCTTTGTGCACACTCACGCTTGCGCCTCCAGACCTATGCCTTTCACAGCTCCCCTGAGTTTCCATGCACTCCAGGGACCCGTATAAGTCTAGGTCCCCAGGGTCTTGCCCGAAACTGGGCTTCAGTACAGTCAGAAATGGAGTTCAGTGCAGTCAGGAGGTTCCATCTTCCTCCCACTAGAGAAATCCAGTGTCACAATCAGCAGTCAGTCCTCTCTGCGTGCACTCGTGCATGTGCCTCCAGACCTCTGCCTTTTCAGGTTCCCCTGAGCTTCTGTGCTCTCCTCCCTTTTCCCAACAGTCCAGCCTCCCCCTGTATGAGTCTCGCACAGAACTGAGGTTCAGTGCAGTCAGAACTGGGGTTCAGTGCATTCGGGAGTTTCTGTCTCCCTCCCGCTAGAGGAAGCCCGCCAGGCACTCTGCCACTCATCCTCTCCACACGTGTGTCTCTGTACCTCAGCTGTTTGCAGCTCATCTGTGTCTCCATGAGCCCCTCTCCTTTTCTTCTAGTTGTAGAATTTCCACTCAGCCAGCTTTCCCGTGGTTCTGGATGATGTCTGTTCTGTCTTTTAGTTGTAGTTTTGAAATTGTGCGAGGCAGCAGTTTAGGTGTTCACCTATGCCACCACCTTGTTTTCTCCCTTAAGGTACTTTTTTTCTTAAATCTAAATGATATTCTTGAGCCTCACAGGAAACGCTCCTCCCCATATTTGTTACCCACTCCATTCCAGAAACAAACCAAGGGACTGAAGACTCAGCCAAGTCTCATGTCCAGCAAAAAGTTAAAATCAGATCACCCTAACAATTCCAAAACTGACTAAATCCAAAAGTAACACTAACTAAATAACCCCAGAGCTCAGCGTGCTGGGGGTTAGCTGTGATTTCTTAGCTTCGGGCCTACGCTTCTGTTCTCTGCGGTGTGGTTCTGGGCCACTCGCCACACTCCTTCACCAGCTGCTCTCTGCCCGGCTCAGCCCAATAGGGCAGATGGATCAGAGGCTACAGGAGGAGAGAGGGTCACACTCCTTCCCATGTGCCTGGGTTCCCACTGGCATTCCCCTGGCAACTGGTCTTCACCCTGAGAGCTACGGTGGTCCCCCCAAACCCTCCACACCAGCCTCATCGCAGCCCTTCAGAGGCAGCAGCGCCATCCGGGAGCACCCCTCCTCTGCACCCCGCTCTTAGGACACCTGTCCCATCGGGCAGTACCTTCTCCTCAGAGGGGAACCTAGCCTCTTGGGGCCACCTCCAATCGGTCCCTTTGTTCCCTCAGCTCTGGTTGGGGGAGCGCTGCTTCAACAGTTAGAATCTCCATAACATCTCATTATCACTTTGGGTTTTCTCTTAAAAATCTCTACTCGTTGAATCATGATTTTTTTTATATTAAATTCTCTCTTCAAAGAACTGGTATGGTGTCTCTCTGTTGACTGGATCCTGACTGATAAATTCTAAAGTAAATAATTCTGAAAATAAAACGAGTAAAAATACAGAACAGAAAAAATATTAGAGTGGAAAAGACATAACTAAGAAAATGAGAATTTAAAACAAAATAACTAAAAAACCTAAATGACAAAA
>JAAGEH010000045.1:33491871-33536701 GCA_011751065.1 Lasiurus cinereus
CCCCATGTGGATATTTGACAGGAGTGTGATCATGAATGAGGCCACCACTCATTTGACCTCTTGGCTCCCAGGTTCATATATTCTGCCTGCTGGGGGCCTGGTGCCATTGGTCTAAGGTTAGCACCCCCACCCCGCAGTGTCATGCCCAATGCTGCTGCTCCTCCTCGCTCTCCAAAGGCTACTCCACGGCTCTGTCAGGCCGGTCGCTTCTGAGCGGGGTGATTCTGTGATCTCTGCACAGGCTGCATCTCTCTATCAAAGCAATGGAGACACCATGAGAGTCCCTGCAGTGATCTCACTGAGACACTGTGGGCAGGAAAGCACAGGGGCCAACCCCACTCAGGATGGATCGCTGTACTTTCCAGCCTGGAGGGGGTCTCATGAAATCAGCTCACGGGATGGTACCCAGCTGGGGCTCGGCTTACATCTCCGTGCTGGTGGTTGGACAGAAAACAGTGGAATTGCTACATCAGCCTGGATGGCAGGGAGCCCAGGCTGCTGGACCCATGCACAGCCTCCCATTCTGCTGCCGCCAAGACGTCTCCACGTAGGAGCCCACTGTGTGGGCACTGGGTGCTGAGAGAGAAGCTGGCTGGCACTTGCTGGCTAAGCCATCCAGTGACCTCGGGTGTTGGGCACCTTTTCTGCAATGGATGTTCTCTGTTGGGCACTAATGCACGATTCAAAGATCCTCACATGTTGAGCTGATGTCCATACGTCTACGGGTCTCTTCCCAGTCAGATCCTGTTGTAATTTGATATTAGTTACTGTTCTGGAAGAGGTCAGGAGTTTTCTGCGTCATCTTAGGGGGGACGAAGGGAAGAGGAGGGTTTATCTTCCAACAAGGGAGAGTGGGCACTTCTGCCAGCTCACGGGAGCAAGGACACGTACCCACATTCCTCATCCCAAGTTTTAGGGCCCCATGTCTTTCCTGTCAGGGCCTGCCTGACCTGCTCATCTCTTGGCACTGGGAGCCCAATATGACCAGGCAGCAGCAGACTTGCCTGGGCTGGGAATTCATCCTTCTCTCAAGTACCGTGCTATCGGAGATAGAGGGCAAAGCTGTCCTCCGAGTCCCACACTGTGCTTTTCAGTTGGTGATTAATCTGAGCCTCTCACTCTTTTCAAGGTATCAGCATCCCAATTCCACAGTCCTGACAGCTGATATTTCCCCTAAACCTCTCAGACACTGCACCAGCTGGTACATCCCTGTCCACCTACTTCCGATGCCAGGTCACCTCAGGTGAAGGTCTCAGCCAGTGGTTGGCAAATTGTGGCTTACAAGCCACATGCGGCTCTTTGGCCCCTTGAGTGTGGCTCTTCCACAAAATACCACAGCCTGGGCGAGTCTATTTTGAAGAAGTGGCATTAGAAGTTTTGTGTTTTGTTTTTTGTGTGTTTTTTTTAAATATATTTTATTGATTTTTTTACAGAGAGGAAGGGAGAGAGATAGCGAGCTAGAAACATTGATCAGCTGCCTCTTGTACATGCCCTACTGGGAAAGTGCCACAACCAAGGTACGTGTCCTTGATGGGAATCGAACCTGGGACCTTTCAGTCCGCAGGCCGACGCTCTATCCACTGAGCCAAACTGGTTTCGGCTAGAAGAAGTTTAAGTTTAAAAAATGTGGCTCTCCAAATAAATTTCAATCGTTGTCCTGTTGATATTTGGCTCTGTTGACTAATGAGTTTGCTGACCACTGGCCTAAGCAAAATGGACTGCTACATCCAGCCAGGAACTAGGGTATCAATAGCACCTGCCACTAACGATGGGGTGGGCGGCAAGTAGCCCGACACCAGAATCCCATCCTTTCTAGGACCTTTACTAGGGCTAACAGACTCAGGTCAAGTTTCTCAGAAGCAGATTATGCAAGCGAGTTATAGGGAGAGGGCTTCCAGATGAAACTGTGAGGCAATGAGGGCAGAAGACAGAGAAGGGAAAAAGCCAGTTAGAGGCGTGGGTTCAGTTGACATCTAGCATCAGCCTGCTGCCCTGGAAAACCCTGGAGCAGGGCTGGTACCACAAATGTCCCATCCTGAGGCAGATGAATCAGTCAGTCTTTGGCTGGTGCTAGTTATTGTCCTAGAAGAAGTCGGGAAGGGACGTGGGACACACATCCCTTACAGGAGACCACAACCTCTGGGGAAGTGCCTGGTGACGGAGTTCTGGAGCAATTCTCAGAATTCCACAGCGCTGAGCTGGTAGCAGCTAACCTCACAGCAGCTGAACGGTGGGTGCCCCTGCCTGATCAAAAGCATTGGGCAAGGTGTCAACAGCCTCTACTGTACCACTGTGTGTGGGCTTTCTTTTTTTTAAAGAAAAAAAATGAACAGATTTTAGTTTTAGGTTTACAGAAAATTTGAGCAGGAAGTACAGATAATTCCTGTAAAACCATCTCCCTTCTCTCCTCGCACAGCTTCTCCTGTATTAACATCTCGTGCCCAGCTGGTGTGGCTCCGTGGTTGAGCTTCGATCCCTACACAAAGAAGTCACCGGTTCAATTCCCAGTCAGGGCACATGCCCGGGTTGCAGGCTCTATCCCCAATGGGGGGTATGCGGGACGCAGTATGTTGCTCTCTCATCAACATTTCTCTCTCTCTCTAAAAATCAAGAAAAACATATTTTTTTAAAAAAAAAAAACATCTTGCATTAAGGTGATACCTTTGTTACAATTGGTAAACCAATATGTTAACGAAAGCCTATAGATAAGAAGCAGCACCAGAAGCTAGCATGTCATTTAGATTGAAAACAAAACAAACAAAGCTAATCCTACAATACATACAGAAATGTAAAGGATATGGAGTAGCCAAAACAACTTTTAAAAGGAGAAACAAAGTTGAAAAACTCAAATGATTGCTCAACCGGGCATAGCTCAGTGGTTGAGCTTCAACCTATGAACCAAGAGGTCACAGTTCAATTCCCAGTCAGGGTACATACCCAGGTTTCGGACTTGATCCCCAGTGTGAGGTGTGCCAGAGGTAGCCAATCAATGATTCTTTCTCATCATTGATGTTTCTATCTCTCTCTCCCTCTCCCTTCCTCTCTGAAATCAATAAAAAATATATATTTTTAAAAAAAACTCAAATGATCTGATTTGAAGACTTATTAGAAAGCTACAGTTTCAAGGTATTGCTGTCAAGATAGACAAGTAGATCCATGGAACCAAACAGAGCATCCAGAAATAGGTGCATTTATGCAAAGTCAATTGGAGAAATGGTAATGGAACAACTGGCCTTAAATAAGCAAAAACTGATCTTTAATCCACTCTTCACACCATACCCTGACAACACAACAAAATCTCAAAATTGACCAGAGTCTTAAATGTAAATCTTAAGCTATAAAACTTCTAGGAGAAAACATAGGAGAAAATCTTTGTGACCATTAGACAAAGATTTCTTAGGCACAACATCAAAAATATGACCCAGACATTTTTTAAAACCGGATTTCATCAAAATTAAAATCTTTTGTTCTTTAAAAAGCACTACTAAGAGAATGAAAAGATAAGCTACACACTGAAAAAAAAAACAATATTTGCAAAACAAATATTTAATAAAGGATTTGTATCTAAGAAATTAAAAAAAAAAAAACCCTCTCAAAACTCCAGTAATCTTCTCTATATATAAAGAGGTAATATGTTCATTGGTTCTAACGGTGTCCCAGTTATGAACGGTCAAAGGTGCTCGCACACAGGAGCTGGTGGGTGGGGACAGGGCGGGGACTTGTGCCACCAGGACATGAGGCTGGAGGGGGGTGTCAGGATGGGCCACAGCGGGCGCCCCCCTATCTCCCCCCCACCCCAGGCAGAAGTGGGAACATCAGGATGGGGGCAGGGCCTCGGCAGAGAGTTCTCAGCACTCCTGCTCCAGGGTCTGAAGGCACAGAGAGGAAGGGAGAGCAGATAGGCAGTTAGGGGGAATCAGGCCAGGAGGGGAGAGTATTTAGGGCCATCAGGCCAGCAGGGAAGCAGTTAGGGGCATCAGGCAGGCAGGCAGGTGAGCGCTTAGGAGCCAGTGGTTCTGGATTGTGAGAGGGATCCCAGATTGGAAAGGGTGCAGGCCAGGCTGAGGGACACCCCCCCACACCTCCATGCATGAATTTTGTGCCCCAGGCCACTAGTGAGAAAATAATGAGCAAAGATTTGAACAGACACTTCACCAAAGAAGATATTTGGATGGCAAAGAAGCACACGAAAAGATGCTCAACCATTAGTCACTAGGAAAAAGCAAATTAAAACCCCAATGACAAACCAGTACACGTCTATTAGAAAGCTTAAAGTTAAAAAGACTAACAATACCAAGTGTTGGTGAGGATGTGGGGAGCAAGCAAAGCTCCCATACACTGCTGTGACAATAAAAGGAAAGAGTTTAGCAATTTCTTAGAAAGTTAAACATGCACCTGCCACATGGCCCAAGCATTTTACCTGAGAGAAATGAGAACATACGTTCACAAAAGATTTGTACTTGAATGTTCACAACAGCGTTATTCAAAATAGCACCCCCCCAAGTGGAAACAGACCAAAAATGTTCATTAACAGGTAAATGGATCAAGAAATTGGGGTATATCCAAACATACTACATAGTACTGTACTATAGTTACAGTAAAAAGCATGAGTGAATCTCAAAATAAGTACGCTGAGTGAAAGAAGCCAGTCCAAAAAAGCACATGTTATATGATTTTCTTTATGGAATTCTAGAAAATTCAGTGATCACCTGAAAAAGCAGTGGGAGGTGAGGAAGGGGCAGGAGAAAGAAGCATAAATTCAGCCAATGGTGCTCAGTGGTTGACATTAACCTATGAACCAGAAGGTCACAGTCCGATTCCTGGTCAGGGCACATGCCTGGGTTGTAGGCTCAATCCCCAGTAGGGGATGTGCAGGGGCAGTAAGCAATGATTCTTTCTATCTTTGGTGTTTCTGTCTCTCTCTTCCTCATCTTTCCTCTCTGAAATCAATATATATATATTTTATATATATAATTTTCTTTTTAAAGCACAAGGAAACTTTGTGGGGTGATATGTTCATTATCTTGAAGGTGTTCCTGCTTTCAGAGGTTTGTATATATGCCAACACTTACCGAACTGTATACTTTAAATATGTGCATTTATTATGTTAATGATACCTCAATAAAACTGTTTTAAAAATAGTAGTTCTGTGTCCAGAAACTTTAATAAGATAAAATGCATATTCCTAGACATTAACCCTCACTATTCTAATTCCCCAGATCTAGGGAAGGACCCAGAAAGCTGCATGTGTAACAAGCCTCGAGGTCATTCTAATGCAGGTTGTCCTTAAAACAACCTCTGTGAAACACTGGTCTTTGGAAGGAAGGATTTCTGGAACAATCATGTGACTAGAATGTTGTTTCTGGGGAAAACAGTAACTTTTTCTACTAGGGGTGTTACAGCTTTCTATTTTATGCCTCTTGCACTCATACTCAATTACCATAAATACATTGAGTGGCCAGATTATTATGATCTCTGAACACATAATAATCTGGCCACTTAGTATATATTCTATATAATAAAAGGCTAATATGCAAATTGTCCCCTTGACCAGGTATTCGGCCATCAGGTAGGCTGGCCAACTGCCCATGTCCCCCCCTACTCCCTTACCCCCAGCCAGGCTGGCCAGACCCCACCCATGCACGAATTCATGCACTGGGTCTCTAAAATATATACTTAGCATAATATATTTAGTATAGGATTAATAGTTCAAAGGCAAATGTAAGTCATACTTTCCCCCATCTTGTACTTATATCCTTTAAAATCAATTATGTACTCTTGTTACTATTTCCTGGAAGAGGCCTACAGTTTAAATCGAGAACTATGTCACTTGGTTGTGACAGAAAACCGACGTGGTGGTTTTCCAATCACACCTCTTAACGTATCTTTTCTACATGACGCACACTCATTCTCGTTTCCTCCTGACCACCTGATGATCAAAGCAGACACAGAAAGCATTATGAAACGGTTGCATTCCTGCTAAATCTCCAGAGACAAAGCTTATCTTTTCATATTTATATAATTTTCCTTACCAAATGCAAAACAACATTGCCAGTATAAATGATAGGGAACAGATTTTCCATATGAGATCCACATTTCTTAACTCTAGCAACATTACCTAAAGGAAATATTAAAACTCAGTTGGTGAAACTTGTGGATTGTTCTCCAAAATATCCCTGATATAATGAGGGTATATTGAAAATAACAAAAAACAAAAAACCCACGACAGAGTGAAGCTCACTCAAAGATGACTTTTAATTATTAAAAGTGACACTTGTGGAAATGGTGCAAAAAATATTGTATTCTTCTAAAAACTCCACATGAAAGCATGGAAAAAACTGGCAAAAGTAGCCAGGAACTGTATTTTCAGAACACTGGGAATTAAACAAAGGCTGACAGCATTCCGGACAGCACTGATTTAAGAGAAATGGCTGCATTTCAGTGTGAACAGTGAGCTGTGTGGTGTTTTAGTTGCCCTGTCCCATTCTGCCCCCGACTCTTGGTGACAGCCTTGGACACCAAGGACTTGCGATCGTTCTGAGCTTTAGCAATCATGATAAGATGTAGCAATCATGATGAGGTTGAGCAATCTGGCTGCCACAGGAGGGACAGCACAGGGCAGACACTCCTTCCAAGTCTCATCTCAGAGAACTGTCATTATTCCTTTGTCTGGGGTTTCCTTGCAATACCCTCACTGCAAATTTGTCTTTATTAGGTCTGATTCAGAGCTTGGCTAGTGTAAAAAGCCTTTCCCCAGGGGCATTTATAGAAAATGAGTGGAGGCAATTGTTTAACTTCCTGAGAAAGTTAACATAGAGTTACCATATGGCCTGGTATTTATAACCCAGGGAATGGATGACATAGGAGCACACAAAAACGTGTACACAAGTTTCCATAGAAGCATTACGCACAATATCCAAAAATTAAAAACAACTCAACTATCCGACAGCAGGTGAATGGATAAACTGATATGGTATGTCCATACAATTCACTACTATTATTCACCTGTGAAAAAAAAAGTGAAGCACTTATTCATGCTACAACAGGAATGGACACTGAGAAAATTAGGCTGAATGGAACTGGACAGAAAATGCCACATTTTAAATGTCCAGAATAAAAATGTACTTAGAGACAGTAGGTAAATCAGTAGTAGTCAGGGGCTGGGGGGAGCATATGGGGAATGGGTATTAATGGTACATGGTTTTATTGGGGCGGGGGGGGGGAAGGGTGAAAATATTCTGAAATTTATCACACGGCAATGGTTGCACAACCTCACGAATAGACTAAACCCCCATGATTTATACACTTTAAGAGAGTGAGTTGTATATTAATTATATTTCAATTTTTTAAAAAAAAGTAGTACAGCTTCTGAAAGTCATATTGGCCATTTAAATTTCCATGAACAATTTCTGGGGTGGCTTTGGGCTATTGGATTGAGAAAGTTAATCTTGGCAATTACTTATAAGGGGGAAACACAACTACAAGGGCCACACACACACTCAACCACAAAAAATGCACACCATCTAAAGCAAGCCCTTTACCTTCCAGACACTCGAAAGTGTGGCTACAGTTATTTTCCTGGCAAACTATTTTCTTTAACAATATCTCCAATCTGCACACCTGCCACAAGGTCGGAAACAGTCTAACTCTCCAGACTAAAGTCAGCCAGGGTAACCCTACCTTTATTATTGTCTTGTTGTTCCATCAATAATTTACTTATTTCCGAAAACCAACAATCTCTGATTTCTTTGGAAGCTGCCTGCAATTACAGAAAAGAAAACACTATGAGTATCAAATCACCTGGAGGATGGATTGCACAGCGCTTTCATTCTCCGAGTTAGGACAATGATGACGGGAAAATACTTGTCAAGCCATGGGTGTCGGAGACCAAACATTGTTCTCACTAAATGGATGTAAACAGGAGGCTAGAAGGCTGGTCAAACCTTGAAGCTCTGAAAGGTCAAAACCAGCCACTCCCTATCTAATTGAGACAATGAACTTCCCCATCAAATAATCATGTCAATCCTGACTGATAAGATAATCTACTTGTTACTGGAATTGCCTGCTTCAGGGCAAAGGGTGAATCCCAAACCTGAATAAAAGGGATGGCAAGGCCAAAGGAAGGTGGCAGTCCTTTCCACTAGAGGAAGGCTCCCGCCTGGCCCCCCAATATCGCCAAGTTAATGTTTTCTAGTCTCTCATTTCGTTTTCGTGCGGCCTCCTTCAGAACCCGAACCCTGACCCGGGAACCCTGAACCACGCGGGACGTGGAAAGAAGTTCCCACACATGGGCACCCCTCTGGGGAAGACCCGAGCTTTACCTGCAGGATGTATTTCTCAAGTCCATTTTGGCTGACAAGTTCAAACTTTCTGTTGCTCCCCCTTTCAAGTTGGTGAATTGAAAATGTCGTCCACTGTTATCAAGAAAGAAGAAAAATTTCCAAGTTTATTCTTGGAATATATTCTGTTGAATATAATAGAATTATGGGGCATAGAAAGGGAATGAACTATCAATTCTTGGGAGAAAAGAGGAATGAGGGGTACAGGAAGAGATTGGACAAAAATCATACACCTATGGATGAGGACAGTGGTGGGGGGTAAGGGTATGGGGTGGGGGTGGGGAATCAGGTGGAGGGGAGCTATGAAGGGGGGAAAAAAAGAGGAACGTCTGTAATAAACTGAACAATAAAGATGATTTTTTAAAAAAAACTTAAGCAAAAAAAAAACACAAAAACAAAAACTTGTCACTGTCAGCTCCCCTAATCCTTTTTACCCCTGATGCCTCTCTTCCTCCATCTTCCTTCCAAGTGTTTTTGCTTTCTTCTCTTCATGGCTCCAAGGAGCGTAAAACACCGTCTGGGACAGAGCCAGCTGCCTCATCCGTTTCAGAGGATAACAGACTGTATCTTGCTACCAGTAGAGCGGTAGCCGCCACCTTTAAGCAACGATCATCATCTCTTCCTTAATAGGGGCTCCAATCACCAAGTCTCTCACCCCTCTACTTAGCACAAAATCCCCTCTCCTCCAGCTCTGCCCTGTCTCCTGTCCGATTCCAAGCCTGGAGTCAGACGTGGCTGTGGATTCTGGCTCTGTGGTGTGGCATTTGGCACGTGAGCTCCCTCACCTCTCCATGGATGCTCCCATTTCCTGTCTGTGAAATCAGAGTGCTACGTTTCTCTCTCTAGCGCAGTGGTTCTCAACCTTTCTAATGCCGCGACCCTTTAAGACAGCTCCTCATGTGGTGGTGACCCCCAACCATAAAATTATTTCCGTTGCTACTTCATAACTGTAATTTTGCTACTGTTATGAACTGTAATGTAAATATCTGATATGCAGGATGTATTTTCGTTGTTACAAATTGAACATAAGTAAAGCATAGTGATTAATCACAAAAATAATATATAATTATATATTGTGAAATATTTATTTCTAATTACAAATAAATGAAATTTTGTCTTGAGTCGTGGTGTAGCATGGGCAACAGTCTTCATATAACAACAGTAAACTACATTGCTACATTTTGCTACACCGAGGAGCAGTGTGTTGGTTCCTAAGACCATGGGAAATATGTGTTTTCTGATGGTCTTAGGCAACCCCTGTGAAAGGGTCGCTCGACCCCAAAGGGGTGGGGACCCACAGGTTGAGAACCGCTGCTCTAGGGTGTGCGGACCCCCCAGTGGGACAGGAGCCCTTTTTACCTTCATAGACTTCTTAAAACTGTAATGAGGGGCCGGGCCCTGGTTGCCGGGCTCCATCCGTATCTTGCAGAACACGAGTCCCCTCTCAAACAGATAGAGCTGCCGCTGGCTGGGCTTAAACCGAATGAAACCCTTCATCTTGGAGCGCTCCTTGTGCACGGTCCAGACGCTGAACGCGCCATGCCTCAGCAGCCGGCCCAGGTCTCCGAGGTCCCCCTGGAAGGATCACACACACACACACAAAGCCAAGCTGCTCAATGAATGACTCGCCAGGGAAAGAACTCGGAGGGGTCTGTTTGCAAAGGAGGCATCGTGCTTATTCCAGGTCCATGGCCTTAGAAATGCCACTCAGGCCCCTCTGCCACTAAATCAAAACTGCAACCTGGCAGGCTTCCGTGAGCATGCCCGCACCCCTCCGTCACATCGGGAAATAGCTTAGCCGCGCAAGGGGGTGCACACACAGCACGCTGGACGTCCTGGAACTGAAGATACTGGGACTCTGGGGTTTTGTCTTGTCATTCATTTTAGCTAGCAGAATTCCACGTCCGCCTCTTTGTTTCTGAGACAGGACAGACAATACTTAACGAGGGCAAAGCGATTAACATGGGAATTATGCTCAGAAGAGACAGGATTTTTTTTTTTTTCTGCATTGTGGATCTCGGATAATCCACCTGCTCCATCGGCTAGCTAACATCTGCTTCATGTCTAGGAGAACCTGGGATCATGAGATTTGTTCTGAAAGGAGAAAGCTTAATATGACCTAATGCAGAGGTGGGGAACCTTTCTCTGCCAAGGGCCATTTGGAGATTTACAACATCATTCGAGGGCCCTACAAAATTCTCCATTTAAAAATTAGCCTGCTCTCTTTGGTCAAACATTTAATTAACTCACCCCTAATGCCTTGGCAGGGTCAGACCAAGAGATTTCCCAGGCCTTATGTGGCCCGTGGGCTGGACTTTCCCCACCCCTGCAGAAAGAAAATAACTGAGGAAATTAGGGCAAAGAAAATTTTTTTAATACATTTTATTGATTTTTTACAGAGAGGAAGGGAGAGAGACAGAAAGTCAGAAACATTGATGAGAGAGAGACATCGATCAGCTGCCTCCTGCATGCCCCACAGTGGAGATGTGCCCACAAGCAAGGTACACACCCCTGACCGGAATCAAACCTGGGACCTTTCAGTCCGCAAGCCGACACTCTATCCACTGAGCCAAACTGGTCTCGGCAGAAATTTTTTTTTAAGATGAAAAGATTGTACATAAAACGCACGCAATAAAGCCATGTACACTTGCTGCAGACTCAGCTCTGAGCTCCCAGCACAGGGAAGCACAGCGAGTTATATGAATCATTATGTCCCGAGACAGACCCCAACCAGTTGTTCGGGAAATGCACGGATTCCTGTTAATGAGACATGAGAGGAATTTCTCCCACGAGTCCTCATACAGGGTCACTGAGTCAAATACTGAGCACACCCTCCAACACATCCCAGAATAGATGGATGAATGGATTTTAGGTGAAGCAGTTTCTAAGTACACATCTGGCGAAGGCGGAACATCACTTCATAGGCACAGCTGTAAAAGCAATTCTAAAAGAGGCCATAACCACCCATGGGGGTGTGAACAAGCCCAGGTGCACTCTCTCTCATGACCTGTAGAGGGCAGGGCCATCTTAGTAAGGTGTCTGTCAAGGCCATGGCCACAGAAGCAGCCCTGGAGAGCATGTTTCTGTCCTTATTCACCGACCGCTGCACTTCCCTCCTCACCCCGCCTGCAGCCACAGCCGTTTGCAAGTTGGGAGGCAATTGATCAAAGGATGTGAGGACAGCGAGGTGCCAGCCCCTGACCACAAGGGCCTCGTGTGAGAAAGATGCCAAACAGCCAACCTGATCCTTGTCTTGGCTGAAGAGATCCGAGGAGGAGGCAGTGAGCAGCAGGGGTTGCAGCTGTGAGATGCTCTATCAGAGGGCAGGTGGTGGAATGAATGATAAGGAAGATGAGACACCGGAAACTATGAGGAAGAGGAAAAGACATGGACCGACCCAGTCACTGCCTGGTGAGAGGAGAGGCAGAGCACATAGGTGAGAACCCCAACTCCCTTCCAGGCCAAGGCCCTGGAACTGATGGGGAGCCTGGAGTTGCCCGGTGCCCACCTCTGGGATCTCAGCTCTGCCACTGTCCTGACTCTATCTGAGGTTCTGCGGTCAACTTGTCCAGTAAGTCCACCATCGCTGGAAGTCACTGGGGCCGATTGCTGGGTGAGAATCTAGCTGAAACAGCTGCATAGCCTCTAGGTCATCTTGCATAAACTTTGTCAGAACCATGTCCCTGATATAGGATTCAACAGTCAGGAGGCATGTCTGTGTGGAGGCCACCACTGCCCAGGGGAAGCAGGCAAGGAGATTCCTCAGGGCGGGACCAAGCATGACCCGGCCATCTTTTCAACCATGTATATCCTTTCTTTCCAATCAGAGTGTAGTTGGTCCCAAAGTCAGAGACCACGTGCACAGCCTCTTACAGATATTTGTCCCTTAGAAAGTATTTATTCATTTATTGGTATTTAGTGAGTTTGCAGGGGGAAGAGGAGGGAACAGGGCATGAAGCTAAGTGCTCAGCACGACGATGACAATGAGGGAGTTAATGCAATGAATAGCATCTCCTCCAAAACTCATGTCCACCTGGGACTTCAGAATGTGACAGCATTGAAAATAGAATCTCAGATGTAATTAGTTAAAATGTGGTCATATTGGCTTAGGGTGGACCCTAACCTAAAGGCTGGTGTCCTTATGAGAAGAAGAAATAGAGACACAGAGACGCACACATAGAGAAGACAGTTGTGAAGACGGGGACAGGAACTGGAGTGATGCAGCTGAAAGCCAAAGAATGCCACGCATTGCCAGAAAGAGGAGCAAGGAGGAAGAGCCCTCAGAGAGAACCTTGATTTTGAATGTCTAACTTTCAGCACCATGAGAAAATAAGTGTCTGGTTTTAAGCCCCCCAATCAATATGTGGAGTGTTGTCCTGGCAGCTCCAGGAAATGCATATACCTCCAACCAGTTTTTTCTCACCAGTGCCATCATGCTGTGGCTCTCATTTGGGTGTGTTGAAAAATCTCATGGATGTGAACTCAGAGATAGACTAGGGGGTACACCCCACACAAATGAACAAGTGAAAAGTCCCCCTCCGTATGGGAAATGATGGCAAACGTAAACTAGCAAACGCTGCCATTTTCATGTGTGGACAGTTTGTAGGCAAAAGCTCTGATAGAAGAATTTTACATGTGACCGACCACCTGGGCCCAAAGAAGAATCTGGCTGAGGGAGAATCTAGGGAAGCTAGCCTCAAGGAAGACGGGGGTCCCTAGGTGTTCACTCCTGGCTGTGACAGAGGTATATGCTTCTTGCACAAAGAAGCAGGAAACATCTGGATAAGTGGATCCCCACCAAGCCTGGTCCAGAAATGAAAAGCAGAAGCTGTGGGACGGAGAAGCAGAGATTACAATCGCCAGAGCAAAGGGGTTCCTTCCTTCCCAGTCTGATCAAGGACCCCAATAAGTCTCCCTTGGAGCCCTGTATTCAGCACTTACATAAGGTGCCAGGCAAGGTGCTAGGTGCCTTAAATATGATTTACTCTTCATTTACTCCATTGAGAGGTGTTGTGAGGATGGGAAGATAGGCAAGGCAATCCCACTGAGTCATGAAGAGTGTTTGCTCAGCCTTATTTCTGTAGCCAACAAATGGTAAGGAAAGTGGAAAGTAACATAGAAACAAAATACCTGGGCCTAGCCCACCGTAAACTCGCAATAAAAATACTTCCTTTAATAAATTATAAGCTTTGTTCCAGAAAATTAAAATGTTTTACCCAACCTTTACTATTCAACTTTGAAACTTGTTCCTGGCAAGTCAGGATTTAAAAGGACCCTAAATGTTTTTCTATTTTATACATTGGTTTGAAGAGGGGAAACTTTTTTTGGGGGGGGAGGGGGCAAATAGAGGAAAGTAAATTAAATCTCAGTATTCCATAAAGTAACCTTTCTTTAAAAAATAATTTTAAAAAAAGTTTTTGTGATTCAATTAAGCCAAGAATTAAGTATACACAAAGAGAAAATGTAAATATCAAAAGGGATTTTTTTTTCTAATTGCTTTAATTATGAAGTCACCCACTCAAGTCCAATTTCTTTCCTGTACAAAACCAGCTTAATGTTGGATGCCAAGGAGAGAAACTAAGAGGTGAAGCTGGATTTATTCACCCGTACAACACATGATGGCAAACACCTCGTGATAAAATTCCACGAAGCTGAGCCCAAGACTCTCCGTTTCACTGGATCTGAGTTAGTCGTAGGTGAGTTGTGAGTAAACTCTAAACAGAACCAGATGAAGAGTTTGTGGAGAGGGTGGTACCTTGGCTAGGGAGAGAAGAGATCCAAGACACAGTGCAGGCTGATGCCCGTGTGATCTCGAGCGAGTTAGCTCTTCTTTCCATGGATCTGTTGCTGAAGCAGAAAGTTGAAGATTCCAATGCCTGCTCTATCATTCAATAGAATTATACAAAACTGTCACAACAAATTAGCTAATGTACGAGGTGTAAAGCAAGTTAGCCTTAGCGAAAAAAAAAAAAAAAAGAAAGAAACCTCAGAGTGTATGTCAAAGGTGCCATTCTGAAGATACATGGGAGAATAAAGGGTGTTTTGCACTTGATGTAAAATCTCCGAAATTCTATAAACTCATTCATCTGATTTACACACAAGCTGTTTGGAGGAAAATTAAAGTAGATTGCTATCTACACACATTTCATTCTTTTTTTTTTTCTCATAACTTCCTCCCCTCATGTCACTTATATTCAGAGAAACAGCTGGGAGTTTCCTGCCCTATGTAATATTTGATTCAGGCAAATGGGTATTTCATAGAGGCAGCTGACACATGGTCAAAGATAAAAAGAAAACAACAGAAAGAAGTCCCCAAATGATTAAACAAATTGCTTCCTTGACTTCAGCTGAAGATTAATACCAAGGAAAGGGTCTGTTCTCACCCTGTGTGGTTCATGAGGAGCCTCCTGAATCATGTAGGCATCAGCAGTAAACAGTGCGCTAGAGTGTCAGAGACAGAAACAGCATCCCTGCCTGGGTCACAGCAAACCCAGGGGCTGTTTCTGAAATGCTGGCCAGAGAAATGCCAGGAAGGAAAGAAAAAGAGCACAATTTTTGCCCCTACTTAATTTGCCTGGTTTAATTTATGACAAGGAAAGATAAGAAAGGTCATTTCATCTGCCCAGAGCTCAATAAAAACACGTAAAAATGAACAGAAAAAGAAAAAAGAAGGTAAGTATCTGAAATGCAGAATGCTTGATCCCTGTTCAGTAAGCATAGCTTCCCAAAGTGGTCCAGACCCTCATCCCTAGAATCTGAGAGTAGATCAGGATACATGCCGAATGGTTTCAGATGGCATCAAAGATGTTCATCAGCTCACTTTGAGATGTAGAGATTATCATGAACTATCTGGGTGGGTCTGATGTAATCACAAGAGTCTTTAAAAAGTCGAAGAGAAGCAGAAGAAAGGGTTGGAGTGATGCAATCCAGGTGAGAACTCAATGAATGCGATGCTGCTGCTTTGAAGTGGAGCAGTGGCCATGAGCCAAGACACGTGGGTGATTGTTGTTGTTGTTGTTTTAAGATGGAAAAGACAAGGAACAGATTCTCTTCTTGGAGTCTCCTAAGAGGAAGATGGACACTTTGATCTTAGCCACTGGTGAGACTGTTGTGGTTCTGCCCCATGGGTCATACGAGGAGAAATTGGTGCTGTTGTAAGCCACCAGACTCGTGGTGACTTGTTATGACAACGACAGAAGACTAACACTCCTGAGTTAAAATCTAGAGCACTTCACAGTGACCAGGAAGACTCGTTATGTTCCAGATGGATATTACTGATGTTCCAGTCCCAGGTGCGCACACAGCGCAGAGGATGGCTTGCCTGGAATGCCCAGGATGCGCCTGCTCAGGAATAACACGAATGCCAGAGCTGAGGTGGCCCAACCTCCCAGCATCGCCTCTCTTGGTATTTTCCTTCAACCACTTGGATGAAGGCAAGTATAATACATGCTTGTTGGGCCTCTTCTGAGATCTATGATATAAAATGGAGCAAGACTTTCACTTAGCACCCATTTTCAAAGTAATTTTCATGGAGAAAATCTGATCAAGAAGGAAAATCTTTTAAATTTTAATAGTGCCAGGAGTTAAAATAAATTACTCTTTTAGCAATTTCCCCTGCCCATAAATATTCTGGCCCCTGATACTGGTTTTTCCAGAGCATAGGTCGGAACATTCTGGACCACGAGGAACACAAGATTCCTGAAAACCCTGAGGGGCCGCTGGGACTCTGGGAGCACAGGTGTGTTGACGGACATAGGCTACTTTCCCAGAGTCAAATTCCTTTATCATAAATCGTTTCTCCCACTTGGTCTCAGCATCTCCTGCCTTGTTTACACTGTGCCTGCCCTCTCAAGGGAAACCTCCCAACCACTGTGATGGGACATAACATACCGGACATCCGGTGACCGCTGCCAGATCCACAGCCAGTTCACAGGACTTGATCAGCTCCTCTATCAGGGCCAAAGCCTGCTGCAGTTCAGCCAGGAACGCCGGAGCCTGCGTCCTCTTTGGCCCATCCTGTGGAAACCACACGCCTTGTAGGAAATCAAAAGATAAACCATCTCCCAAGTGAAGATGGAAAACAGGGCACAGATAAGGAGCCACGGATCCAGCCAGCACAAAGTAGCTGAGACGGCGGGGACACCCATCTGCTTTCCAGCTCGCAGAGAATGGCAGTAACGGTATTGGCTGGTTTACCATCAACCACACTTCTGTAGATTGTACTAATGAAGAATGAAGTTCATAAAATCACGGACATGATACTCCTGCTCTATAAGAAACATACTGAGATTTTTTTGAAGCAAGGAAAAAAACAACACAAAAAAAACAACAACACAGCCCTTTTAAATTGACTGCCCTCTTCTTTATACTCCTACCCCTGCGGCCTGTGGGAAAGTATGATTCATATTCCTCTAGTGAATGTGAAAGCCTTATTCCCATGGGGATAGCGCAAGTTAACTCTTCTTTCTTACTATCTTCCCAGAGGAGAATAGTTTTAAACTCCCAGAGAGACAAAGAATGGGCTGCCGGGGCAGGCTGACTAATGATTTACCTGTAAATGCTGTGCGAGTTGCCTTTCCATAGCTCTGCCCTTCCTCCTCTCACAGGCTCCTGCCTTCAAAGTTATCCCAAACATACCGACTCAGCTTTAAGTCTGAGGAAAAGCCTGAATGGCTAATTCAAGAAACCACTGTTTCCATTGTTAGCACGGTGACACTTAGGCCATTCAAGGGATGGTTCTGACAGCCTGAAAGGCTTTTGCTTAGGTTTTCAGTAATTTATTCCCCACGACTTACACAATATTTGGATGTTATCTTGTAAGTGCAAACAAAAAGATTTTGGTTTCCCCCGTTTTTTTAAACACATCCATTTCTACAACAAAGAACAGATAGCTTTTTGCTGCCCCACAGAGCCCCCACCTCTTTTTGTCCCCCTGCTGCATGATGTCCTCGAAGGGTTGAGTGTCTCCTTAACCTCTGCAGAAGCAGCAGGGCGTGGCATTGTTAGATCAGAAGCCTGAGTGACCGGGCTGATGAATGGAGCAGGTCATGCTGCCTCCACTGAATGACCTGCCCAGGAGTCTTACCGTCCCCTTCGTAATAAAGGTGCTCTGGTCCTGGGGAAAGACAGCGGACTCACCTGACCTTATAGTAACATCAGCAAAGGGTTGAAAGTTCCTACATGAGGCAGCATCCTCTTAACCCAACATGTAAAACGCAAGAGACTCAGCTGCCCCTATTCTTTCTCCTCCCTAGTTTCGCTTTGGTAAATGTAGGGCTCAGGAAAAGCCTTACAAACAATACCAAGCCCTTCTCTCTCACCAGCTCCCCTAGCTCCAGACTGTAAAATCATTAGCTGTGTCTTGAGCTTCTAATTTCAAGGGGTCCCCCCCACACACATTCTGAGCAGAGAAGGCATGAAAATAACTTTCAGACACATGCCTCTGGTTTCTTTGGTTAAAACGGGAGTATTTAATAGGAAATTTAAAAGAAAGGCCACTTCTAAGCCACAAATTTCTTCCATTTCCTTCAAGGGAACCTTGGCTGTCTCTCTTAGCACACACACACACACACACACACACACACACACACATTTGGAGAGGAATGGGACACAATGTATACAAGTTAGATAAACAAATAAAGAAATATAAATCATTCATAATCATACAGTACAGGAAAACCACAGTAGAGATTTTACCACATTTACTGTCAGTCTTTTATGTATGCATTTTACACATTCCTGTTTGTATTCCTGTTAAAACATTTTTTTGTGTGAAAGGAAGAAAATACAATACCATTTACCCTGCTACAAATCTCTACTTTGAAATTGCCTTTAATTATTTTGTTTCTTCCTGACTATGAGTTATGAAATACATACAATTTTACAAAACTTAAACAATCGAAATCTTAAGCAAGGAAAACAAAATCTCCATAAACCCCCCCCACCCTTGGGCAAATGCCATTAACAGTAATATAAAACAATATTTAGCATCTAGTACCTTAGTCGAACCTCCTTCTAGGTCACCTGGATCTATCTCCAAATCCTCAGGAGACTCAAAATCCAGCAGATCCTGCATTAACCCAAAAGTCTTAGTGAAAAATCAAAAAATAGAATGCCTACTAAATGTACTGTACAAACAATCTCCAGACAAATGCTGAAGTAACTGAGAATGTATGCAAATTTGTCTGTCTGTCATGAGTAAGAGGGAAAGAATGAATTATCTACCTGGCACAGTTTTCTTGGCACCAATAAAATCGTATTAGCCACATGTTTATGTAGCCTGCTTTTTCTTATTCAACAGCACATCATGAATGTTTATTTTCTCATGACATTGTATACTTTTACAAACATGGTTTTGATTGTGTCAGCGTTGTGTCCTGTACATAAATCGTAATTGATTCATTTTCTCTACTGTTAAATATTTCAGTTCTGTAATTTTTCCTAAAGATAACTTCCTAAAAGTGGAATTGTCAACGATAGGAATTTTGATGCGTTATTTCCCACCAGCCACTTACAAAACCTTGCTCATCAGCCATTTAATCAGAATGTTTGATCAATTGAATTAACAGGTCAATCCTACCTCACTGCTTTTTAGTTTGAATTTCTCAGATAATTAGTGAGGTAGAACTTTCAAAAATGCTTGCTACTAAACATTTCTTTTTTTGTAAAATGCCTATATCCTTCATTCATTTTTTATTATTAATTTCTTTTTTATTGAGGTATACCTCACACATAAAATTGTTAGATATGTAAAGCGTACATCATGATGATTTGATACACATATACATTGTGAAAGGATTCTCCCTATCTAGTTAATTAACACCTCCATTTCACTTCACATAGTTATCATTTGTATGTGTGAGAGAGAACAGTTAAGTCTACTCTGTTAGCAAATTTCAGTTACACAATACAGTGTTATCAAATTTCATGTTTTACATTAGATCCTCAAACCCTATTCATCTTATAGCTGAACGTTTGTAGCACTTACCCACCCCCTCCCTATTATTTCTTTAAATAGTAGCCTATTTAAAATTTTAAAGAAGAAAATTGAATTTTGTTCTTATGATATGAGTTAATTTATACAAGAAATTAGCATGAGTACCTAGTCTAGAAAAGCTTTACAACCAGCAAAACTTATAGTAAGGGAAGAAAAATTCTCTATATTAAATTTGATGATTTCTAGTCCTGGCCAGTGTTGCTCAATGATTAGAGCATCATCTCACACACTGAAGGGCTGTGGGTTTAATTCCCCATTAGTGCACATACACAGGTTTTGGGTTGGATCCCCGATTGGGGTATGTATGGGAAGCAACCGATCGGTGTTTCTCTCTCTCTCCCTCTCTCCCTTCCTCTCTGGAATCAATGAAAATAAAAATGTCCTTGGGTTAAGAAAACACTTTGGTAGTTTCCATCATCACTTAGCCTGTTTGATAGAAATCATGCGTTCAATGAAAGCGAGTTCCTGTTGCTGATAGTAATGCATGCTGATAATAATATATTAATAATGTGGAATTAACTTGTCTTGACTCATTAGACATTATGTACTAAAAAAAACCTCTTGGTAATGAATATTAATTTTTATAACATCTCAGATAACACAGTGTTTCATAGATATTCCTTTTTTATTTTTTCATTATTAATTTCTATGAGCTCATTGTTAAGCCTGCTGACCATTGGTCACATCTCTTGCTAATATATATTCCCCCTATTTTTTCATGTGTCTGTCCTTCATGATATAATCCGTCATTCCTTCCCCTTTCTTTTATACTTAGAACAGTGCTTCCACACCAGGATTCTACAATGCTTTCAAAGCCACGAGGCAGTCAGCCCAACATCCAGGCTCTTTCAAAGAAGCTGCAGAAGGAGCTCAGTTCCTCAGGATGGAGACAACCACAAAGGTCTTCCTTTCTTCGTAGGCCTGCCAGTGGTTTAAACGTGTGTTTCCGGGCACCCAGCCAGCTCCTCCACGGGAAAAACTGGCCGGCCCTGACTCAACTCCCATGGTTTTGCACAGACCCCCAAGGAAGACTTTATAATGATTCCATCTCTTATTTCCTCAATAAAGCTAACAAAATCTTCTAAAAAGTGGTTTTAAGATGTATTCCCTCCTTTAATGAGTCCAAAAAGCATGCCAGGCAAGTATCATTACTACCTTCCTTTTACAGGGGAGGAGCCTGAGACTGAGAGCAGTTAGGAACCTGCCTGAGTTCACACAGCTGTCAGAGCCGGGATCCATACCCGGGATGTCTGACTCCCAACTCTGTGCTTCTGGTCGCTGTGCCCCACGGTCCTCTGCAGAGGGAACTTAGCTATTGTGTCAACATTGCTTCAGAGAGAACACTGGATGCAGCCGGGCCTGGGAGGGAAGCCCCCCTCTTCCCCAGCCTCCCTTAGGCCCCGGCCCCTCCTCCCTGGGCCCAGTGGTAGGGCTTCATGACCAGAGTAAGGATAGGACAGTCAGAGGCATGTGAGGCCCTAAGACAGTGGTTTGCAAACTGCGGCTCGTGAGCCACATGTGGCTCTTTGGCCCCTTGAATGTGGCTCTTCCACAAGATACCACGTGCGGGCGTGCCCGTACAGTGCGATTGAAGAAATGGCATTAGAACAATCAAGGGGCCAAAGAGTGGCATGTGGCTCTCGAGCCGCCATTTGCCAACCACTGCCCTAAGAGGATGCTGTCTCATTCCTCGCTCACAGATCCTACTCACGTGGGGAGGCAGTGAGCCACCATCCTCCCTCCCTCACTGGCCTGACATCTCCAGTATCAAACAGCGCTACCTGTCATGGAGCTTCACCGGGCTCAGCGCTGGGCAAGCTCTCTGCACACATCACCCACTGCTTTCCGCGGCGAGGAGGAGGCTCTGGTGTCCTCCTTCACTAGGAGAAGACCTAGGCCTAAGAGGTCCAGTCATCCCAGCAACAAAGCCCAGGCCAGCCTAGGCTGGGGCTGTCCAGGCGAAGATGGAACAGCTAACTTCTCCTGAGAGCGGAATATTGGACGCGAGCTTAACCTCTGGGGAGCCTCGGTTTCTTCACACTCCAGAGCCTGTCTGACACATCTGGTGGCGGGATTAAGTAAAAAAATGTGTGTGGGGAGGCTGCCAGGTCCCTTTGGACTCTATGATTCCTTGGTCTTAGCCCTCATTGAGGAGGGCTGCCTTAGACTTGGAGGACAGAAAAAGCTCCAAGGACAGAAGTTTCACCTCCGAAGACAAAGTCACAACTCTCCACGCGATCACCTTAGTGCATTCATCTGTTTTCCCAACACAGAAAAGCACTGTCTCATTGGCTTTACCTTCAGCAGCATCTGGTATTTTATTAGTCTCTGGCTTGGGCCTCTAAGATACTCGAAAAGGGGACGATTGTGATCCAATTGGCGCTGGCATACCTTTCAAAAACAAACAGAAACAACATCAAACAAAACAAACAACACACATACACAGAACAAAGGTGGCGGCAGCGGCATTTAAATACAGAAATGAGCGGGCTCTTCCTGGACCAGAGGGGCAGCGGTGTTGACCAGTTTGTTCATGCTACTGAGCTGCTCAGTCCTTCAGGAGCAGCGAATGCAGTGAAAGGAAGGGGGAAGGGGACAACTTGGCTGGTATTTTTATAGGCAACTAGGGAAGCAGGGCCATTTATTTCTTCTAGAAGGCAAGCGCCTAGGAGACAGTGGGGCATTTCAGGTCCTTCTGCACAGGAGGCAGCTTGTCTGTGAGTTTGGGCGTGGTGGGGTCCCTTGAGGTCATTTGAGTCTGGAGGATACATGATGGCTTATGCTATCATTCAGGAGAGTCCCAAAGTCTAATCTTTGGATTTAATTCCGTTTTCAGAACCATCTTAGAAGAGGACTCTGGTTCCTGCACCAGGCTTCTCGCAGACCTGCTCACAGAGACCCGGGGCAGCATCCAAACTTCCAATGTACAACGTCAACAGAGAAGAGACTTTTAATAAACATCAGTCCCCAGTGCCAAATTCCTCTGCCCAGTTCATACTTTGATAGCTTTAACAATTTGGTGCATAATGAACAAAATGAATTGACCAACAAAATAAGACCTGGGTTGGGGGAACAAGAAGAAAGAAACAAAGAACTTATATACTTATATTCATAGCCCATGGACATGGGCCACAGGGTAGTGAAGACCTGGGGGTGGGGTGGAGAGGGGCTGGGAGGCAGGGGGAGAAGGGGAGAAAATGGGAGATATCTATAATACTATCAATGATAAAAATATATTAAAAATTTTTTGATGCACACAAACATCATTCAGAGAAAACAATTTGCAGGAGACCGTGTAATCTCCACGTTACCCCAAAGTAGGCGCAGTCTTGACATTCTTGCCAGATTGCCTGAGCTCGGGGCAGATTCTTATGGTATTTAAAATATATCTGAAGATCTTCTTTCTGAGTGGGAAAAAAGTTCAAACACATTAATCAGGTAGTGTCTTTCAGTAAGTGGATAGGATAATACAGCTTATTCATTCGTCCAACAAGCCGGGCTCTTCAGCTGGGGATGCACAGCCAAGTGGCCTTGCGCTGGAGTGAGTGTGTGATGGAGGGGATGCGGGCAACAAACAACCATACGTACTAAGTCCAGATCAGAACAAAGTCCTGTGGGAGCAGTTACAGGAGATTCATGAACAGGAATCAGCCTTGATCTGTGTTGTTTCTCCTCTGCTTTTTATTCAAAATACCAATGTCTCCCCTAAATAGTACTCCCCCCCCCCCCCGGCCAAAAAAGAGTGCTTCCCGCGTGGTAAAATGGAACACTCTCTCCTATTTACCATAATCATGACTCCAATTCCAGGGTAAAAAGAAAAAAGAAAAAACAACAGAGAGAAACACCCCAGCAGGAAAATGTGACCATTCAGACAAAACCACACAGACCCAAGTCTTGTGGGCAAGCCCCAAAGTGACAAGCTCTGCCTCCGTCATCGCTTTCAACCTGCAGCACAGGATGCGAGAAGGAAAAGGTACTCAGCTACCTCAGAGCCAGAGACCAGCAGCAATCCCAGTGCTTGCGCGACCTTGAGAGCATGAGGCGGACACACACGTGCCAATATCCCAGATGGGAAGGACACCTTAAGCCAATGAAGCCAGCGGCAGCTTTGCTCCATGGGGAGAGCCTGGTCCATGGGCGCTGTGCTGCCACAGAGCCACGCCGCTCTGGCAGAGAGGCCCACGTGGTTTCTTCCTTTCAGATTTCGTATCCCCTCTCCTTCCCACTGAAGGTCAGTTCGTGATGTCCTTCACCTGCACGTGGGTTCTCCTTCCCCTCACCGTGTCAACGCTGCCTCTTCTACTCTAAATACACGGCTCTGGTGAATGAGTTCCATTTCTGTATCTCTTCCCCTCTCCCAATGGATTTAAAGTGGTCATTTCACTACAAGAACTATAGCAACTCTGTCTTTTGTACTCTCTCCAGAAAAAATTGTGTGTGCGTACACACACATTTTGTACGAGAGGTGGCCCTTGAGAAATGTTGTTCGGATTGGTGAAGGAACTAGAATAAGAATTCAAAGCTTTACAATAATATAGTCATTATGAATTCACTCAACAATTGTCTATTGAGTGTTTTTGGTGTGCTGGCATGCTGCCGAGTGCATTTGTTAAACTCAGTGGCTCCCAAAGCATAGTAGACTAGATGTGGGACACATTTCCACCATTCTGAAGGCCAGGTTTATAAAACATAACAAATTGATTCAGGCATCTCATCTACAAATAGTCTGTCAGAGCACAAAGACATTGCCTGTTAGCTCCTAAAATAATTTAATGTTTTGCTGCTTTCAACACTCACCACCAGAAGATTCTCAGTAGCTGAAGGTGACTTTGGAGATACAGCTTCCCACCCAGTAAAGCATCCTCAACAGTCAGCCATCTTTCCCCAATTCTCCCAGTAACAGACGGACCTGGTTCTCTCCATGGGAGCTGAGCTGAAACCTGCGTTCCTGAAACCTTCACCTTGGTTATGTGTCTGCACTTTGAGCAACAACACAGGACATTACAGGCCAAGTACCAAAATATAACTATCGATTTCAATTTGTTCTTCAGTCCAAAATTCCTTAGAGAAAAGATGTGCACTAGCCAGCAGCATATGAAAGTGCCTGATTCTCCTCACCTCCTTATAGAATAAATCAGGAGGCTAAAAAAATTACTACCAAAAACTCATATTCACACAAGGAGACACAATTGTTTATGAATTAAGACTGTGGACTCTGGTGGTGGATGATTCAGGTTCAGTTCTTGGCTTTTTCAGTTATAAACTATACTAGAGGCCTGTTGCAAGAAGATTCATGCAATAGGCCTTCCTTCCCCTAGCTGCTGGCACTGGTTTTCCTCTGGTATCCAGGATCCAGTCCTTTGCTCTCGCCACAGCAGAGAAGCCAAGCCTCTTCAGTTTTTAGTCTTCAGTCTTCATTTCATGCCTGTGTATGCAAATTAACCAGCTATCTTTGTTGAGTTGATTTGCATACTCATTCCTGATTGGCTGGTGGGCATCGTGGAGGCATGGTCAATTTGCATATTTCTCTTTTATTAGTGTAGATGGTCTGAGATTAGTCATTAACCTTCTTACACCTCAGTTTTCTCATCTATTAAGTGGGCTCACCACAGCAGTCAATTCCTATGGTTGTTGTGACATTAAATGAGATGATGTATAGAAACTTCTCAACAAATGCCCAATACATGCAGAGTACCCAATAAATAGCAGCTTATTGTCACAGCACTTTTTACTTTGTAGAACCCTTCTGTATGCATTATTTTATTTGACTTCCACAAGAACTTTATGTGTTGGTATTATTAAACCTATTGTATGGAGGAGGAAAGTCAGACTTCAAGGATTTAAGTGACTTACTTGAGGTCAAGCAGATAGCAGCTTGATCTAGATAAAAAGTTCCATTTCCTGAGTCTCATCCATGCTCTTTCCAGGGAGCAAAGGAAACTCAAAGTAAACCACTGACAAATAATATTTGACACAGAGCTTGGTATCAGAGGCAGAATATCCCTGGGTGCTATCAGTATAGTCTGATTAAAACACTTGGCCAGCATGGCCAGTGTGGCTCAGTGGTTGAGCATTAGCCTATGAACCAGGAGGTCTCAGTCTGATTCCCAGTCAGATCATTTTCCCTAGATTGTGGGCTCGATCCCCAGTGGGGGTCATACAGGAGGCAGCCAATTAATGTTTCTCTCTATGGATGTTTCTCTCTCTCTCAATTCCTCTCTCTTCCTCTTTTTAGAATCAATAATAATAATAACTTAAAAAAACCTTGGCCAGAGCAATATTTCAAAGTTCATATCGATGATTAATGTCAATCTGCAAACACTATTGAGAAAAGATAAACTGGTATCCTATATAATAAAAGTCTAATACAGTGGTACCTCGAGATACGAGTTTAACTCGTTCCGTAACCTTGAGGCGTGGGAAACTATGAGACGCTCGAGTCGTGGTAAACTGGTGGGTCGTGTGCAGCCAGCCAATCCTCGCGACTACTCCTATCTCAAATGTTGCTCATATTTCAAAGCAAAAATCGCTCGCTCAACGGCTCGTATCTCAAAAATCTCGTATGTTAGGGCACTCATATCTCGAGGTACCACTGTATGCAAATCAACCAAACAGTGGAATGACTGTCGCTATGACATGCACTGACCACCAGGGGGCAGATACTCAATGCAGGAGTTGCAGTGACGCACACAGAGAAACGGCACCAAGGACCTGGTGCTAACAAAGCAACACTCAACTTCCCCAAGTGGGACACAGGCCCCACCACCACCCCGGAGCGACAGCCCAAGAAATAGCAGCCAACACTGCCATGGCACAAAATGTGGCCCACAGCCCAGCCCAGCCCAGCCTATCTCACAAACAGTGTCTGTGGGCGCTGGGTAATGATATCACATTGTTATTGACATTCTGAAGCCGAAATTGTCAGCAGAATATGTCTCAAGACCAACTATTGCTACAATATACCTCTGAAGCCGAAAGGAAGCAACGTCGAAGACAGAATATGTCTGAAGAACATTTATCGACAAGTCCCACAAATATTGGTAGGAACTGCCTTCATAGCAAAAATGAGGTAAATGAAGATGCAATTATCAAACACAGTTTTGGTGGAATGTCTGTTACATGTCAATTTTGCCTATCCCTAAATTTCTCCAATAAAAAACCATCTGATGGGAAAATTTACTCAATGTTGTAGCAAAGGCAAAGTTTGTTCAAATTATATAAATTTCCCAGAATACCTGGCATATTTTTAAAAAATTAATGGTAAACAAAGATTCTGACAGTAACATTTTCATGGAAAATATTTGTTGTTATTGGTTTTTATTCATCCATTCACATATTATTTTCATGTACACTTTACTAATTTTCTTTCATCTCTGATACTTCTATTATAGAGAAAGGGCAAATAGCAATATTAAAATATTTCTTCTAATTGTCAATGTGCATGAATTTGTACACTGGGCCACTAGTAGTAAATAAAGGATGATAGGCCCACCTTATTGGCTAACAAATACAAGTCTTTCCCAGCAGTAGTAACTACCCTTAAGGATTTTCAAAGATTAGATAATTGCGGTTTTAAGATAAGAATTTATTACCTGAATTTTATCTCCAACATCTTTAATCATATAGGATTAAATACAGAGTTTTCGGTCTGGGTTAATGATTTCTAAGGTGTCTTCCAATATGGAGGACTATAAAAAACTTGTATAACTGTAGAAGGGGAATTCATCCAAAAAAAGATGTTTAGATGGAAACTCCCTGACTATTTTCTCATACTTAGACAATTTTTATGTGATTATACCCATTTTCCCCCCATAGGAATTTGGTCCTTTTCGCACTCAAAAAATGTAAATGACTTTGCAATCCTATATAATAAAAGGGTAATATGCAAATTGACCAATCAACCAGTCACTATGATGCGCAGTGACCACCAGGGGCCAGATGCTCAATGCAGGAGCTGCCCCTGGTGGTCAGTGCACTCCCTAAGCCACAAGCCGGGCTGATGGCTGGCAAGTGCAGCGGTGGTGGCAGGACAGCAGTGCTTAGGATGTCCGACTGCTAAAGGATGCAGGCCAGGCTAAGGAATCTACCTCTCCCACTCGCCTAGTGCTTGAATGTCATGCACCAGGCCTCTGGTAATGATATCAGCATTTATAAAATATTTCTAAACTATGAAACTTTGTCATAGATGTCATATTGGTGAGTTGATGAGTGCAAAGTTGCGAAGTAAGAAAAAACACGAATAACGCTGAAAAAATAATTTGAAAAGGAAGTAATGAGATTGGATATAAAGCAGTTTTTAGTGTGCTACCTTGAATTCCAGCACCTGATGTTTGGAAAGCACATGCAGGGCCATGGAGGGAGGGGTCTTCTAAGCTGGTTAGGAGCTCTGGGGGTTGAAAGCTCTGTTTTTCCACCATGTCCAATTCCTTGAAACCTAGGGATTCTTGTTTGCTTGCTCTCAGTTTACACAAGCATTTCTCTTAAACTCAGCAGTCATATTTGGGTTGCTTAACAATTTGGAAGTTCTTTGATCAGTTGTCTCAGACTCACAAAAAATAAACACAAGGAAGAGAGGGAAAAGAATGGCTAAGAGGGAAGAAATGGGAAAGATATAGGAAGTTGAGGGCAGCAGGACCATCTGCAGTCCTCCTACAGGGAGGGGAACCTGTGGGTGCCAGCACCCAGGGAGCACCACTTGCCCAAACAGCTTATTTCTTGCCCAACGCAGGGGTGGAGAAGCCTGATGGGCAGAGGTTCTGTGCGGTTGGAAGGGGCGGTTGTCAGACGTTTGTTGTTGTAGAACAGGAAATTCACAAATCGGAAGCTATACATCAGAGAGCCCATAGAGTTAACATTATCTAACCACCCTCTACGCTACAAAATATCAAATAAAAGTCCATACATTTTCAGTTTAACATCAGTGGTACTCCTCTTAGAGTACTAATACGACCAGTGAGGAATGCAAGTGTGAGTCTGGTCCTAAAAGAGTTAGATTAGTCACTCGAAGTTATTCAGGATCAGCTGCTTTGGCTTGCCTGGGGGCCAGTCTTTCATTTCACCGGGCTTTGCCTGAAGCCAGGCTTATAAGTGGCCCCCACCTACGAGTGAGCACAGTCCAACCGGACGTGTCTCACACCTCGTGCAGTTGTGCAAGAGACTTCTGCTTCGCATTCCAAAGGCAGATGTGTTTTCAGACCATTGGCATTGCCGTAAGCCCTTGCCATGAGCCCTTGCCATGAGTCCTTGCCATCTACATAGAAAATTAAGGGCTGACTTGAAACACAAGGATACTCTGATTGGGAACACAAGACTTACTCTCTGGAGAAAGCAACGAGCCAGAAGTTCAGGATTCTCAGTGCACTTTTCCAATTCTTTTAGAAAAGTCCTAGGGTAGGGGGGTGGGTGGGTGGGGAGGGGTGGAGAAGTATAATAATGCTTTTTAAATGACATTTACATGCACTCATAAAAATTTTTTTAAGTAAAATCATCTAAGGTTTTAAGGAGGGGCCTAGAAAAAAATGTTGTTTTTCTAAACTTTGTTGCTCTTGATTCATCTTCAACACACTGACTTGGAAGGAAAAAAAAAGTGTATTCTGTGACATTGGTGGGATTCCCTGAAACCACCACATTACATTCCCTGCTAATTCTAAGCACGGAGCCACTGCAGACGGAATGCGAGGACGCCTCCTGCCACCCGTGCACGTTAATGAGAGCGGCTGCTGTTGCTGCTGCCACCGTTTCTATCACCTCGAGCTTCCTGTGAGTGAGGCATGAGCCGAGCGCTCCACAAACAATACCTCCTTCAGCCTTCCACCAAACCTTGCAAGAAAGGGTTTCATAAACCCGAGGTTAAAAGAGGTCACATAACTTCCCAGGGAAAGTACAGAGATGAGATTTCCATTTTGGTTTTGACAACAGACCAATAGACATAAGGTGTGGTTTTAGGAAACAACCAAGGTTCTTTTCCTTTCCGGCAATTAGATGTGTAATTAGGTTTACTCATCTGCAAAATGCAAGGGGGTTGGAAAATAATTTTCCAAAGTCCCTTTGTCCTCTGTTTCTCTAGAACTCAGCATTTAAAGTGTCCTGGGCTAACAGGACAACTTGTTGGACCGGTTAGCATTTTGTAACACCCGAGGTCCCGAGGTCCTGGCACTCACTACCCTTTGATAATAGGTGTGGTCATCTTTGTATTCCCCGAGCGGCACACAGTGTGTGACACCCATCAGGTGCTCAGTAAATGCTGATGCGTAAATAGATACACGGGCCAAAGAACGCGCATGCACCAATACAACATGGATGCCTGACACCTGGTTCAGGCTTCATTAATGTCTTTTCCCTCTCCCCCCTGGGACCTTGTGGCACTTCCCCCTCCTTCACATCCCATCCCAACCCATTGATTCTGGACTACTTGCTTCAGCCTGAAACTATCTAAGTTCTTCCATGGCCAAATTCCATCAGTCTGATTTCCAGCCTTCTCTTACTTTCCATTTTTTCCTGATAATCTGAATTATTATGTACCTGTCATGAAATTCGTAAAGTTCTTTAATATTCCCAAAGAGAAAGTCCTTGTTATTCTGAAGAATGTCTGGAATCAGATGTTTCAGCCAAATATAATCCATTGGAGTGATATATCCCTGCAGAGGTGCAAACAAGATAGGCTTTACAGATAGAACATATGAAAGATGATCTGAATCAGCTACTCCAGGCAATACTTCAATAAAATAATTGGGGAATATAGAACACATATCTCCTGAAAGCCATTTCATCAAATTCTTTTGATATTATTTTCCCCATCGGGAAATAATTATTGAGAATGATTAAAAAAAAAAGACATTTTTATAAGAAGAACAAATATATTTTTAAAAACTTACCTATCATTTATGACCTCTTGCAATTACTATCATTTATTTCCTGCATGACTTTTAGAAGCTTATTTTATATCGTTATAATTACCATACATAAATTTTATTGTTTTGCCATATACATTTTAAAGTCTGCTTGTAAATTTCTACATATATGGTTTTTAATGTAATCTTATAAGCATTTTTCAGTGTTGCTACAAATTATTCAAAATAATTATAACAGTTGAATAATATTTCATTATTATTTAACTGTCACAAAATAATTGGCATGTATGTTAGACTTATTAACCATTCCTTCCCTTTTTAATTGGATATTTGGTTTTCTGCTATTTTATGGTAAAAAATTATATTATAATTTTGTACACATAATTTACTCCTCAAGATCATGCCCTTCACTAGTAAGAAAAATGTTACTTAAAACAATGAGAAACAATTCTCTCTTATTAAATTATCAAAAACATGTCAATGGCCATATCCACTTTTTGGCAAGCATATGGTGAACCTGGTTGAGCAGTACCAGGGTCAGTACGAAATGGCACAATCCTTTAGAAGGTATTTAGTTACATGGATCAATGGTCATAAGAATGTGCTTATTCTAGCTGGAAAAACACATGCAATATTATAAGACCTAAAACCTTGGGGGGGAATGTCAGAGACACATGGCAACTACTTCAGTTCTCTGTGTAACAGAATTTCTTCAATTTGGATACAAGTTTAACATCCCCCCTCCCCAATCTACTTACATCAATTATGCTCTTCATTTCTTTTATATAAACCTTCTCGGTCTCAAGCAAATCATGGATAAGGCACCTGAATCATAGCAGCAGGTGGGAAGATGAAAGAGGAGAGGAACAATGTTTTAGGATTCTTTTAGCATAATGCTCATCAGTACTTTCTCTTAGTGGCTCACTGACTTAGCCAATCCATTCTGTTCGAGGGACTACCCAAGGCCAACAGCTCACAAAACCACACTCTGATCAGACTGATGCCAGAGGAAATGGTAAGGTTGGATGACTCAAAACCCAGGTGTGCAGCTAGCAAACAACTTGTCCTCAGGTGGGCTACAGTGGGGGGCCAAGAGGGCAGATGGTGGAGTAGGAAATGCCTGGTTTGGGTTCTGGGTCAGGAGAGTTTGCCTGACCCCTATGTTGTACGTGTGGTTTCCTCTATTTTATCTCTGGCTTTCTTCTGTTTCATCGCTCACTTGGATCTTTTCACCTGCTTGGGTGTATTGTGTGCACTGGTTAGCCAGATGCCAGTTATGCCCCCTTCTTCTGGCATTCAGTGTTTCAGTGGGATTGATTTCCTCAGCCAAATGACTTGAGCTCCGTCTGCTTCTCTGGAGGAAAGCAGGTGGGGAGTGAGGTCAGCAAAATTCTCAGATGGTCTGCAAGATACCTGGCCCCTGCTCTACACAGGCTTTCACCCAGTCAGTCAATCAAACACTAATTTAGGTGCTGTTAAGATGCAATTTTGCCATTCTGATTTGTTCCAAATCAGCTGACCTCATCCCACGAAATCTCTAGCTCTGGGCTAGAAGTAGAGGGATTGGGAGCATGAGGAGGTGACCTAAGGGAGATTTCTCCTTTGCTGGCTTTGGAGCGGACGCGTGGCCAGGAGCAAAGTCAGCCTCTAGCAGCTGATGGATAGCATGGAAACAGAGACTTGAGTCCTATGGCTGCAAGGAACTGAGTTGCAAATCCAATGGCGTGAACCTAGGACAATTGGCTTGATTTTAATCTGTGGGATCTGGACAAAAATCCGGTCATGCTCTGCCGGGACTCCTGTCCCAGGGAAACTGAGCGCAGCTGCTAAGTTTCTGGCCATTTTTTTACGCAGCAATAGAACACTAAGGGAGTGAGGCTGGACTCCCACATCTGCCTCCAGACAGACTGTTTTCTCTCTCTTCTCAGGCTAGGAGGCCACACTTCCTTTCTCTCTCAGGCCTCCGAGTGAGGCAGTCAGTGTTTGTACAAGTGTTCATGAGTAGAGTCTGCACACTTATGGTCTCCTGTGAACTGTCGGCAATTATCTATTAAACGGTAACCTAGCCTAGTGAATGGTTTCTTCTCCTGTCATAAAATGGACATGGCAGAAGACAAATAAAGAACATGATTTAGGAAATTCACACTAATATACAAATAGCTATTAGTCTTATGTAAAAAAAAAAAGAAATAAAGAAAGAAAGAAAAGAAAAAACTCTCAGTGCACACGAACCTAACAAAGACATAGTAAAAAGAAGTAATAATTTTCAAATACTAAAATGGCAGAAGTTTCAAATCTCAAAGGAAGACCAATAGATGAGGGTGTGGAAACACTCTCAGACTGTACTGGCTGGAGTGTAAATCGGTGCACGATAACTTAGAAATAGCTTGTCAAATCCAAAACGCGAGCTCCTTGACTCAGTAATTCCACTTTTAAGGATGTGTATTGTTTGTTATGAGAACAATAGCATGGTAGCAACAACCAGATATATGTGGTAAATTACTTAAATGCTCGTCAATCAATTATGGGACATACCTATGATGAAATGCCATGCAGTTTTTAAAAGAACAAAGTCAATTGAAAAATGCTGATCTGACAATTAAGTGAATTTTAAAAAAAACAAGATCTAGAGAAGTATGCATAGTGTACAATTTGTATAAAAATGAGTGTACACCCATACATATATGTAAAAGTATATATGCTTAGAAAATTCATACAAAGAAACTTAAGATAGGGATAATAATTGCCGAATCTGGTATGGCTCAGTGGATAAAGTGTTGGCCTGTGGATTGAAAGGTCCCAGGTTCGATTCCTGTCAAGGGCATGCACCTTGGTTGCGGGCACATATGCAGTAGGGGTGTGGAAGAGGCAGCTGATCAATGTTTCTCTCTCATTGATGTTTCTAACTCTCTATCCCTCTCCCTTCCGCTCTGTAAAAAATCAGTAAAAAAATATATTTTTTAAAAAAGATACTGTGAATAGTGATCGCTTTGGGAGAGTGGTACTGAAAGCTGAAAAACAGGGAAAGAGATTTTCTTCATTTTACTCTACACTTTTTTATAATATTTGGTTAAAAATCTTTAGACATTTACCACTTTTATAATTGAAAGAATGGCTTAGATGGTACTTTAAAATGAGTGTAACTCGAGGTAATGATATGTAAGCCCTATTTGAAGGCTATATATAAATCCTACAATTTACATATTTTAGAGCTCAACAGTTATTTTTAAAATGACAATCTTTGTATTTATTTATAAAAGCTTGTTATAAGACAAGATGGATGAAAGATAGTCACTGACAGAGGATATGATTTCAAGGAGAAAGACTACCAAAAAAGTTACTTTAAGATCATACTTAGCAAACAGTCACTGAATAAGAGGATTCTTCACTTTTTATAAATCATCCTGAAATGATTGTCAGAAGGAAACATAGGCCTTGATACCAATCTATTTCTATGAGGTATGACATCAAGTAGAACCACAGCAACAGTGAAGCATTCATAGACAACCAGAGTACAGCCAGCCTCTTATGCCCTCATGAAGCACTGGGCTTAAGCGACTTGGCAAGTCTGTTTAAAGATGAATTGGTGATTAAATGAAGTCCAAAGGTAGAAATAACTAGGTGGTGAGCAGAAATCCAACTTATTACCCGACTGTTATGTAAGAACTTAGAGACTCTTAGGAGTTTTTAAGAATTTGACACACACAAAAAATATTCACAACTTAAAAGAAAAATAAAATCCCTCATCAGGTTATATCCCAGGTTATAGCTTGGAGAACAGTCCATGGATCACATTCAATTACTAAAATGGCAGACATTTCATTTTTAATAAAACTTTATTTTATTCTTGTTTTATTTTATTTTATTTTTATTATTGATTTCAGAGAGGAAAGGGGAGGGATAGAAAAAGATAGAAACATGAATGATGAGAGAGAATTATTGATTGGCTGCCTCCTGTATATCCCACATTGGGGATCAAGCCCACCACCTGGGCCTATGCCCTGACCAGGAATTGAACTGTGACCTCCTGATTTATAGGTCGATGCTCAACCACTGAGCCATGCTGGCTGGGTCACTATTTTTTTTTTACTTGTTTGAGTGCAATGGGTAAAACTCCAATGATAAGAAGTCCCCCGAACACAGACCACCTACATTTCAGTTCCAATTAAAAATAACAATAATCCTTGGCTCACTGTTAGCCTTTCTTCTTTTTTTCCTCTCCTTTGTTTTCCTTTCAAATAAGGACAGAATGGGAGAAATGTTATGATTCTGTCTGATGACTGCCTGCTTTATGATTCCCAAGCACATAAGTTTGTTCATAGAAAAAGACTCTCAAGGATTGAACACCCAAAGTCACCAAGTATACATATGTAGATGAAGAACAGGTAATTTGAAAACCTTTAAACACTTCGAGCAATTTTGTCCTGAGGGATATCTATCTACTCAGAGGTGGGGCTGACCTGCCGGATTAGCCGGCACTAATGCACGCTACACTCCTGCACATCTGGGGTCTTAGTTTTACATTTAAAAGGGGGATCTGTCCCCACCTCCCACTCTGGACATTAGGAAAGAAATAGAAGCATGATTGTTTGTTTTATGCTACCTTCAAATATGAAACCATATTTGAAGGTAGCATAAAAACAGAGCTTTGGCTATCTGGTTCCATTCCACACCTCAAGTTTGTCTCAGATGATACCATAACCACGGGGCAAGAATGGAACCTTTTAAAATAATGAATGCAATCTTATTTGGTAAGCAAGATCATTAAAATACGTACATGTTAGGATTTCATTGATAAGTTTATTTTTGTCCATGCATCCTAATCTTTCCCCCTTTTAACCCTAATTCCTTATTCTCCCTGCCTCTTACTGGCCTTCCCCAATGTCCCAGCCTTCCAATAGAAGAGTATCCTTTTGGGAACCAGTTTGTCAGAAGTATATTTTTGCTCATTAATTGTAAACACAATTTGTCATCAATTTTCATTTATACCTAATAATAGAGGACCAGTGCACAAAATTTGTGCATGGGAGGGGGGAGTCCCTCAGCCTGGCCTGTACCCTTTCACAATCCAGGACCCCTTGGGGATGTCTGATTCTCCAGGATCAGGCCTAAACTGGCAATCAGACATCCCTCTTGCAATCAGGGACTGCTGGCTCCTAACTGCCCATCTACGTGCCTGCCTGCCTGATCACCCCTAACTGCCTCTGTTTCGGTCCCCGCCAACCTGGCTTCATCAGGAAGGATGTCCAGAATGATATCTGGAAGGTCATTCGACAGTTCGTCTAATTAGCATATTGCACTTTTATTATTATAGATGATAGATCACATTACACGCACCAGCAAGTATTACAGATTTTCACTTTTTACTGTCTTTGTCAAATTTGGAAGTTCTGTTCTTATCCTTCTCAAATTCTAGAACATCTGACATAATGGGCGTTCATCTTCCTAAACCTTTCTCTTCCTTTGGTTTCTCTTTGGTACTAAATCTTGACTCATCTCTCTGTTGCTTCCTTGCTTCATCTGCCTCCTGTCTAATGTTGCTGCTCCCCAAAGGTCTGAACTCAGTTTCCACGCTTCCTTCCTTCCTCTTCCCTCATTTTTTTGGCTCTTCCACATCCTTATCTTCCTCCCAGACATTTGGTCCCACCCAAGCCACATCTTCACCTGGCTGCCTCCCAGACACCTCATTCACCTCACGTTTGGAATAGAACTCATTGGATAGCAATAGCATGCACATCAGTGGATCTGCCATTTCCCTAAGGTCCCCAAAACAGTTGTCATTTCAAACTCCATCCTTCCATTATCGCTTATATCCAGTCTGTCACCACGCCTCATCATTTCATCTCTCAGCATGCTTCTTCTCCACTTCTGGTGCTGCCAATACGGAGCAAACTCTCCATTCCTCTATTCTTTAATACTTTGGTGCACTCCTAGCACCTCATCCTTGCCTCTGAGAACTCGTTCTCATCAATCTATTTCTCAAACCACCAGCCTATGTATGCCCTCCCCAAAGCTGCATTTCCATCACGCCCCGATTCTCCCTTTTTAAAGGCTTAAAACGGCTCTCAAGTGCCCACATCTGCCAACAGTCCCCCCAGGATTTCAAGACTTTCCATTCACAAGATAAGACTCTTACACTAATGGTAAATCCAGGCCTGCAGACTCAGAATGGGGAGTGGTGGATGGAAGTGACAGGTGGAATCTGTAACTTTATAAGCACCCCAGATGATTCTAGTGCAGATGTTCTGCTATTCAATTGAGTAATACTGATCTGATCTGCTCCTTTTAGCCACTTTTCCTCCTTTAGCTATTCCTGTGTTATCATCATTTTATACTCCCTTCAAAATTCGAATCATTTTTGAAAACTCAGTTTCAATCCTCCTTCTTCCATGAAAACTGTTTTTAACAGCTTCAGATGAATTTAGTACTACAGCCTCATCCTTGTTTCCCAGGCAAAAATAATTAGATCCAAATACTTATTGGCTCTCGACTATGAGCCAGGCACCATAATAGGCACTTGGGCTAGAGAAATGTATCAGAATCCCAGGCCACAGTCAGTTCTTAGTCTAGTGACAAAGATAAGGCACCAATGACTCCAGGACAGTGTGATAAGATACCAGAGAGTAGAGCGCAAGCAGGTACAGAGAAGAGTGCAAGGAGAAGGGGACTCAATCTGTCTGGAGAAGGGGAAATCTGAACCGTCCTCAGTAAGAGGTGAGGACTTGGCCATAAAGTCAGGAAGAAGGACTCCATGTGCAGGAGTCCTGGCTACAGAGGGGCCTTGTGGGAACCAGGCTGCTGGGACAGGGTCTGGACGGGGAGCATGAGGGCAGGGGGAGCCCCGATGGAGGAGATGCTGTCAGGCCAGGCTGCCGTGCAGACTTGGTGCAGGAGCCCGGGGGAAGGTGTGGGAGGTTGACTTGGCCAGCAGGGCAGGTGTCTCTCCAAGAGCCTGTTTCATTAAGCACAGAATAGGTTCAGACTTAGTTTTACATCCCTCTTCTATTGCAATAAATCCCACAAACTGTACAGGGTAACAACCAAGAACACATTATATGGACCAGTAATTTTCACCTGGTGTGCTGCACGAATTTTGAAAACATGTAATACCTGACTATTTAGTCAGGGGCACTGACCTTTACCCCCTCAGATTGTCAAATAAAAAAATGACAACAGTCAATACAACAATAGTCACCTGGTGTGAATGCCCTGTCTTTGACCATAAATATATATATCTTGTATTGGTCACATAGAATAATAAGATTGTGTCTGATTGGTTCATTTTTGGTACCAGAAATCCTCATATACAAATATAGATACTGATTTTTAAAAATATATATATTTATTGATTTCAGAAAAAGAGAGAGAGAGAGAGAAACATCAATGATGAGAGAGAATCATTGATCAGCTGTCTCCTGCACAACCTCACTGGGGATCGAGCCCACAATGAGGGCATGAGCTTGTGACCAGAATCGAACCCCAGGACATTTCAGTCTGCAGGCTGATGCTCTATCCACAGAGCCAAACCAGCTAGGACAGATACTGATTCTTTTAAAGTCACTTTAAAGCAAAGAGTAGGTAATTACTATTATTATTTTGATTAAATCAATCAAAATTATACCTATTTTTGTCAGACTGGCAAAAAAGATATTTTTTGGTGTACTGCAGAATTTTAGTAATTACGTTATGTGTAGCACGAGATGAAAAAGGTTGAAAATCATTGCTCTAGACCAGTGGTTCTCAACCTTCCTAATGCCGTGACCCTTTAAGACAGCTCCTCATGTGGTGGTGACCCCCAACCATAAAATTATTTCCGTTGCTACTTCATAACTGTAATTTTGCTTCTGTTATGAACTGTAATGTAAATATCTGATATGCAGGATGTATTTTCATTGTTACAAATTGAACATAATTAAAGCATAGTGATTAATCACAAAAACAATATGTAATTATATATCGTGAAATATTTATTTCTAATTACAAATAAATGAAATTTTGTCTTGAATCGTGGTGTAGCATGGGTAACAGTCTTCCTAAGACAACAGTAAACTACATGGCTACACTTTGCTACACCGAGGAGCGGTGTGTTGGTTCCTAAGACCATGGGAAATAGGTGTTTTCCAATAGTCTTAGGCGACCCCTGTGAAAGGGTCGTTCGACTCCCAAAGGGGTCGAGACCCACAGGTTGAGAACCGCTGCTCTAGACTCATACAATGATCATGCTGAAGACAATGATATTTTAAGCATTTCTAAAAGGTCTGATGAATATGAGCAGTTCCTTGGCTCCTGGAAGGCTAACAGTATTGCTCAACAGCTGTTCATGCTTTTCCACTTTTGTATCTGTTTCTATGTTTTGTCTTATGTTAATTAGATTTTATCTCATTACTCAGATGTAATTACCTCAAATTGTTTTTGGAAGAGGATGGGGCATAAGTAAATTATTATTAAAGTTTATCCGATGGATGCTTGCTCTTCAGTAGCACATAATAAAGAATGACAAAGTAATTTCATGCATACTTCATTTTTTTAAAAAGAGGGGTTGATTATAAACACAATCTCATTAACTAATTCAAGTTAACAATCCTGCATTTCTGTAACATGTTAGGCATTATAAAGGTGGGTTTTTTTAATTGTTGCAAAAATATATATGACACAAAACTTAAGCATTTAAAGAATTTTTAAGTGTGCAATTCAGTGGTACTAAATACACTCACAATGTGGTGTAACCATTACCAGGACATTTCCATCATCCCAAACTGAAAGTTTGTAATCATTGAACACTAACCTCCCCATTCCTCCCTGCCCCCACCCCCTGGTAACTTCTATTCTACTTTCTGTCTCTCGGCATTTGCCTATTCTCGTCACAAAAAAAAAAAATGGTCCTTTTGTGTCTGACTTATTTGACTTAGCATAATATTTTCAGGGTTCATTCATGTTGTAGTATGTGTCAAAACTTCATCCTTGTTTAAGGCTATGTTTCATTACTTATATATACCACTATTGTTTTTACCCACTCATCCGTTGGTGGATTTTGGGTTGCTTCCACCTTTTGTCTATTGCAAATAATGCTGCCATGATCATTGCTGGCAAGCCTCTTCTTGAATCCCTGCTTTCAATTCTTTGGAATATAGGCCCCAAAATGGTCTGACTGGATCACATGGTATTTCTATTTTTAACTTTTTGAGAAACCACCGTACTGTTTTCCAAAGCAGTTGTACCATTTTGTAGTGCTACCATCAGTGCGCCAGGGTTCTAATGTCTCCACATCCTCATTAATACTTACTATGTTTCCATTTTTCTAAATGATAGCCAGCCCAGTGGGTGTGAAGCAAGGTGTCTTTTTCAATGTGTTGGTTATATTCCTTGAGCCATCCAACACCTGATAAAGAGCTCATCCAGGACAGAGGGTCCTATCTTATTCATCCTTGTCCCATGACTTCCAAGCAGGTAAATTTCCAATAAATGTATGGGATGGTTGAATGGTAGATTCCAGGAACAGACAGACACCAATTCTGTGCGTACTAGTAGGTACTAATGGTTATTCTCATTTCACAGAGGAGGAAATTAAGACTCACAGCAGTAAGCGATTTGATTGAGATCAAACTGCTGGCTCGGCATTGCCAGCAAGAGTTCCAGTCTAGGCTTTCTGGCTTTAAAACCAGTGGCGGCGGGGGAACTGATATGCCAACGGTGAATGTCAGTCCACTAAGGCAGCGCCCAGCATTCTGCAGCATCGCTCCGTCCGTAACAGGAAGGACACAAGTGGGCTGGTGTGGGGAACTGGCTCCAGCTCTGAGTGTCCATGTTTAAGATTCGGGGAATTGGTCTGAAGTCTCAGAGCCATGGTCCACAGGCACATCTTCAATCCAAACATAACAGGATGTGTGAGAGATTGCTGGTGCGCCAAGGAAATTCATAGAATACTGCTGAGAGGAAAACCATTATCCATTCGGTTCACAGGACAGGGTACTACTGGGACTAACTCCATCAGGAGTATCCAAATTATTTAGTAATCTTCAGTAAAGAAAAAAAAAATGGTGAAACAGTTAATAAGCTTCCACTTCATGCAAATAAAAAGAAGTCTATTGAAAAAAAAAAGGAAAATCCCAAAGACAGAAAAATATATAAAATAGTCAAAGATAAAAAACTTTGGCAAGGGCCCACTGTTTTCTCTGCCTTGTACACCACCCCCCTTTTTTTTTGCAGACCTATTTGTATCTTTATCTCCCCTGCCTATAGCTTATTATTCTATTAATTCCTTCCCTCCCAAGAGTTTGTTTACTTACTATAACAGAACATATCTTTCAGAAATACTGCTCTCTCTTTCCAGCATTCCTTAACCTCATGCCTGCAGGTTCAAACAGCAAAATGTTTAATATTTGGTTTTATGACCTTGGTCATCAGATCAACCAAGACTGAGTCATGATGACATATATTGTTTCAGATCAAATGATTTATCAAGGACTTTAGAGTTGCCTTCTTAGAAGGACTGTTACATGAAACAAAAATCTCAGTAAAATAAAACTATTTCTAACTCTTAATGAAGGATTGTCTGCTTATATAAAAGCCTAAAGTGACAACCCAACCTTTCAACCAGCCGACTGGTAGCTATGACGCATAATGACCGCCAGGGGGCAGATGCTCAATGTAGGAGCTGCAGAGCTGCGGTGACTTAGCAGCTGCAGTTCTTGGGTGATGCACCTGGAACCAGAGAGGAGGAAGCCCGATTTGGGGTGCATCACCCAAGAACTGCCCTCTCACAATCCGGGACCCTTCGGGGGATGTTGGAGAGCCGGTTTTGCTCGATGCCCAGGGGCCAGGCCGAGGGATTCCACGGGTGCAGGCCTCTAGTTTTAAATAATTAACTCAATATAAATTCCAGGTAGGCCTATAACTGTCTGGTTTGAGTGCGGTTTGAACCACATGGGCTTCATAAAGCAGGCAATGAACAGTTAGAAATGTTTACCTATTAAGAAAAGGAAAACAGAGAATTCTAAGTTTTCCTTAAAATATCAGCACAACCAAACTTAGGGTAAAACACAAATGGTTGCATCTGGGCCAGGCCTGCAGCCCCCATGTCATAGTCCGATTTCCTGGGCACCTGCTGAAATGTTCTTGTTTTCTCAGTACGGCCCCATCACAGGACCCAAATCATTGTACTCAGAGAGCTGGCAAGGCTGATACCAACTGTCTTTTAAATATAAGCCTTAGTCAGACAACATTCAAGATCATCCCTGCATAGATGTCATCGTTCACTCAGGTTGGCCGTGCCCTCCTGAGTAGGAGGCAGGAGGTGGAGTGAGAGGCAGCCCCCGGAAGCTTTCCCAGAACCCTGATGGTTCTGGGAGTGTGAGGTGTGTGCCTGACCTGCAGGTGGGGAGGGGGGAGAAATGCTGGCAGAACCACTGCCAGGGAGTGGGCCCAGACCACTGCCACTGGGGCTGCCTGGGCATGTGCAGCCTGGAGGGAGACCTGTGCCAGCCTCCCTCCACCCCAGTCCTCTCCCTACCCTTTCCCCATCCACAGCACAGCTCTACTGGACCAAGGAGGGCTCCAGCCTCCAGGACCTGTCTCTCCGAGGCTGCCCCTGTCCGTGGGGGCCCCCCCGCTGAGGTTAGACGGGCACATAGAGGGGCCCCGAGTGTGATGTAGGAGGTGGTCAGTGCAGAGGAGAAAAAGGAAGACAGTGGGGTCTGAGGATGGCCTGCAGCGAGTGCCTCTGGGTGTCCTTGCTCCCTGCATCTTCCCGTTCCAGGTGAACCTGTGTGGCTTTCTCCAGCGGCCAAGCCCTGGAATGGAGGGAGGATGCGGAATGTGCCAAACCACAGGAGCAGAGGCAAGACTGTGGGGCAGGGCGAATGCCTCGGTGTCAGCGGTGAGGCTGCTGGCATCAGGGAGGAGCACACTGGGGCCATTGTCCTGTGGACGGGCTTCCTGGAAGGGAAGTTTGAACGTGTGATGACTGTTGGAGCGTTCGGCACACATTCAGCCCAACCAACGGTCAGTACGTACGTGTCCGCTCTGTGCAGAGCCTGTGGGGGATTCTTCGTGGGAACTGGAGACGAGCAGGACGTGGGCTCCCCCCTCAAGAGGCCTGAGGCCTCTCAGAAGAGCAGGGGACAGGTCCACAGACACTTTACACAGCGACACAGTGCCGACTGTTACTGGCACTCAATGATGCCCTGGGCTGGGCCTGCTGGTGAGAAGAGGATTCTGGTCCTGGGGACAGTCAAGTTCCGTCCAGCCAGCGTTTCACAAACACGTGTTTGGGTCATGCGTTTTAGACGTGTCAAGATAGGACTTTTGTGACACATGTAAGTGAAGACATTCACATGTGGAGCTCAGAATCTATAGAAAAATACCATTTTCCTGAAAATAAGACAGTGTCTTATATTATTTTTTGCTCCCAAAGATGCACTAGGTCTTATTTTCAGGGGATGTCTTATTTTTTGCATGAAGAAGAATACGGTACACATTTATTATTGAACAACAAAAAAAAGGAAATTTATTACCTGTATACGGTAGTAGTTGTCATCACAAACCAGCTCACTGATTGGCCGCAGCGCAGCCAGAGCTGTTCAGGTAGTGCAAGGTCTCTTTAAATCAGGAGTCAGACACCTTGCAGTAGCTTCAGGGGTCTTATATTCTGGGGAGGCCTTATGTTTGGGGGAGGCCTTATCATCGGGGAGGTCTTATGTTCAGGGGGATGCCTTATATTACAGCGAGAGGCAAAACTGGAAGTAGATCTTATTTTCAGGGGATGTCTTACTTTCGGGGAAACAAGGTAAGTCATGGATAAAGGCCACGGAGGAGACCACCAAAGAGCAGGTGTGGGAGGAAAGCCCAGCCAGGAGGACTGGGTGGAGTGGCTGCGGGCAGCACGGGAGGAGGCAGCCAGAGAGGGTGCGTTATGAGAAGGGGCAATGCTGTATTAAGAGAGATGTATTAACGGACATGAATAATTTCCAGTGTAAGTCAGGAGATGGGGTGCAGCGTGAAGGCGCCTCTGCCAGCTCACCACCACGAGAGGCGTTTTCTGAGGCCGAGGTGGCACGAGGGTGACAGTGTCCACACAGCCCGAGGATTGCCGAGCTCGGCCTTTCACGCACGTAACTGTTATCGCAGTCAGTCCTCACTGCACCTTCCGGCTGTACAGAGGCGGATCACTTGCCCAGATCCTATGGCCTGCAGAAAGGTCAGGATTCCGGCCCATTCCTCTCGCAGCTCAGGCCTTGCATGAACACTCACCATTTTAGAACACAGCCTGTGGTGTGTCTGAGTGGGGCAGGGCCTGTATAGGGTCTGTGAGGACATCTCCTGCGTAACAGAGTCCAGAAAGTGCAGATTACCCGAACCAGTCAAGCCTGACACTGCGCTTCCATAGCGCTAAGCGGATCAGCCATCAAAACTGCATCTCCATTATCTCAGCAAGGCATGCTTCTTTCTCGGGCCTCTTGCTCCCACCATCTCCTAGATTTTCTGGTACGTACTTGGGGTTCAAGTCTTCTTTCCCAACAAGTTGTGAGACATGCCCTTCTGCCTTATTCTCTGGTCCTGTCTCCACATCTGTGTCTCCTCTGCTCTTCCTTTGCCTTATCTTATTCTTTCTAAATCTAACATGCAAATTGCAATTCCTCTCATTTTTTCCCCAGTACTCTCTGTGGTCCTCTAGTGCTCTGTAAAGCAAATTCCCGATCATTGTGGCTTTTGTTCACCAGCGGCGATTGTGGATAGAGAGGGCAAGGCGACTCTGTCTTCCTCCTTTGAGACTGTTAAATCAGCGTCACCACTACCATCTAATCCTATTTCTAATTAACTTCACATGTTTCATGCACTTCCTCCCAATTAGATAAATTGAGTGCTCTGTTCTTTTCCATCACGCCTATCATTCTCTTTCTTCCCCTCTAGGGTGGGATGGGGAGTCAGCCTGGCGTCGGAAATCCTCCCACATGAACAAAGGAGTCTCCCCGACTGTTGCCCCTTCCCTGTATGGTGTGTGCAGAGGGCACCCAGGCAGACATTTTGGGACACTGTTCATCCTCATCTTTCATCCACCTCTGCTCCCCACCCCCGCTCCCAACAAAAGCCACACACATCCTCTCATCGATCTCCTGACTTCCATTGGAAATTATTTACCTGTCCGGGGCATCTATTTCCATACAGGATGATGTGAATATGTGATTTGCCTGCATATATCAATGTGCTGGTTACACTGTATTTTTTGTGGAACAGTCCTCTATGTTTGTGCATGTGGATGGCTCTTGGGCTAACACGTGGACCTATGTGGGCCTGGCTCCACATGGCCTGAAAGGAATATAAAGGTACCTGAACATTTGCCCATAAATATGACATACACATATGACAGATGGGAAGAGTGTCTGTGAAATGACTGTCAGGGTTTTATTTTGCATAGGCAAAGAAGGGAGGTGATTTGCACAGCACTAACAATGAGTCAGTTTCCTTATGGGTCCCTGTCAGTGACCCCCTTACAAATCACATTCTATAAATATTTCTGACTGTGTTTTGACATGCCTATGGCACTATAATCTCTGAGTGAATAATAACAGTGACGAGTCATTCTATCTATGGGTAATATAGATACAAATATATATATATATATATATATATATATATATATATATATA
>JAAGEH010000045.1:33538772-33661974 GCA_011751065.1 Lasiurus cinereus
TTTGTCTAGAGGTGGGCATTAAGTACTCTGAGCAAGGAAAACAGCTCCAAGAAGACACTCCTGTGGATTCTGGCTCTCAGTTGATCATCGGAGGGTTATGTCCTCAATTAACTAACTACCCAGGCGCCCGGGGAAGCACTTCCTGGAGAGAGCGGTCTTGCACCCATTGGGACCGAACCCGGCGGGACCTCTCCAGCCACAGCAGCGCCTCAGCAGCGCCGCGCGGGGCGGCAGCGGAGGGGCCCGCCGGGCCGGGCCGGGCCGCGCCAGGGCCCACGGCGCCAGGAGGTGCAGGGGACTCGCGCCCGCAGCCCGCGCCGTGGGAGAGCCTCCCGGGCGCCGCGCCCCCGCCCCCCCGCGCGGGCCCCTGATTGGGTCGGCTCTCCTCTGCCCACTCCGCGCGGCTCCCCGAGGAGGAAGCCCGCGAGCCCAGCCCGCGCGGGCGGCCCGGGTTTTGTTGGTGCGAGCAGAGGCCGCCGCTGGGACCTCGGGAGGGGGCCGCCGGCCGGCCTCGGGTCCGGGCGCTGCAGGAGCCGGCGCGGACGCGGTGAGTGCTGCTGCGCCAGGCGCTCTCGGAAAGGAGCCGGGCTGGGAGGGCGAGTCCCTGGGGGAGGCGGGGGCTCCCCTCGCTGCCGGGCATTTTTTAAAAGTAACCGCTGCAGGGATGCTCTGGTTTTTGGAGCGTTTCCTCGCCTGGTCACCTGGGCTCCGGAGGCTCCTGGCCGCGGCGCTGTGCCTGCCCGGAGCGCCGCCTGTCCTGCCCGGAGCTCCGTCTGTCCTGCCGGCGCCGGGAACAGTGGCTCTGAACAAGGAAATAACACGGTGGGGCCGCTGCAGGCAGCCACGCCTGCCTCCCGGAGGGGGCAGCCGCCGCCTGCGCCCCGCGGACGGTCGGTGGCCTGACGGTTAGCCCCTCACGATGTCTCCGGAGGAAGCCGTAGGGAGGAGACCCGTGGCTTCAGGGCCCTTCGCTCCAGATCCACGGTCACGATTTTTAAAAGTTGCTCCACCGCCGCCTGCGTCCTGCAGGGGGCCGCCCCTGCGCCCCGCCCCGCCCCGGGGTGGAAATGTGGTCTCCCCGGGTCTGAGCGCTGCACGGGGGAGGCTCGAGCACGCTGCCGGGGGGCGAGCCTTTCCCCCACTCCCCGCGGAGTTGTCCTTTGTGCCCGGGGAACGGAGCGCGAGAGCCGCGCCAGGTCCGCCGTGCGGGCGCGGGCCGCCCCGCCTGCGCCCCGCCCCTGCCCGGCCGCCCGCCCGCCTGCCCACCGCCCCGCGCCGCCGGCCGGGGGGGGCGCCCGGGGCCGAGGTTTTTTTTTTTTTTTTTTTTCCTGTCCGCCCCGGACCGGGCGCGGCTCCGCGGAGCGCGAGGGGAAGGTGGCCAGGAGGTGAGGGCGCGCGCGCTCGGCCGGGCGGCTGCCGGGACTCCGGGTGGGAGTGCGCGCCGGGGGCCGGGGCCGGGGCCGGGGCCGGGGCGGGGGCCGGGCGCGCGGCGGGGCGTCGGGAAGCGGGGGCGGCCCCGCGCGCCACGGGGTCGGGCTGGGGCCGCGGGAAGCGCGGCGGGGAAGGGGGGCGCGTTTCCTCCCGCGCGCCTTTGTTCGCGGCTGCTCGGGGGCGGGCGCCGACCACCGGGACCCGGGGCCGAGCCGCCGCCCAGATGCTGCCCGCGCCGTTAGGCTGGGGGGCGCGGAGCTCCGCTGGGGCGTGGGGGTGGGGGCCGCGCAAGTTTCCCCGGGGTCCGGCGGCTTCCCCTCCCCGAGGGCGCTCTGGCCGGGCGCCCGCCGCGCCCCGCTGCGGAGACCCGCCCGAGCGCGGGAGACCCGAGGCCTCAGTTTCCGGCGGGGGTCCCCCCAACCTGGCGCTGCCCCGAGGCTGCCGGGGTGAATGCAGGTAGGGTAGCTCGCGTCGTGGCGGAAACCGGGAACCGCCAGGCTGAGGAAGCTGTCGTGGCCCGGGAAATGGAGACGAGGAAGTGGGCAGGCCGGGGGGGACTGGGGAGGGAGACCTCTTCCTAGCGGGAAGGTCTCTGCCTGTCTCTCTCTCTCTCTCTCTCTCTCTCTCTCTCTCTCTCTCTCTCTCTCTCAACTCTGCTGAATTTTATTTTGCATCCCAAAGTGACATACCATCTGGGCAAAAGGAGCAACTTTTCATCTGACTCTGATTACACACCCCGTATTTTTTTCTTCCCCAGAGTTGGTTTCCATAGGTGATGGGTTAGGTTGAAGAGACACCTACGGTGAAGTTACCCCAGTGGTGGGTGGTGGCTTGTAGCCCCTATTTAGGGTAACTCTCTGATGAAAGGACAGCTCTTAGAACTGGACTTGTTCCTCTGTGCCTTTATTTTGGGAAACGCTGCCCGGTCCCCATGGGGGAAGAGGGAGAGAGGTGAGAAGCTGAAACTGACCCAGAAAGAGGTGACCGAAGGTAGTTGTATGAAGTAGTGGCGCTGACAGGTCCCCTCCTGAACTCCCTGAAAGGGGATTGGTGATGAGCAGCTAAGGTTTTACTCGCTCTAAATAAACTTAGGGTAGGTTTTGTCTCTTGTTACAGGGGATGGGGGCTGCTTTTTGGGGGGTCAACTCTTATTTTAAAGCAAGATACACTCAATATCTAAAATATTTCCTGTATATACTTTAAAATGACCCTTCTTCCCACCCACACAACCCCCGTCCTCCTGTCCCACAGGCATTCTCCTGGAGTATTTACTGAGCACCCTCTGAGTGTGAGGCTGGCTCAGTCTACCCCACATGAGTCTTCTAGGGGCTCTCCCTGACGCCTTAACATGGGGATGAGAGCTATGAGCGGGGGAAGATCAAACCAAACTCAGAGAAATTGTTCCCCAGGAAGTGAGAAAATGAGAGATGATTTCAGATAATAGTATGGGGAAGAGCAGGTGTTGAGTGGAGGGGGGCAAAAATGGAAGAAAATGAGAGACATCTGTAATATTGTCAACAACAACAAATGTAAAAAAAAAAAAGGCATAAATGATATTGGACATAAGTGTTTTGCCCCCTCACTGCAAAACAATCTCAAAAGGTGAAGAATTTTCAAAATAAAGTGTAGGCTATAGCAAATAAACTTTATATTTCACTAAAATGGAGACTGACTTTCCCTTTTATAAATGATACAAATGATGAGATTGTAGGTAAAGAAAATAACTTTCAAATATAGAACAGCTTGAATCATAACTCATGGGTTTTGAAATGGGTCATCTTTTAAAATGGGTCACTTTGGCTAAAATCATTGCACTTGGTGACTTTCAAAGTGTAAAAGTAGAGTTCTTTCTGAGGATCAGCTGCACTAGAATCTACGTAACAAAACAGGACATGGTAGTAGAAAGAAAATGGGAGAAATTCAGAAAGGAATGGTCTCAAAGTAACAAAGTGTATCCTATCTTTTTGGAATTTTGTATATGCTCAGTTGAATAGATCTAAGGTTTGTATGTGATGTCACATATTATACTTTTTTTTGCGGGGAGGGAGAGATAGTGCCATAGCCATTATTTTATTCCATTGTTAGAATAATTTTATGAGGAGACCCACATATTGTATCTATGTTCTAGAAACGAAGGCACAGCATCTATATCAATAATAGCCTAGGCCCGTCGCAACCAGATGGACAACTGGTCACCAGGAAGTGCATAGAGTATCTCCAGGTCCCACCCCCTGTCACAACAAGGCTGGCGGCCCAATGTGCGGGGTGAGGCAGGCGCAGACAGCAGGGCCTGGCTACCAGGTGCCATGGCGACCAGGCCCTTAGACAACAGAGCCTGCCAGCTACAGTGCACCGGCTGTCCCACCTGTGCGTGTTTGCTGCAGAAAAAACACTTTTTCTGACTGCTCATTGGTTAAGCTCCCCTTACGCCACTCGCAGTGTTTTGGTAACTTGGGTAAAAATCCAAGAAAGTGATCTAGGGTTTTTCCACCTCACTGGAGGGAAAAAAACGAAGGTCCGCTGCTGGAGGGGCTAAGAAATGTCATATCTTGCCCTAGCCAGTTTGGCTCAGTGGATGGAGCCTCAGCCTGCCAACTGCAGGGTCCAGGTTTGATTCTGGTCAAGGGCATGTACCTAGGATGTAGTTTCCTCCCTGGCTGGGGCCCCGGTCAGGCCTCACACAGGAGGCAACCAATCTAACTGTCCCTCTCACACTGATGTTTCTCTCAGTCTTTCTCTCTTCCATACTCTCTAAAAATCAATGGAAACATAACCTCAGGCGAGGAAAGAAAGAAAGAGAGAGAGAAAGAAAGAAGTAAGGAAGAAAGGGAGGGAGGTAAGGAAGGAAGGAAGGAAAGAAGGAAGGAAGGAAGAAAAAAGGAAGGTCATATCCTGTGAAAGAGACATCTTAAAAATGCCTAAAGGAAATTGTCATTTTCTTGTGATGAAGGGATTTCGGAGTCCGTATGGATGAAAACACATTGGTGGCTGCAGCAGCCGACAGTGGCAGCAGCAGTGAGATGATGGGGGCAGCACCTTCCCCTGATCAGCCCAGTTACCTCCTGCAGAAAGAGGCCAGACTCTGGCTTAGGGCCTAAGCCATCAGTAGGACATCCCCCGAGGGCTCCCAGATTGGAGAGGGTGCAGGTTGGGCTGAAAGACCCCCCCCTTCTGTGCACAAATTTTGTGCACCAGGCCTCTAGTATCATTATAAGAGCTCTGCCCTTTGACATAGAATCTTTGTTAACAAAGATTTAGCTAGAACATTGTAAATCTAGATGATCACAGTATGCATACATAGGGTGGGGCAAAAGTAGGTTTACAATTGTTTGTATAAAAAATAATAAAATACTTAATAAATAATACAAGACCAAACTGTTTCTTGTACTTACAACTGTAAACCTATGTTTGTCCTGCCTTGTACAGAGGAGATGTAAGAATCTTACCATGTTTAAAGATAAGAAAGTTGGTCTAGTGAGATGACCAAACTTTTTTTTAGATCCTTACCTGAGGATATGTTTTTATTGATTTTATAGAGAGAAACATCGACTGATTGCCTCCAATAGGAGCCCCAACTCTATGCACCAAACTACATATCTTGACCAGGGATTGAACCTGCAACCTAGGTATGTGGCCTGACCGGGAATCGAACCTGCAGTCTTTTTGGTGTACAGGCTGATGCTTCACCCAACTGAGCCACCTAGCCAAAGCTAGATAATCAAACTTTGAATAAACAAAAGTGATTTTTTACATTTTAATGCTGGAAATTCAGTGGCTGACTTTGATCTGTAATTTTTACGATTATTGTCCATAGAGAAAGCTTTGACTCTAGAAGCCAGTTTTCTACAGAAAGGAATGTTCTACCAAGTCTGCAGGCAATAAGCTTCCCAGTTCAAAATATTACTACACAGCTTAAGATCCACCTAAGATTTATTTTGTATTTTATTCCTTTCCTCTAATTCTTTCTACAACTTTCTGATAGTTCTCTAGACAAAGTAAGTTAAAAGGTTGACTGAAATCAGATATCCTCCATAATTTACAGGGTCTTATAACCTTTGGCTTTGTCATCATCAAAATGTATTTTTAAGGGCTTGTGGAAACCATATTGTTCTTTCCTGTCAAGGACAATGGAAGAACATGGTTAGATGTTAGTAGTAAGTGCCTTTAGCAATCAGATCTGTATTTTAAAAAAACTCATATCTAGTGACTATTTTACTAGAAGAATATTAAGAGTTTATCTCATCATTTTTAAAGGAAAATAATCCCAAAGACTGCCATCTGCTGTCTAAACCATCACGGTAAAGACCCATGAACAATTTCTAGAGAAAAGGAATTAGCATATACTGAACTCCTGATCTGCACCATTTTTTTTGTCAATAAATTATCTCAAATGATCTTCAGAAAACACTGTGTGGTGTAAGGTTTGGAGACAAGTCAAGCTCATGTGACCAGTAAATGGAAGCACCAGAATATGAGTCCACTTTTATTTATATTCTGAAACTCTTGGTTGCTTCACTCTCTTGCCTCCCATCAGGTCAAGTCCAGGTTGCACCAGAACATTTACTTACTCTGGTAATGGATACACACTGGAAACATCATTTCCTAGCATCCCACCTACCACACAGAAAGTGGGGAAATTAATATTTGTTGAATTAATTAAATGTAGGCATTATCTATTTTCAGGGCTGCCCAGCATAATACCTGAAGCAGGGTGGGTGCTTAACAAATAGTAGTTAACGTAATATAATAAACTAGAGGCCTACAAAATTCGTGCACGTGTGTGTGTGTGTGTGTGTGTGTGTGTGTTCGTGTGTGTGTTCGTCCCTCAGACCAGCCTGCACCCTCTCCAATTTGGGACCCCTTGAGGGATGTCTAGTGGGATTGGGCCTAAATGGGCAGTTGGACATCCCTCTCACAATCCAGGACTGCTGGCTCCTAACCGCTTCTGGTTGCTAGTGTGATCACCTTCCTAACCACTCCCCTAGCCTGATCAATGCCTAACTGCTCCCCTGCTGGTCAGATTGCCCTTAACTGCTCTCCCCTGCCAGCCTGGTCACCCCTAACTGCCCTCCCCTGCAGGCCTGGTCCCTGCCAACTGCCCTCTTCTGCCAGCCATCTTGTGTCCACATGGGGGTAGCTCTCTTGTGTGTTGGAGTGACGGTCAATTTGCATATCATACTTATTAGATAGGATGTTGATTAGCTGAGACAGAAATGTATTATATATACACCGGTGTTTTACCCATTATTTTTATACTCTATAGATCTTCAAACAAATGTTTCCCAAATATAATGTCTACAACAGGACATATGAACTGCCTTCAGACAATAGGTTTATATGGATAGTTTATATAATAGGTTTACATTAGGTTAGATTATCAACTTATTTCTGAATCATTAGCCTTCATATTAGAATTTGACCTCAGCTTTGCATAACTCTTTCATTTCATCTAGTACTTACTCAGCAAATACTTACTTAAATCATGCCCTCTGAGTCCTATACTTTTTCTCCTTCCCACCTTCTCATCTCTTCTTTTTTTTTTTTTAAACCCCCTTTGCCATTTTAACTCCCCTTCCTTAAATACTTTAATCTTTTTTGTGGAGGAAAGGCTTTATGCACCCAAACGACATAGGCTCATGAGGTCCCTGAATGCTCTGGGAACAAGAAAAGGAAGGAGGGAAAGCAGATAGAGGGTCAGGAAAGGGGTATGTACAAAGAAAAGGAGAACAAGCTCGGACAAGATGCAGGTGGGAGAGAGCAAAACGTAAGTGCTCTGAACTTCAGACAGTGAAGCAGATTCTTTGCCTTCTTGGGTCACTTCTCTTGGGCCCTGCCCCACCTACTCCCCTTCCCTCCCATCCTGATGGGAGCTCCCAGAAGGGCAGCCTTGCCAGAGCTTACAGAGGGGGGCTGGGAGGGGGGAGGAGAAGGAAGGGCAGGAGAGGAGCTCAGGGAAGGACCAGGACCTCAGCTAGAAATTATGAGGTTATATGGTGAACCCCAAATCTTGAGACTTCAGTTCCTTCCTCTGCAAAATGGGGAGATGATTTCTCCCTCATAGGTTGTTTGTGAGAGGTAAAGGGTTAGAACATGTGTAAGGCATCCCAAACCTCCCTGCTGTACAGTAAACACACCCATGTTAGCGACTGTTGCTAGAGTGGGCAATGGAGAAGTTTGCTCCGTTAGTGGGCAAGCACAAAACAAGAATTGTATTTAAAAGAGCAGGCAGCCCTGGTCAACCAACAGCTATGCTCAAGAATGAATACAGAAGGCCTAGCCTAGAAAAGCAAATGTTTGACCTTTACGAGGCCTACTTTATAGTTCAGCTTGTTTGTTTGTTTCAAATTCTGTGTACTCGGACTCGTTACTGGAAATTTTTAATGACTTTTAATATAACTCCTGGAATATAATAATACCTAGTTTGTAGTCCTGTGTTACCAGTTTACTTAGCACCTGTCTTTACTTAGGAACTGTCTTTGTTTCTTTGTTCACTTGTATTTCCCTGTCTTTATTTTGTCCCTAACCCGCAAACAGAAATCAATACCTTTGTGTGACTAATAAAGAAGCATGTAACTTAGTTTATATGGGTGAGGCTTATTAGCAGATTCACATGGCTGGTTTTATAACCTCACTTTTTCTCTGTTCCACATCCATGCTTGTTGTGTTGGCATTGAAAGACTTTGGACCAATACTGAATCAAAAATTAACTCTTTAAATGTGTTCTTTGTGGAGGGATAACAACTACAAATAACTTCTAATCTTTGTCCAAGGTTTGAGCAAAAATTTCATTGCTACTTACAGCCACAAAAACACCTAAAAATAACTGTTGGGTAGAATTTTTTACAGGCCTTATATTGAAAACAATTAATTTTTTTATTGCTTTGAGAGAGAAAGAGAGAGACTAACATTGATCAGTTGCCTCATTCATGAGCCCTGACTGGGGATCAAACCCACAACCTGGTTATGTGCACCAACCTGGAATCAAACCCACCCCTTGTGGTGTACGGGAGATGCTTTAACCAACTCAGCCACACCAGCCTGTGCAACACCCAATTTGGTTAAATTAAAATAAAAGTGAGAGGATATGTGAGTTGTGTATTGAAATTTCAGATTGCTTCCTTCCTTCTTGAGCAAATAAAATAGGTAAAGAGTACTAAACATAAACCAGTTGTGTTTCTCAGCACAAATTACTACAACTAACATAATAAGAAAAATCTATGGAAATCAAATTATAGCCTTTCCAGTAAATTCAGGGCTTTTTATTCCCGATTTCTTTTAACATGGCAGTTTGGCTCCTGAGGATTGGTCCTAGCCATGTTTAACAGGGAAGAGATGATCAGACAAGCCAGGTAAAAATCCTTGAAATGTAAAACAAAATGTAAGATAAAGATGGGACAGAAAATATCCTTTTTCCTTTTCTGTTATACCTGGACAGGAAACAAAAATGGGGTTTTACTGGGACTTTGGCATAAAAGTTTAAATGTAAAAGGTATATACTGTAGTACTTAGGCTTTTTTTTTTCCCTTTAGGATTCCTTCTAACTTTTTTTTTTTATTAATGTATTACATGTGTACATATCTTCCCATTGCTCCCTCCCACTCCCATGCATGCCCTCCCCCCAATGTCTTGTGTCCATTGGTTATGCTTATATGCATGCATACAAGTCTTCGGTTGATCTCATATCTACCCCACCTCTCCCTAACCTTACCACTGTAATTTGACAGTCTGTTTGATGCTTTACTGCCTCTGTATCTATCTTTTTGTTCATTAGTTTATAATGTCCTTTATTATCCACAAATGAGTGAGATCATGTGGTATTTTTCTTTCATTGACTGGCTTATTTCACTTAGCGTAATGCTCTCCAGTTCCATCCAGGTTGCTGCAAATGGTAAGCATTCCTTCTTTCTATGGCAGCATAATATTCCATTGTGTAGATATACCATAATATTCTGATCCAGTCATCTGCTGACGGGCACCTAGGCTATTTCCAAATCTTAGCTATTGTAAATTGTGCTGCTATGAACACAGGGGTGCATATATCTTTTCTGATTGGTGTTTCTAGTTTCTTAGGATATATTCCTAAAAGTTGAATTACTGGGTCAAATGGGGGTTCCATTTTAGTTTTTTGAGAAAACTCCATACTGTTCTCCACAGTGGCTGCACCAGTCTGCATTCCCACCAGCAGTGTATTCCCGCGAGGGTTCCTTTTTCTTCCCATCTTTGCCAACACTTGTCATTTGTTGATTTGTTGATGATTGCCATTCTGACAAGTGTGAGATGGTATCACACTGTCGTTTTGATTTGCATCTCTCAGATAACCAGTGACTTTGAGCATGTTTTCATGTGTCTCTTGGCCTTCCTTCTGTCTTCTTTCGAAAAGATTCTATTTAGGTCCATTGCCCACTTTTTTAAATTAAATCTTTATTATTCAGATTATTACATTTGGTTCTCTTTTTTCCCCTCCATAGCACCCCTCCACCCAGCTCCCACCCTTCCCTCTGCCCTTACCTCCCTCCCATTGACCTTATCCATAGGTGTATGATTTTTGTCCTGTCTCTCCCTGTACACCCCTCACCCCTTTTCCCCTGAGAATTATCAGTCCACTCCCTTTCTGTGCTCCTGATTCTATTATATTCACCAATTTATTCTGATCAAATTTTTAATTCACTTAATTTTTAGATTCACTTGTTGATAGATACATATTTGTTGTTCATAATTTTTTGGCTTTTACCTTTTTCTTCTTCCTCTTCTAAAAGAGTTACCTTTCAGCATTTCATATAATACTGGTTTGGAGTTGATGAACTCCTTTAGCTTTTTCTTGTCTGTGAAGCTCTTTATCTGCCCTTCAATTCTGAATGATAGCTTTGCTGGATAGATTATTCTTGGTTGTAGGTTCTTGCTATTCATCACGTTGAATATTTCTTGCCACTCCCATCTGGCCTGCATAGTTTCTGTTGAGAAATCAGCTGACAGTCGTATGGGTGCTCCCTTGTAGGTAATGAAGTCTTTTTCTCTTGCTGCTTTTAATATTCTCTCTTTGTCTTTTGCTCTTGGTATTTTAATTATGATGTGTCTTGGTGTAGTCCTCTTTGGATTCTTTTTATATGGGGTTCTGTGTGCTTCCTGGACTTGTAAGTCTATTTCTTTTACCAGATGTGGGAAGTTTTCAGTCATTATTTCTTTAAATAGGTTTTCAGTATCTTGCTCTCTCTCTTCTTCTGGCACCCCCACAATTCTGATGTTGGTACGCTTGAAGCTTGAGGCTCCTTACATTATCTTCACATTTTTGGATTCTTTTCTCTTCTTGCTTTTCCAGTTGAATGTTTCCTGCTTCTTTATATTTCAAATTTTTGACTTGATTCTTGCCTTTCTCTAGTCTGCTGTTAGGACTCTGTATAATAGTTTTTATTTCAGTCAGTGTATGTTTAATTTCTAGTTGGTCCTTTTTCATCTCTAGTTGGACCTTTTCCATCTCTAGTTGAATCTTTTGCATCTCTAGTTGGTCCTTTTTCATCTCTTCTTGGCTCTCGCTAACTTTATGCAACTTTTCTAGCATATTCTTGAAAAACCTTATAAGCGTGGTTTTGAACTCTATATCCAGTCGTTTGTTTTCCTCCATTTCTTTTGTTTGTGATCCCTTCCCTTGTCTCGGCATTTTCACTATGCCGGGGAAACTTCTGTGTTGGATTCAGCCTTATGATACCAGACGTTCAAAACCCCAGAAGCCTCTCTGTTGAGCTTGGGAGGGGTGGAGTCTCAGGGCTTAAGGGGGACCACCTTGCCTTCCAGTCAGCCCCACCCTCCACGGCTCCTGAGACTCATGTGACTGGGTAATCGCTGGAGCAGTCCTTGTGCCGGGCCGCAGTGCCTCCAGACAGCTGCCTTTCCGGCTCCCCTGCACCCCAGACCACACGAGTTTAGGTCTTCAGGGTTTCACCCGAAACTGGGGCCCAGTGGAGTCAGAAGTGGCACGGTTGGGAGGGTCTGTCTCCCGCCCACTCTCGAAAGCCAGCGGCACCATCAGCAATCTGTCCTCTGCACAGTGCTGTGTGCGCCACCAGTCCTCTAATCTTTTGTGACTCCCCTAAATTTCCATGCACCTCTCCCTTTTCACAGTCCAAACTCCCCCCATATGAGTTTCGGCTGGATCCGGGGTTTAGTGTCATAAGATAAGGGGTTCAATGCCTTTGAGAGTCTCCGTTTCCCTCCTTCCAGAGAAAACTAGCCAGGTACTCCAGCACCCGCTCTCTCCACGTGCGCGTTTCCATACCTCAGCTTTTTGCAGCTCCTCTGGTTCTCCGTGAGCCCCTCTCTTTCACTCTAGTTGTAGAACTTCCACTCAGCCAGCTTTCCTGTGGTTCTGGATGATGTCTGTTCTGTCTTTTAGTTGTAGTTTTGAAATTGTTGTGTGAGGCAGCAGTGTAGGTGTTTACCTATGCTGCCTTCTTGGATTCTCTCACTTGCCCATTTTTTTATTGGATCATTTATCTTCCTTTTATTAAGTTGTATAAGTTGCCTATAGATTTTGGAGATTAAACCTTTATCAGTGATAACATTTGCAAATATGTTCTCCCATAGAGTGGGCTTTCTTATTGCTTTGTTGATGGGTTCTTTTGCTGTGCAGAAGCTTTTTATTTTAATGCAGTCCCATTTGTTTATTTTCTCTTTAGCTTTCATTGCCCTTGGAGCAGTATCAGTGAAGAAGTTCCTTGGCATATGTGTGAGATTTCTCTGCCTGTGGATTCTTCTAGTATTTCTATGGTTTCCCATCTTATGTTTAAGTCCTGCAACCATTTTGTGTTTATTTTTGTGTATTTTTGGCCTAGTTTCACTTTTTGCATGTATCTGTCCAATTTTCCCAGCACCATTTATTGAAGAGACTGTCTTGACTCCACTGTATGTTCATGCCTCCTTTGTCAAATATTAAAGTTATTATTGATAGATACTTATTTGTAGCCATTGTTATTCTTTACCCCTGTGTTCCTTCTTTACTTCCTATTTTTTTTTTTTTAAGCAGACCCTTTAGCATTTCTTGCATTGCTGGCTTGATGACAATAAATTCCCTTAGTCCTTTTTTGTCTTTGAAGCTCCTGATTTCACCTTCGATTTTGATTGATAGCCTTGCTGGGTACAGTATTCTTGAATTCAGACCCTTCCTTTACATAACTTTGTATATTTCATTCCATTCCCTTGTGGCCTGATGAGTTTCTGTTGAGAAATCAGTCACTAGTCTGATGGGGGTTCCTTTGTAGGTAACTTTCTGTTTCTCTCTGGCTGCTTTTAAGATTCTTACATTGTCGTTGGTGTTTGCCAATATAATTATAATGTGCCTTGCCGAAACCGGTTTGGCTCAGTGGATAGAGTGTCAGGCCTGTGGACTGAAAGGTCCCAGGTTCAATTCCAGTCAAGGGCATGTATCCTGGTTGCGGGCACATCCCCAGTAGGGGCCATGCAGGAGGTGGCTGATCGATGTTTCTCTCTCATTGATGTTTCTAACTCTTTATCCCTCTACCTTCCTCTCTGTAAAAATTCAATAAAATATATTAAAAAAAAAAACATAATGTGCCTTGGCATCAGTCTTTTGGGGTTCATTTTGCTTGGGACTCTCTGAGCTTCTTGGATTTGTGTGGGTTTTTTCTTCCCTATATCAGGGAAGTTTTCTGTCATTATTTCTTCAAACAAGTTTTTTATTTCTTGGTCAGTTTCCTCTTCTTCTGGAACCCCTATTATGTGGATGTGGTTTTGTTTCATGTTGTCCCAAAGTTCCCTTAGGCTCTCCTCCTGCTTTTTAATGTTTTTTTCTAGAAGCTGGTCTACTTGGGTATTTTTTCCTACCTTGTCTTCTAGCTCACTGATGCAGTCCTCTGCTTCTTCTAGTCTACTTTTGATGCTTTCTATTGAGTTCTTTATAGCAGTGATGTCATTTTTCATTTTTCTTGGTTCTTCTTCATTTCCTCTTGGTTCTTACTCATATTGTCAGATTTGTCTTCCATTTTTTCAGCCACCTTATGACCATTTCTCTGAATTCTTTTTCTGGCAGGTTGCTTGCCTCTATTTCGTTTACTTCCTTTTCTGGTGATGCCTGCTTTTCTTTCATATGCGGGCTGTTTCTTTGTCTCCCCATGGTCTCTCTTCTCAGGCTGTCTGGTTATGTAGTTCTCTCTCTCCTTATCCCAGGCAAAATCTGACCTTTCCATGTGGAATGTAGAGCTCCTCTGAATCTGAGTGTTTGTGCCAATTGTGAACCAGTGTTCTCGGGTTTGCAGTTGTTCGGTGGGTGCCGTAGTTGTAGATTTTTAGGCTTCCGATAACATTTACTTTCCCCTTCAAGATGGCGCGGTCTCCGCCTCCAAGCTAGTGGCTCCAGGAGGAAACCCTGCAGCAGTTGGGGCTGCCCAGTCAGGGGAGCCTCATCCAATAGTCCCCCACATTCTCCTGGAGTATAGCTGTGCTTTAACTCGCCAACAAACACTCCCAGTGTGACCCTCAGCTGTACTTTTCAGGGACAAGGCTCAAGACACATCCATCTATTCCGCTGCCATGTTTCCCTCTACTTAGGCTTTTTTTTTTTTTTAACAAAAATTGTAACTTTCTGGAGGAGCATCATTAATTCATAATTATACTTGAATCACTTTTCAGTGAATCTGGCCCTGACCTTCAGTGTGCCTTAGAGAGGGAATGGAGAGGCTGGGAAATCTGTGACACACCTTGGTGTGAGTAGCTAAAAATTTGTGACTCTTCTCCTCTCTCTCTGAGGCAGGAAGGAAATACATCAGCTAAGAGTGAGGAAGATAGGCCTCTGAGAGGATAAGACTTAGCATGGCTGGTGAAGAGTCTGGGAGAGGGAGAAGGTGGGACAAGTGAAGGACAGCCACACAGCATGGAGTGCTCTGTCCACAGCTGGGTATGGCCATTGGCAGGGATGCTGCCTGTCTGGATGTCACACCTTCTCCAGCAGCCTGGCAGGTGTTATAGGAGCAGAGAAGATGGGGTGACCTGAGGTCTGGGGTTATTGGGGTGGAACGATGGGAACCGAGGAGAGGAGGGTGAAGGTGCCAGATGGCTCCTCATCCTAGGCAGGGAGGTAGGTAAGAAAAGTCAGGAGCTTGCTGGGTGGGTTGAGGGAGTTGGGGGCAGGGAGAGGTGGGCATGAATATATAGAGGTTGTGGTTGAAGATGAGTGTACTGGGGAGTATGTGTACTTGAATTTAGAATTTACAGGGAATGAAGTGTCAAGTGAAGCCACATAAATAAAGTGTGTAGCGGGGAGGAAACATGAACACAATGGTGTATACATCATAAAATAAGGATTCCTTAAACTTTTGAGTGTCTTCTTTATGCTCAGCGTGCCCACCGCATCTTCAGTCCTGCCTGCCTCCTTCTCATTACCTGTGGGACTTCTCTACCTGCTGTGTCCCCAACACCTCACATCACACTCAATACAAATCTAAAACCAAACACGTTTCCCCCCTCATGTTAACTAATGAAACCAGTTTCCCTCCTCTTGTCAGCAATGCTTGAAATTAGATCCCACCCCCTCCTCCTCCTCCTTTTCATTGACCCCCATCCCAGGTCACTCAGCTGCTGGGTTTCTGTTTTCCTTGAGAGGGCCTGAGGGTCTTCTTTATCTCCCCCTCCTACTTCCACCACACAGGCAGGGTCCTCTTCACCTTGTGCTGTGTCAGCACGAGGCCCCAATGAATCAGTGTCCTGGTCTCCAGCCCTCTGTGTCCATTACACAGACAGTTATCAGCAAGAAAGTCCTGTATGTAGCTTCACATGGAACTTCATTTCCTCTAAATTATACTATACACACTCTCCAGTACACTCATCTTCATCACAACCACATGCCATTGCCAGATCAAGAGACTATTAAGGACTCTGTTCCTTCTCAATCCGAATATTGCAAAAAGCTTAATTCATTTTGACAAGGGAGCTAGTAATAAAAACACAATCTTCTGTGACTTCATGCTACCCTGAGCACTCACCAACTCCTCTGCCTTATTTCATGGTTCTGCATGCGCAGGCCCCAACCTCCCTGCTTTCAAATTCATTCCTGTTTCTCCACTATTGGCCACACTGCAATTCTTTCCTTGCTTTCTTTTTTAAACATTTCTTAAAATATATATTTTTATTGGTTTCAAAGAGGAAGGGAAAGGGAGAGAGAGAGAACCATCAGTCATAAGAGAGAATCATTGATCAGCTCCTCCTGCATGCCCCACTCTGGGGATCAAGCCCACAACCTGGCAAGTGCCCTTGACCAGAGTCAAATCCGGAACCTTTCAGTCTGCAGGGTGATGTTCTCTCCGCTGAGCCAAACCAGCTAGGGCGATTCTTTCCTTTCTTGCCTGAAATAGACTGCCTTCCTTCCTTTCAGCCATCTACCTCCTGTTTGTCCTCAGGCCCTCTGACCAGCTGTCACTCTCTCTCCTCCTGGGGACACTCTTGATTGTGCCTGGAGCTGACACACAGCCTGTATACCTTTTGTGGCATGTTGATTGTCACCCCTGAGAGTTGTGCTTTCATGTGGGGACCATGAGTCTTGTCTCAAGCAGATTGCAGAGGCTCTCAGCCTAGAGACTATAAAATACTACTTAATGGCTCCCACTGGGCTTGGCACAACTATTTCCATAGCGAATACTCAGATACTTGTAGGGCTCATTGAAACTTTGGACACCGAAATTGTGTAACTGAACTTAAAGTACACACCTCACCATCTTGATTAAAACTTCAAAATGTATAGTAGGTTTGCATGATATTTTAGGATCACAAAAGGAGACTCAACAAAGAAATGAATTGACAGCATGGGTGAAGTAGGACAAAATCAGGGGTTGTTTAGGGACACTGGTAGCCTGTACGTGCACTAACTGGGTTTTTCCAGCAGAGTTTAAGGAGCTGTGTCCCGCTGTTAAGAGTAATTGAGGGGCACAGCTCCCAGCCTAAAAGGTATCTGGGGTGGGGTCTGCCACCTTCTCTTCCAACGCTCCTACTTCTTTCTTCCTCTGACTACTCCTGTCTAGTAGGAAAGAGAATATTAAGGATATCTGTTCCTTCTCCATCCCAATACTAGAAGCAAATCCAAGTTACATTCTGAATATTTGCATATTTCCTTTAAGCAGTTCTTTGTCTTGTTTCCCATTTCCAGCAGGCTCGGAGTCACCTGTAACTTCTCTATCCCCATCATTAACCATACACTGATATCACCTCTCATTTGCAAGTCAGAGTGCAGTGCAGGGTGCCTGAGGTCACACAACAAATCTGGCCCCAAAGCAGGGGAGCCCTGGAGTTCCCGCCCGTTGATTGGTCACTGCACTGAGCTGTGGGCACACAAAGGAAGCTGCACCCACAGCATTCTGTGTGGTCCTGCTGAGCTTTGCAAGCATTGTCTGGGATGGCTTTGTTTCCTGGAAGGCCCAGGTCTGTGGGCTTCTGCACAGCTCCCTTTCCTGCAGGCTGAATATGGACGCTAGAAGATGTGCCCTGGAAAAGCTGTAAGACTGCGAGTCAGAAGCGTGGGGGGCAAGTGCATGTGCGTGGTCTCCATTCGCAAAGCCAGAGTTGGGGGCAACATGGTCCAGTTGTGATTAGTGAATTTAGATCCCGGAGGTGCTCTTGCTTTTGGTTGGGAAAGGCTGCCTAGTGACTATGTTCAGTTTGGATGCGTTCAGGTGTTCTTTTGTTAGAAAAAAGAAGCTGGGTGCTCTCAAAGAGTAGTTTACCTTTCCCAAATCTTCCCCTCATCCAGTCAGGATGACCCCTGGCATGTATTTCTGATTGATATAAATGGTGGGTAAACAATTCAAGCCCGGGCAGGTGAAAAAAATCTTGTTTTAGGGCTTTATTTGTGATCCAGAACCTAAATAAGTAGCATGGGTCATTAGCTTCGTGACAGGTTCTTTGTCATTTTTTTTTTCATAAAACTGTCTTGACTCTTTGAGGTCAGTTGGGAATAATTGAAGAACTATAGGAAATTAAGGTAAATACATATTCGGGGTGAGGATGGGAGATAAAATAAATGTTATTGGGCTGGCTGCTAGGTTGTAGTGACGTTAGCAGCAGCCACACACACCCACTGGATGAGTAACAGACCCCAGTTCGTTGGAGAGATGCCAGGGCCTCTGTGAGTCAAGTGTACACGAGGAACCTGAGGAGTTAGGCTTTGTGGGCTGATTGTCTAGCAAGAAGGTCAGAGTTGTCAGCCACTGTGAATGCGGGCCAAGGCAGCCAGCACTGGAACATCCTTAGCACAGCTGCTCAGGTAACGGGAAGCTAGTTTGTGCCTGTGGTTCCAAAGTTTACTCTTTCCTTCCTAGGGTCTTTGGAAGAGGAACTGCACATTAGATTCAACTGAGAATTTTCTCTGAATTTTTTAAATATATTTTTATTGATTTCAGAGAGGATGGGGGAGGGAGAGAGAGATGAAAACATCAATGATGAGAGAGAATCATTGATTGGCTGCCTCCTGCATGCCGCGTTCCAGGGATTGAGCCCACAACCTGGCATGTGTCCTTGACCGCAGTTGAACCTACTAGGACCCTTTAGTCCGCAGTCCGATGCTCTATCCACTGAGCCAAACTGGCGAGGGCTTTTCTCAGAATTCTTAAACGTATGCTGTCTTTAAAATCTGCTGTTAAGAATTCTCTGTTACTTTGTGGTAAGCCTCCAATTCCTTCCCGATGTCTGGTGATGGAGGCCAGAGGGGACTTCAGCCTGCAGAGCTGGGCCCTGATCTAAATGAGCACTCTTATGCCTGAGGGGAAGTCTCCCCATACCCCCACCAATGAAAGTGATTTTGCAAATTTAGGCAGATGCCACCCTCAGACACTGATGCTTCCTGCTGTCTTTTCTCTCCCTACATAGAGCAGTCCGTTTATGATCAGCCAAACCAAGGCAGAAATGCCTGATCATTAGTCTGTCCCTTATGGCAGTATTTCTCACCCTTTTTGATGTCACAATAAAAAGGCATTTGACATTACAACCCTGCAGGTACAACTTTCGACACACCTGGTCTCTATCCTCTCTTTCTCTTACTTTTTTAATGCTGGTTGTCACCTCCTAACTGGTGCCTGTAATTTTAAAATCTGTGCCGCAGGGGAGATGTTCCCAGTGCTGATTATCCCAAACAGAGTCTACGTGGGGCTGGGCTCTGATCTCTGGGCCTCCTTGGACTTGGTGAATGCCTGGCCTTTGCGGTTGCCACTTTAACATGGAGTAATCTGGGTGATGGCAAATATGGCTGGGTGCAAAAGGCTTGAAGTCTGAAGGAAGCTCCACAGCCAAGGTTATGAGGGCACTGCAGGACGCTCACAGTATGTGCCCATGGTTTCACATCAGGTGCAAAAGGGTGAGGGACTTGAGGGTGAGTTCTCTGGGCACAGAAGTGGGGCCTTTGCCCTGAGGCTTCCGATGGGGGTTTCAGCTACCCAGCCAACCTGGACCATGTGGAGCTTGCATTGTCCTTTCCCTGTCAGTCTATAGAAAGCCCAGGAGATTGAGATGTCAACCCAATCCTTCAGGAAGGAAGGTGCTGTCACCGAGTGGTGGAAAAAGAGAGAGGGCATGTTACTGGCCCCCGGGTCTTCCCACGTAACTACCTGTTTGATTGAAAGGTGGCTCCACCCCCAGCATGGTTCTTTTCACCAACATCCAGAGATCACCTGTTAGTGTCAGATGCTAACCTGGGTGCTGAGGGTAGGCTATCTGCAGTATCCTGCCTTGCGTGACAGAGTTCACAGTGTAATTGGGGTGGCAGTTCAATAAAAGTCTCAGTACTGGAAGATCGGTGTGAGAAGGTGCTGTGGTAATACAGATAAGAAACAGCTCTGGTAGAGGGTGGCCGCAGTTCAGACTTCCCAGAGACAGACATGGAGCTCAGTCAGGATCAGTAGACTTCTTATTGGCGGGCCTGCCAGCCACTGCACTGCTGGTAAAGACTGGTATGTATGGAACAGCAAGTGTGGCTGAGCTTTTAGCCAATTGTTTGGTATTGTTGACTGGTGGAGAGCACCTGAAGGGTTTAAAGAGTTCAGTTGGCCCAGCTGGTGTGGCTCAGTGGTTGAGCATCAAATTATGAATCAGGAGATCATGGTTCAGTTCCCAGTCAGGGCAAATGCCCAGATTGCGGGCTCAATCCGCAGTGTGGGGTGTGCAGCTGCAGCCAATCAATGATTCTCTCTCATCATTGATGTTTCTATCTCTGTATCCTTCTCCCTTCCTCTCTGAAACCAATAAAAAATGTGTATTTTAAAAAAGGGCTCAGCCGAGACCGCTTTGGCTCAGTGGATAGAGCGTCGGCCTGTGGACTGAAAGATCCCAGTTTCTATTCTGGTCGGGGGCATGTACCTTACTTGCGGGCACAACTCCAGTAGGGGGCGTGCAGGAGGCGGCTGATCGATGTCTTTCTTTCATCGATGTTTCTGACTTTCTATCCCTCTCCCTTCCTCTCTGTAAAAAATCAATAAAAAAATATTAAAAAGAAAAATAAGAGGGGTGGGGGGCTTAGTTAGTCTCCTGGTTAGATCTGAGTTTTAGAAAGGTCACTGACTGGAGAATTGGCCAGGAGTCATTTAGTCTGCTGCTCTGGTCTGGGTGAGAAGTGATGATGACATGAAGAGGGGGTAAAGAGAGATTTAGAAGAAGCAATTCACAGGATTAAATAATCGGATATGGAATGGAGGAAAGGGGGAGACTTTCAGATATCTGACACAGATGATGAAGTACAGTCAGACACAAATAAGGAGGAAATGGAATCAGTAGGATTTAGGGAATCAGACAGTAGAACGGGTTAGAAATGGCAGTCTTGTGTCAAGGAATTATCTCCCTCTCTAGATATATCTATGTATATTCCCTTTTAATTTACATAAAGACTTTGAGTTAGGCAGTGTTATTCCACTTTTTCAGATTTCTGAGTTAGATGCATGATACAGTGCAACAAATAGGAGGTGGCTGATTCCACACTGGTCAGATTTCCAGACTACAGATACAGCACTTTTTGGCTATACCCCTATGGCTTCCCAGTTTTGAATGTGTTAAATTTGAAGTACCTCTTGAGTTTCCAAATGAAAAAGTACAGAAAGAACATGACTGCATAGATTTGGGCCTCACATAGTCATTTTGGTTACAGAGAGTTTGGATTCTGCTTCTGAAAAACATCTCAACTCCTTGATTATGAAACTTGATTTAAACAAAAATCTTCCTCTAATTCCTGCCTGGCCTGGGGCAAGCTTTATTGGAGCTGTACCTTTGTCATCATTCATCTATTTTTTCCTTGAACTGGATAGTTACTTTCAACCTGATTCTATTTCAAATCAATATAGTCTTGAATATACCCATTTGAGAGATTTAAACGTTAAGTATATAAGATGATAGCCATTTTAGAGGGCTTTTATTTATTTTTTTAAGATTGAGGCGAAAAAAGGGGCTCTATATTCTGAATGGGAACTAATTAGAGTGCTTCTTTCTTTTTCCCTCTACTCCCCTTTAAAAAAATAAGCAGCTGTATGTCTCTCCAGCTGTATGTGCTTGCTGCATCGTTACCCTATCCAGGTCAGCCCAGTTACATTTAGTTTGTAAGGAATTTTGAGTAGTTTATTTATTTTTGGCAACCCACTAACTTGTCATCTTTTCTCATCCCAACTCTAATAAGGCTACACTTAACTTCGGCAGAAGGAAGGACGTGGGATTCCTGCTCGAGGCCAGTCACCGAACTCGATGAATGATGCCGGCGTGGGGACATACTGATGTGCCAGTGTCCTCATTCTGTAGTATGTGCCATTCTTTTGCAATCTCAGCAGAAATGGTCTTCAAAGAAAATAGTTTGTGACATAAGAAGCTACTTTTACATTTGTAATGACCAGCCTGTCATAAGATGAACATCGGTTCTACAGAGTACGAAGTTTTGTGGTCTCAAAGAAGCAAATGCTCATTTAACACGGAGCCTAACTAAAAACGGACGTCAGAATGTTTGTTAGTGGCAGAAGGGTGAAAAAATGGCAGTTTGTCCATTTATTTGCCACTTGTTTCATACTGAGCCTCATGTTTTTTTGGGAATCATTAGATAACCACATTGTGAGCCATATGAAATCCTACTCTTACAGATACCTCATAAACAGCTACGACTTTGTGAATGAGAGCCTGTCCCTTAAGCGCAGCGAGGATGGGGCTCCTCGCTACCAATACCTGATTAATCACAAGAAGAAGTGTCAAGCACAGGATGTCCTTCTTTTACTGTTTGTAAAGACTGCTCCTGAAAACTACGATAGACGTTCTACCATCAGGAAAACGTGGGGCAATGAGGAGTATGTTTGGTCTCAACTTAATGCCAACATCAAAACTCTGTTTGCCTTAGGAACACCTTCTAACCCACTGACGAGAGAAAAACTGCAAAGGAAACTGGTTTGGGAAGACCAGCTGTACAGTGATATAATTCAGCAAGACTTTGCCGATTCTTTCTACAATCTTACTCTTAAATTGCGTATGCAGTTCAGCTGGGCAAATACCTTTTGTCCACACGCTAAATTCCTTATGACTGCAGATGATGACATATTTATTCACATGCCAAACCTTATTGAATACCTCCAAAGTTTAGAACAGATTGGTGTTCAAGACTTTTGGATTGGTCGTGTTCATCGCGGTGCCCCTCCCGTTAGAAACAAACACAGCAAATACTATGTCTCCTATGAAATGTACCAGTGGCCAGCCTACCCTGACTACACTGCTGGGGCTGCCTACGTGATCTCTAGTGATGTAGCTGCCAAAGTCTACGAGGCCTCACAGACACTCAATTCCAGTCTTTACATTGATGATGTGTTCATGGGCCTCTGTGCCAATAAAATGGGGATAGTACCACAAGACCATGTGTTTTTCTCTGGGGAAGGGAAAACTCCTTATCATCCCTGCATCTACAATAAAATGATGACATCCCATGGACATGTTCAAGATCTTCAGGACCTTTGGGAGGATGCCACAGACCCTAAAGTGAAAACAGTTGCAAATGGTTTTTTTGGCCAGGTATACTGCAGGATAATGAAAGTAGTTCTCCTTTGCAAACTGACCTATGTGGACACATATCCCTGTAGGGCTGCCTTTGTCTAATAGTACTTGAATGTTGTATGTTTCCACTGTCACTGAGCCAAGCCTGGATGAAAAATCTTTAAATGTTTGTCTATACCTTCAGTGAAAGATGAGTATGAACAAAACAAAGAAATATTTTGAAAGTGCAGGCTCTCAGAATTTTTCTTTGATTGTAGAAGCTATTCAGTATAAGTCAGTGGTCGGCAAATATCAATAGAGCCAAATATCAACAGTACAACGATTGGAATTTCTTTTGAGAAAAGCCAAATTTTTTAAACTTTATATAGTTGGGTACATTGTTATTAACTTAATTAGGGTACTCCCAAGCTGGCCTTTGCTAAAAAATCAAGAGGCCAAAGAGCCGAATGTGGCTCATGAGCCGCAGTTTGCTGACCACTGGTATAAGTTATCTACTTCATTGCCTAAATCCATTTCAAGGAATTTATATTTAGAAAAGGTTTATGAAGACAAAACTAAAGGGAAATTCAAGTTCCCAATGCCACATGTATATTCGCAGCATAAAGAAGTAATTAAGGAATCATAGTGTTAGAGTAACTGCTTTGGAAAGTACCAACTGAATGTAGAGTATACCATTTCAAAGAAAAGAATATATTGTTAAACTAGGTATACAAGTTAATTTTTATTAAAGAGCACTTGATGGAAATGGTAGAGGCAGTGGAGAATTGGCCTAAGAGACAGTATTGCATCTGGTAAAGGCAAGCCTCATATTTTTCAGAGGAGATTTAGGAAAATGTATAGCAGGTCCTCAAGTATCCTGGTTTTGTCAAGCATCATTTTATTATAGCATTGATGAGATTTTGTAGGAACTTGACTTTTGTTTATATCAATTAGCCTATTGTAAAAATTTTTCATTATACATTGTTCTGCTGCAGTTCCAATTATTGATAATGTTAAATGAGGACTTCTGTACACAATTTCTTTATAAATAGCCAAATCACTTATTGTCACATCCATGTAGATAGTGTTGGGGCCATTTAAAACATGTTTATGTCCTCCCACCCCCTGCCAAAGTTTAATGTAAAATTGGAGAAGTCATTAGCTCTGCCCTAACTGGTGCCGTGTGTGTGTGTGTGTGTGTGTGTGTGTGTGTGTGTGTGTGTGTGTATTCATTAGAAAATGACACAAAATATGACAGTTGCTACACATAGGGTCCCTCTGTAGGAAGAAATCATTGTTAATTCAAATAAGCTGGTATTAACTTTAATTCAATGAATTTTTCAACTGGTTCTTAAATATTCAATATTGGTCTGTTTTTAATGTAGTTATTTGAATGTAGTTTGCATAGAGGCATAAAATAATGAAGGCTTCAAAAGGAAAGGTAGACATTAAAAACCTTTCTCTATAAATTATAAAATAAGAATTTATAAATTATTGTAACGATTACTAAAGTTAGCCTTCTCCTTCCCAACAAGGTCTCATAAACCACAGTATTTTGTTCCAGTTTCAGATTTTAAAATTGAGAGTATTAAACATCATACCAAAACTAGAGTATCTTAAAAGAAAAATCAATTTCATCAAAATAACCATTAGAAAAATCTTTGACTTTTAAATATTTCAAACTTGAAGTCAGAATGAAAGATAGAAAGTTGTCAGAACGAGATTGGAAGCATTTGTAAAGCCACATATTCCTTATAATCAAGGAGATGTGGCTGAGATAGAATAGAATGACTTTCATTTCTTTTACAAGTGGGGTAGAAAAGTGGCCACTGTGCCAATAGCCTCCCCTCACTGCAGAAAGAACAGGGTGATGTCTGTTATTAGGGGGATCATCTGAAAGCCAAAATAGCAACTTCAGCAAAAGCAGTAGAACCTTTGTCTGCAGAGGTGCTTGTTAGGAACAACAAAAAGTCTCGTGTAATTAGATGATGTTTGAAGTGTGGAAAACAAAAAAGAACTAAAAAAAGAATCCTCAGTAAATACAACTAGATGATGGCATATATAATTTTTTTTGAAGGTAGCTTTTTAATGTTTACAGAAATCTTTCTATTTTGAAAACTGAGACTTGTTTACATTGATTGCTGAGATAATTCAGAATTCTTAACTAATGTCAAAACTACAGTGTCAACCATTGTACAGTGGTACCTCGAGATACGAGTGCCCTAACATACGAGTTTTTTGAGATACGAGCCGTCGAGCGAGTGATTTTTACTTTGAAATACAAGCAACATTTGAGGTCGAGCGAGTGATTTTTGCTTTGAAATACGAGCAACATTTGAGATAGGAGTAATCTCGCGGCACACGACTCACCAGTTTACCTCAACTCAAGGTTACGGAGAATGAATTAAACTAGTATCTCGAGGTACCACTGTAGTTTATAGTTCCCTTCAGAGTAGATTCAGGGTTTTCAGATCACAGATTGAAATTTCTGACCAATTTAAAAAACTGGAGAGAATAAAAGCACAGCTTGACAAGGCAGATTTATAATTAATTTTCATTAGTTGAATCTTTAATAACTGCTTGATTTTTGGCCATATACACCCTGTGTAGCTATACTTGTAACTGTTTAAATTTTTCTTTGGTTGAAAATATCAGTCTCTCCCTGGCCATTGAAATGATTTGTTTGTTTACAGCAATACTTCTGTGAAACAATTATTTATTTGTGAAAGAGCTCTCCTCAACTGTGTTCATCTTTTTCTTTTTGCTTAGAATAGAACAGATTTAAATTTAAAGGAAATATGAAGGCACTTCCTTTTTTAATAAGAAGGAAATTGCCAGATGCTTCTTTCATCAGACTTAAAGTACTGAGAAGACTATCTGTAAATACAATATAAGGATTCCCACCTTTTAAAAAGGAAGGTACAACTTTGGTGCTCCAATGCAGGGCTGTGTGAAAACTCATAAACAAAGGGAAAATAAACAATCAGCCTGGATGGTCACTTGGGTAGAAGATGGTTGTACACAGTGTTATTGCTAAAAACGTTTTACCTCTTGGTGGTTTGCATCTTTCTTTTTCATATTAATTTTATACCAAAATGTTAAATATTTATATTATTTGAATTTTTGCTTATATGTTAAAATAATTAGTGGTTTTTTAAAAATAAATAAATCTGTGATTTACAATAAACAACTTGGAAATTGTCAGCAGACGTCTATTTTCACAAGGGTTTTTAAACTCCTGTGTGAATACCATTTGTTTGTATCTAATCTGCTTGTTCTTTTTAATGTCAGAAGGGTCTATGGTACACAGTCTTACTCCAACTTGCTGCTGTGCCTAGAATAGATGTGTCCCCAACACACTGGAGCCCTAAAATGCTCCTTTTGTTTGTTAAATGACTTAGGTTGGAATGTCTATGTGAGGGAATTTTAGACTGCTCAGGCTGTGCTAGAGTAACATGTAGCCAGTGTCTTAAGACACCATTTGAAATGGTCGTATTTTCCTTGTATTTGATATCCTCACCCACTTCAAAATAGATTAAAATTTATCCCTGGTCTTTTAATGCCAGGAATGTTATCAGGTTCCTCTTGGAGTATTTGGTGCTTCAGTACATTTCTACATAGTATGTTCTCATCTGCTTTTCACCCGATTCCTGCTCACTTGTTAGAATATGCTGTGAGTCATTCTGTATATATTTTTTAAAACTTGTTAAGTATCTGAATTATTTGGTTGCAGTAAAACTTTTTACTTGCAAGGCATGGTTGAGGGGTTGTAATTTGGACTCAAATGATGATCACTTGGAAGAATCAATGAACTTGACCTATATGTGGGACTTCAGTTGAACTCCATAGCTGCAATGAAAATCAGACCAGAGAACTCTTGCTATGCAAGGTGACTCATTCTGCTGTAATAATCAGAAAGGACAGGTGCTCCCTGGCTGTTTCCCTGCAGCCACCACAGAGTGCAGTGAAACAAGCCTCGGTCACAGCTTTCTCTCCGGTAATCCTCTGTGCCAGACCGCCAAGGCTCCTTATTGCCTCCAGCATCAAGCCTAGTCTCTTCTACCTGTTCCACATGGCCTCATGTGATGTTCCTTTCCTTCTTCATTCCCTATAGCTTTGTTTTTTCCATTGCCACTTATTACTCATCACAAATCTCATTCGTAACACACGGGTAAGTTCATTTCCCTTGCCAAAAACAGTTTCTCCTATAGCTACTGAAATCTTGGCAACTCAAACTTTCTATAAAACATCTCCTACCCTTCCCTTCAGATAGACACTTATAAATGTGCACTTCTCACAGATATTACTGTTACCTACTAATGGTTTCATGTGTTGTTTTTTTCAACTAAAACTGAAGGTAGGGACTGCACAGTGCTTAAAAATCATTATTTTTCAAATATAGTAAGTAATGTCATTTTTGCAAACCAGATATGAAAAGAAGATTAATCACTCAGAACGCTAATGGACATTATCTGACATAACATTTCACCTATACTACTTAAAAGTTTATAATTTATTTGATGAAATCTGAATGCTTGCCATATACCAAGCATATTGTATCTATTGACTTCAGCCCCAACTAAAATTGTATTAGTTACGCATAAATATACAAATGTGTAAAATCAAAAGTGAATCAGAAAATATAAACAGTTGCAGTAAAGATTAGTGATTTTAAGGTATTCAAAACTGGTGGTAAAAACAGTAGTCTTATAAATTCTGTCTTATGCTTAATCCACTAGCTATTTTTGCCTTTTCTCAAAGTTCTTTTCCAAGAACCATAAAGATATTTTTCCTTTGTAGTTCTCAGTAGAAGTATGATTTAATGGTTTTCCTTTGTAGTTCTCATTAGAAGTATGATTTAATGGTTTACTGTAAATGAATACAACAATTCACATAATTGGACCTACTTAATTAGTCAAATTAAATGAATTCATTTACTAATTTAATTAATAGTTCAATTAAAGGGCCTATTTAATACTTTTATAAAGATAAGATTTATAATTCCAAAAGTAAAATTATAAAGATAAAAGTAGGTAGGTTTTAGTAATAGAAAAGTCCCTAAAGATATACCATCACTTGAGAAAAAAAGAGAACACTTTGCCAAGTACTGCTTTTCAGAGACAACTAAACACACTTTCAGATATGCCGAATTCAGCCATTTACTTATACTCAAAGATATATTTCCATCAGTAAGCACCTACCTGTTTCCTTGAGTACACCTTAAAGTGAAAGAATATCAAGTAGTCTAATTAAATTAATACTGGCTTTAATCAAGAAGCACGTTCCTAAAGATGTTTGTTCATTCATTCTACAGGCACTTTTTTAGAGGCATGTTAAGAGCTAAACATGACAGACCCTGGGAATAAAAACAAGTCAGTAAGTCAAATGGTGTGAGTATAAACAATGTAATGAGTGCTACAACAGAGGTAATGATGGGGATTCTAAATAAAGGATTTTTAAAAAAATGAATTTCCCCTTCTGCTTTTGGTCTTTTTCCACTGAAATGCTGAGCATTCACATGAATTGCAAACACCTTTCAGTCAGCCAAAAATAGCATTAAGCTTTATAAATTGTGTCTTTTGGGGCCTACTGCTTTTAAGTAGGTTTAAACCAATAATTCAATTAATAGCAACAATAGTTTGCATTTACTATTTTCTTGATAATTCATTTTTTTAAACACTGGGTATCCTTGGAAATGTGGTTTATGTCATTTTCAGTTCTTGCTTGTTGCTTTTATGAGATCCATGCGTTTTGTTCTCCGGTAGATAAATGAAGGTTAGTATATAGAATAACTGTGATTTTATCTGGGAAAGATAAGTGATGAGATTTAAAACAGAGGATACTCTACCCTATCCCCCCACCCTAAGGGGTTAAAATGACTTCTCTAAAGGGATCTGCAATCTTACCTGCCGGGGGAAAGATTTTCAGGACTGTCAGGCTGCTGCTGCTCAGGGTTCTCCCCATCATGACTGCATTCAAGTATTTCTTCATTCTGAAGTGAAAGAAAGTTTGATAAGATACACTATGTTATTTGTGGGGGAGCACTAAATCTAAATCTTTCTTTCCCCCAATTTCTTTGTTTGGTATTGATTTTGCTTTTACTTCTCCAGATGAACATCATATCCAGTTTCTCATCTTTTTCTTTCTGTGGATCTGTTATTTGTTGGCCCTTCACAATTCTTTTAGGAACAATGAAAACTCATCCTGAAAAGCATGTATTCCTTTCCCTTAATGATAGGCTATTAACATTGTTCTCCTCCCTCTTTCCTGATGATTCACACAAAAAAAAAAACGGTTCAGAGTTTGAGCTAAAAGATAAAAAGGTCATTTGACAAAATATCTTCATTCCTTTTCTTCTCTTTTGGGTAAGAAATCAAAGTCTGGAGAAGATGCAACCTGCCTGAGGCCAGAAAGAGCTAGAGGCAGAGACAACATAAGTCTGGTGTCCACTTTCACAGGCTTGGTATCACCTGTCTGTGCCGGCGCTCCACCTCCTAAAGCAGCTGGTTCCTTAGGATGTGCAATGTGGCTACCACTGCAGGCCGAAGCCAGTTGGAACAAAGCCCTGCCACACAATATGCCAGCTGAGACCTTGGGCCAGGTCACTGAACTTCCTGCCATGGCCCCTATGCACTGTCTACCTCACTAAGGCTGTGACTCTTTTTCAGAACAATACTAGGCATTTAATTCTCAAAAGGAGAAAAGACTTCTTGCTCAGTTTTATGTCAGGAAAGTATAATTTTAATAAGGAAGTGAATTGGTATAACATTGGTAGCAATGAGCCTATCAAAGTATTAACAAATAAGGAGCAAATAGATAATTAGCCGTCATTTGAGTTCTTCTGCCTTCCAGGTTCTGTTTAAATGAGTTGTTTTACATTCTGTAAAAGAAAGGATAGATTTGGAAAGGCTCTCTTGCAAAAGAATCATTCAGGAAAATTTAATAAACATAAACATTCCTGGTAAATTAGGGCTGGTAGTTGAAGAATGAGCTTTTTCCAGACTAAGAAACTGATGGGAAATCTTGCAAAACAAGTGGGAGTGAGATGCTTCTCAACCTATTTACTGTAAGAAGGTAGTCCTCTCCCTCGATTAGCAGCAAAGTTAAGGTTCCCTTAGTATCCACAATGCCAGCCACAGGGATAGCAATGAAAAAATGTCCAGTAGATGAAAGGAAATCATGTGTCTTCCATCTTTTTCATAGATGTCTTCTTGAATTTGGTATCACATCCAGAAAGCAAGCTAACAAATAAAGGAGTAATTTTGCTAATTCAGCTCTAAAATACAAAGGGAATCTTACATTCCAAGTTTATATATATATATTTTCTTTTAAAATAGGATAGATATCATTTCAGTAAGAATCTAAATTTTTCATATTACATATAGTTGACCAGAGACAAGATATATTTTTCATTTCAGTTAATATAATGCCAATTCTTGGATTCAAACCGATATAGTTACTTTCACCACACTATCCAAGACACCTCTTTGTTCACATTTTCTAGATGATTTTGAACTAATTACCATGGCAGTTAATGTTCCATTGCATCCTTTTCTAGTTCTCTCTGAAATGGCTACTGGACTTTGAGCCGCAGCCTTATTCATCTTTGGATCCTTAACATGAATCCAGGGCCTTCGTATAGAATAACCACTACTTATTAACTAAACTTCCTCTCATTGTGAAACTGCTGCTATTGATAAAATGAACTGTACTCTTTTCAATTCTATTGATCTTTGTAAGTGTGGTGCCTTGTAGGGTCTCTTATTTCAGGACAACTTAGTGATGGAAAATAATGATGACTCAAGGTATAGATATGGACTTTGTCATCTTTTACATTAAATGATGACATCCCTCTAATTACACTTTGTTATCATAGAATGTCCTCATGAGCTTCCCGAAATGCTTGGGCATGGACTGGTTGTGTCAACCCATGTTCCTGTGGCTACACGTCCGACAGCTGATGTCAGGGTAGAGGAAGAGTCCTCTGCCAACCGTTTGATGGAGTACAACACTGGTACGGTTGAGATGTGATGGGAAGGATCCACAGCAGATCTACTGTGGATCCTTTAATAAAAACCTCAATGAGGTTGTTAACTACAGGCATACCTTGGAGATGTTGGGGGTACTGTTCCAGACTATGGCAATAACACAAGACTCAAAATAAAGTAAGTAGTAATCTTTTTGCTGGTGGAGGATCTTGCCTTCAATTTGTAAAAAATGGAACATCTGTGAAGCACAATAAAGTGAGGTATGTATAGTAAGGTTTTGCTAAGGTTTAGACAGATTAGTGTTTTAGTGCAGTGGCTTTCAAATTTCGACCACACCCGTAAAAAAGCATTTATATTGTAACACACACATTTCCTGGCACAGAGCTCCTAAAACCTTTGGAATTTCCTAAATAAGAACAATAAAGATTCTGGATAGTCATAAGAAATCCTTTCAACCACACCTGAGTTTATGTTCATGAGGTGACTTCTGGAAAGGCCCTAAGGATGGGGGCTGGTTATCAGTGAAACCAACCACATAATTAGAGGGTTTGAACTCTCAAGTCTCATCACCTCCCCCCCACCACTCCCTCACAGGGAACAGAGAGAGGCTGGATGAAGATTGAATTCAATCACCAATGGCCAATGGTTTAATGAATCATGCCTATGCAATGAAGTCTCCATAAAAACCCAAAGAGAGATTCCTGGTTGGTGAACATGTGGAGATTGGGGTAGAGTGGCTTACTCAGAGAGCATGGAAGTTCTAGCACCTTCCACATACCTTGCCCTATGGACCTCTTCCATCTGTCGGTTCCTGAATTATATCTTTTTATAAGAAACTAATAATCTTGTAAAATGTTCCTTGGAGTTCTGCGAACTGCTCAAGCAAGTTAATCTAACCCAAAGAGGGGGCCCTCGAAACCTCTGATCTAGAGGTGATTTAGTCAGCACCAGTGACAGCCTGGACTTCTGATTGGTGTCTAAGGGAGTGAGGGAGGTTTATTTGGACTAAGGTTTTAACCTGTGGGATCTAATGCTATTACCAGGCAGAGAGTGTCAGAATTGACTTAATTGCTTGGTAGTGTTGGGAAAACACTTGGAGTTGTCCTCAGGGGATCCCAAAGAGGGCATCTTCTCAGCCAACTGATGCTTTAAAAGGGAACCAATCCATAAACTACCCTATCGGGAGGCCAATCAGGTGGAAAAGCCCCGTCCCCTTTATGTTCATTTTATTCTGAAGAAAAAAGGTGGCAGGCAGGCTGGCAACTGCTGTGGGCCCAACATCACTCCCCACATCTTCACTTCCACCCCAGCCTCTCTCCCAGGTCAAAGTGACACCAACCTCCACACAGTCGGTCTAGCTGTACCCTTCATCCGACTTCCTATGGCTTCCCAACAAGCATATAATCTAATTGTTTTGTTTCCCCTATATTTTGAAGAAATATGTTTTTAAAATTAAGAAAACAGGGTAAGTTCCTAGCTTGAAAAAGTTGTTTTTATTTCTCTGAAGAATATATCTTTTCAAAAGCAGTAATCAACATTTTAAAAGTACCCATATTCTTTAATAGCTAATTTTCAATTGATTATTAAAATTTCTTTTTCTTCCCCAAAGGAGAGATAGCAACATTTGAACTGAATCAAATTAGTTTTTCTTGAAATTAAATGATTTCATTTTGTGATTGTCAGGATGCTTGAAAAGCAATTTCAGCTCCAACTCTTTTGAAGTGATGATGTCTCATAATTTAAGATGAAAGTATTATTTATTATCACACTTCTTAAAAGAAGAAGCTATTAGACTTCATTCTGAGAAAAGGTCAGGCAGATAAGGGGTTGAACCATTTAAGATAAGAAAGGGCAATCATTCCAAGAAGTGTTTAAGGGTAAGCATTTTCTGGCATTGTAAATTATGAAAACTCAAGATAATAAATACAGTGTTAGGATAAGAATCACTGAGATTATAGAACGGTGGGGTGCAGGTGAGGATAGTGGGAAAGACAGGAAAGGCGACCTCTCCATTGGGCAGTCCTCTCTGGCCTCAGTCCAATGGTCTTAGAGACACAATCCAGAGTGGAAACCACCGGCCTTGGAAGGGCTAGCTCTGCCTCCCCTTCTCCACAGCTGGACCTGCTGGGGGAAAGGGGAAACCTTCTCTTTTTTTATTTGTTTATTTTTGAAATTAAGTGGGTCCTGATGGAAAATCTGCCCTGGGAGCAGACTCCCAGCTGGCAGGTCTGCCTGTTTGTTCCCTCTCTCTGACCCTTTCCAGCACATCTCGCCTTGTCCTGCTCTTCACTAATACTGCCTGAAGAAGGGCAGCCTCTTTAAAAATGGCAAGTACAGCCGAGACTGGTTTGTCTCAGTGGATAGAGCGTCGGCCTGCAGATTGAAAGGTCCCAGGTTTGATCCCAATTGGGGGCATGTACCTTGCTTTGCGGGCACATCTCCACTGTGGGGCGTGCAGGAGGCGGCTGATCGATGTCTCTCTCGATGTCTCTCTCTCTCATCGATGTTTCTGACTTTCTATCTCTCTCCCTTCCTCTCTGTAAAAAAATCAATAAAATATATTTTTAAAAAATGGCAAGTACATATTTGGAGGGTTAAGGGGCTGTCTTTCACTCATCATCCACACATTGCTGTGAACCAGCTCATTCAGATTTTCTCCTCTCTCTAGTCCAAATCAGTTGCATTGGATGGGGCTTTCAAAAGTGGGGTGATGGGAGCGGGGGGAGAGGAAGGTTTTAGGACCTTTTATAGATTGAAGCCCTTTGGAGAAGAAGGGCAGGCTTAAGGAGGCAGGCTTGAACGGTCTTTATGCTTTGTGGAAATGGGAAATGATTAGAGAGAGACAGGGGAATGGGTCCCACATGCAAACTTTGCCTATTTCAAAATTTCTCCAGGGTCTGATGTACCTATAATCTTGCATTTCCCAGCTAGCATTGCTAGTAATTAGTTCAATGTTCTGCCACTTAAACTGTTTTTTATAGGCTGAATGAATATTTTAAACACTATTTGTAGTATTTTGTTTGTGGGGAAAATGACTCCTTAAAAAACTGCAAACACTGCAATATTATTTTAACAATGATTTGCAAGTCTGTAATTTTGAATAAACTATCAGAAAGTGAGGAACACATCACAAGGTATCTTTCTCTCATTTCCAAACCAAGAAATGTGAAGGAAATAAGTATATCAGAACATTAAAAAGAAGTTCCCCAATATGTTGGGAATTTTCTTTGGCTGGTAGATTTCATGTAATTTTAACCTCAATGCATAAATGTCAATATAATTTAATTTTTATATGTCTGTAAATCTTAGAACCTAAATAAAATCACAAGTTTGGGAAAAGTGTTTTACTAGAGTAATCTTTGGTCCTTAACCTAATTCACAAATGTTTTCCACATAACCTTAAAGCCAATGAGTTGACTCTCATTGCTGTGGGAAAGGGGAGAGTCTCGGGGGCAGAGTTAGCCCAGATAACAGAAAGAGAGGTTATTGGTTGCTGTTAACAGATCTATAAAACTCTACAAATGCTGGACTCGGCCTTCATAAAACCTCACTTTCTACACTTCCCCCCAAACACTCTATAGTGGCCAACAAATTCATCCAATGAGGATTCCAAGATGAAAACCTCAACGTTATCCTATCTAATATAAGAGTAATATGCAAATTAACCATGACTCCAACACACAAGATGGCTTGCTCCCATGAGGTCAAAGATGGCTGTCCCATGTGGACACAAGATGGCCACCACAAGATGGCCAGCAGGGGAGGGCAGTTGGGAAGGACCAGGCCTGCAGGGAAAGGCAATTAGGGGTGACCAGGCCTGCAGGGGAGGGCAGTTAGAGGTGACCAGGTCTGCAGGGGAGGGCAGTTAGGGGCAATCTGGCTGGCAGAGGAGCAGTTAGACATCAATCAGGCTGGCAGGGGAGTGGTTAAGGGGTGATCAGGCTGGCAGGCAGAAGCAGTTAGGGGCAATCAGAAAGGCAGGCAGGCGAGCAGTTGGGAGCCAACAGTCCTGGTTTGTGAGAGGGATGTCTGACTGCCCATTTAGGCCCAATCCTACGGGGACAGTCAGACTTCCCTCGAGGGGTCCCAGATTGGAGAGGGTGCAGGCTGGGCTGAGGGACACCCCCTCATGCACGAATTTCGTGCACCAGGCCTCTATTCTTCAATATCTCCCTTTCTTCCCTTATTAAGTCTTTTTCCTTTTCCTCTCTGCCTTGATCTACTTCTTCATTCATCAAACTTTCTCTGACAATGCAATATATTCCAGAAGCTGGGGAGAACTTCTGGTTTACTGATATGAGCCCTGTCCATTTCCCTTTTTGATGCTGCCATTAGTAGGCTCTCAACACTCACCTAGACCATGACAAATGTGGGCAGCTGGTCAGTCTGCCTACCTTGATCTAATCTCCTTTTCATTATCTTACCAGAGCTAACTTTCCAATACATAGGTGCTCTCCCTGGCAACAACCATCCACCAAAGCCTTCAGCAACTTGTCTTTGGTCTATCTTCCTAGCTTTCTCAAACCATTCCCAGAATAGCCTATGCCCCTTCCTGGAATGTCCTTCTCCATCTTGTCTATCTTTCAAAGTTGCATTTATTCTTTAAAGTTCAAATGCCACCTCCCAAAAACATTCCAAATATACTTGCTATGCACTGCGCTTTAATATATCATATCCCTTTTCCCCAGAGATCTATCATTTTGTTTTATAATTATTGGCAATAAGTTGTTTCATCCATGAAACTTTTAAGTTTCCTGAGTTTAAGCCTGTGTTAGAATTGTTTCCACATGACCTAGAACATTATATTAAATTGAGCTGAGTAAGCTACCCTAATTGGACCTATCAAATATTTCAGTTATGTCAATTTTTTATTGGTCAAAGAGAAAAGCCAACAGTGGTCTTTCTATTATTTTCTCTTTTTTAGCTCTGTTAGTGAAAGTAAATTCTCATAGATTAATATAATCATGACCTCTTGCCTTGAGTTCTGGATTCTATCTTATCTGAAGAGTTTCACAATCACCTTAATGAGTTCACCTTTATCCCAAGTTGGAGGCTATATTCATGGTCTCCAGCCAATGTGACCAAAGGTAGTCCTTGTAGAACCTGCATTCTTGCCACCAAATGTGTAAGTTAAAAATTCAGATTCCTAAACCCTACTCCTGAATCAGAATCACTAAGGATGGGGCCAGGGAATCTGCATTACCAGGTATTAATAAGCCTCCCAGAGTGCGGTAGGTACATAGGGAACCTTGAGAATCTTTATTCTAGAAATTCTTCACAGAGCTTGGTTGGGGACTGCCTTAAGAATTTGGTGGATTCTCTGAATCTCTTATTAGCTCTGAGAATGACTACACTTCAAACATCATGGAAGGTGAACACTGACATGTACTTATAGTTTGTACAGCTCTCTTGCTGAAAAGTAGAAAGGCAAATGAAAGCTCGTGTGATTCAAAGGAATGAGAAAGAAAGGAACTGAATTTGGCCTTAATTTGTTATCATTGGGCAAAAAGGTACATAGTTGAGATTAGGAAAAGATATTCAATTTAGGACCGGCATCCTTAGCTCCTTTTCAGCTTTACACAGAACATTCTATCTATAAACATTAGACTAAATGGGAAATTAAAATTACTAGGATCTTGCTCGATGCTAGGCATTGTGCAAGGTGCTTCCCATATATTTCTCATTTAATAGACCATCTGTGAGGCTACTTTTTAAAAAAATATTTTTTATTGATATTTTTAGAGAGGAAAGGAGAAGGAGAGAGAGATAGAAACATCAATGATGAGAGAGAATCATTGATCAACTGCCTACTGCACACCCCTTATGGGGACCGAGCCCACAACCCAGGCATGTGCCCTTGACTGGAATCAAACCTGGAACCCTTCAGTCCACAGGCTGATGCTCTATCCATGGAGCCAAACCAGCTAGGGTTACTTTTTTTTTTTTTTATCCCCATTTTGCAGAAGAGGAAATTTAGAGTATGCGAGATTAGGCAAACTGCTAGGGAAGTAGATTAAGTAAGTAATCAGGTGGATAGGTTAAGTTAGATAGGTAAATAAACTGCTTTTACATAAATGGCTAGTTTTAAATCTCAGTTCCACCATATACTAGCTGCATGACCCTTAGGGAAACTCCCTGAACTTCTCAGTCTCAACAGCATCAGGGACAAGACGAGATGCTGAGGACTTGCCATGACATAGGTCGCTACACCGCCCAGCACAACGTCCGGCCCTCAGTCAGTGTCGGCAACCATTCCCTCACCTCTTCCAGCCTCGGCTTTTTTTGTGTTTGTAAATGTTTGCTCAGAGCCTGAGAAGGCCTCTGCTACTTTAAATCATGCTAATAGGTGCCCAGGGGCACTGCTGGCACTCACAGCTAGGAGAACTTCCTTCATCCTGAGGGTTCCCTCAGAAACAAGGAATTCTCATCTGCCTCTGGCCTCTTTCCAGCTGGTCAGAGGCTTTGATGTGATGTGAGCAGCTGGGGAAAGCAGCCCCATGAGTCATGCCTTCAGCTTCCAGCTGGCCACGGGAAGGACAGGAAGCACCACCTCACCACTGCCAGCAACCACAGCCAGGCTCCACCTTTCCACCGCAGGGCTCTCCCTACCAGGTCCGCGCATGGCCACGCAGCTGCCAGGCGGTCCCGAGAGTCTCGGCAACTTTGTCACGTTTCATTTGCCAAGTTCCTGTGAACCTGAATGACAAGGATCACCGACGGAACACCCTCTTTGAATCCGATGATGATAAAATCAGTTCGTGATTATGTGGCAGGTAGTGAGTATCAGGAACTCTCGTAGCAATCATGAATGGTTTGGGTTTATAGATTTTTTTTTCTTTTTCTGTGAACATTTATTCTTGAGGACAAGGAAGGGCTTTTATCACAATGTTCTGGTTCACCCTTCTAGCCTGGCTGTAGATTCATTTCATCTTTGAGTTCCAGGCTGAAAGCCAAAAAGATGTCAGAATTGTTTCCTGGAGTCCAGTGCATATTTGCTCCATCTTGGTCATCTGTGTTGGACAGTGGCCACGGAACACATACAGCAGTGACTGTTCTTCGTGTCAGTCAACCTCCTTCTCTCCCTCTTAATAACCCATGTGTTAGAGAGGACAAGGGTTTCCTGGTTTGGGCCTTCTTTCAAATGCTATGTTTGCTAAATGTTAAAATGTATTCTGCAGACCAGATGAAAACAGGATGAGCCTGTGACAAGCTCCCCATCAGATACATGTAGCCAACAGCAAAGAAGTCAACACGTGCCGCCTTTCCCCGCTGGCACCAATGCTGCTCCCTGTTGCTCCTTAGTCCACGGGAGGCTTTTGTTTATAGGAACTTGTGGGGCTCATTTTGCTTTTATGGAAATGCCATCTAATTTCGAATAGCTGTGGGTGGCCAGTTGCTTCTGATTAACTGAAAATACGTATCTGACCTGTGGGACACTTCATGGGTTTCCCCATCAATGCTCTGGTCATGTAAATGATTACATATGGATACATTAAAAAAATAAGAAGGGTGGGATTTTTTTCCCCTGTATCTTATATTAAATGAGAGATTTCCCATGTTTCCATCAGAGTGATATACTTGCTTTAATTCTTAAGCGTAAGTGAATCCTTTATAATAAGAGGCTAATATGAAAATAGACTGAATGGTGGAACAACCAAACAACTGAACAACCCGTCACCATGACATGCGCTGACCACCAGATGGTTCTGGTTCTGGGTCACTTGGTTTCTGGTTGGTCAGGCAGGAACTGTCTCCAGGATGCCAGGTTAAGGGCCCAAATTATATCTTAGTCTGGAGAGCTGAGGAATCCCTGCAGGACAACACAAGACATCCTTGAGTGACAATGCCTGGTCTGGTATTCTTTGTGCATTGGCCTTGCTTGTCTCATATGTAAATGTGCTGGCTATGGGAAACTCAAATTTTATCCTTGAATGCAGCTCCTTGGAGTGCATTCTTCAGGACTGGATAAAAAGAGCCGTTTATTTGACTTAAATAATTTAAACGCTTACAGAAATAAAGAAATATAACCAATGTCAATGGCATGAAACTGCCTGTCCTGTCCCAGGCAGCCTTGCACCAAGCTGGGTTTGGGAGGCACTGTTTATTAACTTTGCACCTTCTTTGATTCCTCAGGCTTCAGCATTTACTAACCACATACAGCTTCTCCCCTGAAACTCTGCTCTGCTTCCTCCAAGGAATGCATTTTCTGGAGCACCTGCAGCCAGGATGAGAGTCATGATGGGAAATGGGACTGGCACCCCAACAACCTGAGCAACCACAAGATTCCCATCGGACAGGCACACCACCTTCACAGAGGAAAACAAGCAAGTGAGCTCATGGTTTCCAGTGTAAGTGATCTGGGACCAGGAAGACTGAGTGACAAAGGTTTGCTGTGGGACTCAGGGGCCAGTCTATGGCTAGTGGTATAAAGATAGACTAGTATGCTTGCGGTTATGTGGGAAGCATTACTAGTTTTATCTATGAATTAAGACTCCCACTGCTTCTCTTCAATGTTTCTTCAGTGATTTATAATTTTCTGAGTACAGGTCTTTTACATCTTTGGTTAAATTTATTCCTATGTATTATTCTTATTGAAGCAATTGTGAATGGGATTGTTTTCTTAGTTTCCCTTTCTGATAGAACACTGTTGGTGTAGAAAAATGCACTAATTTCTGGATACTTATTTTGTATACCACTACATTGCCAAATTTCTTTATTAACTAAAGGAGTTTTATGTCCTCCTTTCCAATTTGGGTGCCTTTTATTTCTTCTTCATGTCTGATTGCTGTGGCTAGGACTTCCAGTATTGTGTTGAATAAGAGTGGTGAAAGCAGACATCCCTGTTTTGTTCCCGAACTTAAGGGACACTTTTAGGTTTTGCCCTTTGATATGATGATGTTGGCTGTGGATTTGTCATATATGGCCTTCATTACATTAAGGTATGTTCCCTCTATTCCCACTTTGCTAAGAGTTTTTATTATAAATCGGTGCTGAATTTTATAAAATGCTTTTTCTGCATCTATTAATATGATCATGTGGTTTTTAATCCTTCATTTTGTTTATGTGGTGTATCACATTAATTAATTTGCAGATATTGTATCAGCCTTGCATCCCCATAAATAGAATATACTATTAAAATCAAGAAAATAATATTGGCACAATACATAGAGCTTACTCAGAGTTCAGTTATACATGCACTGTGTGTGTGTGTGTGTGTGTGTGTGTGTGTGTGTGTGTGGTTGTGTGTGTATGTGAAGCTCTTTGCAATTTTTTTCACATGCTTTTTAACATAAACTATACTCTGTTCTACCATTTTTAAATCCTTACCTGAGGATATATTTTATTTACTTTAGAGAGAGAGGAAGTGAGAGAGAGAAAAACATCAACCAGTGGCCTCCCACATGCACCCCAACTGTACGGAACACGCAACCCAGGTATGTACCCTGACCAGCAATCAAATCAGCAATATTTTGGTATATGGGATGATATTCCAACCAACTGAGCCACTTGTCCAAGAATGTTCTACCAATTTTAAATATGAAATCAGATTATGAGAATGAATAAAATGACTTCCTTCAATAAAACAGTATCTACCAACAATTATGTGCATGACCACTTTTCCATATCTAGTTGTAAATAAGAAAGAAAAGGAAGACATCTTATAAACCTCAGCTCTTAAGAGCACTAGTCCATGCTACATTCCTTTATAGGAATATTTTCTGGAGATGATGATAGGCATGAAACAGGGGAACCTGGTTTATTAATAATTATGGCAGCAACATTCTCTCATGCCAGAAACCTCTATCGGTTAAAGCAAAGTAATCTTACCTTGCCTTCATATTTAGTCTTGTCATCTTTCTTTACCAGGGAGTTCAAATCTGTCTCTGCATAAGGTTCCTCAGATGTTTTCTGAAGATGGACTGAAGGGACAAAGAAAACTGGCCATTAATTTGGTGATTTGACTTATAAATAACTCAGCGCTTAGCCTGAACAACAGCTGGACTATGTTGAGGCAGTTGATAAGCTAAACTAAACTGAGTTGCTGTGATGGTTTCTGAGGTGGTAGGTAAACGTGGAGGTGAAGGAGAGATACAAACATAGAATAGATTCCTTGACCCAGGCACTTGACATTGATCTAAAGAGACAAAGTCACATCCAACACCATCTGAAACACCCAACCACAACAAATCAGTAAATGATGTGATGTGGTAAAAACCATAGCTTCCATCATTCCTATTTGTAAGGCCAGCTAAACTATCACTTTCTTCATGAAATCTTCCTTGACTTTCAAACTTCACAGATTCTTTTATGCACTGCTGCTTGATCATTTAGCATTTGTACTGTATTTGATGTTATTTTTTAATTTGAAAAGCTGATTCAAGTCTAGGTATCACATACTACTAAATATAATTTCCCATTATACAGGTAATTAATCTATGCTTATTATAGAAAATTTGAATACTACTAAATCATACTATACTTGAATTATACTTGAACACTACCACTTGGTATATTTCCTTATAATCTTCTTTGAAATGCTCTCTCTCTCTCTCTCTCTCTCTCTCTCTCTCTCTCTCCACACACACACACACACACACACACACTCATGCTATGATTTTATGAGGGGATGTCCATGCATGCCTTAGCCAGAAGGAGTTGTTGCTAATGTGATGATCTAGCAGTTAGATTCCAGAAAAGATGGAACCACATTTATTAGTGGATAATATGACCGTGGGAAGAACCAGTGGCTGAGTCAGGAGGGAATTTGGCTTCCTTACTCTGGCAATCTTCTGAGTCAGGAGGGAATTTTGGCTTCCTTACTCTGGCGATCTTCTCTCTGTCACTGTTTCCCTGCTTCCCTTTCTCACTGGCTTTTCAGACATCTGGTTGTTCAGTTGTTTGGTTGTTCCACCATTCAGTCTATTTTCAGACATATCAGGCTCCCTGGCCACTGGCAGTAAGACTGGAATTTACTGAGAGGACTGCATTGGGGGTGATAGCTACAAAGCTAATATGGTAAGTGGTACTTTCATTCTTATTTGTCAGCATCACTACCTTGTATCTATAGTTCCCTGGAGAATCTCACAGGATACAGGTGATTAAGCTGGGACCGGATTTGAGCATCTCTAGGTCCCATGGTCAGAATGCCATCCATCCAAAGTCACAGTTATATCATCCTGATTCTTATCTGTGGTGGCTTTGATGGAGGTCGACCCTCTAACTTTCAGAAGGCCTTTGCTACCCGCAGGTTCTGTGAGCCAACTGGAAGCAGCTTAGCCTTGCTATGGGTTTTTCAGCGAGGTCATATTGAAATATGTAGTGAAGTACATGTTTGCTGCCCCTAGTTACATGACCACTGAAGCTACTTTACAACAATGGACAATCCTCTGGGCTCCTCACTTTCTGCAGGATCTCTGAAAGCTGAGATTCCAGGTATGCATTCACTATAAATGGCAAAATCCATGACTGAGAAGCATCTGCCCTTAACACTATTAAGTACAGTGACAAAATTAGAGGCGGGATGTGGTAGCCATACTGACATCATTTAAGTCTTGTTCTTTCATCTATGAGACACACATTACAGAGGAGTCTTTGTGCCTGAGCTTCTTCAGCCAGAAAGTAGGGGATAATGAGAAAGCCTATTGGATCAGGCTTTAATGAGTTAATATGTACAAAGTATTTAGATCATGGTAAGCACTCAGTACATTTTAGCTATTTTTATAGCTACACGCCATTAGAAATATTTTTTTTCACATTTCTTATTTAATTTCAGAGAGGTTACGTGTGATACCTGAGACAACCAGCTAATAAGAGTCAGCGCTGACCTTTCAGCTCCCTGCCCATGTTCCTTACACTGTGAAATGAGTTTATCTTGGCACACACTCAGTTACGAAGGAATCGGACAAATATGTTTGAAAATCCGGTTAGTGACCTGCCTGAGTAGAGTCCATGCTCAATGGTTATTCTCCAAAACAAAAGCAGAGGATTGTTCTGCAGAATGAGTACGTTACGGGACCAAGGTCAATGGTACCCATTCAGATATGATGAATATCTATTTACCTGAGGAGGGTGATTACCTATTTTGAAATCATGTATTTGAAAGGCTGAAAAATAATCCATCATTCCTGCTTTATTTATTTGTAAAACAAACACATATCCCTTAAAATAAGGAAAGAAACCAAGTGGTGGAGGCGAAGTTATTAGACACCCAGGGATGTCTCCATGGGTGACATTGTTTGTGTGTGTCTGTGGTAGGTGCCTGTAAGTGTGTCTGAGTGTGTGTGTTCAGTGTGTTGTGTATGTGTGTGTGTGTGTGCGTAAAATTCAGGAAAGAAATGCACTAAACTATTTATAAGGCTTACTTCTGAAAATTGGAATATATAAGAGACAGTTGTACTAAATGGAGAATTATCAAAAGATCCCATAATTTTCAAGTAAATAACAAATGAAAGAATTTGTGCAAACAGCACTGCACAACAAGAAATGCTAAAAGAAGTTTTTTATCTTGAAGTTAAATGATACAAGATGGTAATTCAGTTAAAGAAATAAAGGGCATGTATCCTAGTTGCGGGCATATCTCCAGTAGGGGGTGTGCAGAAGATGGCTGATCGATGTCTCTCTCTCATGGATGTTTCTGGCTCTCTATCCCTCCCCTTCCTCTCTGTAAAAAATCAATTAAATATATTTTAAAAAAAAAGAATACTGAAAATGGTGATTGGGATGGTAAATATAAAACTATATATATATAAATACATATATTATATATATTTTCCTTTCTCTTGATTTCTTTAAAAGATACATGATTGCTTATAGAAAAAATGTATAACACAATATTGGGGGATTTAACATATGCAGATGCAAGATTTATGATAAGAATAGCACAGAGGATGGGTAGGAAGTGTGTGGAACTATACTGCTGCAAACTTCTTATATTTTACTAAACATTAATTCAAAGTAGACTGACACAAATTAAGGATGCATATGATAATCACTAAGAGAAACATCTGGGGAAAAACAATGGAAAGATGTATGTATGCTAAAAAGACAATGGAGGGATTAAAAAGGAAGACTACAAGAAATTTGCTAACCCAAAAGTAGGTAGGAAAAAAGGAACAGAGAAATAAATAAAACATGAGACAAGTTGACCACAAATAACAAAATAATAGCTCTAAATCCAGCTGTGTCCTTAATTACATTGTATATAGACTAAACACTCCAATTAGAAGGCAGAGGTTGACAGAATGTATTTAAAAAGCAAGATCTATGCTGCCTACAAGAAATATACTTTAAAAAGAAAAACAAATAGAAGAATGGGAAAAATGTCTCGAAAAAAAACACTAAGCGTGAGAAAGCTGGGATGGCTGTATTAATATACACTTTAAGACAAATCGCTTTCCTAAAGATAAGGAGGAAACAAGAGGCATTTTATAATTATAAAAGGCCATTGCATCAGGAAGATAAAACAACTATGAATGTGTATTTTCTTAATAACGGGCATTTCAAATAATGAAGCAACAAATAATATATGTATCATGTGCAAGAGTGATTTCTCCCAGAATGTATGATTGTTTTAACACTTCAAAATAATCACTATAATGCACCATATTAACAAAATGATAGTAAATCATATAATCATCTCAATATATAGCACTAAAAAAAGCATCTGAAAAATATGACAATCATTCATGATGAAAACTCTCATCAAACTAAGAATGAAAGGGAATGTCCTCAACCTGATAAAAGATATCTATAAAAACTTACTAACATCATACTTTAAGTGAAACATGAACTCTTTCCCTTAATATTAAAAAAATGCAGCAATGTCTACTCTTACCACTTTTTTTTAAAATATATTTTATTGATTTTTTACAGAGAGGAAGGGAGAGGGATAGAGAGTTAGAAACATCGATGAGAGAGAGACATCGATCAGCTGCCTCTTGCACGCCCCCCACTGGGGATGCACCCGCAACCAAGGTACATGCCCTTGACTGGAATCGAACCTGGGACCTTTCAGTCTGCAGACCGACGCTCTATCCACTGAGCCAAACCGGTTTCAGCTACTTTTACCACTTCTATTCAACATTATACTGGAGGTCCTAGCCATTAGAATAAGACATGGGGGCGGGGTGAAGTCATAGAGGTTGAAACAGAAGAAGTAAAATTGTCTCTATTCATAGATAACATGATTGTATTTCCATTTAAAAACATATTCCTATTAAGAGTTAGATATGGTCATTCTATTTACTATAGGGTTAAAAAAACATTAAACTCAAAATATCTTTTCATTATAAACTACTATGTTGCCAAGAGAAATGAAAGGGGACCTAAATAAATAGAAAATTATATAATATTTATGAAATTGGAAGACTCAATATTGGTATAATAACAGTTCTCCCCAAAGTGATCTATAAAGTAAGTGCAATCTCAATCATAAGCCCGGCAGAAATCAAAAGGGGATTCTAAAATATATATGAAAATGAAAAGATCCTAAAAGAGACAAAACAATCTTGAAAAAGAACAAAGTTGGAAGACCTACACTACCTGATCTCAAGGCTTAGTAATAAACTATAGTAATCAAGACCATGTGGAAGAATAAACTCAAAATGGATAAAAGACTTAATTGTAAGTCACAGAACCATAAAAGTCCTAGAAGAAAGCATAGAGAGTAAAATCTCAGACATCTCTTGTAACAGTATTTTTGTTGACATATCTCCTTGGGCAAGGGAACCAAAGGAAAAAATAAATAAATGGGATTACACCAAACTAAAAAGCAAAAGAAACTATCAACAAAATGAAGACAATCTCCTGAATAGAGAGCATATTCGTCAATGATACATCTGATAAGAAGTTAATTTCCAAAATATATAAAGAACTTAAACAACTCCACACCAGGAAGACAAAACAACTCAATTAAAAAATGGGCAAAGAACCTGAATAGACACTTCTCCAAAGAGGACATACAGATGACCAATAGACATGTGAAAAAATGCTCAATGTCACTAATAATCAGAGGCAAATTAAAATCATGATGCGATATCATCTGATACCTGCCAGAATGGCTATCACCAATAAGTCAACAAACAAGTGCTGGTGAGGAAGTAGAGAAGAGAGAACTCTAGTACACTGCTCGTAGGAATGCAGACTGGTGCAGCCACTGTGGAAAACAGTATGGAATTACCACAAAATATTAGATAGAAATGCCTTTGAACCAGTGAGCCCACTTCTCGAAATATATCCTAAGAAACCCAAAATACAAAATTGAATATATGCACCCCTATGTTCATTGCAGCATTATTTACAATAGCCAAGATCTGGAAATAGCCCAATTACCCATCAGTAGATGAGTAAATAAAAAAAAGCTGTGGCCTAGCTAGTGTGGCTCAGTGGATAGAGCATCAGCCTGAGAAATGAAGGGTCCTAGGTTCGATTCCGGTCAAGGGCACATGCCCTGGTTGGGGGCCCAATCCCCAGTGGGGGGGGGGCATACAGGAGGCAGCCAATCAGTGATTCTCTTCACTGATGTTTCTATCTTTCTCTCCCTCTCCCTTCCTCTCTGAAATCAATAAAAATACATTTTTTTAAAAAAGCTGTAGTACATTTGCACAATGGAATACTGTAAAGACTAAGGAACTCATACCTTTCTTTTGTGGCAGCCTGGATGAACCTGGAGATTATTATGCTAAGTTAAATAAACCAGTCAGAGAAAGATAAATGCCATATGATCTCATTTTCATGTAGAATCTAATGAACAAAATAAACGAGAACCAAAATAGACAAGAGGCATGGTTACATGGAACAGACTGACGGCTGTCAAGAGGGGAAGAAGGTTGGGGGATTTGGAAGAAAGAAAGTAAAGGGATAAACCATAGACTCAGACAACAGTGTGGTGATAGCCAGAAGCTAGGTGGAGGTGGGCAAAGGGTTGGGGAGGGGGGGAATAGAGAGGGAAAGAAACTTTACTGGGCACACAATGTAATATGCAAATGATGTTTTATTGAATTGTACACTTGAGACCTGTATGGTTTTGTGAATCCCAATCCTGTCTAATAAAGAGGGAATTGATAGTCACACCGACATAAAGATGGAGGTGCCCATAGCCACAAGATGGCGGCACCCAGTCCCCTCAGTCCCGCTGGAGTCCCCCAGTCCTTTCAGCCTCATGAGGGGGTAGGGGGGACTTGCAGGTGTGCAGTGAGGCCAGACCCAGGCGCCTGCTGCCAGAGTCCCCAGTCCTTTCACAGAAAATGGGTTGCCACAAAAGTTGGTTAAGCTTCTTAGGACAAAAAGCATTCAAAATCTTTGAAAAGGGATTTCCAATATTTATGAAAGTGTGGACTAGACAATTCAAGGTTATTTCCACCTGAACCTTCTATGATTTTGTGATATTAACATTCTGAATTCACATAGTAGCAGTTGTATTGTATGTAAGCAGATATTATTTAAAGGAATGGCCATTATTATTAAAACAACTCATAAAACCACACTGTATGTCAAGGACATTCTGTGTGATTTTCCTAATGGCTGGAGTTAATGCCCCTAAACCAGCAGTTAGACATCCCCCGAAGGGTCCCAGATTGGAGAGGGTGCAGGCCAGGCTGAGGGACACCCCTCTTCTCTCATGCATAAACTTTGTGTACCGGGCCTCTAGTAAATTAAATAAAAATAAAAACAAACCTATATGGCATTATAATAAGGACTTACCTATTTCTTTAATCTTTTTGAAGAACCAACTTTACCAGTCCATTGCTAAAAGAATCTGGTGGGGCTGAAATCAGTTTGGCTCAGTGAATAGAGTGTCAGCCTGCGGACTGAAAGGTCCTAGGTTCGATTCCAGTCAAGGGCATGTACCTTGGTTTCAGGCACATTTCCAGTGTGGGGCGTTCAGGAGGCAGCTGATCCATGTCTCTCTCTCTCATCGATGTTTCTGACTTTCTATCCCTCTCCTTTTCTCTCTGTAAAAAATCAATAAAATATATATAAAAGAATCTGGTGGGACTTTTAAAGGTCCTTAATGGGGTCTATTTTATGCAGATGTTACTTGCGTATTTATATTATTCCTTTGCTAGACTGAGCTCCTCCTTGCATCTAGGCATTTATTTTTATCAAATTTTATACGAGTCCTCAATGCCTACAGTATTTTATATCTGTGGTTTGTTTTAAATACTGTCAAAACAACCACCACTGCTCATCTTAAACACCACAATATCTACCCTATGGGCATCGATGAAACAAAGCCACAAAGCTTCCTTCCCCAAACCACCTACCCAAGGCGGAAGGCTGGCTGGTTTTTGGTGACACCCATTTTGGGGAGGACTCAGGATGGGGGGCCACAGGTTGCACTGGACGAGTCTGTCTGGCTGCCAGTTTCATCAGACTCATTTGCCTCTTCTGAAAAATTTCCTGGACATCGCCCAGCTTCTGTAGGACTTTCTGGGCATTGGCCTGCGGGAACAAAAGCAAATCATGAGATTGCTCTGCACTGAGCCTGAAGACATGACTCATTCCCTTTCACACATCTCCCTCCCCCTCTCCCCATGCCCAACCTCCCTCACAGACAAGTCATCCCATGTCTCACCTCACACCAAAATGTGCTTCTAGGAGTCAGTCTCCCACTGATTGGCAATGACTGTGTTTCACTACTGCATCTCTAATGCAGGGTAGTGCTCGCTAAACACATGGTTAAGTGGCTAAATGCTCACTCAGCCCTGTCCATTAATGTAGAAAAGGATACCATTGGCCATGGGTGAAGGGAATTAGGCCAACTTACAGAACAGGGGAATTTTAAATAAGGAATGCACCCTGAATAAAGGCCTTGATGGAGAAAAAGAGCTTAAGTGTTCTTGGGGAAAGAATTGAGTAAGTTCTGAAATAGAGTCAAGGAAACCACCTTTAGTTAAAAAAATACACACACACACACACACACACACACACACACACAAACAGCCCAGCTGTTAATGGCTCAGTGGTTGAGTATCAACCTATGAATCAGAAAGTCACAGTTTGATTCCCAGTCGGGTCCCTGCCCAGGTTGGGGGCTCAATCCCCAGTAGGGGAAGTGCAGGAGGTAACCGATCAATGTTTCTCTCTCATTATTGATGTTCTCTCTCTCTCTCCCTCTCCCTTCCTCTCTGAAATCAATAAGAATTTAAGTGTTATTCAGTGTGACTCCTTCTCTCTCTGTAAGTAGGAAAGAAATAAGCTGAAGACATACCAGGGGAGAAATGAAACTCACAGACATTTCCAAAACTGACTACGTGCTCTAAAGCAGGGGCTCAGGAAATAAGAAACAAGACCCAAATGTCTAAGTTTCACCAAGGCCTGAATTCAGCTGGATCTTTCTTTTGGCTTCCCTTGCAACATGACATCACTCTAGCTCTGGTGGATCAAGGAGAGTGGGTACCTTTTCTTTGTCCTGCTCACTCTGGCATTTGTCTTGTGGATGATTTTAACCATTAAAAAAGGGACCCAGAATTAGAAGAGTTATGCAGGGTGCTTTGAGGATGCCTAATTCTGAAAGTACAAGCCCAGCACACACCCACGGAGGTTGCCACATTTTACAACTGGAAAAGTAAATTTGTCTTTTTTTTTTTTTTTTTTTAATGCTGGGCCATCTTCTGAGGGAAGGAGCCAGTATCTCACAGGCAGGCCAGAAGTGTCAGTTATGGAAAAACTGTTCCGCCCTGTCACGGCTGACCTCTGCACCAAGAGCTGGGGCTCATCACACTCTTTGGAGGGCCTGAGTGCAGACCTGCACTGTCCATCTAGTAACCACTAGCCTATGGGGCTCTTCAGCACCTGAAATGTGTCTGGTGTGAACTGAGCGGTGGAAAACACACACTGGATTTTGAAGACTTTGTGTGCAAAAAGAACATAAAATATCTCACTAATTTCTTATGTCAATTGTATGTTGAAATGATGTTTCAGATATAGGTTAAATATTTAGACATTATTAAACTTGATTTCACTTGTTCCTTTTCCCTTCTTAAAATGTGGCTACTGGAAAATCTCATTAGCTCACATATGTGACTTGCACTATATCTCTTTTTTTAAATATTTTTTACTGATTTCTATAGTCGGAAGAAGGGAGACAGAGAAACAGAAACTTTGATGAGTGAGAAGCATCATTGATTGGCTGCCTCCTGCACCTCCCCTACTGGGGATTGAGCCCACAACCTGGCATGTGCCCTAATAGGGAATTAAACTGGTGACCTTTTGGTTCCTGAGCTGATGCTCAACTACTGGGCTCCACCAGCCAGGCTGCACTATATTTTTAATGGACAGGTTGGTCTAGGGTAGGGTTTGGCAAACTTATCTGCAAAGGTCTAAACAGTAAAACTCATCTGGTCCCTGAGGTAACTACTGTACTTGGCTGTTGCTGCATAAAAGCAGTCACAGAACATTAAGAATACAGAAATGAGTGTGGCTGTGTTCTGATGGAACTTGACATACAAAGGTAGATGGCAAGCCCCTCTGGCCACAGGCTGTACTTCGCTGAACCCTGCACTAGATTAAGTTCAGGGTCTGTGATTAAAGAGTCTCTTCAGGGACGTGCCCCTGGCCTCAGGAAGCAAGGCCGAACAGTGCCCAGAGGCTCTGAGAACACAGCTATGAGTCCAAATCCCAAAAGAAACCAAATTCCCTTACGTCAGGGTGATGGCAATGTCCGCTTGATGGTGATGAGAACTGGTGATCAGCCACTACTACCTGCCCTTGTGACGCAGTGAGGAGTTTGAGGAAATTGAGAGTTGGGTGTTAACTGCTGCAGAAAGAAGAAATCTGATGGGATGAATGACTGTCAAATTGGTGATGTCCGCTGTGCAGCCCTGGTGTGAGGTCGGTGCCACCTGCTAGACCTCAACGACTCACCACGTGGACCGGAGAAGACTCGAATCATCATTGCCCTTTTGCATCTATCCCTTAAGACCCCAGAGTGAACCCTGCAAATGGTTCATGGACTTAAACTGAGGCATTCAGAAGAGACCCTAAATTCCTAAGCTCAAACCTGGGGAGGTTGGTATAAGATTAACAACTGCATTTCCCCCTTTCTCCTATTTTTACTTGCAAGTCCACTCTCCATACCACAATCTGAATTCTTTCTTTCTTTTTTCTTTTTTCCCCCCAGAATTATCTTTCTGAAGTCTAAATCTGATCATGTAACTCACCTGTTCAAAAGCCCTGCAGTGACACCTCACGCCTCATCATGCAGCACCAGCCTCTTCATACTTGATCCTCACCACTGCCTCCCTTGTGTGCCCCTTTGCCCCTCCATTTTCTATGCTCTTGGACCTAGGAGCATTGCTGAGGAAACGTTTGTCTTCTACTCCACTGTCAGCACCATGACTGCGGGCTCTGTACCGGATTGTATTCTCAGGATAAAGCACAAACTGGGTACCCAGTAAACATTTGAAGAGCTGGATGTTGCTATTTGCCACTGAGACTGTTTCATTCTCTACACGGGGCGCTGACAGTGAATGAGGAAGAAAAGTCAAAACAGCGGCACTGAGGGGGCAGCTTAATCGCCATGTACCAGGGAAAGGCCTGGAGGAGGAGTCTTCAGAGACAGGTGGCTGCTACAAGAACAACAGTGCTGTGTAATGGCTGATGTTGTGTTGATAGTCATTATGTCTTCAATGTAGCAGGTTCAACTTTTTAAACTTAGAGTACCAGCTTTTTAGAAACAAGTTTTATTTTTTTAGAATTTATTTTTTAGAACTTTTCAGATTTACAGAAAAATTGCAGAACCGTATAAAGAGTTCCCATATACTCCACACTCAGTTTCCACTATTATTAACAGCTTACATTACTATGGTACATTTGTTATAATTAACCAATCAATATCGATACATTATTCTGATTTTTAAAAAATTATTAAATAAAGTACATACTTTATTAAATAAAGTGAAAAATTAGTAAATAAATACTTTATTAAATAAAGTACAAAATTAGTAAACAAGGTGCATTACTATTAAATAAAGTACATATTTTATTTAGGTTTCCTTACTTTTTTACTTAATGTGCCTTTTTCTCCCCCAGGGTCCCATCAAGATTCTGTATTACATTTAGTTGTCATGACTTCTACTCCTCTTGGCTGTGACCAGTTCTCAGCCTTTCCTGGTTTCTGATCACCTTGATGCTTTGAGGAGTATTGGTCAGTCTATTTTGTAGACTGTCCCTCGGTTGTTATTTATCTGATGTTTTTCACATGATTAAACTTCAGTTATGTTTGTTTTTTGGGGGGGCGGGGGAGAGACCATAGAAGTGCCATTTTTATCACATCATATCATATCAGGTGCATGACTTAATACTGTTGATGTTGACCTTGATCACCTGGCTGAGGTCATATATTAGTTTTCTCTGCTGTGATGTCATTCTTTCACCTCTCCCTTCCCATACGGTACCCTTTGGAAGAAAGTCACTATGTGTAGCCCCCACTGAAGGATGGGGAAGTTTTGCTCCATCTCCACGAGGGCTAAGTATCTACATAAGTAATTTGGAATTCTTCTGCATGTGAGATTAGTTTCCTCTCTCCTGTCTATTTATTTATGTAGTCCACCATTTATGTATATCAGCATGGATTCAGGGAGATCTAGTTTATACTTTGGGTTGTAATCCAATACTATTCTATTAATCCTGTCGCTTAGATTGTTCCAGCTTTGGCCGTGGGGAGCTCTTCCGATGGCCTCCTATGTCCCGTCACTGTGGTTTGTCTTGCTTTTTAGCAATTCCTTACTTTTTGACATTATAAAATGTTCCAGGATCACCTTGTATATTTCCTGCCCCAGTCCTAGAATCAGTCATATCTCCAGGGAGCCTGGGTCTCTTTTCTTGGAGAATAGTATTAGAAACCAAGCTCTGGGTGCTAGGTGTGCTCACTGATATTGGTGGCTCGTTGTTTTTAGGCCCTCTCTGCTATTCAAGTAAAGAGAACCATGTGTCTATACCAACCTGTATATATACATATATCTTGAAATATTTCTATATGTGTAAAGTACCAGTTTTGACAACAAAGTCATTACCCCTCAGTGGATAAAACATTCTCTGACACATAGGATATTTAATCTTATAACTTGGAATTTTACTTCAAACTAGAAGAATAGATTGGCTTCGGGGATATTTTGATCTATTTTATTCTTTAATATATATATATATATATTGATTTTAGAGAAGAAGGAAGATGGAGAGATAGAAACATTAATGATGAGAGAGAATCATTGATTGGTTGCCTCCTGCAGATATCTCACTGGGGATCGAGCCCACAACCCAAGCATATGCCCTTGACCAGAATCAAATCCGGACCCTTCAGTCTGCAGGCCAATGCTCTATCCACTAAGTCAAACGGGTTACAGACATTTTTGTTGTTGTTGTTTGTTTTTTGTCTTTTTATAAAAAAATTTATTTAGAGAGAGGAGAATGGAAAGGGAGAAAGAGAAAAATTAATCAGTTGCCTCCCATATGCACCCTGACCAGGTATAGAACCCACAACCTGGGTATACGTCCTGACTGGGAATCAAACTTGTGACCTATCAGTGTAGTGGTATATATTTCTCCACCAGCACCTAGTATTCCTAGGCCCAAGGCCACAGACCTTACTAGCTGCCTCTCTTACAGTCACAGCTGCTCATTCCTAGGTCCCCTTTGCCTTTCAGGATTAGGGGTAGTAACTGCTCCCTGTTTCTTGCTAGCCCCAAGGGGCTTCACCATCCCTGTTGGATTCCCTAAATCCTGCCTGTATCTTTGTAAAAACTGCCTACATCAAGCTCCCCCAAAATAGATGAATCAGATTCTCAGAAGGGTCCATGACTCAAAAGAGGTGAAGAAGCCTTTCGAGCAGAGGTAGGTGCAAAGTGGGTATCAGAGGCAGGCGTGCTATCTGTAACTCGCTGGCTTCACAGAAGAGTGCTCCTCTCAAATGCTAATCAGATCAAGTTATTCCCCTGCTTAAATTCTGTAGTGGCTTCCTGCTGCTTTTAGAAGAAAGGCCAAACTCCTTAAAAAGGCCCACAGAGCCCCGCCTCGTCTTTCCCTCTAATCCTACCCCAAACATTCTTTGTCTGCTCTCTGTACTCCAGCCACCCTGACCCTTGAGTTCTGCAGTTGCGCCAGGCTCCCTCCAGCCCCGCGGCCTCTGCACATGCTCTTCCTTTGGACTGAAGAGGACCCCCATCTTCTCTACTCATTCTCTAGGCCTTGCTTCAAGTGACCCCTGGTCCAGGTCAAGTTCGGCTGTCACATACCTGATAGGACCCTGAATCCCAATTCCAGAGCCCTTATTTCAGCTTGGAACACATTTTTGTGTTTTGTGTTTGACATTTACTAATGTCAGCCTCTCCCACCACCCTGTAAATTCCATGGGGGATGGAACCGCGTCTATTTCTGTTTGCTGTTGGTTCTTGGCACACAGTGCACAATACATGAGAGATGCTCGTGAAGATTTGTAGAGGAATGAATGACTGAGTCACACTGTGGAAGGTCAGTCTGCCAAGAAGCAGTTTGCCAGGAGTCTAAAAGGCCCCTCTGAGGGCTCAAGAACTGGTTAACCTGCTCAGTATATCCTTCGTGGACTTTCTTCAGCAACAGGCAAAGCCCCCAAAGCCTCCTTCCAAACCACAGGATAAAAATAACCCACCGACATTACCTTTACATCAGGGGTGAGAATCAACTCAAACTGGTTGTAAATCTCTTTGGGGCAGGGCAGCTGGTACTCCTTCGCTGTGTCCAGGAATGCCTCAATGTCGGTCAAGGCAACGTCAACACCCTCTCGAGACTGGTACTTGTCTACAACTTGGGAAGCCAAGAGGTAGATTCCCGCTTCACACCACCGGCTGACCTTTTGGAAAGGAACACAATACCCTGTGCAGTTAGCCTGACCACAGCTCAGCCACCACAGCCCCTTGGGAGGTCTGAGTTCCTCTTGCTCTACCAGGATTCCGAGACACTGGGACCTGTTGTGGGACAGCATCAAGTCGAGAGGTCTAATCCCTGTAAATACAACTGTGAGGTGGACAAACCCAAATCAATTTTACATCTGTCCACTTCTCAGGAAAGGCACCCAACCAATAAAATGAATCGTGTAAACATTCTGCCCTTTTCTACTGACAGTAATTACTATCCCACCAGGAGGAGAAAGGCAAGTACTTCTAAGTTTGGTCTCACGATGGAGAAATGTAACCAATGACTTTTCAGATTGACCTTCTAGGCCACTTGTCTTACCTCCTAACTGGTTACAAGAGCATAAGGTAACTAATGAAGCATCAGACCTGGCCCCTTCATGTTTTGCTGCAGGAGGGACTGTCCCTTTAACAACAAGACTTTCCTCTGTCCACATTTGCACTTATTGTCATTTGTCTTTCCCAGGGAAGCAACCAAGAATGAAAAGTTCTGTAACTCAGAATAGCAGTACTCACTTTCCAGAATGCTGGGATGAAACCAGGTAGGTGATGAATTCTAACAGTTCAACTTTTTAAAGATGTACACAGAGAGACAAGGGCTCTGGTGATGCCTGATATTTACATGAGCTTCCAGAGCAAGTACACCTGCATTTCCATTCCAGGTGACCTGAAGAGCTACGTCAAGTAACTATACAGAGGAAAAGCACTCCAAAGGAGTTACCGCTAAGTGAGAAATTACAGGCAACTTAAATGTGTACTACTTTTCGAATAACACACACACACACACACACACACACACACACACACACCAATAAATATATTTAAAGGTTAATAATTATCACTGTATGGGGAAGAGAAGGGAAGTAGGAAATGTAGGCATCCACCAGTAACTTCTTCCCTCCTCTCTCTTACATTTTTGGATTTTCAAAGTAATAGGAAATCATGCTTTAATATATACTGTGAAAACTTTGTCTTGAAACATCATGCCTAGATCTGCAGAAAATATTAAGCTGGGGTCTTCTGCAGTCACAGCAACTACTTGCTTTCCCAGACACACACACACACACACACACACACACACACACACACACACACACACACACCAGCATTATGCTGTTATCTCTGGAGCAGATATGGACTGAGGGAAACAGTAGTTGATCCTGCAGAGAGCTCAGCCCACAGAGCAGACTGCATACCAGGTCCTTCTGAGCCGCTTGCTTCTGGAACAGCTGGATTTCACTGACATTAAAATCCCTTTGGCAATGGGATGATGTAATTAGCCTGGGTGGGTGTCTCCAGTCACTGCAGAGAAAGAGCTATAGGAATGGAGCCTCCCCCGCCACTCATGGCCATGAGCCACATGCTGCTTGGGAACAGCTGACAGGGAAGGCTCCAAAAGTCACTGCCCCTGCTGACTGGGCACTTGTCCAAGAGATCACTGCCAAAGGGCACCAGAGGCTACACTCCCTCCCTGTGAGCCCTCTGCTCATACAGCATTGCTGTCTAGTCTCTGGAGTGTAGGGTTTGAATTTGGCAGTCTTAACTTCAAATCTGCAATCCCCTATTTCCTCCATGTGCGGTCTCAGGCCGTCACTTATCCCAGGATTTCTCAGAGTGTCCCTGTACCACCTGCACCAAAATCACCTGGCCCTTGCTGAAAATACGATTCTATGGCACCCCTTCTCCCCCGCTCCCCCAGACTTACTCAATCTCAGTCTCTAGAGTGGTAAACCAGGGAATCTGGAATATAGCAAGCTCACCTGGCAATTCTCATGCACTAAGTGTTGCACCCCTTGGACTTAACCACGTTGAATATCAGTTTCTGCCTCTGTAAAATGAGGCCATTAATACCTTCCTCACAACTTGTCTTGATTGTCTTGAGGATTAAATAGATGATATCATTATGCTCCCACTGGAGCATAATTAGTAGGTCCTCTATAAATGGTAGGAGTGTATAAATAAATGGTCATTATAACTTATGCTTTTCCTAAAGGATTCACAATCTTAGGTCTTCAGATGAGAAGAAGCACTATGCAAATATAGGGCTTGGTCTCTGTATGCTTGAGTGGGAATAAAAAAAAAAATGTCCCATAGGACCAAGTCAGAACACACACTTTTTTTTTTTTAAAGCCTCATCCAAGGATATTTTTCCATTGATTTTTAGAGAGATTGGAAGAGAGAGGGAAAGACAGAGAGAAACATTGATGTGAGAGAAACACACCAATTGGTTGCCTTCTGCATGTGTCCCAACCAGGGCCCAGGCAGGGGAGGAGCCTGCAACCAAAGCACATGCCCTTGACTGGAATAGAACCTGGGACCCTTTGGTCCGCAGGCTGACACTCTATCCTACTGAACCAAACTGGGTAGGGCCAGAGCACACTCTTTAAGTGTGGGTCCACATCCAAGGAAACAGACTCAATTCATTCTAATAGGATATGGTAGGATGACTGAGTCACTTTTGACCTTCAATAACCCTATGACCTAGAATCTGCAACTTGAGTTCTGTTTCCCATGAAGTTCTTTATCTTCTCAGCAACCATGTGGGGCAGGGAGGTCAAATCTGATTAAGACTGCTTTACAGAAAATTTTGCAGACATCATGGTCACAGCTTTGTTTTGCTCACCTTGTCCAGCTGTTTATGTAATTCCAAAGACTTTTCCAAAATGTCATATTTTTTCTTGTTTTCATTGAAGAAGTCATCGCAGAGGTGCCTGAGCTCCACACACTTGGGCCTGATGGAGTCCGCTGCATAGTGGTGGCTTTGGATGAACTGGTCCCCGATTATTGCAAGCAGCTGGGCCTTTTCCAAGGACTCCTGCGAAGCATTACAGCCAAGTCATGATGAGGCTGATATCTGCCTGACACTGTGTGTTCCAGTCCTAGAGGGAGGCTAAGGAGATGCCGGTTCAGGGTTTAGGCTGAAAGTCTAGGACTGGGGAATCTGGGCAGGCTCTTCCTTTCCCAAGAAATCTGGCCTAATCCAGGGTCATTGTCACTATGAAGAAAAACAAGTCACGCATTCAAGTATTTGTTGAGTTCTGGGATGGGCACTGAGGACATTGTGTTAACAAGCCAGAAACTTTCAGCCTAATGGAGAACTCACATATGTTAACAGAATTTGTACCTTTAAGTTATACAAATTGTACCTTTAAGTAGTTATACAAATACTTAAATGATTACAATGTGATAACTTCTAGGGCAGAGGTGTTATACTGCACAGAACAGGAAATTCTGAATCCCACTGTCAATTAAATGGGAAAGGAAAAAGGACAGACATGTGGCCCTAAGGAGAGCAGCGAGTGACCTGAAGTTAAGAAAAGGTAAAGATCTGGTTTGGATAACTCTATGGGGGGAGTCATGTGATTTTAAAAATATGTTACTATAAACCCTTTCCTGCAACCATCGCTCCCTGTCTGCTCTGACCTAGTCTGTTCAGCAACATCTCCCTCTCTCTGCCTGGCTTGCTTTGTTCTAACCACATGTGCAATATTTTCTGGTCAAAGCTCTCAGTTTACCTCCTGGCCAGCCCTTCTCTGGCTGCTGTTTCTAAAGCACTTCCTGCAATCCACCCATCTAGGCCCTCTCCCTCACTTTGTTTTCATTTTCTAACTACACTTTCCTCCATCCAAAAGTATCTCTGTTTACTTCAATGTACAATTTCTCCCTCCTTTACTCACTTGCACCAATATGTAAGCTCTATAAATATTTGATCATTATAATGAATGCATGAATAAATTAATGAATGGGCCAACGCACTAGATGATGCAGTCATCTGCTTTTCTGGATTTGTGTGAAACAACACAGACCCGTGAGTCACCACAGATGACAGCCACATTCCCAGAGGTCTCTGGGAGCAGAGAGAGCATATGCACCCTTGCTGACCATGGTGAGCATCCAGTATACCTTTTGCCCTGGCTTAACTTTTTATAGTAACACAAAGAGTCATGATGACTCCCGTTGATGACAACTGGCCGCTCTCTTAACTTACAATGGCTCATGGTTTTAACAATCTCAAAACCTCTTCCCCCTACCTAGCCAGTCATTCACCAAGCCCTACAGGGCCCACATCCTTCTTAATAACTTTTGAATTCTGAGCCCTTTTCCACCAATTCCTTGTTACTGTCTGTTCAGGCCTTCATGCTTTCTGCCTGGACAGCTTGCTTCTTTGTTCTCCTTCAAACCATGCTCCACACTACTGACGAAGCAGCAATTCCAACTGTATCATGTCTACATCACTCCCAAGCTTCAAGTCCTTTTTGTTCCCTACAGTCTTCAGGAGAAAATTCAAATTCCTGAGGCATAAAAAGCTTTTCATTATCAGGCGCAAACCTGTGCCTCCTTATCCTCCACTTCCCTCATCCCATCCTCTGCTGTAACTCCACTAACAGCCCATTTGTAGTTCTCCAAATATCCAGGCAGCTCAAACCTCTATGCCTTCTCTCGGTGCTCTCTCTGCCTAGAAAGCCTCATCCTTCCCTCATCACACCTGCCCCCAACTGCTCTGCCTCCCACCTCCCACGGCACCCATACTCCGCTGGAGCTAAATCTAAAATACCCTTTAGAGTTCATCTTCTCCAGGGTATGTTCTCTAACTCCACCATTTTATTCTGATGCCCCTCCTCTGTGCCTTTCTTGATCTGAACACACACTTCACTGTATTATGATCACTTATCTATTGCCCTCACCATGCCACAGACCCTGGCAAGCACATATCAGCTATTATTCAAGTTAAACCGGTACAAAGCACAAATTAGGTACTTAAATATAAATAATTGTTGTGCAAAACACAAAGGAGCAATGGTATACAAATCAAGCAGTGGCTATTTAAAAGAACTTGAGGTAAACACCCAGGGCGATAGTTCTAAACAACAAAGGTCCAGATGCACTGGTCACCGTCCCTGAGGGGAGGTTTGGATGGGAATTCCTCAGGCCGGATTTTGAATTGTGTTGCTGGCTGCTGTGCCCTCAGAACTTAGAACAGTGCTTGGCATGGCAGGATATCAGTAAATACTTGCAGAACAAATGAAGAATTGTGGGGAAGCATGGGATTTGGTTGGAAAGTTTGTAAGGAGGAAAATTCTGAGAAAAGGAATGGGCTGAAGGCAACCCGCCCTGTTTATTGGAATTCTGACTTAGGGGAGTTTGGCCGAAGGCAGAACCCCTAATTTGTTCCTTGACCTTTCCAAACAAGTCTGTGCATGTGCAGACCCCCTGGTGTTTGCCGGAATCTTTATGCTTAATCATTAGGTGTCCTTGTTTAAAGGACACTGTAGACACATGTGTCTCTCCCCCCTTCCCCCCCCAAGATTATTTACCTTACTGATTGTATCTAAAAGATAAACTTTATCTCAAACTGCATTATAGTAAAAGCCTGGAGAGGCAGGCAAATGAGGCTGTCAGGTTCCTTTAGCCAGGCAGTCCCTTAGCCCTCTCTTTCACAGCAATCCTGTGTCAGAATAATCATTCATCCATCACTCGGTGTCTGCTGGTCAGCCCCAGCAAAGAATGGATGAGACACTCTTACTGGAACTGCTTGACCACTGCACACTGAACCTGGGAGACACCTCGTAGCAAAGGATGGACTCCACCACTTCTGTGATGTCTATGACAATAGCTAACATTCAATGAGACCTGCCTACCTGCCAGGCACTGATCTGAACGCTTTATTTCTTTCACTTGCCACAACAAACCCTTTAATATGGGTGCTGCTTTCCAAGAGAGGAGTGGAGGCACAACAGCCAAGGTGACCCAGGGAGGAAGAGCAGAGCCAGGCTGCAGACTCTGGCATCCTGGCTGCAGACTCTGGCTCTGAACATCACACACAGGAAAATGGCCACACGGGTGCTGCCTAAGCTCAGAGACCTCATGGAGTTGATTAAACCTGTCTGACTTTAGTCAGCATAGAAGCAAGAAAACTTGCCAAGGAAATCTCTGTTGATTTTGTTAAAAAACAAAACAAACAAACAAACAAAAACATTTAGCTGCCTACTTTATTAAGAATGGCCCCAATTTTCTGGGAATGGGGAACTGCATCACAGGCTATTTTGCAAGAGCCCTGTGGCAATCACAGCATGCCCTTCACCTGGTGCGTGGCATCTCACCCTCCAGAACTGTTCTTAAAACATGTGAGACAGAGGAAAGCGGTGAGGATAGCTAGAAGATTGCTGTATTGAAATGAATGGACAGCAGTGGCTTCTGAGTTCTGACCACTTAGTATGTACCAGGTACTCATTAAGTCCTCACTACACCCCTAATTCATTTTGTCTTCACAGGGACTCTGTGAGATGGAAATCAGTATTGTCCGTTTTTTCAAAGGAGGGGATATGTTCAGAGAGGCTAAGAAACTTGACTAGGCTCTTAGGGTCACATAGCTTGTAGTTGTTAGAGCTGAGTTTTTTAAATCTGGTTTGGTCTGGCTCCACAGCCTGTGTTACCATTTTCCAGCCCAGTTGGCCTCCTACATACGCTATGAATAATGGCTGTACAACCACGACTACCAAATCCTCCAAAGAACTTACAAAGAACTTTACTGTAAAACCTCCAAACCACAGCTTATTTTTTAGTCTATTATACAGCTCCTGCTCGTGTTAAATAGGCAACAAAACCAAAGTAAAAAGGAAATAGAGAGAAAGAAATTGCTAAAATATGGCGCTCTGCTCACAAGCCTTTCAGATGCTGAAAATTCCAGAAGGCCAGCTAGTCAGATTGCAATATGTAATTCAAAAATCTTTACTGTAACTGCAGCTTATTTTTCTCCCCCAAGGACTCTACTGCTACAATGGATGAAAGATGAGCGTGGAAGAAAATGGTGAGAAATGGTGATGCTGCCTTTTCGGGGAGCCCAGGATGGACCCACAGATAATGACATAGGATGGAATGTATGTATGGGGAAGTGGGTCAGGTGAAACAAGAAAGGTGGAACATTAATGGCTATTGAAACTGAGCAATAGATACATGGGAGTTCATTGTTCTGGTCATTCTACTTTTGCATGTGTTTGAAAATTACACACACACACACACACACACACACACAGAGTCATGCTAGAATATGTCCCTGAGAGGTCAACAAGCTGGATTACATGCCTTCTTGGACACAATCGTGTAACTGCTGGCCCCTGGCCTTGGGGGGAGAGGTAAAGGCTGAAATCGGGTTGGTTCTCCCTGCCCTGTCCTGGTTTGTTCCTGGCTAGTTAATCACCCCAGGCCCCAGCATGCCTCCCAGCCAAAAACTCTACAGCAAATTCTGCTTTTACAAGTAGGATATGGGGCTGGGACCATTGTTTCTCAGAATTAAAAAAGGAGCACTCTAAGAACTGCTACACCCTCAAACTGGAACAAAATAAAGGAACAGGCTCAATTATCATGCAACAGGAATGCAGAGTGAGCTGGCTCATAGGTTCCCCATGAGGATGATATCACTGCACAGAATAAGGAAGTTAGTAACAAGCCAGAAACCAGTGTGTAGCTGTGCCAGGAGGGAAGTCGACTCCTGAATTCTGAGTGAAGGGTAAACCCTAAGCAAATTTCCACAGATTCTAGCCAGATATCACCTTGTTCCTTAACACTTGACAGAACAAATGGAAAGATTATCCAAGCCCTTCTCATTGAAGAAACAATGCCTCCTAGAAAACTGAGCACCTGATTATGAGAAGATAGCTTTACTCAGTTCACCCAAAGGCAGGGGAATAGATCTATTGCATCCTTTAGAAAATAAGTACAAGACAGGGTAAGCAAGGCACAGATGGGTAAAACCAAATGCAGGGACTTGCCTGCAGTGGGTTAGTCCAGCTGGTTCTGGAACTCTGTCCAGGAAAAATGTGTCACGGCTTCACAGAATATTCCTATGTCCCGTGACCATAGGTTGTGGCCCTAGCTCCAGTCAGTGATCTTTAAAGTATGTACCAAGGATCACAAGTCCAAGGAGGTAGGAAAATGAGAGAATAGAGATGCAGGCGTGCAGACCCATCCTCACTATTTAAAACACAATCCAGAGCACCCAGCTATGGCTTCCTGTTCCATAAATATAAACTAGAAGCAACTGCTGCATGGCTGGAAGATAACTCTACTGAAATGAATTAATAATAATAATAGCTTCTGAGTTCTGACCACTTACTATGTTCCACATACTCACTACAACCCTAACTCATTCTGTCCTCCCAGGAACTCTATGAGGTGGGTATTACTATTTCAGATGAGGGGATATGTTCATAGAGGCTGAAAAACTTGACTAGGTTGAGAATAAAACCCAATCCTCACAGCCATTGCTCCCACTGTGTTCTGACCTGGCTGACTGTGCTCCAGCTGCATTCCTTGAACTCACTAACCTCATTCCTGCCTCAAGACCTGGCATTTGCAGCTTCTCTGCCTTGAAGGTTACCCCCCAAATCTTTGCATGGCTATCCAGCTCTCAGATCGAAAGTCACCTTTTAAGAGAGGCCTTTCTTGACTACTCTAACTCAAGTAGCAGCTCCAATCCCTTTCTATGAAATCCTGTTATCGTCTTCATACCTCTTGTTACTATCTAATAGCATTATTTATTATACTAGAGGCCCAGTGCATGAATTCTTGCACCAGTGAGGTCTAGCTGGCCCACCCCTAGTGAGGGTGGGGCCGGCTGGGGCGAGGAGCCACAGTCATTCCAGTTGTTCTAGTTGTTCCCCTGTTTGGTTGCTAGGCTTTTATTATATAGGATTACTTTTCCCTTTTCCGTCTCTCTCCAATAGAATGTAAGCTCCATGGAAGCTGGGTCTTGACTTTCTGGTAATCACAGAACTCTGGGCAAGGAATACCTGAGGATGAATTCCTGGTAGGTTCATAAGCTACCTTCAGGGTAGCTACGGCCACATTTTTCAAGCCCAAAATAAAGGCACTGGGCTTGCTTGATGAAGCTTTTGTTTTCTAATATATAAATGTATATATACAAAAATACATAGTATCTACATTTAATAAGGATTTCTTTTGAAAAAACTAAAATTATATAAAATTGTTTTTTTGTGTTCTATGAAAGAACACCTCACAAATATGAAACTGAAACATATCAGATACATGAAGTTGTATCTCTTCATTGTTTGATAAACATTTCTGATGACTGTGCCTCCAACACAAAAGTGTTTACGAGTAGCTGTCAATGGTCACAGAAAGCAGAATTGCACACTAGAGAAGGATGGAATTCCTGAGTGAAAGCTGGTGCACAGGTGGGTCTGGTGTTAGCACAGGCACAGAAGACTTGCAGCTCAGAATCCACAACTGACAGCTCTTAGAACCAGTGTGGCCTTAGCTTTGTTACTATTCATAAGGGAGTATGTCGCTATACTGTGCATGTCAATCACTTGGGGATCTTATTAAAATGTAGATTCCAATTCTGAGATGGGAGCAGAAATTCCATATTTCTAACAAGTTCTCACTCAAGTGATATGCATGCTGCTTGCCAGAGGATTACAATTTGAAAAGCAAATATCTAGTACTATAAAAGTACTATCCAGGAAACACGCCTCTACACTAGCTCAGAAAGGAAGTGCTAACCACAGGGTACTTGCTCCCTAAGAGACAAAAAATATAGAGAAGCTAATCAAAGAAAAGCAAAAAGGAACTTCTCTGGCAAGAGATGACTGAGCCTTCTTGAGTCACATTAAGCCTAATGTATTAAAATAGAACCACTGTCGAGTGCTGACCTGTGTGAAGATCTGGAAAGTTGTTTAATTCTGTTAAGAGAATTGAGAAATACACCCTCTTTTGCAAGTTTGATATTTACAGCTCTTGGGCCCTGAGAAAGGAGAAAGCACTGCCAACTCTGTTAGCAACGGAACTTGTGTGAACCCATCTCCCCCTTTTCACTGTCTTGCTTGTTTCAAACTAGTTGTTCTTTTTCTTCTGGTTTCTCTTCCTGAAGTTTCATCTCCCTACCACCAACCCTCAGCCCAGAATTCCATATCCAGCCCAGTGGGTAATGGGCCCCTTGTCACCTGCCCCCCACCCTGCTGCACCTCACTGGTAGGGATACCCTGAGGAGGGCAGGGCCATCGAGCGCTCTCACCCTATCCGAGTCTCCAGTCTCAGTGGGGTGCTTCGCAGCCTCAATGGAACGCTGCACGACAGGCATTACTCATCACAGGTGTTCATGTGCACATCTCCTTGGAGATCGGAGGTGGGAGTGGGGTGACTGACAGGCCAAGCTTTGGGCATTCCTGTGTCCTTTGGCAACCTTCCGACAATGAGTGGGCATATCTGTCACTGTCCACAGTGACTACCTTCCCAGTCCACAAAAAAAAGGGCAAAAAAACAAACCTGGCCTTTTCTTTCCAGTTTTTTGTGTTCCTTAAGAAGTCGCTCCACACGCATCACACTGTCCCCGATGTCTGTAAATTCTGCTTGTTCTGCCAACAAGTTGTCCAGGGCAAGCTTAACCTACAAGACACATTAGAACAATCCAGAAATAAGCCAGTAAGCACCCACCTGGAAGTAGAGGTTTGCTGTACTCTAAGAAAACTCGAAAGTCCTAAAAGTATTCAGAACCAATGGATATACAGCTCATTAGCTTTCAGATTAAGCAGGGGTGGTGTGGGGTTGCTGAGACACATGTAGATGGAATAGTAAAGCTACATTCAACAGATTATCAATCAGGAAGGAAGATAAACCACCACTGAAATACCATGGACGCCAACAGGGAAACTGGATTCTAGAACATTAGTATCCCACTGAAAAAGTGAGAAGAGGACGTCTGAGAGGAAGGAGGGGGCTGGCATGGTGCTGGGGAGAGAAACCCCAATACACAGAGTTCAAGGCAGAAGAGAGAACTGGAGGTCACCCAACCATAACAAGAAGTTCTATGAAACAAGGAAAGAACACCTCACAGAAATTGTGCTCAAAGTGCTGTAGTTGCAGGCATTGACTAAGCTTCAGGTGATGCTTGGACCAAAACTCACTAAAGGCTTTTTCTGTTTCATCCAACTGAACTAGTAACCTGTCAAGAAAAAATGAGAAAGCGACATTGTGGTTAACTCTCGTTTCCACAGGAGTCTGTATAGGTTTATGTAGCTCACATTTTTGTTTTTAGTCAGTGTTTTAAATTGTGGTAATGTCCTTATTATGAAAGCCTGTGTCACCTATGACTTTCTCATGGTCCCATGGCTCCCCATACTTTCCATTTTTCTTTCAGGACACCTTCCCTGCCAGGTAGAAACTTTGCTTCATCGGCTGTGCTTAGAACATGCCCCCGGTAACCTTACTTTTGTGCTTTTTCTTTGACCAAGCACATCACCCAGACAAACTGTAATTTGGAAATGAAACTCAACCAATACTAATCCTGGGATGACAGCATTTCATAAGAGGACAGGATGGCATTCTCATAAAAATATCTCTATAGGTGGATGCCAGATGGGTACCATCGTTCTCCCATTGTTGCCTCTAATATTATTCTTTCTTGACCCTACCAAGACCCAAGAGTAGCTGTTCTAGTCTGTCCTTGATTGTTTCAGATCATCTGGTTCTATTCTCTCCTAAAAAAGTATATTCCACCTTCACTCACCTTTTCATGGTAGCTACATTCTCAAGTTGATTGGGATTGAGATTCCTGGTGGGACTTTTGGTTCCTGGTTCTTGAATACATGACAGTAATATGGCCCCTTGCTTTCCAAGTAATTTTAGCTCATCCTAGAGAAAGAGAAATATAGTCTCTCTTATAAGAAATTAATGGAAAAAATTATTGGTAGATTTGGAGTATGGAAAATGGTTTACCTTTCACTCAGGGAATTAAATGCTAACAATTAAAGCTGCCTATTTATAAAATTATTTATTCATAATGGCTAATACAACACTAAACAAAATTAAAAATATTAAAAGGATATATATGGGGAAAAAGCTAGTTTTTTTCCACAGCCCATCTACTTTCCTTCTCCAAAAGCTACAACTGTTAAATTTTGTGTGTATCTCAAGCTGTTGTAAATTAAAAGCAAAATCAGTTAATAAAAAATGGTTCTAATCCAAGACAGAGACCAGAAACAAGAAAATGGCAGATACTGAATGTTAAATGTTGGGAACTGTCACGCAGTAATAATGCAACAATTACTAGTTAACCAGAAAAAAAGAAAAAACAAATAAATAAACTTCATTGGTCTCAGCACTGAACACCTGCTCTCCTTCCACCTACTTCCAAAAAGCTTGGCACAAGGCATTGATGGTATAGTGGTTAGCATGGCTGCCTTCCAAAAGGCTTGGCAGAGGTGGATAGCAATTTCAGTTTGATGTGGAAAGATTCATACTTCCAAGGCAACTCTATTAGGCTCTTTGAACATGGAGACCTAGGGCTTTGAACTAGGGAAGTATCAGGCTATCTCCTTCCAAATCTAACGGCTCTTGTCCTCTGCTTACACAGTGCAGGTATCTCAGTGCCCTGAGCATTAACCATGGGGCAAAGCAAAAGAGGTAAAGCTTGCCTAGAACTTTGCTTCCAGGAGTTCTGGTTTTGATTCCTAGGTAACACACAATGCTGGTCTAGTATGCTGAAGAGTTAAAATCCCATAGTTACAGAGCAGTTACACCTATGCACATAAACACTGACTCTCTTCCTCCAGCTTAGCCACCTCCAGCCTTAGCAAAGCCTCTAGCTTATTCCCTGTGGGAGGAGTTTTATACTCTTCACTCTGGTCACAAAGAAGTCTGGCACTCTCAACTGCATGCCTTTACTCCTTGTCTCCACTCTGGTATTCACGCACTTGAAGGCTTCCACAGTCCACTATCAGTCTCATGACAGATTTGGTTTCTCTGATCTAGCCACACTGTGGCTCTGTCCACTGCAGGTAATGTCTCAAGGTGGCCACTAGGCTGGTATTTCTGCCTAAGAACTGGACATATCCTTTCTTTTCCATTCTAGATATCAGCCCTCATTTCTTCTTATCTCATCAATGTTCATGAAATATTTGAAGGTTGGATGAATTAATAATAGTCTAAAAGAAACCAGGTTACAGGTGAATAGACAAGACAAGCCTGGGAGTGGGAGAAGCACTCATTAGTAGTCCTCATAGCTTTTCCCTCCTCTTCTTACCCACAAAAAAGAGTCCTGGCTTCTTTTCTCACTTCTTTTCTTAACTTCCCTTGAGTTTCTAGCATTCCAGCAGTATTCTGGCATTAGCCATTATTAGATATATATATTCCACCTTCACACACCTTTATACCTGTAGGTATGTGTGCGTGCATGATGCAGAATTAGGGGGAAAGGTGGAGGGGCCCAACAAAGAAGAGGCATATGGCCAAGTGAGACAGGAAGAGAGATACACTGTTCCAAAACCATTTGCTGATGTTATCCATTCATGTATCTCTATGAATTCATGCAAATGGGGGCCCCAGGGGGAGGCCAGTGCTCGGGCACCAGGCAGGCTGCAGGCTAATGCCTAAACCAAGGATTCTTAAAAACTCCTAAGACTATTAGATTATTTCTAGAGGCTATGTAATTCTGATTGTCTTCTTGATTATTTGTTACTTTGGTAATACTGATGGAATTGTCATCTCTGAACAAAACTGAATGAATAGTGAATGGAGCAAATACTGTACACTAAGCAATATTCATATTTGTAAAGATTGCTTATCACATGATTGAAGGATCACTGGCACTTTTCCCTCTCTCTTTACATGATGAGAAAAGGCCCATGGGTCTATTAAACTTCTAATTTTAGCAACAACAACGAAAATGAGTCTTACCCTCTTTAAATGAACACATGGTACAGTGTCTTAGTTGACTAAAGCACCGAAGTGTAGAAGGCCAATGCCCTATGTTTCTGGCCCAACTATGACCAGAAAAAAGGTGAGAATCACCTTTTGGGGGGCTCAGGAGGGAAACTGCCTATTTCTGTGAACTGCTTCTAAGGGCAGCTCAGAATAAGACAGTAAGGTCATAAATAGGGTAAGAAAAATACGTATCTGCACTGGGTTTGTAGTTAGCATATTGTTGTCTTAGGGCCCAAGGATCTTTTCTTTTTAAACATGAGATATGATTCATATACCTTAAAATTCACCCTTTAAAGTATATAATTTCATGGATTTTTTTCCCAAAACATTTTCATCACCCCCAAATAAGATCCCATACCTATTAGCAGTCCTCTACATTTCTCCTTCTTCCCAGCCCCTAGCAACCACCAATCTATTTGCTTTCTCTAGGAATTTGTGTAGTCTCAATATTTCATATAAATTGAGTAATACAATATGTGGCTTTTGTGTCTGCTTCTTTCACTTCACATAGTTATTTCAAGGTTTGATAAACCAATGTAGCCAAAAGAGAAGATTTTTTTTTAAGAAGTCAAAATAAGTATATTAGAATTATTCTAATAAAGATTTAGTAAATGAGACCAGGCTGCAAAAGTTCTCAAATTCAATAACCCTCCTGATTTTGTTTGGTTGAGGCAACTAGGTGCTTATGTGGATCTAAAATAAGGGATCTCAAGCCCTAGCCGGTTGCTCAATGGTTAGAGCATCAGTAAAGGGTCGTGGGTTCGATTCTGGTCAAGGACACATACCCTCAGTTGCAGGCTTGATTTCCCCAAACCCAGTTAGGGCACGTGCAAGAGGCAACCAATTGATGTGTCTCTCTCACATGGATGTTTCTCTCTCTGTTTCTCCCCCTCACTTCCACTCTCTTTAAAAAAAAAAAAAAGAAAGAAAAGAAAATCAATGGAAAAAATATCTTCAAGTGAGGATTAACAAAATAATAAAATAAGGGATTCCAAAAGTCCCCAGGAGAATAATAAAATAAGGGATTCCAAAAGTCCCCAGGAAATCAAGATATTAAGCCAAATTTTTTAATGTCGTGCTGTTTAGAAAAACACTTTTCAGGTTGGGAGAAAGCTGTAAATCATACACTATAACATACATATCTATTTAAGTAGCTTTAAAAATATATACTATTCTGATGAATGAATCTTATAGTAGTTTTTCACTTGGAAAAGGTGCTTTCCAAATGGAAAAACTATTTAATTAGTTATAGACCATTTGATAAATAATATTCTCTAATATGAATAAAATAATATGTATTAATAACCATAAAAGCTACTAAGCATTTAATAAAAGTTTAAGTGTATTATTTAAAAAAATATAAACCCTTTCTCTCTTTAAAGCATTTCTTGGATGGAAAAAAAGGAAAAATGTAACTAGTTTTATCTTGGTATTTCTGCTTCTAATTTATAAGATAAGGAACCAAGAATCAAAATTTATGTTAGACCAAAAATTAGCAATCACAAAAAGGCTTTTAAAAACCCTCTGTATTGTCTTTAAGGGGATATTAATATCACTTGGCAAAATAAAGACAGAATAACTATATTTCAATTTAAATTTAATTAATATTCTTACTCAAGATAACAACTTGGACAAATTAAACTCTTTGGGAATTTTATCTTAAAATAATTATAGGTCTTTCCCATGATTTTAGTGCAGCACGGAATATAAATGTAATATAACAGTTTAGTTTATGTAAGACTTTGCATTTACTTTCTTACTAAAAGACTAATTGAGTGGAATCTCCTAAATTCTTTTCTTCTGTCTTATTGGTTAGACATGGGTGTTTAACCAAATTGAGAAAAGACAGAGTATAAAGTCATATCTTATCCATGTCAGACAATACTGCAAATTAGGTGGCTCTACAAAGTTATTCCACCACATAATCGGAGGGAAGTTTTAGCCTTCTTTGTGCAGGGTTGTGTTTTAATACCAACAGTCTGTCGCCATGCCCAAGGAAGTGGCCTTATTTCATCTTGGAGGGTGGTTCTTTCCCTCCCCTTTTCCCTCTGTGGACCGCTTTGCCTGTGGAGACAGGATGGAACACCCACCCATCTGCCTTTCCCGGGAACCCTCACTGCACATACAGCAGGACCTCCCTAGCTGATTTCACCCCTCAGATACATGTCCTCGTCTAAAATCGAAAATGTTTTACCTCTTCCTCAGAGACCTCCTGACTGACCACATTGTCATCTCAGTGCTTCTACAACCTCTCCAAACCATTCTTGGATTGAGGCAGAGAGCACACTTGCTTATGAGCCCAGGCCCGGAGCTCTGTGTCCAGTGCCTTTCTGCCATGCTCCACATTCTCAGTATCACACAGGTCTACTAGCTGACCACTCTGCCGGCTCCCAGAGTCTATAACCTGTGGGTCGGGACCATCAGTCCTTTTCTGGCAGACTTCAAAAAGGCATCCTAGACCTGGCCTCTGCACCCCATACCATCTCTTCCAAGAATAATGGGAAGTGAACTTGGGCAAAGAAGAAGGTCAAACATTTAAGGGATATTTTTAGGAAAAATTATCTAAATGCTTCCAGAATGCTTTGTGCTGTCTAAGTTCCCAGCCAGATCTTTTGGTGACTCAGAATAATTTTGGGGATAGATTTTGAACTCTTTTTTCGATAGCAACTTCCTTAAAAAGAGAATTAAATGGTGCTTCCTGACACATGGAAGAATTAATTTGCCTCAGTAATGAGACTGAACTATGTGTTCTTTGAGTTTGCAGTCTTTGTTTATTTGTTGTCCTGGCGTATAGTGTAGAGTAGTCGATAAATGTTGAATAAATGAACAAATAAATCAACCACTTAGCAAAGCATGTTTGCAGATTTTGGGTCAGGTCTTCCCAAACTCCATGCAGTAGGAGTACAAGCTGTCTCAACCTGCTAATCCTCAGTTCGCTGCCCACTTGAGTTCTGGTCTTCTATGAAATAATAAGACTCCATATTCAGCCTATTGGTGTTTCTGGAAGCAGAAAATGGCTTGACACCCATCCATGAAGACTTCCCTTCATTGCATGAAAGAACCTGCTAAGCTCCCTTGTCAGCAACTCATAAAAACAGTTCTGACGTATTTTTTGTGAATCACTTAATAGGTGCCTCTCCTTAAACCCAGTTCAGAGCATTTTCCTCATAGTACTCTTCCTCAAGTTAATCCCCAAATAAAAAGACACATCCCTGGAAAAATGAAGCAATGTGTCAGCTTGGTAGGCAGCTCGAGATTTCACAACAGCCCCAGAAAAGCTTATGCTTCAAAAGCTGACTCCTGCTCTCACTGCACTTTCAGCCTCTTGCATCTTGCTCTGTCCTGAGCTGCCCTTAAAGGGATGCTCATCCACCTCATCTCGATGGAATGAGTTTCCCTTTGCTGGGATGCTTCTCACAGGTCTGAACTGCAATCCTTTTACATGCACCATCCAGTCTCAAAGCGGTTTTTTCACCACATCCCGCCCGCCCCAAAGTCTGAAGATGTTCGGTGGCTTCCAAGTCATTGGAGAAGAGGGAAGAAGAGAACTTAATTCTGCTCCCAGCTCTCTCCAGGAGGCTGACCATCTGCTGGCACAGAGGCTGGACTGTGAGAGGCCACTGACCACTCACCTGCAGCTTGTCCCGCTGCTTTGTGTGGGACATAAGCAGCTCTGCAGTAGATGGCACGCCTCTGGGCAGCTCTGTCATGGCCAGGTGGGCCCCAAATGTCTGAAGCACCTGGGCAGTGGTCTTCAATGTCAAGGCAAAGTTTTCGATGGCCTGGAAGGTCGGACAATCATAACAGTGTGGCAAGATTAACGTTCATAATATGCTTTATCAATGGAAGGGCAGTAGAATTAGCTACCACTTCCTGAGTACCTCAAAGGACCAAGTATTATACTTGGTGCTCTACATTTGTCTACCAGCTCAATAATCCAGAGTGGGAGGATTTTATCTCCATGTTATAGAAAAGGGAATTTCAACAGGTCAAATGAATTGCTCAAAATCCTATTACTTGGGCAGTAAAAAAGGAAGGAAGGAAGGCAGTATTCAAACAAGGTAAGCTCTTTCAATTTCAGAATTCTGTTTGTTACCTTAAGAACATGTAACATGGATGAAACCAAGATGGCGGCATAGGTGAACACCTAAACTGCTGCCTTGCACAACAATTTCAAAACTACAACTAAAAGATAGAATGGACATCATCCAGAACCACAGGAAAGCTGGCTGAATGGAAATGCTACAGCTAGAAGGAAAGAGAGGGGCTCACAGACACTCAGAGGAGCTCTAAAAAGCTGAGGTACGGAGACACGCGCGTGGAGAGAGTGGATGCTGGAGTGCCTGGCTGGCTTCCTCTGTTGGGAGGGAGACACAGACTCCCAACTGCACTGAACTCCTTATCCTTCGGCACTGAACCCCAGTTCTGGGCAAGATTCATATGGGGGAAGTCTGGACTGTGAAAGGAAATTTAGGGGAGCCTCGAAAGGGCAGAGGTCTGGGGGCATGCACACCACTGCGCACAGAAGACAGACTGCCGATTGTGCCACTGGCTTTTTCTACTGGGCGGGAGGCAGAGCCTCCCAATTGTGCCACTTCTAACGGCACTGAGCCCCAGTTTCGGGCAAGACCTTGGGGACCCAGACTCATACGGGTCTCAGAGTGCAGGGGAACTGGAAAGGCTGAGGTCTAGAGGCATTTGTGCCTGTGTGCACACAGACGGCTCCAGGGATTACCGAGAGACACTTGAGACCCAGGGGCCACGCAGGGCAGGGCTGACTGGAAGCCAAGGCACTCTGAGACTCCACCCCATCCAGATTCAACAAAGAGGCTTTTGCAGTTTTGCAAGTCTTGTATTATAAGGCTGATTCCAACACAGAAGTTCTCCTGGCATAGTGAAAATGCAGAGACAAAGGAACAGATCACAAACAAAAGAAATGGAGGAAAACAAAAGACTGGATATAGAGTTCAAAACCATGGTTATAAAAGTTTTTCAAGAATTTCCTAGGAAATATGGATAAATTTAGCAAGACCGAAGAGGAGATGAAAAAGGACCAACTAGAGATGAAAAAGGACCAACTAGAAATTAAACATACACTGACTGAAATAAAAAATATTTTACAGAGACCTAACAGCAGACTAGAGAAAGGCAAGAATCAAGTCAAAAATTTGAAATATAAAGAATCAGAAAACACTCAACTGGAAAAGCAAGAAGAAAAAAATCCAAAAATGTGAAGATAGTGTAAGGAACCCCTGGGACAGCTTCAAGCGTACCAACATCAGAATTATGGGGGTGCCAGAAGAAGAGAGAGAGCAAGATACTGAAAACGTATTTAAAGAAATAATGACTGAAAACTTCCCACATCTGGTGAAATAGACTTACAAGTCCTGGAAGCACACAGAACCCCATATAAAAGGAATCCAAAGAGGACTACACCAAGACACATCATAATTAAAATACCAAGAGCAAAAGACAAAGAGAATATTAAAAGCAGCAAGAGAAAAATAGTTCATTATCTACAAGGGAGCACCCATACGATTGATTGTCAGCTGATTTCTCAACAGAAACTATGCAGGCCAGATGGGAGTGGCAAGAAATATTCAAAGTGATGAACAGCAAGAATCTACAACCAAGATTACTCTACCCAGCAAAGCTATCATTCAGAATTGAAGGGCAGATAAAGAGCTTCACAGAGAAGAAAAAGCTAAAGGAGTTCATCAACACCAAACCAGTATTATATGAAATACTGAAAGGTACTCCTTAAGAAGAGAAAGAAGAAAAAGGTAAAGATAAAAATTATGAACAACAAATACATTCTATCAACAAGTGAATCTAAAAATTAGGTGAGTTAAAAATCTGATGAACATAATAAACTGGTGAATATAATGGAATCAGGAGCACATAAAGGGAGTGGACTGACAATTCTCAGAGGAAAAGGGGTGAGGGGGATGCAGGGAGAGAATGGACAAAAATCCTACACCTATGGATTAGGACAATGTAGGGGGAGTTAAGGGAGTTAAGGGTAGGGGGAGGAGTGAGAGCCAGGTGGAGGGGAGCTATGAGGGGAAAAAAGAGGAACAATTATAAAAATCTGAACAATAAAGATTTATTAAATTTTTTTTAAAAAGAACATGTAACATTAGCCCTAGCCAGTTTGGCTCAGTGGATAGAGCATTGGCCTGTGAACTGAAGGATCCCAGGTTCAATTCTGGTCAAGGACACATGCCTGGATTGTGGGCTCGAACCCAGTTGGGGACATGCAGTAGCCAGCTGATCAATGATTCTCATCATTTATGTTTCTATCTTTCTCTCCCTTTCCCTTTCTCTCTGAAATCAATAAAAATATATTTAGAAAAATACATGTAACATTAAATCTGGCTCAAGATTTATACTAGATAAAATACTATAAAGGGCAGAACCACTTACCCCACCTCTAATAAACCCTTCCTTCTCTTCTAGCCCCTACATGGCTCTCTATCCTCCCCATGCCCTGCATACACACAGCGGGGCTGCCTCTCATGACCTTTAACTGAGTCATTTCTGTCACATGTGGGGAGAGACTGGGGACTTTTTCCTCCCTCTTTTCCTTTATAAAAATTTACTTTGTCCTGTGTCCCTTCCACTCACAGACCCTTTTCTGCCATTAAAGGAATACGTGCTAATGAGTTAGTGACTTCGCAGCTAATATCCATGATGATATGTCTGCGTTTTAGCAGAGTGCTGTAGGAAACTTGGCCTAACCTAGAAAGAGTGACACCGACCATCAGAAGTGCTAGTTGAAGGTGAGCGGCTCTTCAGAGTCCCCCAAGTCCTTCCACTCAGCCAGACTGGACCTGCCTCGCCCACTTCCCTCTGCTCCAGGGACAATTTTGCCCCTGAAGGTTAAGCACAATGCCACATTCATCTCTTCCCCCAGGGCATGGTACTGTGCCTGTCACACAGGTGGCCCAAACAATTACTGAATGAATGAATGGTAGGAGCAAAGAGATTCAGTTATTTCAAAAAAATAAAATAAAATCTAAGGCAATTTGGAAAAAATGAACAGCATAATACAGTAAAGGACAGATAGAGAAATCAGAGCAAAAGAAAGCTGGCTAGCCCAATAAAGTTGGTGCAATAGGAAAGTTCTTTTAATTTTTAAAATAATGTATTAAGACTCTAGCACAGTGGTTCTCAACCTGTGGGTCGCGACCCCTTTGAGGGTCAAACAACCCTTTCACTGGGGTCACCTAAGACATCCTGCATATCAGATATTTACATTACGATTCATTAACAGTAGCACAATGACAGTTATTAAGTAGCAACGAAAATAATTTTATGGTTCGGGGTCACCACAACATGAGAAACTGTGTTAAAGGGTCGCGGCATTAGAAAGGTTGAGAACCACTGCTCTAGCAAGTGAAGAAGGAAAACCTAGAAGCACTCCAGGTTCCACGTTTTATGTGATTTAAAGAAATTGCATCGTGGATGACCTTCATCACATTTATATATGACATTCTATATTAGTTTCCCTCCATAGCTCATCTTTAGGCTTATTTAGAATTACATGTTTGTAAAGAACTTTACATTCCTTTTTTTTTTTTTAAATAAGATTCTCTTGGGATCACCATTATTATTGGTGAAACTGATGACAAGTTTAAAGGGTCCTTGCCCAGTTCATGAGCTCTCCTCTACATTTTGGGAAGAGACGTGCCTTTTTTGGAATTACATGGCATACGGAGAAGTGAGGGAGGGATTAGAATATGTTACTCTGAAATTGTGTTGCTAGAAATCTATTTTGTTTCATTCTTAATTTTCCCTTAAAAATCATAAAGCATTACACTCTAAAACAGTGGTTCTCAACTTTTCTAATGCCACAACTCTTTAATACAGTTCCTCATGTTGTGGTGACCCCCAACCATAAAATTATTTTTGTTGCTACTTCATAACTGTAATTTTGCTACTGTTATGAATTGTCATGTAAATATCTGGGTTTTCCGATGGTCTTAGGCGATCCTGCTAGCGGTTCTCAACCTGTGGGTCGCAACTCCCCAAGACTCCCATGCCAGACAATGAGGTGAGCTGAAGGGAGTCAGCAGGAGAAGCTCCAGCCTTTTCCCTTCACCCTACTTTTCTCCCAACCTGTGGCTTGGAAAACCCAATCTCCCCAGTGGTAGGTAGTCATAGGCAATGACCTCCCAACAGTTGATCTTAAACAACCCTGTCTTCAGGAAAACATAGAGAGACGCTGAAAAGGGCATACAAGTTGGTACTCACAGTTCGATGATTGATCCACTGGCTGTAGCGATATTCCAGAGTTCCCCCTAAGTCCTCTGTCAGTTGGCTTTTGTCAATGTAGCCTTGAAGGTCAGAGACAGAATTTAACATAATGATCTATAAGAGGAAAGAAATTAACATATTCCTCACAAATGATTAAATAGTAGCTCATCTGGGTTCTACTGTTAAGTAGTACTTCAACTCTGCCTTCTCGGAGATTTATATCCAAAATGGTTATTATGACCAGCAGAGAAAGTCCCTTTCCACTCTCCCACTTTGAGAGAAGAACGCCAAAGTGTTGAACAATCTATGACAAAACAGCAACTTGGATCAGGGAGCTCCATTCGAAGCTGCCTAGAAGTCAGGTCTTGCTTGAAGTGAATTTTTGTCCAAAGTTCTGAGGTTAAGGTCTACTCTTTAGCCACCAAAATCAGGTGCTATACTGACACCTAAACATCTGTGATGAGAACCCCAATAAAGGGTGGGCTGGTGAATATCAAAATAAAATTAGAAAACAGGGACCAACTGAGGAGTGTGTACTGAGAAGATTCACTACAGGGATGCCCTCCCATGAAGAATGTTGATGTACCCCCAATTTACCCTTATGTAGGAGGTCTGGAGGTAACAGGGAGTGGGTTTTCATAAATCAACAATCCTGCTGATGAACACACCCATGAATGAATGCCCACACATCTAGAGGAAGGTGACACCATCCAAATTGCCCACAGGCAGGGCTCTGGCTCTCGGTCCCAGGCAATACACCACACCTCCTAGTCACTCATGATCAGAAGCATGGACCCCCTCCTTCCTATCTCTGAAATGTGTCCTCTGATGCCTTTACCTAATGACCTTGTATTTCTTCACTCTTTCTTGATTATTTTGAAAATTGATTCCTTGGTCAGAGAACATAAGAATACAGGCTTTCACCCTGGCCAGTGTGTCTCAGTGGGTTGAATGTCATCCTGTGCATGGAAAGGTCATCGTCTGGAATCCCAGTCAGGGCACATGTCCAGGTTGTGGGTTTGATCCCCTGTTGGGGTGCATATGGGAGGCACCTGATTGATGTTTCTCTCTCTTTCTCTCCCTTGGCTAAAGGCATAGCGAGGTTAAGTCTCTTAACTACTATTATATCCTGATCTACCTGATTCTTGTAAGAATCAGGCAAAATGAACTCTTTTCCCCTCACTCAACCCGTGAAAATATAACTATTATCTCACTAGAAATGAGCAGGGAAATCCTATATAATAAAAGCCTAATATCCAAACAGTGGAATGACAGGTCGCTATAATGTGCACTGATCACGAGGGGGCAGATGCTCAATGTAGGAGCTGCCCCAGCCCATAGGCCCCAGGCCAGCCAAGGTAGGTGCCAGTGTGCCCTCTATTCTCCCCACCACCACCCCCAATTGCCTGCTGGTCGCTCCACAGGTCAGCCCTGATCACTGGCCAGGCCTAGGGACCCTACTTGTGCACAAATTTCATGCACAAGGACTCTATAAAGAGAGGACAGGATGCTAAAAACTAAAGTGCTAATATCACAATCATGTTTCACTAACAAAGTAAAGAAGACAACAAGCAGTTTGAACTGTCATAAAAATGACAAAATATATTTTGAAGATTGAGTCCATCAGCATGGTAACCTAGGGCTCTGAATTCTGTGGCACAGCAGAGCTGTGAGGGGAATGCAATCTTCTCTGTAAGTTTATCTTATAGAATAAACTTGTTGCATTAAAAAATACCTTGCTAAATGTACCAATAGTTTAGCTAAGAGTTTTCTAAAAAGTTGACTTTAGTTTAAAATTAAAAGTATGATGGATAGGGAATCAATACATTACCACAAACAGAAGTAGCTAAAAAGATACAGTATCAAGATAAAGCAGGTGTTCATTCTCTCCTTAGTATATAGATGTACTATGTGAGAAGCAAGGTATAAATCATATATGTACTAGTATTTGTACAACATAGTGAATAGACATTAATATACCTTACAATGTGATCACTAGTAACCATCTGTCACCAAAGTTATTATATTTTTTACTATTTTCCCTGTGCTATACACATTGCATCCCCATGGCTTATTTACTTAGTAGCTGGAAGATTGTACCTCTTATTTCCCTTCACCTTGTTCACTGATAGCTCCACCCCCACCCACCTGGCATCAGTTTATTCTCTGTAGTTATGAGTCAATTTCTGTTTTCTGTGTTTTCTGTTTATGTATTCATTTTGTTTTTAGATTCCACATATAAGTGAAATCTTACAGTACTTACCTTTCTATGTCACAATTTCTTTACTCATTCACCTGCTAATGGACATTCTTGTACATGCTTTTTTGTAAGCATATGTTTTCATTTCTCTTAAGTGGGTCATAAGTTATGTTTAACTTAATAAGGAACTGCCAACTGTTCCCACTGTGCTTGTACCATACCTTACCACTTTCAATAGCTGCAAAGTATTTAACCAATTGGGTAGACTATAATTTATTTAATTAGTCCCTTTTGTTTGGCATTAAGCTGTTTCCAATTACTATTACAAACAATCGTATCTCTAGCTTTGTGCACAAGTATCCGTAGAATAACTTTTATAGGTAAGTCAAAGAGTATTTACATTATAATTTTTTTATAAATACTGCCAATTAGTCCTTCATATTCGTTATTACCAACTTCATTTCTATCAGCAAAGTATGAAAGTGCTGTTATCCCCACATCTCTGCCAAAGTTATAAAATCTTTAGTTTGATTTCCTTTTGTAAGTACCACAATGTTGGTTTTTATTTTCACTCTACAGTTGCCTATATTTATGTCACCCCCATATTTTAGATCCTTATTTTCTTTCACCCATACTACTTCAATTTCCTTCTATCCTTTGATCTCCTTTTACAGTCTTGGACACCCACCTTCAGAGTTATGTGACTCCAGTACCATTTACTCAAGTCACTCAACTCAAAAACCTTCACTGGATCCCCATTAACTACTGAATAAAATCCAGACCCTTATCCTTACATGTAAGATCTATTTCATTTATTCTACTTTTTCTTTCAAAAGACTGTCATTCATATATAGATATTTTTTACAACAAGGGGCTTCTCCCTGAACTTCACAGAAAGTATATACTTCCTTCCTCCAAGTCCTTACACACACTGCCTTCTCTGCCCAGATGTCCTTCTCTCCCTCTCTACCTTTGGAGTCCTACCTTCTTAAAAACCCAGCTCCAGCTTGGCCAGCATGGCTGAGAGGTTGAGCGTCGACCTATGAAACAGGAGGTCATAATTCAATTCCTGGTCAGAGCACATACCCAGGTTATGGGTTCCATCTTCAGTGTGGGGCATGTAGGAGACAGCCAATCAATGATTTTCTCTCCTCATTGATATTTCTCTCTCTCTCTCCCTCTCCCTTCTTCTCTGAAATCAACACACACACACACACACACACACACACACACACACACACTTAAAAACAGCTCCAGTGCCATCTTTCCACTTGCCCAACTAAATGAATACAAGATAAAAGGTCATGCTCACCGGTACTTTCATTTTAAATTCATCTTGATAGTATTTAATTCCAATGTCAGTGATTGTTCTCTGGATAAAGCGAGATGGACGAAGGATGAATATGAGCTGCAAGTTTCCAGGAAATGCTACCTGGAAGGGTCATGAAAAGTGTCAGGGCAAATATCACATCCATTGGACTCCTCGTGCCTAAGATCACAAATGACAAAGTTAAAGTGGACACCATGGATGCCCAAGAATTTGAATATATTTCACATTTCAGAGCTAAAGAGATCTTAGAGGTCAGATAATCCAAACCACTCCATAAAAAACAAACTAAATCAAACACACATAAAAATGTTTCTGATTATAAAAAACAATTCATACTCTTTATTGAAAAATTGGGAAATAAAATTATACATTAGAAAAAGAAAACCACTGATGATCTCATAGCCATTTTTAACATTTTAATCCTATTATTTATAAGCTATTTTCTCTGCTTAAACATTTTTATCATGGTTAAACTTATATTATAGAAATATTTTATAACCTACCTTTTCATTAAATATGAGCTTTTATGCTTGATATTAAAAATTATTTAGAAATATTTTTCATGTGTGCGCAATTTAACTATTACTTATAGCTAGTGATTTAGGCTTGTCCACATTTTTGCTATTAAAATAACACTAAAATGAACATCTTTACCCATATTTTGGAACATTTTCTTGAGATAGCTTCCTGGAAGAATTACTGAGTAACAGGCTTAGTATTTTAGGGTTTCTGATGCATATTATTGCTATGTTGCTTTCAGGAAGAGGGACATTTGAAATCTCACTTATGCCTACGAGCAGAGGCAGTCACACACACAGATCTGCACACATCTTGAGTTGAGGTCCTGAGAAATGAGATAGCTTAGGTTCATATGACAACTTAGTGGCCAAGTTAGGAATCCAACTCTTCCTTTCCTCATGGCTTTCTATTCTTCCAGTGGTTCCCAAAAGCAACCTCCCATGGTATTTGTTAGGAAAAAAAAAAAATCTGGTCTTTTCCCTGGAATGTTTTGATTCCTTAGGACTTAAATGAAGTCCAGGTATCTGTATTTTCAATGAGTACATGAAGAGATTCTGATTGATAGCCAGGGATCCTGCACTATGGTATCTTTTATGCATATGTGATCAATGTAATTCTAAATTAGTCTCAAGTATTAGATGATTCAGGTGTCTCCTATGGACCCTGGGAAATCAGAACTCCCCAGAGGTCAGACCTCTGGAATAGTCATGGGCACTATCAAGTGTCCAAAACCTCTGGTCGTCAACCATCGTTGAAGTTTTCTCCCCCCAAAACCCTGTAATCAAAACTAAACCAAAGGGGTCAAACAATCCATGCACAAAGGAAGGGAGACATTCCCTTCTCCCATGTTTGAAATGCAATGTCCTAAACAGAACCTTGCATTTTGTCATGTCATGGCAGGAAATGAGCTGAGACTCTCCTGGCTGAGGCTCTAAAGCGATCTGAGGGAAACTCTGTATGTGTGCAGATCTCTGTGTGTGACTGCCTCTGCACATAGGCATAAGTGAGATTTCAAATGGCCCTCTTCTGTCTGAGCCGCTTTACACCACACTGCCATATCCCATCCTCCTCAGCCAGTACCAAGTGCCCCATGGAGTCCATGCTTTGGTGGAAATGCTGGTATGGTTTGCTCTGAGGTGTCTCTGCCTGCCCATGTGACTGAGTTCTCTAGTCTGAGGTTCCTACAGAGAAAGGTTACATCTACTTGCTAAAAGGCAACAAACAGAGATAAAAATCAGGCTAATATGATTTTTAAAAAAAGCCCATTCAAGGTTGCACAATTTTTTAAAAATATATTTTATTGAATTTTTACAGAGAGGAAGGGAGAGGGACAGAGAGTTAGAAACATTGATGAGAAAGAAACATCGATCAGCTGCCTCCTGCACACACACCCCACCAGGAATGTGCCCGCAACCAAGGTACATGCCCTTGACCGGAATCGAACCTGGGACCTTTCAGTCTGCAGGCTGATGCTCTATCCATTGAGCCAAACTGGTTTCAGCTGCACAATTTAATGCCAAAAATAAGCCCACCTTCAATAGAACTACTTAAATATCATTTTGTCTGGGTTAGCTTGTGTTTTTTTAATATGTGAAAAAATAATTTTAATACTGAAAAGAAGACTGTTTTAAAGTAGGTGACCCCCAAATCTAAGACAGGATTTGGGTATAAAGAGTTTATTGAGGAGGTGATCCCAGGCAGCACATGAAGAAGACAGTGATGATAGCTAGAGAGCCAATATAACAAAACAGGGATTGCTGTGAGCAAGAAGGGCTGGGAGGCCCTGGCTGGTGTGGCTCAGTTGGTTGAGTGTCATCCCCATGCACCAAAAGGTTGCTGGTTCGATTCCAGGTCAGGGCATATGCCTAGGTTGCAAGCAGATAGATGTTCTGCTCTCACATCGATGTTTCTCTCTCTGTCTCTCTCCCTTTCTCTCTCTCTAAAAATCAATACAAAATTTTTGGTGTTTTTTTTTTCTTTTTTTAAAGGCTGGGAGCCTCTGAAATACTATATCGAGTATACCTCAGACGTGTCCCACTGAAACTGGGGTATTTATCCACCAACTTCTATGACTCAATAGCTATAGGTCACTCCTGGGGCATTAACTTCCCAGCATTCTCTACCTATCCCTCGTCAGTGACCAGAGAAAAAAGTAAAGTAGAGAGACTCAGGAAGCCTTTCACATGGAAAGGAATTCTCTGCATTGACCTTCAGGTGGCAAAGGGGATATGGGTGTGACATAACAAAGACCTTCCCAAAATATGGCATAAAATAATCACCTTTTCCCTGTGACTTTGATATGAAATAATTACTTTGATATGTAAATTACTTTTATTTTAAAAAAGCACAAAAATAAGTATTTACAGCTATTCGTGTCAAGGATGCTTTTATGGAGCTCCACTTGTCCCTTCGTCTGTCGAGAACAATGATGAACCCGATGCCGGCAGCCTCCATACTGCAAAAGAGGGTGATCAGTATCAGAGACCAGGTGAGACACACAGGTTCTGGACGGCTTCCTCGGGAGGTGCAGTCTACAGCCTCCACGGTGCTCCAGGATCAAGGAGCACAAGGGAGTAACTGGGTCTGGCTTCCCTAACAAAGGAATCATCTCCTCATCTCACCTGGCAGCCTAAACAGCACAGATAGTTGGTGTCTCAAACCCTCTCAAGGCCTCTGCTTCTGGCTGGCAAAGTATGAAACACCAAGAGCACACATGCTCATGCCTGAAAGAAGACATTACTTAGTCTAGCTTCTCAGACTACTCATTTGTAAAACAACAATAGTACTTATCTATAGGGTTTATGTGAGGATTAAATGAACATGTAAAATATTAAATGAGACATATAAAATGCTCACGACAATGCCTCGCATTTGGTAATACTGTATAAGTACTATTATTACTATTTCTTACGTGCTTGTTATGGAGAATATAAGACATAAAGTATACAAAAAGTATCTGATCTATAATAAACCTTCAATAATTCTCTAACATTGGGAAAAGGTGAACTTGGCTCTAAAATGTTTCTGTGGGTGAATAAGGCAGAAGATCTAAGCAAAATCTGTAAGAAAATATAAGTACTTATCTGAAGCATCACTAGACCAACCTGTTACCACAGCCCCATTCTCACCCAGGCTGATGGGTGATCGTTTTTTAATGCAACTGAGCCAAGGAGTGAGGCCAAGTTCGACTCCCTATAACACTGGAGGATCAATGTAGAAGTGAGGAATGGGATTCTTCTTTCTCTGTCACTGTCCACCTTCTCGCCCCATAAAAATACTTTTAGATTGGATGAATCATAGCATACTGGAAATTTGACCAACATAAGGATGAGAACCTACTATGTGCTAGGGCTACAGATTAAAGAGAAGAGTGAAGAGGGAAGGAAAGGAGAGGAGGGGAGGGAGAGGAGGGGAGGGCAATGGAGGGGAGGGGAGGGGAATGGAGGGGAGGGGAGGGGAGGAAAGGGAAACATTGCCTCCCTCCTCCCCTAAATTCCTTATTTAGTGGAGTAGTTCACAGTCTAATAGAAGAGGTAGAAATTTCCATCTACTCTGGTGTTTACAAGGAATAAGCTTTGGGTTCTGTGGAAATAAAAAGTCTGGGTGAGCAGGATTGGGGTCAGGGAAGGTTTCCTTGAAGAAATGACATCAGACTGAGGGCAAACAAATGTGTAGGAGTTAAGCCAATCCTAGAAGGATGGGAAAGGCATTCCTATAGAGAAAATAGCACCAGCCAATCCATGTCCTAATGGACACCATGTGTGGGGATGGGAGGAGGAAAGGGAGAAAAATGGTGAAATAAAATTTAATTAATGAACTTCGAAGAAGTGCATTAAAAATAAACTCATAGCCATCTCTCAAAAAGTAAGAAGGGTAAAATAAAATCATCTTTGGAGTAGATTTGGTTAAAGCAAACTAAAATAAAATCATCTTTGGAGTAGATTTGGTTAAAGCAAACTAATCTCTGGTGGCCTTTCAATCACAAAGCAGGCATTGATCTCTAAATCTCAGGCAGCAGATGGAAAGCAAGTGCAATAACGCACACACACACACAGAACAAGAGGGCAGACAGGCGGGGAGGGGTGAGGAGGGGGAGAGAAAGAGAGAGAGAGAGTACTGTTGTCCAAATTCCAAACCACACAGCAGTTAAGAGATTATATCATAAATTATACAAACCCATGGAAAGTCGGGCCAGTCTGCCCTTCTGGGGAATAGACAGAGCATTATCTAAGAATTCCCAGCTTTATCTCTGCCTGTAAAATGACTGTTAGCAATATGAACTTTGTCCCACACTCTATCCCTTGGGAGGTATATTAACTCACTTAGCATAAAGATGTAAGATCCGATATGTTCCTTCTGTGGACTAAGTTGTGTTTCCGCCAGTGCCTCAAAATGTGACCTTATTTGGAAATAGGGTCTTTACAGTGCTCATCAAGTTAACATGAAGTCATTAGGGTGGGCCTTAATCCACTAAGACTGGTGTCCTTATAAAAAGGGGGTATTTGAACACATGGACACACAAAGAGGGATGGCAAAGTAAAGAGACAAAAGTAGAAGCCATCTGCAAGCCAAGAAGACAGGTCTGGGACAGATTCTTCTCTCACAGCTCTCAGAAGGAACCAACCTTACCAACACCTTGATTTTGGACTTCCAACTTCCAGAACAGTGAGATAATAAATTTCTGCTACGTAAGCAAAAAAAAAAAAGTGTGATGTGGGTTGCAAAGGGTGGAAGTAGCAGATGCCCCAAAACAACTCTGCCATGGTCTCTGGTATAACACAGTTTTTATTCCTGGCCTTTCTATTTCCTTACTGCATGCCTCAGTTTCTCCATCTGACAATGACAATTATAAAATTTGCCCCTAAATTCCTTATTTAGTGGAGATAAATGAAATAATTCTTAACATGGCTTGAGCTCCTTGAGTAATAATGACCATGTATCCCAGATAACAGGACCCAGGAAGCCAAAATCAACTTAATCTAGAGCAATGAACCTGAAGGAACAAAGACAGCTTCAATGGTTCCATCAGTACTTCTTTTTCTTAAATATGTTTTTATTGATTTCAGAGAGATAAAAGGGAAAGGGAGAAAGAGAGAGAAACACTGATGAGAGAGAATCATCTACTGGCTATCTCCTGCATACCTCCTACTCTACTGGGAATCAAGACTGCAAGCTGGGCATATGCCCTCACTGGGAATCAAACCAGTGACTTCTTGGTGCATGGGACGATGGTCAATCAACTGAGCCACACCAGCCAGGGTTGTTCCATCAATATTTCATTCGCTCAACAATGTTTATTAAGTACTTCCTTTGTGCACTGTATGAACAGAACTGATACTCACTTAATTGTTTTCTAGTCTCATTCCACATCCATTGTCTGTGACTGATGGATAAGAGAAATGGACCACTCTATATGCCAATGTGAGCTGTGCTCATGGAAGATTCCATCTCTGCCTCTCTCTCTTTCCCACATGGGGAATGTGGAATAAAGCCAGTGACTAAGAAGCCAACAGAACACTGTGTCCAGCTCACCTGGGGATGCTAGTCAGGTAGGTCATGACATTCAGAAAGTCCTCATCTGAGATGTGTTTGAAGCCCACAAACTCTGGGAAAGTGATGATTGGGGCACCATCTTTCCCTCGGCCTCCTGCAACAAAAGTGAGTGATCAAGATGTTAGCACAATATTTTCATGTCACGCCTCTGCAGATAAAAGACTCTGACTAATATCAAGTCAGAAGATGTGTATTGGCTTCCCCTTTTCTATCTGTATTACTTCAGAGTAGAATGTGGGAAGGCTGACACTGAACTATTTTAAACAAGTCTCTCTTCTCCTTCATGCTTGCTCAATAGTATTATGAGAATTTATTTTTGAATCCGTTGAAGATAGTTACTGTGTGAAAGGTAATATTGATTTAATTATTTAACATAGGTAGAATAGTAAAGAACGTCAACACAAATACATAATACTTCTGTTCATTTTTGTAGCCACTAAATTAAAAAGTTAAAATGGTAGTTAAGAGAGTTAACTCTAAAATCAGTAACCTGGTTGAAATCTTACTTTGCCACTTAATTCCTATGTGATTTTAGGCAAGACACTTAACCAACATAGGATATATATATATATATATGTAATACTTGTATCTACCTCAAAAGGTGTTGTGAGAATTAAGTGAAAACATAAGAAAAACACCTTAGCAGAGTGCTTGTTGCATATAGGTACTCACTAAATAGTGACCATTATGGTTATTATTATTAATGAAGACACAATAAGCTGCCAGCACTTTGATAATTTATAAACAGGGATATAAGACATCCCTGTGAGATTAAAAATACAATTAACATTTAAATATTTAGCTCATTGGAGCAGAGGCTATCAGGTTAAACTGAATAGATTTCCCCATCTCCTAGCAACTAGATGTAGCCACATGACTAAATTCTAGCTTCATGGTTCCTAACTGTGTGTCAGGTACCCAGGGAACTGCAGTGAACTCACAGAGGTATTATGAATACTTTAAATTTTTAGGGGAAAAACAATAGTTGGCATCTGGCACGCGCTCTGCATGATATCAGCTTGGGGTAGTTCACAGGAAATCACACTAAATTCTTTTGAATAGCATTGTATCTTTGAGTAGATAGGTTTGAGGTGGCTGCTGGGATAAAAGAAAGTGCAGGATGAAAGTGAGTGTGGAACAGGAAGGTAGGCTCGTGATGTCTAGTTTGATTTCAAGGTTTGAGATCACTGTAGTTACCAAAGAATGAAATTCTTAGTATTATTTATAATTTTTTTTCAGACAGCTGTTAAGTTGTTAAAACGTGCAGATTTGGTTGTTTTAACTGTTTGATATTGGTTTTGGACAATACCAAACAGTTAAAAGAATATTGCTCCTGTGGCTGCCTCTCTCTCTTTCCCGGAGTTCTCCATCTCTCTCTTTATAAAAAATCTGCTGCATCACATCACCATCATGCCCCACATGTCAGACACGGCTGAGGACACCAGCTCTGAGATCACTACCAAGGACTTAAAGGAGAAGAAGAACGTTGTGAGGAGGCAGAGAATGGAAAAGATGCAGCTGCAAATGGGAACATTAATGAGAAACATGGGGAGCAGAAGGCTGACCATGAGGTAGACAAAGAAGAGAAAGAGGGAGGAGAGGTGGAGGAGGAAGAAAAAGGTGATGGCGAGGAAGAGGATGAAGATGAAGATGAGGAGGCTGAGGCAGCTACGGGCAAATGGGCAGCTGAGGATGATGAGGAAGACAATATTGACACCAAGAAGCAGAAGACTGATGAGGATGACTAGATAGCAAAAGAGGAAAAGTCAAACAACAACAAAAAAAGGCCTTCATGATTTATTTACCTTCCACGTACTGTCTCAGAATCTAAAGGTGGTCACCTTCGGAGAAAGTCCCTCAGCCTACCCATCCACCCACCTGGGGCACTGCCAACTGCAGATGGCATACACTTGCCACCACCCAACCAAAACCACAATGTGAATTTGCAACAGAGGAGAAAAGAACCAAAAACTTCCAACGCCTTGCTTTTTTTTCTTAAAAGTATTTTATAAAGGAACATTTGCTTGTATTTTTTATTTACATCTTATATTTTTGTACATATTGGTAGGGATCGGCCATTTTTAATGATCTGGGAATGACCAAACCAACCTTTGGAGCATTCTCTGTCCTACTTCTGACTTTACTTGTGGTGTGACCATGTTCATTATAACCTCAAAGGAAGAAAAAAAAACTTGTAGAAACCAAAAAACAACAACAACAACAAAAAACCACCAATCTTATTCTGAGCATTCAAGTAACTTTTTGTGTATATACTTAGCTGTAATATAAGTAGTTGCTTTGTATAGATAGTTTCAAAGGCCAAAGATAAAAAGGTTTCATTCCCCTCCCCACTTTTTTTATGAAGTTGCTGTTTTTGGTCATTTTTGGCTTGTTTGATGTATGTGTGAAACAATGTTGTCCAACAATAAATGGGAATTTTATTTTGCTGAAGTAGTTGTTATAACAAAAAACAAACAAAAAATTACTGAGATACAAAGGCACTGAGAACAGAGACAATGGGGAAACCTGTGCCCCAGCCACAGGGGTGAGCTTTGAGCACCTTCCAGGTTAAGCCCGTGGAGGGGAACTACATTGAGAGGAATAAATGGCTCCCAAGCATAGCCAACTGCTACAAATGATTGCATGTATTTCACATGTCTAAGAAACAGGTATCAGTGCAGGGTGTGGTTAGTGTGAATTGTGAGATTAACGTAAATGTGGGATCAATGAAGAAATTACAGAAATTGAGAGACTAAGAGAAACCAAGGGGGGCAGTCTATAGGATGGCTCCACCATTACATGAACCCACCTGCTGCTCTGAGTCCATGCCTGATAGGCATCTTTTGCTTACACTCTACATCTGCTTCAAGGGAGAGAATGCACTATTGAGCAAACATGATTATTTATATCACATAAAGAGAAAATCAGCAATGTGGTTTCACAAGTCTCTTGTGAGTTTTGTTTCTGTGAGTGAGTCTTGGGTTCTCAGAGATACATCACTAACAAATAAAATGTGTGAGATTTGTCCTTCTTCTCCAGGGAGTCCCTCTTTATTAATCCTGTATGCTTATTTGAAAGTTTACACAAAATACCAAGCTTTGACAAGGAGAGTGAGCTACCTTTTTATGGTGACTGAAACCAATTTAGATCAGGGTAGTATCAGCTTTCACCTAACATTCTTCCTCTTTTGCAGTTTCACAATCAAAGGAGGTTCCAGAGAAACGTAAGTTAAAGAATCTGCATTTCTAGGAAAGCTAAATTTAGACGCATTATAACACTGTATGAACTGTATAATCAATATTTGCCCAAAGAATGGCTAAACATTCCAAGGAACCAAAAAGTGAAGTCATTAAATAGTGTAATGACTTTGCTTTTTATCGTTAATTATGAATTAAAGCTATTCACACCTAAACGGAGAAAAGTAGGTGGAGTTTTCTTGTAGACTGGTTAACAGCAGCACTGAACACCAAAGAGAGGTCCACCACCACCTCCCCAGGTCAACTGAGGACACCTCTTGCTGTTGAATATTATTAGTCTTGACAGAAGCACTGAAGAAACAAAGCTGAGCCTCCCTACAGCATGGACAACCCACAACAAATCATTCAGTGCCACCTTGTGAGGAAACGTGGAAATACCAAAGGAAGAAAGTGCCCAAGTCCCATTTAAGGAAGATAAAGAAAACCAAATGCTTTGTAACTGAGTAAAACGATTACTTAAATAAACTTCACTCCTCCTAGCATAAATTTTACCTGATCTTTAAATGGCATGAAAAATTCATCATACAGAAGAGAATTTGGAATGCGGGGAAATCCTATAAAAAGAAGGCGAAGATCAACAATGGGAGAGACACAGAGGCAGTTACTGCTCTTTGCCTTTAAGTATCTATTTTCCTTTTCTCTTTCCCAAAAGATTTTTACTGGGAAAAATGGCCGCCTCACTCTCTGGAAGGCACTTTGGAAATCTCGGGGCCTAGGATACTAAATGATCTGTCCTACATAATCAAGAATTATCCCACATCCTATGTGATTTCTGAATGTCTTCCTAGAATCTCAATGTAGGTAGAAAATCCATTTATAGTGATCTGATTCTAGACTCTAATCTGCTTTACATATAATTACAAAGGTTTTTTATGTTTTTTTCCAGTTTTATTGAGATATAATTGACAACACTGTACTAGTGTAAGGTTCAACATAATAATTTGACATATGTATATATTACAATGTGATCACCACAAAAAGTTTAGTTAACATCCATAACCTCACATAGTTACAACTTTTTTCCTTGTGGTGAGACCTTAAGGTCTACTCTCTTAACAATTTTTAAACATACAGTACAGTATTGTTAACTAGTCATCATGTTGTACATTACATCTCCAGATCTTATAACAAAGTTTGTACCTTTTAACCACCTTCACTCCTTTCCCTCAGCTCCCAACCCCACCTCTGGCAATCGCCAATCTGTTTTCTGTTTTTATTGATTCAATTTTTTGTAATATATTAAAGTAAACATTGCTATGGGATTAAATATATCATGAATAAAAAGGTCAAACTTGTATTTGGAACATTCAATAGTAAACATTTTTTATACATTGTATCATTTAATCCTCAAAATTTCAATGATTCTATTCATTATTCAAAAGAGGAAACAGAGGCCTAGAGAAGAAAATTACCTAAGGTGATATAGCTAGTCAGTAGCAGAATCTAAATCCTTATTTAGGGCTGCTAGGTACCAGTTTGTTTCTCCTATTCTGCCTCTAAGAAATAAGAAAAGAAAGAAATGCCTCAATAATACTCAAAAGAGATCACTTTGGATCATTAAACATATAAGTAAATCATTCTCTGGACTCCTTCCCCAGATGAGCCATTGTGTAATTATATACTCACTAGAGGCCCAGTGCATGAAAATTCATGCCCTGAAGGGAGTTCCCTCAGCCCGGCCTTCCTTCCCCCTCTCACAGACCAGGAGCCCTCAGGGGCAGGAGGTAACCCAGTAATTAGGGGAAGGCGATGCCCCATCCAACCTCTGCCCCTGCCACAGCTGGCAGTGCATGCCTCAGCCAGCCCTGGTTACCTGAGCCTTGACTGCGCTGGGAGACTGGGCTGGGAAGCTGCCATTTGAGACTTGCCTGTGGCTTAGGCCAGCCACGGGCAGCTGAAGGGGCTGAGGGGAGTGGGTGCCACCATCTTATGGCGGTGGGTGCTGCCATCTTTGAGGGTAGGACAGTCAATTAGCATATTCTTCCTTATTGGCTATGGGTGCCATCATCTTTGCGATGGTGTGAGAGTTAATTAGCATATTCCCTCTTTATTAGATAAGATATACTGAGGCTTTAGAGTTTGGGTGTAAAGCTATAGGAATCCACCCTGCCCCACCCCATCATCCATTCCAGACCTGATGCACACTGGTGGCCAAGGGGCCTTCTGTGGTGCAAGGCCACAGCAGCAGTTGCCAGAAACCCAGATGCCAGGAGCCAATTCCAGCATGCATATGATAATTACAAGAGTTTTATCAAAAGGTTGATGAAACTTGGGGGCTCAACAAGGGCTGGGTCACATATGTAATTACCTGCTAGAGTAGCTAGAAGGCACTTCTCTCAAACCTGAAAATAGGATGATTTTCTGCTGCTTGATAGGTCAGGGCATCTTAATCCACAAGTTATTGCCTCCTGTTGGCCAAACACCTGAACATCTGTAGGCTATTCCCCAATCTGACAATGCTTCTGTACTACCCTTTGAAGTGTATATCTCCACCTTGCCTTAGGACAATTTGGTTAATAAAAACCACAGGGTCCTCCTTTCTTGATAAAAACTCTCAGCAAGGTGGGAATAGAAGGATCATACCTCAACATAATAAAAGCCATATATGATAAACCCGCAGCAAACAGCATACTCAATGGGCAAAAACTAAAACCATTTCCCCTAAGAACAGGAATAAGACAGGGATGCCCACTCTCACCTCTCCTGTTCGACATAGTACTGGAAGTATTAGCCATTGCAATTAGACAAGAAGGAGAAATAAAAGGCATCCAAATTGGAAAAGAAGTAAAGCTGTCCTTATTTGCAGATGACATGATACTGTACATAAAAAACCCGAAGGACTCCATCCAAAAACTAGTTAACTTAATAAATGAATTTGGCAATGTAGCAGGATACAAAATTAATGCCAAGAAATCTATGGCATTTCTATACACTAATAGTGAACTTACAGAAAGAGAGACTAAAAAAGCAATCCCATTTACCATTGCACCAAAAAAATTAAGATACCTAGAAATAAACCTAACTAAGGAGGTAAAAGACCTATATATAGAAAACTATAGGACACTGAAAAAAGAGATAGAGGAAGACATAAACAGATGGAAGAGCATACCATGCTCATAGATTGGGAGAATCAACATCATTAAAATGTCCATACTACCCAAAGCAATCTATAGATTCAATGCACTACCCATTAAAATACCAATGACATATTTCACAGACCTAGAAAGAACTCTTTAAAGATTCATCTGAACTAAGAAAAAAGACCACAAATAGCCACAGCAATCCTGAGAAAGAAGAAACAAGTAGGTGAGATCTCAATACCAGATTTCAAGCTATTTTACAAAGCCACTGTTATCAAAACAGCCTGGTACTTGCACAGGAACAGACATATAGACCAATGGAATAGAATAGAGAACCCAGATATCCACCCAAACCACTATGCTCAACTAATATTTGACAAAGGAGGCATGAACATACAATGGAGCCAAGCAGACTCTTCAATAAATGGTGTTGGGAAAATTGGACAGATACATGCAAAAAAATGAAACTGGACCATCAACTTACACCAAATACAAAAATAAACTCAAAATGGATACAGGACTTAAACATTAGACAGGAAACCATAAAAATACTAGAGGAATCCACAGGCAGCAAAATCTCAGACATACGCCGAAAGAACTTCTTCACTGATACTGCTCCAAGGGCAATGGAAGCTAAAGAAAAGATAAACAAATGGGACTACATCAAAATAAAAAGCTTTTGCACAGCAAAAGAAACTATCAACAAAACAACAAGAAAGCCCACTCTATGGGAGAATATATTTGCAAATGTTATCACTGATAAAAGTTTAATCTCTAACATCTACAGCCAACCTATACAACTTAATAAAAGGAAAATAAATGATCCAATAAAAAAATGGGCAACAGACCTAAATAGAACCTTTTTGAAAGACGATAGAAGGAAGGCTAAGAGACACATGAAAACATGCTCAAAGTCACTAATTATCCAAGAGATGCAAATCAAAATGACAATGTGATACCATCTCACACCTGTCAGAATGGCAATCATCAACAAATCAACAAATGACAAGTGTTGGCGAGAATGTGGAGAAAAAGGAACCCTTGTGCACTGTTGGTGGGAAACCAGACTGGTGGAGCCACTGTGGAGAACAGTATGGAGTTTTCTCAAAAAACTAAAAATGGAACTCCCATTTGACCCAGCAATCCCACTCTTAGAAATATATCCTAAGAAATTAGAAACACCAATGAGAAAGGATTTATTCACCCCTATGTTCATAGCAGCACAATTTACAATAGCTATGATCAGCCTAGGTGCCCATCAGCAGATGAGTGGATCAGAAAACTATGGTATATCTACACAATGGAATTCTATGCTGCCATTAAAAAAAGGAATTCTTACCATTTGCAGCAACCTGGATGGAGCTGGAGAACCTTATGCTAAGTGAAATAAGTCAGTCAATGAAGGAGACACACCACATGATCTCATTCATTTGTGGATAATAAAGAACATTATAAACTGATGAACAAAAGGATAGATACAGAGGCAGTAAAGCATCAAACAGACTGTCAAATTACAGCAGGAAGGTTAAGGAGAGGTGGGGTAGATAAGAGATCAACCAAAGGACTTGTATGCATGCATATAAGCATAACCAATGAACACAAGACACTGGGGGGTTGGGGTATGCCTGGCGGGTGGGGGGGGGCAATGGGGAGATATGTATACATGTAACACAATAAAAAATAAAAATTAAAAAAAAAGGTACAGGGTCCTGAGTCAAGGGAAGACTTTAGCTCCTTTAGTTGAAGCTCCTCTGACCCCCTGCCTCTTAAAACTATCTTTCATCTCTGGACTCCTACTTGATCTACACACAGCCTTTCTCCAGGTTATTGAACCCTTCTTAATGCTGGGACAAGAACCACAGCACCCAGAGACAGTTCCCATCCTGCCTTTAGTTCCGCACTATCTAGGCTCCCTATGGGAAGCTATGAGAGGGCTCCCTCAGGAGGGTGGTTGGGCACTCCCTCCGGGGCCAAGGCTGTGGTGCCCAGAGTGGGGATTCAACGATCAGACAGTCCAGCTTTATAGGATAGACCAGGAGGACTGGATAATTTTGATATGTTTCAGACTCTGTTCAAAGCACTGGTGAAGCAGGCAGAAATAAGAAACATGAACACCCTGTACTTACGTAGCCCCCAGTGACTATGTGAGTAGTGACCAATGTGGAGGAAAGACCAGGAAATTCACCAGGTATTCTGGACTGTATAAGATGTCCCTACCTAGGATACTATTCTGGGGTGGGAAACATACCTGAAAAACAAAGTTTAAATTTCCCTTAAACTCAGTAGAATGAGTTTAAAACAGATTAAATACAATTTAGGAAAAGAAAGAAATGTGACTTTTTTTACATCCCATGTTGTAGAGTAAAATCCACACTAACTACATATTCTTTCTACAATGTAACTAAGATGGCTTTGTTGCTTTTTTCAGATGAGCCACAAAAGATAAGGAAGTGCCCAAATGGTATGGCTCAGTGGTTGACTGTCAATCTATGAACCATAAGGTCATGGTTTGATTTCCACTCAGGGCACATGCCCAGGTTGTGGGCTCCATCCCCAGTGGGGGGCATGCAGGAGGCAGCCAATCAATGATTCTCTCTCATCATTGATGTTTCTCTCTCTCTCTCTCTCTCTCCCCCTCTCCCTTTCTCTCTGAAATCAATAAAAATATATATATTTTTTAAAAAAAGATAAGGGTTGTGACTTGTTACCTTATTCCTCTGGGATATGTGTTAAGGACATCTAATCTCACTATCCCATGCTTCTAAGTTTGGTCTAACTATATTTTAGAGTTTGGTATGTACTTCCAGTTTCAGTAATTAATATCATATCACCCTTCACTAAGTGAATAAGAAAAAATAATAATCTAGTGATGACAACTTTTTAACGCTGTGCCCAGGCTCAGAAAATTTCTAGCCTTTTATCAATACTAGCCTCTCTCTATTCCCAATCAAATGCTTAATTAAAAAAAACAACAACATATTAAAATAAGGATACAAGACAAATCTCTCAGAGAACAAACAACCTCAGCAATATTCACGAACCCTTAAAACCAAGACTCTCTTAAGGTTGGATCTTAGAAGAACATTATGGTGGCAGCTATTGTCAGTAATAATTTGTCCTCCTCAAAATCTTTTCAGCTCTGTTCTTTTACAACCTCAAAGAAATGTACTCTCTCGAGAAAAATCAAATTGCACCCAAAAGCTAAAGGAATGACATCCATGAAATTTGCCCCCCACTCTCCACATCCACCCCCAATGCAGCTGGATGGTCCCCCGTTCCTTCCATTCTTGGGGAGGCTTAAGGAATGACTGAGACTTGAATACAATGTTCACCAAGATTCAAAAGGCTGGGCCCTCCAAGCAGAACCCCCAATAAAACCTAGAAATACACATGAATTAGCCCCTTACCTGAAAGAATGGCAAATTGTCTGTGAAGTTGTTCAATTATATCCACTGCCAATAAGGGCCTGATTTCCTGCTGCATAATTTCATCTGCATAAATGAAATACAAATTAGGTTAAATCCTTGCATATTAAGAAGAGAAATTAAAAGGAAGAAAGCTCTACTACTAGGGAAATGTGGGACTTAAAATCAAGAGTTGGTTATGAACATGATTCTCCTGAAAACTATTCCTGCGAAGTATGCATGGGTCTGGGTTTTGAGTGGTTTGAAGCTGATACACATGAGCACAAAAACCCCTTTCTAGAGCTTCTCCCAAGGTTTTGGGAGGGATCAGTGTAAGGACCGGGCTCTGAAGTTTAAGCTTCAGTAGCTTCACGGTTAACCTGCTAATGGTCTCATTACTACTGAAGGTACTTAGGTGTCTGCTTCCTCCTTTGGGTCTGCACAAGGATATTTTTTAAAAATATATTTTGTTGATTATACAGAGAAGAAGGAAGAGAGATAAAGAGTTAGAAACATCGATCAGCCACCTCCTGCATGACCCCTACTGGGGATCAAGCTCGCAACCAAGGTACATGCCCTTGACCAGAATCTAACCTGGGACCTTGCAGTCCACGGCTGACACTCTATCCACTAGGCCAAACCAGTAGGGCCAGAAGGATATTTTGAACACAACTTAAGTTACCAAAATTCATCTCAAGCTGGGTCATAAAATCAGTCTAGATTTATGAAGGTTCTTTGATATTTTCTCTCTTCCTCCCTCCTTCCTTCCTTCCCTTCCTTCCTTTTTGCCTCCCTCATATTTGCCTCCATTTTTTCTTTCTTTCTGGAATATTTCAAGGGGCCTCTTCCCATGGCCACACATGTTTAAAGAGGCACTTCTTTATTTTGCTATTTAAAGATGAACCTTACTGAATAAAAGGTTATAGGTTTCCAAGACAAAAATTCAAATCTACAAATGTCCTCTAGCCCTATAATTTGTGTTCTATCCATTAGGGAAAGGATGAGTAGAGAGAGGAAAGACTCAGCTGAATCCCTTAGCCTGGGCTAGGAAGCGAAAGCCATTTTCATGCTCTCTCTGCCTGAGATATTATTATCCTCATGTAATTGTTTCCCAGGGAATCTCAAAGAATGAACTGGTTATTATTTCTACAACAGTTAAACATTTAGCTAGATTAAGGCACAAACCAAGTAGCCTGTGCACTAACCCTAAATAGGAATCCCTATCTATTCATCTGCAGTCAGGTTAATGCTGTGATATTGTAATGTTGACCATTCAGAGGTTATAATTGGGAAGCTCCTCCTAGAGCCGTGGTTTCTACTTCTCAGCTGTGGTGTAAAGGTTGAAGGAGATGATGCATATGAAGGTGTACACAGTAGGTATTCAGTAAATGCTGGTTATATGCATTGCTCTGGACATGTCTTTTTCATAATTGCTTTTTGAAAGTCATATAAGGGATTGGGCAAGTGCCAGATTAAATCCAAAGACCCTTCCTCAATGACTTCTACATCTTTTTTCTTTTTTTTGGAGGAAATGGGGTAAACTCAGGCCAGAGTTCCTTCAACCCAATATTCTTTCTACTCTGAATTCAGCAAAATTCAAGGAACTCCTACATTACTATTAATTTTGTGGGTGCAATACGGCATTGCCGTTATATTTTACACAAAGGGAGGGCCTTCTCTGTTAGATACATAAGGTAAAGTATTTAACAGAGAAAGTATATGAAGTCTGAGACTTGCTTAAAAGTGGCCCAGCATTCCTCTCTGCCAAAAATGTGCAGGGAGCAGGAGAGAAGAAAGCAGATAGACAAAATATGATAATCACTGAAGCTGGTTGATGGGTCCATGGGGTTCATTATATAATTCTCTCAGCTGTTTCAAACACAATTAAAGTATTATAACCACATAAAGAATTTAAGCACAAACAGGGCTTATGTAGCTAAAGAGTTTTTAGCTATAGAAAATAATCACCCAGTAGTCTACCAAAAAATAGAGATAGATTATTATTTTTCCAACATGAGGAAACATATTTAAGAGGCAATTATCCCAGAGAAAACTAAGTTCATAAATGCAATTTATTATTGTTACATCTCAATAGTTAAGGTGTGCTTTATATTAAACACTTTAAATTAAAGAAGATGTGAAGGGGACAACAGAACTAAGTAAGCCAACCATCCCTTGCCCCATTTTATTTTTTAATTATTTTTATTTTCATTAAAACATAATTAACATACATTATTATATTAGTTTCAGGTATACAACATAGTTATTCAACACTAGAGGCCTGGTGCACAAATTCATGCACAGGTAGGGTCTCTAGGCCTGGTCAGCAATCAGGGCCGATCAGGTTTCCTGCCTCCTGGCCTCCTCTCCTCCTCTTTTTCTCGCTCCCTCAGCGCTCCACCACTGCTGCTGCTCGTCGCCCGCTGTGTTCCTCGCAACCCCTGGTGGTCAGCACACATAATAGTGAGCGATTGAACTCATGGTCTCCCAGTCAAACTCCTGAGAGAATGATTTGCATATTAACCTTTTATTAAAGGATTAATATACCTAACAAAGTGATGACCATGCTAAATCTAGTAGCTATCTGTCATCATTTTAAAGATTATTGCAATATTATTGACTATATTCCCTATCCTGTAAATACCCATCTCATTTTTTTCTGTCCCTTCCTCTTTGATAACTATCAACTTGTTTTCTGTGTCTATGATTCTGTTTCTGTTTTGTTTTATTTATTTATTTGGGTTTTTATTTTAGACTCCACATATAAGTGAGTTCATACATATTTATCTTTTTCTGATTTACTTGACTTCACATAATACCCTCTAGGTCTATCCATGTTGTCATATATAGCAAGGTTTCATTCTTCTTTATCTGTATGTATAAAAGGCTGATACACTAAGTGTCCAACCATCTGACTGGTCACTATGACCAGCATTGACCACCGGAGAACACTCAATGCAAGAGCTGCCATGATGTGCATTAGCTGGCACCATGGACCTGGTGCCAACAAACCAACACTCGGCTCCCACAAAGTGGGACCCAGGCCCTGCCACCATCCTGGAGTGACACCCCACCAAATTGTAGCCAATGTTGCCAAGACCCCATGGTGCAAAATGTGGCCCACAGCCCAGCCCAACCCAGACACAATCACTGTGGACGTCATATAGCAACACCCGGCTTTCTCTCCCTAGCAATTAGCCTCCTTGCAGTTTCTTCAACCCAAGAACACAGGTGGAAACATTTCACACTTTAAACAAATGTCTTCGGAGCATTTTCCCAGGTCTCATGTCATTTGATCCTTACAGAAGTCCTGGAGTAAGTAGGGAGGAGACTCAGTAGAATTCTATTTTCATTAGCCAGAAAACAAAGATTTAGAAAGCTTAGAAACTTGACCAACTGAAAAGAAGTAAGAAATGGTGGACCTTGAAAATGACTTCAGGTTTTCTCACTGCACAGAATATAGGCAAACACTGCTGCAGTTAAATATTTTACCCTTTGTTCTCCCTGCGTGATCTACAATAATAATCTGCTTCATGTTGACATTTACTGCTGTGTTGCTGACAGTTACATGAAAGAGAAGTTGGAGTGCTTCACTGGACTGGAAAAAGTTTAGCTAAATCAGAAAGCAGGGCTACTTAAGCAAGTTTATTCTATATGTAAAAGGCTAAATTGACTACTTATTGACACATATTCCTTCTATACCCATTTTGTTGATTTCTTGAGGTCTTTTGTGGTTTCAGGTCTAATCGTGCATACGTGATACATGTAAAGGAGTTTTATGGTTTCAGGTATCATTGTGCATACGTGATACATATAAAGCTCTCACTGGCACCAGTCACATGCATGTTTTTGATCTGTCATTGTCAGTTGTGAATTTGGTTGACACTTCTATTATAAAGAAAGGGTGAATAGCAGTATTAAAATTTTTGAATTTCCTTTCAATGTGCACAAATTCATGCACCAGGCCACTAGTTGCTAAATAATATTCCATTGTATATATACCATATCTTCTTTATCCATTCATCTGTTGGTAGGCATCTAGATTATTTCCATACCTTGGCTATTACTAGTAATGCTGCAATAAACATAGGAATTCATACCTTTTCAAATTAGTGTTTGTTTTCTTCGAATAAATATCCAGAAGTAGAATTACTGGATCATGTGGCAGCTCTATTCTTAACATTTTGAGACATCTCCATCTGTTTCCCATAGTATCTGCACTAATTTACATTCCCACTAACAGTGCATAAGTTGATAGTTTCATTTGCTGTGTAAAAGCTTTTAGGTTTAATATTTTCCTATTTGTTTATTTTTCCTTTGTTTCCCTTGTTTGAGGAGATATATAAATAAGTAAATATTTATATATTTAAAAAAGAGCAACGTCAGAGATTACTGTCTATGTTTTCTTCTAGGAGTTTTATGGCTTCAGGTCTAACAACTAAATCATTAATCTATTTTGAATTTATTTTTGTATATGGTGCAAGAAAGTGGTCAATTTTTATTTTTTGCATATACCTGTCCAGTTTTGCCAACACTACTTATTAAAGAGACTGACTTTACCCCATTGCATACCCTTGCTTACTTTGTCATGTATTACTTGACCATATAAGCAAGAGTTTATTTCTGGGTTCTTTATTTTATTCCATTGATCAATATATCTATTTTTATGCCAGTGTCATACTGTTTTGATTACTGTAGCTTTGTAGTAGAGTTTGAAATCTGCGAGCATGATATCTCCCACTTCGTTTTCTCAAAATTTCTTTGTCTACTTGGGGTCTTTTGTGATTTCAAATAAATTTTAAGATTCCATTGTTTTAATTCTGAGAAGAATGCCATTGGTATTTTAATAGGGATTGTATTGAATCTGCATATTACTTAAGGTAGTAAGGAAGTTTTAACAATATTAATCCTTTCAATCCATGAGCAAGGTATAGCCTTCCATTTATTTATATCTTCAATATTTTATAATTTTCAGACTACAGGACTTTTACATCTTTGATTAAATTTATTCATAGGTATTTTATATTTTTTGATACAATTGAAATGAGAGTGTTTTCTTGATTTCTTTTTCTGATCGTCTGTCATTGGTATATGAAACAACAGATTTCTGTATATTGATTCCATATCCTGCAACATTACTGAAGTCATTTGTCAGTTCTAATAGTTTTTTTGGTGTTGTCTTTAGGGTTTTCTATAGTTGGTGTCATGTCATGTGCAAATAATGAGAGTTTTGCTTCTTCCTTCCCAGTTTGGATGTCTTATTTCTTTGTCTTACCTGATAATTGTGACTAGGGCTTCCAGTACTATGTTGAATAGAAGTGGTGATAGTAAGCATCTTTATCTTATCCTAATCTTAGAGGAAAGGCTTTTAGCTTTTCACCATTGAGTATGATGTTAGCTATGGGTTTGTCATATATGGCCTTTACTACTTATAAAGATATGTTCCTTCTATATCCATTTTGTTGAGAGTTTTTATCACAAAGAGATATTGAATTTTGTCAAATGTTTTTCTGCATCTGTTGGTTTTTATAATGATCATATGGTTTTTATCCTTTATTTTGTTAATGTGATATATTGTATTGATTGATTGATGAATGTTGACCCATATTTGCTTTCCTGGGATGAATCATCTTGGTCATGGTGTCTAAATTTTTTAATGTACTGTTGAATTCAGTTTGCTAATATGTTGTTGAGAATTTTTGCATCTATGTTCATCAAGGATAGTGCCCTGTAATTTTCTTTTTTTGTAATGTCTTTATCTAGTTTTGGTATCTGGATAATGCTGCCTTCAGAAAATGACTATCTTAAAGTAAAAAAATCATCAGGTCAAAGCATCATTAGTCAAGGACCACTGAATAATTATGTGCACTATGTCCACAAAGTAAGATTTAAAAGTATAATATTAAGGATATAAAAATGTGGTGGGATTGCAGCTACATTAAAAAAAGAAGAAAGTATGTGGTGTGTTTATGTACATGCATGCAGGCATATGAAAAAGGAATACATGAAATAGTTGTTTTAGAGTAATGGAATCATACTGTAGTTATCCCTTTTAGTTCACATAGACAAAAGCATGCTCTGATAGCCTTTATTTTTAATGATAACAGGACTTTATTGAAGTATAATTTATATGCAGTACAATGCACAGATCTTAAGCGTATAGTTTGATGAATTTTAACAAATATCTACATGATGTAACCATCACACAGATCAAGATATGGAACATTTTCATCAACCTAAAAGTTTCCTTGTGACCCCTGCTCCAGGCCCCACATTTTTGAAAGCTCCACATATCACAACCCTCCCTTCCCTAAAAAGATGAGTTAAAGACCACATGCATGCCTCTGTTACTCATAATCCAGACCTCAGTGCTGGCACACCACATCATAACTCTAAGCATCTACTGTCTTAACAGCACTGGTTCCCCAGGGAAATACTTCACATCTCTTGGTCTATATCATCAAAAGAAAAGATGACTGTATCCAAATGCTACGAAGGTTTCCGAGCCATGCCATTGCTGTTATCAGGGACCAACACTGCTTCAGAATGCTGGGAGGATGTGAACGGTGAGGATTTGAGCAGTGGGAGTGCTTAGTAAGAGAAAAGACAAATGAATTAATTTGTTGAATTCCTCCTCTCATGTGGCATTAATGTTTAGATTTTTACAAATGAAAGATCATGTCCAGTACTTCCAAGCATCAACGTTCTTATTTTCCTTTCAATTTGTTATGCAAACATCAAATTTTGAACTCCTTGAACACAATTACATTTGACTTAGATCACATTTACTTTAGATCATTGCTCTCAACAGAGCTCAAATTATGTGAAAATCTCAATGTTAATAATATAGTGCTTTTGCTGAGATGAAGGCAAAAAAATACTTTATGGATTAATTAATGACAGATTGTGCATATCGTTATTGCTAATCCCAATTTTACCAGCTAATCAACTTGACACTCAGACACACAATAATTCAATTTAGTCATCTTTGCTCTTTTCTGATTTTTAGTCATATATAAACCATATCTTTAAACCTATTTTAATGTTGTTCTCATTTTTGTAGGCAGTTAGACAGACATGAGCAGAGCATAGATGGTGGGTCAGGTACAAAAGGTCATTAGGATGGAAAGCCCCAGGTTTCTAGCAATGAACAATCAATTGTAGGGTAGGCCCTCACGCCCAAGATGACGCTTTAATCTTTGGTAAATCACTGGTCATGCAGTTTGGATCTCCTGGCCTTTCTTCCCTAAAGATAACATCTATGTCTCAAAATGTATGTCAGCTCCAGGCCCAGAAAGCAACAAAAGGAGCCTCAGGACCAGCTGCATTGAATAATGGCAGTGCAGGCCAATCAGTGAAGACCACAACCCTGAAAGGAAAACTGTTGAATATTCTACTGAGATGCTCCCCTGAGAGCTCCCCTAAAATGCCCACCCTTAAAATACTTAGGACGGAGGACCCAGTGTGCTCTCCCTCCTGGGAACACACCAGTGCTTTTCTTTCCCTTCCAACTCCCCTTCCCTACTGCTGGCACCTTTACCATTAGCTTCCTCACTCCCAAGCTCCAAGGGTCCTTCCTTTACCTCTGTAACTTGTTTCCTAAGCCCATTAATTGTAGCAATTACTTCTGTCTCTGATTTACCAAATAAATATTCTCTTACAGTTTGGGCTTTGGCTCTGAATTCTTTCCTAGCCGAACCCAAGTACCAATGAGGTTGCTGAACCCTGGTTTGGTCTGACCCCATTGGTCAGACACCTGGTGCCTTTCCCATGGCCTACAACATTATGAGGGTATATTTGTCAAGGTAAGAAGATAGAATATATTTTATTGAACTGTGGCATGTGGGCCTCCATTTGTACTCCTGCCCCAGGCTCTGCAAATGCCTGTTTAGAATTGCTTTGAGAACTGATGAAACATTCCTAAGTATAATGTTTTTGAATACTTATTCAAGTCCCCTTTCTCCTTTTTTGTTTCCATTACAGGAAAAGTTGATACATTTAAAGGTTCATAATTTCTACTGACATTTTACTTTGTACCCTTGTGTAAGACAAACACTACAGAGGTGGAAATTTCTAGGCAAAGAGTTTCATTAGCAACATTCTCCTGTAGCCCTTCAGAACTATTGAAGAAGTGCAACCAGCTCTGGTACCTGGGCTATCCTATATAATAAAGAGGTAATATGCAAATTGATCATCATGCCCTTGCCCAAGATGGTTGTCCCCATTTGGTCACAAGATGGCTGCCCCCATGTGATCACAAAATGACCAGTAGGGGAGGGCAGTTGGGGTGACTAGGCCTGCAGGGGAGGGCAGCTCAGGGTGATCTGGCCAGCAAGGAGAGAAGCTGGGGCAATTGGGTTGGCAGGAGAGCAGTTAGGCATCAATCAGGCTGGCAGGGGAGTGGTTAGGGGGTGATCAGGCAGGCAGGAAAGTGGTTGGGAGCAGCAGTCCCAGAATGTGAGAGGGATCGGGCCTAAATCGGCAGTTGGACATCCCCTGAGAGGTCCCAGATTGGAGAGGGTGCAGGCTGGGCTGAGCGACACCCCCTCCAGTGCACAAATTTTGTGCACCAGGTCTCTAGTTCTGAATAAAAGGCAATCAACAAATTCTCTGAGGGAAATTAAGAAATTTTATGAAAATATCAAATTCCTCCTTTCCATAAAGCCCTCAAGTTTTTTTTTATAAATATATTTTATTGATTTTTTTACAGAGAGGAAGGGAGAGGGATAGAGAGTTAGAAACATCAATGAGAGAGAGACATCGATCAGCTGCCTCTTGCACACCCCCTACTGGAGGTGTGCCCGCAACCAAGGTACATACCCTTGATCAGAATTGAACCTGGGACCTTTCAGTCCACAGGCCAATGCTCTATCCACTGAGCCAAACCGGTTTCAGCAAGCCCTCAAGTTTTAGCACTAGATTTCAAAGTGCCTCCACCAGCATTTTTATCAATACTCCCCCAGAGCAGTGCTTCTCAAATGAAAATGAATATTTAAGTCATCTGGGTTTTAAATGCAACTTCTGATTTCCCATAGAGGCTTGGGTAGGGGGCCTTTCCAAGAAACCCTCCTGAGGCTGCGGCTACAGAGAAGCCAACACATATGAACTCCAAGGCCTCAGGCTATACTTGGTCCTTTCCTGTTGCTTATGAAAATGCAACTCAAGAGCGGGAGAAAGGTTTTATTTGGGTGGTCCCAGTCTGCTTCTATTATCATTCAATAAAAATAATCATCCAGATGTATCCAAGGTATTCTTAAAACTGAGGCCTAACATTTGACCAAACATTTTTTTCTGTGTTATTTTTGGAGTCTGCACCCTGGGAAACAAATTAACCCTGGCTCGAGCACCTGCTCAGTTGTCCACCCAGCATACCTCAAGCCCTATCTCAGTGTGGGCACCTTAATGCCTATATTATCTCATGCTTAGCCCACTTCCAGCCTTGGATTCAATCAAATCTATCAACTGGAAGCAGTGTCTTAGGTAGAACATGAAGAGATGAGAAGACTTGATATTGTTCATGGGGAAACAGCACCAGATATTACTGGCAGAGTTAGACCTCAGTCCTTGAGTTTGGCAGTGAAAGTATTTGAAAAGCCAGAGAGGAAGAAGTGAGCCAGTAGGGCTGTGTGGACTCAGGAAAAAGAAGATGCCCTTAGAACTTGAGCGCGCGCAAGCTGGGTCCTTCATATTGAGGGTTTTCAGGGTCATGGTCTCTACCGATTGGTCAATCTAATGACTGTGTTATCAGTGGGGAGCCTCCGTGTCCCACCAGTTGTGAGAAGAAGTGGGCTTCTTGTGATGTCATGAGAAAAGGAATTTTCTAAGACTGAGAAAGTAAATTTTCTAAGACTGGCACAGAAGAATAAGGTATTATAGAAAGCTTTATTTCTGTGGAATTAAACCCCTGAGTTTCCAAGGTCCCATTTCCCTCCACCCGCCAAGGAAAAAGTCCTGTTTTGCTTTCAGCAGAGCTAGGATTATAGCTGTTGCCCAGAGTTTCTATTCCATGTTGGAGCACAGTCTAGAATCAGGCTAGCTTAGTTTGTGTTCCTAGCTATACTCTATCAACTCATTGTGGGTGGGGTCTGCATCAGTCCATTGTGTGGGGACTTCTAGGAACATGGAAGAATGTAGGGAAACAGGAGCAAAACCAGAAGAACAAGAATGAGATAATTCCTTTGTCTGGGGATTTTAACCTTCTAAGATTCTGGTTGCTTGCAGTGGCCCCACCCACCAGGGCTGACCTGCAGACTCTGAGCGAGGGATGAATAGATTACTCTGACACACGTTTCTGTGAAAGAGAAGGCAAAGGGGCGGTTTTGCTTTAGGAACAAAGCAGCCTCGATTGCTTGCTTCCTTAGGCTTTTATTGTAACAACAGCTTGAATTAAAATTAACCTCTAGATACAATTAGCAGGGTAAGTATCTTTGAGAAAGCACATGCTTCTACCAGGTCGGATTTGAAGACTAAACATAGAGATTCCAGTAAAACACCCGGGGGCTCAGACTTGTTTGGAAAAGTTAAGGTAGGGGCTGCCATCTTCAGCAAGGTCCCCCCAGAGGCCCCTGACCTTTAGGAGAATCCTCCTTACACACTTTCCAACCAAGTCCCATGATTCCCCACAGCCAATGAACCTCTGTTCCAGGTTAGATGGATAGGCTCCTTCCCTATGTCACCCAACTTTACTGTGCATGCCCTCATCTTCCCTTTTGTCTGGTCCCTTCCCCCAGTGATGTGCAGGGAATGGACCAGTGTTTCCCAGGGGAGGGTGAAGTTGCAGCTTCCTGGCAAAGCTGCCCAGATGGCCATGCATATATTGTCTGGCCTCCCTTTGGCTCCTTTTCTATTATTAATAACTAGCTAATTACAATGGTAACAATTGCAGCTGGTCCTGATGTCAGCCATGGTGTAGCTTCATCTGTTTTTGCTACTTTTCTGGGTCTGGAGCTAAAATACAACTGAGACCTAGATGTTATCTCTAGTTGGACCAAAACTCTGACTCTGCATTCAGCACACCCAGGGCTTTGTTCCTAAGATTACTTGATGTGGGTCAGAACCTTATTTCCCTGAGGGCTTAATGCTTAAGGGAGAGGATGTGCACGGGCCCCCTTGTTGCTCCTCTAAGGGGATATATACCACATGACTAGTGATATGGTAGGGGTGTAAAGTTACCCTGGGGGTGAGGGCCCACCCGACAATACTTGTTTTCCCAGTTTTTCCCCTAGCTAGGCACCTGGGGCTTTCTGCCCTGGTGACCTTCTGTACCTGGCCTATCATTCCTATTCTGCTCATGTCTGTCTAATTTCCTACTATATCAACATGACTAATGATCACAGAACAGGGCATTTTTCCAAAAGTTTCATTTCTTTTTAAAGCACCTTATAGAAAAAAAATATCTTAACATAAACTCATCAGCATTTTAGACATTTTAGCAATAAGATGGATATCAATTTTATTTTTGTTTTAAAAAAAGACTCCAGAGCCCTGGCTGATTTGGCTCAGTGGTCAAAGAGTCAGCCCACAAACCAAAGGATTAGGGTTTTGAATCTAGTCAAGGGCACAATCAGGTTCCTAGGCCTTGTAGGGGGCATGTGCATGGGAGGCAATGTTTCCCCTGCTCCCCCTTCCACTTTCTCTAGAAATCAATGGACAAATATCCGTGGGTGAGGATTAAAAAAAAAAAGCCCTGGACACTTTGACCTAACATTCCTTCCTTCCTCTCTCATTAATTCATTCAGATACTATAAAAATAACTGTACTTCAACCAAGCTCTGCCACTGACCAGCCCCTCCACCTTCAAGTTCTTCCTATATGAAATGGGAATAGATACTAATTAATAGTATTGCTTTAGAGGGATGTTGTGAGGATTAATATACCATTTTTTGAGCACTTACTACCTACTAGGTGCTATGCTATAAGGTTTACATGCATTACCCAATTTAATTTAAAATAACATGTGGAATCTGTTTGAATGAAATAGACTCAATTCAAATAGAAGCCAATTAAATTTATCATTCAGTTCTTTGAGCCATGATCTCAACGATACAATAGATTTTTTTCAAACACCCAAGTTATTGCCATGCATTGGTGTTTTGCTTTGAAATTCTGCTCACAAATGCCCCACTGACATCTTACTTCTTTCTCTTATATTTTGAAGTAACTCTGATAAAACTTGTGAGTTTAGAAAAACCCAGGAGCAGGACAGAGATTATAGGTTGGTGTGCAGTATATGATAAACAGTGGCATTTCAAGTGGGGTCCAGGGAGATTACTTAACAAAGGGAATTGTGTCAATCTGTTGGCCATAACAGGCCATCAAGTGCAGTGATTAAGAGCGTGACCTCTAGTGCCACAATGCCTGAGTTCAAATGCTGACTGCCATTTACAGCAGAATTAGTTACCTCAAGCAAGTTGCTTAACTTCCCTGTGCCTTAATGTCCTGATCTGAAAATAGGGGAAATTATGATATATCCACCTAGTATGGTTATTGTAAAAATTGAGTTAATACAGCTAAAAAAGTTTTTAAAAATTCATAGTATATGGTGAGTGCCATGTAAACATTTAATTAATTCACGCCTAATGCCTTGGCAGGGCCAGACCAAATGATTTTGCGGGCCTTATACGGCCCGCTGTCGGACATTCCCCAACCCTGTAATCTAAGCCATCAAGGTGTGGTCATTTGTTACAGCAGCCCTAGGAAACTAAAACAATAGGCATAGACAAAGAACAGACAACTCACAGAACAAATAACAGTCAAGGAATATATACATGTAAGATGTTTAACCTCACAAACAAATATAAATTAAAACAGAATGGATCTTTTCTGCCTGATGAATTGGCAGTTATTCTAAAGATAAATAGCATATAGAGTTGGCAAAAGTATAGGCAAATTCTCTATAAGTAAAAGTATCAATAGGCACTTGTTAAAACAGTTGATTAATTTGGGAATATCTGTCAAAATGTTAAATATGCAGTCTTTAGCCAAAAAATTTCATGCCTAGAAATTTAATATACAGAAATATTAACACAAATTCAAAGTAATTGGCTACTATGGTGTTTTTTACAGTATTATTCTTCCAGTGCAAATGTCCATTAATAGGGGATCGATTAAATAAATTATGATACAGCCATACAATAAAATACTATGTAACCATTAAATATAATCTGATAGATCTATATGTACTAACAGGTAAGGAAATTCAAAATATGCTAAGTTTTTTTAAAACAGAAAGCTAGAGTGCAGAACATTATCATTTACGTGAAATTTACATATCTATCCCATCTAATAAAAGAATAATATGCAAATTGATCATACCTCCGCTACACCCACAAGCCATGCCCACCAGCCAATCAGGAGCGAGTATGCAAATTAACTCAACCAAGATGGCTGTGACCATGAAGCGAGCAGGAGGCTTGGGTTTCCCTGGCAATGGAGGAAGCCAAGCTTCCCCTCACACCGTGGCTGGCCCTGGACTCTACTCAAGGCTATAAAATTTCAATTTTAGAAGATAAACAAATCCCAACAAAAATGGCGGCAGCCATGGTGTGAGCAGGAGACTTGGGTTTCCCCAGTGATGGAGGAAGCCAAGTTCCTGGACTGCCCTGGCCTCCGCTAAAGACTACAAAGTTTCAATTATAGAAGATAAATAAATCCCAGATCCCAGGGCCTCCACTTGGGTTGCCAGGGGAGACCATCTCATTTAGGCCACCCTATGCCCCAAGGGAACCCCCACCCTGATCCAGGACACCCTCAGGGCAAACCAGCTGGCCCCCACTCATGCACCAAACTTCTATCCTATTAATAAAGAGGGAATATGCTAACTGACCATCACTCCATCACAAAAAATGGCTGCACCCACAGCTGAGGCCAAGTTCCCATAAGGAGTCTTAACAAGCAATAAGCAGGGACCTGAGGCTATGACCTCCCCACCCTTGTGGGGGTTGACAGGGGACCTCAGGCCATGTCCCCCACCCGGTAGGACTTGACAGGGGACCTCAAGGTACGCTTCCTGTCCTGGTGCTGGGCTAGGGTACCTCAGGCTGCTCCCCCCACACCAGTGCCAGGCCTGGGGATATCAGGCTGAGCCCCACACCCAGCAGGGTTTGACAGAGGATCTCAGGCCATGTCCCCCACCTGGTGGGGCTTGAAGGAGGACCTCAAGGCACATCCCTTGCCCCTGTCTGGGCTTGTGGACCTCAGATCATGCCCCGCATCTGGCACTGGGCCAGAGGACCTGAGGCTACTCCCCCTGCCCAGCAGACCTTGACAAGGGTGAAACTGGCCAGGTCTGGATCAAGCCCAATGGGAGAGGGCCAGCTGGGTCTGGGTCTCATGCAATTTTGAGGTGCATGTGGGTAGGCAGGGAATTGGATCCTGTGGTGAGCCCCAGATTCTGACAGGAGGAAGGTTTTCATATACATTTTACTAATTTTCTTTCATCTCTGATACTTCTATTATAGAAAAAGTACAAATAGCAATATTAAATTATTTCCTCTAGTTAACCACTTTTAATGTGCATGAATTTCGTGCACCGGGTACTAGTCCTATCTAATAAAAGAGTAATATGCAGATTGACCATCACTCCAACACACAAGATGGCTGCACCAATGTGGACACAAGATGGCCATCAGGGGAGGGCAATTGGGAAGGATCAGGCCAGCAGAGTAGGGCAGTTGTGAGTGATTAAGCCTACAGGAGAGGGCAGTTAGGGGTGACCAGGCTGGCAGAGGAGGGAAGTTGGGGGCAACCAAGCCTACAGGAAAGAACAGTTAAGGGGGGACACAGGCCTGAAGGGGATAGCAGTTAGAGGTGTCCAGGCCTGCAGGGGAGGGCAGTTAGGGGCAATCAGGCTGGCAGGGGAGCAGTTAGGCATCAATCAGGCTGGCAGAGGAGTGGTTAGGGGGTGATCAGGCTGGCAGGCAGAAGCTGTTAAGGGCAATTAGGAAGACAGGCAGGCGAGCAATTGGGAGCCAGCAATCCTGAATTGTGAGAGGGATGTCTGACTTCCCTCGAGGAGTCTCAGATTGGTGAGAGTGCAGGCTGGGCTGGGGGACACCCCCCCTCCCATGCGCTGAGCCTCTAAAATATATATATATATATATAATCCTACTGGTAATATGCAGATAGACAGAACAGCAGAACAACTCAATTGAAAAACCAGTCCCTGTGACATGTGTTGACCACCAGGGGTCGCACATGGAACATGGCAGGCATAGGCAGCAAGTGACAGAGCATGGAATATGACAGGCGCTGGCTGCAGCAGGATTGTGAAGCAGGTGAGTGGGGCACCAGATCAAGGCGGGGCCCTGGTCACTGTCATCAGAGCAAGCCTCTGGTGGTTACTGAAAATTCTTTGCTCCCACGCACCACAGTCCCGCCCAGCACTTGCATCCACTGCTGGCGCTGGCCCCACTTGCACCCACTGCCAATGCCAGAACAGCTGCTCACACCCGCAGCTGGCTCCTAGCACCGGCCCTGATCCCTTGGCACCATCAGTGGGTGCAAGGGGCAACTTCCAGCCCCAATTGCCCCTCAGAGCTTCTCTACCTCCCCCTGCTCCTGTGGGGCGATCAGGGCTGGCAGCTGCCTCTCGCACCTGCTGCTGGCACCGGCCTCAATCACTCTGTGCCATCAGCGGGTATAAGCAGGGATGGTACCGTCAGTGTATGGGAGTGGCAGTAGCGGGAGCAGGGCTGCTGGCAGACAAGGGACCGGGGACCATGGCGGGAGGTGCATGGAGGATGAGCCGAGACCCGCCCCTGTGCCCATTGCAGCCTCATAGCCCACAGTTCCTTTCAAGGTGCATGAATTTGTGCACTGGGCCCCTAGTCTATAATAATAAAAGTGTGGTATGCAAATAGACCAAATGGCCAAACAGCGGAATTACCATCCAGACAACCTTCCAGATGACCATGCTATGACACACCCTGGCACCAGGCCAGCCAAGGTGGGTGCGATATGATTGGTCACGGGGCCCTGCCATTGACCCACGATCACCCCACAGAGGGAGACCCAGGCCACCCTCTGTGGCTGGTAGGGCAAGTGCAGAGGGAGTTCTGCGATTGCCCCAAAGAGGGAGGGCCAGGTCACCCTCTGCATGGCAATTGATTGCAGAGCCTCATGATTGATCACCCCACAGAGAGAGGCCAAGGCCAGCCAAGCGATCACACCCCATGCCTGTTCCCCCCAGAGGGAGGCGACTGGTGGCAGGGGAGGGGGCACAGCACCGCACAGATGGCAAGCAGTGGCAGCGGCGGGGGCAGGGCCAATGGCTGGTAGCTAGGGGAAGGAAAGTTCTGATAGGCCCTGATCACCGGCCAGGCCTAGGGACCCTACCCGAGGGGTCCTGGATTGTGAGAGGGCACAGGCTGGGCTGAGGGACACCCCTCCCCATGCAGGAATTTCATGCACGAGGCCTCTAGTACATACATAAGAGAAGGACTTATTTGAATTTTTGCAATGATTAATTGGGGCAGAGATAGCTAACTGCCCATCAAAAACTCACAGTTCCAGCCCTGGCTGGCTTGGCTCAGTGGATAGAGCGTTGGCCTGCGGACTGGAAGGTCCCGGGTTCAGTTCCGGCCAAGGCACATGCCGGGGTTGCAGGCTCGATCCCCAGTGAGGGGTGTGCAGGAGGCAGCCAATCAATGATTGTCTCTCATCATTGATGTTTCTATCTCTCCTTCCTTATCCCTTCCTCTCTAAAATCAATAAAGAAATATATTTTTAAAAAAACAACAACAACTCACAGTTCCTCTCCTATACAATAGAATTACCACTGGCAGGTGACTGCCTAGCAGGGACTCCATCTCCCTCACACACACCCTATCTCCTGTGACTAGTGATTGTCAATGGGAAATGAATAAAAATGATGTGTTACTTTTGAATCAGGGTTCTTAAGAGATGGGTGTGTCTTGAGCACTGTCTCTTTCCCTCCTGCAGCTGCAAGGTGACAATTCTGAAACTAGAGTACCGCAGACCCACAAAATAGAAGTGGGTAGGGTCCCTGAAACACTGAGGAAAATGGCCCTCTGACCATGGGACAGTATATTCAAGTGCATTAATTCACTGAAATTTAGGATTGCTGCAGCAGTTGTGTTACCCTACCATACAGTCATGAACTTACTTTATAATATTATTTTAAACACACTTTGTTCATTCTTTTTAAAAATAAACAGGGGATAGTCAGTGAAAAAACAAACCTCCACTGCTGACTCTCCCTGGCCCCCCAAAATTAAATGAAATATGGGTCTTGGTTAACACACATCTCAATCAGTGTGTTATCTCTTGCATTTCATTCCCTTAATCCCAAGATAGCAGTATTATGCCAAGAAGTTGACTAACAGCATCCTATAAATATATACGATTGCAGTACTGTCAGAAAGGCCACTTACACATTCATAAAACTTGCATTAAGATACTCAGACTTCCACTACTCTCTTGAGTCACAAACAGAATACAATGATTGACAGTTGAATCTTTCACAACCTTTTATAGTGGGGAGAAAAAGAAAAGCAACAATAGTATATGTAATGCAGTGAGTTTAGGATTCAGAAATTCTTCATATTCTTCTTTCAAATTACTTCCTGTCCTTACTATTAACAAAGCTGTAAAGCTCTTATGATTTAACTTTAGGGAAATTAAGACCATAATTTATACCTGAAGTCAAGCCCTGTAAAGTTTTAAGCACATGCACTGGCGAGCACCTATGTAGGTATTTTAAGCGTGGAAAGCAAAATCTGATTAACAAGTTGTTCTCTCTTAAGTAGCAAATACCTATAGCCCTTGCCTTTGAGAATATAATTATATGGTATGAAATGTAGTATAAACATGAATCATGTCTCAAATAGAAAGTATATAGCAGCAACACACGGACACAGACCATAGTGTGGTGAAGGCTGGGCAGGGGCAGCGGCTGGGTAGAGGGGGGTAAAGCCGTGTGCAGGGGGGAAAGGGGATGTCAACCACAAAAATATTTTTTTAAAGAAAGTATGTGGCAAGAATGGTTAATTTATTTTAAAAGCACATTTCTCCATTCAATCATTCTTTTTTCTTGAAGAAATAGGTTCCAAGAATAAAGTAAGAGTAATGAGGACAAAAACATTAGCTTTAATCACTTTTCCTAGCCTGTGATCCAGGGCAGGGGTGGGGGTGGTAGGGCAGGGAGGAGAATAAATTATTAACATTTCCAGGGCAAAGAAAAAGTGAGAGTATATTAATAAGCCCATCTGTAAAAGCAGCAGTCTTAGAAACAAAAAGTCGTTGCTTCAGCTCTTAGAGCATCGGCTTCCAAATACATGTACAGCAGACTTAGAAATGTGTTTCTTCTCGCGCAGCCCACTGCAGGGAAGTGTTTTCTCCTTTTTCTATTCTTAAACCACCAGGCTGTTACCAGCTCATATGTCTAACAGGAAGCCTTAGCATTTCAGACTTAACATTTCTCTTCAGATTTCACATTTTCTTCTGGAACATGTATTTTGTAATCTAAATTTTTATTTCCATTTTATAACAGGAATATATGCTAGAATGTCGTTTTTTTAATGTAAAAATAAAACAAAAGTAAGAAAAGTAAAACTCCCTATCATTCCTTCCTCCAAAATTAAAGTTATGTCAATGTCTATAGAATAGTCAATATGTATAAAGATATATATGCTTTTGAAATTGATTCACTTACATATTTCATCTTATAGACTGATTTTTCCAGAATATCTCTTTTTATTAAAAATTTTCAATAAATGACCATCTACAAAATTGTTAATAACTTTAAAAAAATAATAGTTTTTTAAAGTACTTTTTAAACTTAAGAAACTAGAGGCAATATTGCAAAGTAAAATTTTTTAATGTAAAATTTGTTAAACTATTGTTCCATTAAGAATAAAGCTAAATAAAAAAATGTACATAAAAGAAAAGCATTATTGCTCTCACAGTACCTTTTGTTGCCATACATTCTAGCCTAGTGCAGCTTTCTAGGAAATGGTGGTAAGCCCTCATCTCTGCTTCTGTTATCCGCACTGAGGTGTAAGGTAAGTGTCTCGGGTCCTGCGGCCCACACTTCTTACACCAGGAAGCCATTGGATTCCAGGGGATGGTGCCAGAGGCACTCTCCCTCCATTCCTCTCAGCACTGCACTCACACAGATACGGTCAATCCTTTCTCCTGGCTAATCTCTCTCAAATTCACTCAAGGTCATTTCGTTGCTAAGAGTTGATCCTTTGGATTACAGGCCCAACAGATTACCAGATTTCCTCCTTCAGAAATAAAAGGGAAACTGGGGGATGACGATGTTGGGATAGAGAGAGAAATCCTAAAGTCCATGAGAATAAGAATTTCTTTTTTTTTTTAGAGGGATCACATCATGAGACATACAGCAGGATACTGGATATATAAAATAAAATAATAGACAGGGATACATTTTTTTATAGAATCCTCTGAAGAAAATTTATTCCAGGCCACAATTCTCCCCTCTTTCTCTTCCAACCTCTCCAGGCAGCCAAGGAATACAATCCAGAGAATTAACAATGTAGCCAACAGAAATCACTGTCTAGGCAACACCAATATGTTGTACTATCTGTACAATACGGTTTAGCACAATGGTAAATGTTCAAATCCTAAAATGGGATGCAGAGTACCTCCTGAACTACTTCTAGATCAGGTGCAAATATATTATCATGACTGTAGTAAAGGAAGTTCTTCGATCTGACCACAAATTTTCCCCAACTTACTACCTCTTGGGGAAAAGTGAGTTCACCTTTCAGAACTATGCTGTGCAGAATGTGGTATATTCAGAGGGAGGCGACTTTTTCATAATTCATTTTATTTTGGCCCTTCAAGCTTAATGGTTTTGCTTATTAATGTTGTACTCTAATATTTAAAGAAAGAGCACAATGTGAAATATCAGATAATAATTTTGCATACAAATTTCTAATTTTTATTCGTATGATTCAAGCTTAAAGTTCAGAGTAAGGTTTGTAGTTGGCCAAGAAGAAACTGGAAGACCCTTTTAATTAAAAAATAAAAATTTAGGAAGAGGGTAAAATTTACATATGTTGAAATACTCAAATCTGAAGTGAAATTCATTGTAATGAATTTTGACAAATGGATACATCCCTATAACTCATACCCCTATCAAGACAGAAGGCATTTCCATCCATAGAAAAGAAAGGACTTCACATGTTCTTTCCTGGGCAAACATAGCCTCTAAGTGACTGACTACTGTTGTATTCAATAAAGACTAGTTTTGCCTGCTCAAAAAGTTTATATAATATAATCTTACAGTATGCATTAGTTTGTGTCTAGCTTCTGTCTCTCAGGATAATGTATGAGATTCACCCATGTTGTATCGGCAGTTCATTCATTTTTTTATTGCCAAGTTGGACCCCATCATATGGATGGTACAGTTTGTCTATTCTTCTGCTTATAGACATTCAGGGATTTACACACCCCCACACACACTTTCAAGCTGTTATGAATAATGTTGCTATGACCATTCATGTAAAAATCTTTGTGTGGAGATATGTTTGCATTTCTCTTGGATAAACACCTAGGAATAGTACTGCTAAGGCAAAGGAGAGGTATATATTTGACTTGTAAGAAACTGCCACACCTTTTCTCAAATAGGTTATATCAGAAGGCTTTTGAAAATTATAGATTGCTCTGTTCAAGTAAGCCTCAGAGTCAGTTCTTTGTTAGTGTTAAGTGCATAGAAAGTACTTTAAGAAAAATTTCTGTTTTTTTGTTTGATAGTGCTTTTTAAATTTTGTTTTTAAATTGATACACAGAATAATTCACTCTTTTTGGTATACAATTTTAAATGCATGAAGTCGTTTAATCATCATTACAATCAGTAAACTAAATAGTTCCATCATCCCTTTGTAGTCAAATCACTCCTTCCCACCATTAATCCCTGGTAATCACCCCATCCCTATAATTTTGCCTTTCCCGAATGTCAGATAAAGGAAATAATTTAGTATGCACCTTTTAAGTTTAACATCTTTCCCCTTAGCATCATGCATTTCAGATTTATTTATGTTGTCATGTGTATCAATAATTTTATTGTTAAGTACTAGAGGCCCAGTGCATGAAACTCGTGCAAGGAGGGAGTGTGTCCCTCAGCCCAGCCTGCACCCTCTCCAATCTGGGACCCCTCGAGGGATGTCTGACTGCACATTTAGGACCCATCCTGGAATTATCAGAGCAGGGAATAATCATCAGAAAACCAGTTCTGGGGCAACCCACTCCCCTAGACTGGTATTAAGTGCCATAGGGAAAACAAATCTAAACACTAGCTAGAGAGGACCTATAGATCCAGAGGTTAATCCAGAAACACTGCCACCTACTGGGGTTGAATCACAAACTGACTCTTGCATATGTATATTACTCTTCTATTAGATAGGATTCCATTGTACAAATGGTCCATAGGTTGTTTATCCTTTCCTCAGGTGAGTGACATTTGGGTTCTTTTCAGTTTTCAGTGATAAAGAATAAAGCTTCTATAAATATTCACATACAGATTTTTGTGTGACTGTAAATTTTCATCTCTCTTGGGATGGGATTACTGGATTGTATAGTAAGTGTTTAACTTTGTAAGCAACTGTCCAATGTTTTCCAAAGTGGCTGTACCCACCAACAGTTGTGTGAGATCCAGTCCCTCCCTCTTCGCCATAGCTTTTTATTGTCTTCTTTCTTTAACCACTCTGATAGGTGTGCAATTTCTCTGATGACTGCTAATGTTGAGCATATTTTCATGTACTTATTTTCCATCTGTATATCTTCTTTGGTAAAGCAGTCATTCAAAATTATGCCCATTGTAAAATAGGCTGTTCATTTTTATTTAATGTTAAGAGTCCTTTTTATATTCTGGAAACAAGTCCTTTGTCAGTTAGGCGATTTCCCCCATTTTTTCCCAGTCTGTGGGTTGTGTTTTCATTCTCTTAACAGTGTCTTCTGTGGAACAAAAATTTTATTAAAGTCTAACAAATTTTCCTCTTTTTTATGTTTTTTTAATTGATTTTAGAAAGAGGAAGGGAGAGAGAGTAACATTGATGTGAGAAGAAATATCTATTTGTTGCCTTCTGTTTTCTTATGTATACCTCCAACCAGGAATTGAACCCACAACCTGGGTATGTGCCCTGACCAGAAATTAAACTGGTGACCTTTTGGTAGATGGGACAACATGCAACCAAGTGAACCACACTGGCCATCGCAATAAGTTTTTCTTTTATGAATATTACTTTTGGTGTCAACCTAAAAACTCATTGTCCAACCAAGGTCACAGAGATTTTCTCCTATTTTTCTAAAACATTTCTAATTCTGTTTTACATTTAGGTCTGTGATCCACTTTGAGTTAATAATTGTATATGGGGTGAGGTACAGGTCAAGGTACATTTTTTTTTTGTATATAGATGTCTAAATTTTCAAGCACCTTTTGTTAAAATTGCATTTATACTTTTTTCCATTGAACTGCCTTCACATCTTTGTCAAAAATCAACTAATCATATTGTGTGGGACTATTTTTGGATTCTCTATTCCTTCTCATTGATCTATGCTTCTGTCCTTTCCCTAAGACCAGAATGTCTTGATTATTTTGCTTCATAGTAAGTCTTTAAATTAGGTACTGTGAGTCCTCCAACTTTGTTCTTTTTTTAAGTTTTTATAGTTATTTTCACCTATTATAGTATATTTTAGCTAATTCTAAATCTTAGAACCAGCTGGTTGGTTACTATAAAAAACCTGATAAACTTTTGACTGTAAATATATTTAATTTATAGATCAATTTGGGGAGAGTTGATATCCAATATTGATTCTTCCAAACTTTCAACACAGACCATGTATTACTTTTACAAGGATAGTTTCTAAAGTCCTTATGAAGCACCATATAATGTTCATTCTGCTCTCATTTCTTCTACCATGTTTTTAAAAAGATTATACCACAAAGGCACTGAAAATTAGGAACATGTTCTTTCTCTTTAAAATCTGGGTTAGTTTTCCCAAAGGACTAAGGGGAAAAATGCTCATGCCACACATGAAGGGCAAACCAGATTTGAGTAGTGGAATTTTCCTTCTCGTTTCTATACCATATGCCACGGTCTAAAATCCCATTTCAAGGACTGAGGGATTTTTCCTCCTTTGCAAGCAAAAAGTTCTATTGGTTGCTGGAGAGAGAAATATTGAAATGGAAACAAAGTGGAGTGAAAAGTAGAGGGATGTGAGTCCAAGGAGACCCACCTTTCTAGTCCAAGGCCTGTGCCAGATCTTCCTCACAAAGGGGTGGCGGGATACAAGGAAAGAGAAGAGAGCCATTGGGGGAGGAAGAAGCCAGTAAAATGGTGAACAGAAGAGCCTGTGAAACTCCCAGAAGCTGGGTAGCCAGAGGACATTGTAAAATAGTGATGCCTCCAGCTTCATTTCAAAGTATCTGTATGTTAAACCATAAATATGTCCTCTCCCATCTTCAGAAAATTCCCCTCCCAGCCAGTGTGGCTCAGTGTTTGAGTGTCAACTCATGCATCAAAGGTCACTGGTTCGATTCTTAATTGGGGCTCATGCTTGGATTGCGGGCTCAATTCCCAGTGGGGAACATGCAAGAGGCAGCCGATCATTTTCTCTCTCTCATCAATGTTCCTACCTCTCTCTCCTTTTCTCTTTCTCTAAAATCAATAAAAACACTTAAAAAGAAAGAAAAGAAGGAAAGGGAGGGAGGGAAAGAAGAAGGGAAGAAGGAAAAGAGGAAGAAAGACTCCCCTCTACCTCACCTCCAAATCTTCTATACACGTAAGTTCTGAGATACTGGAAAAAAAGAGTTAAATTTCATAACTGGGTCACCCCAATGCAAAAGCAAGGCAGTACATGCAGAAGTCAGAAAAGCAGAGACCCAATGAAATGAGGAAGGGACTGGGAACTGATGGACAGATGGCTGACTCTGCCTAAAGTTTTTTTATGTTTGCTTAACAGCAACCTCCCCCACTAGACTGCCAGTTCTAGGAGGACATCCATTCATTATTCCAAGCCTCCAGGACACCTGAAGAGCATCAAAGGGCACTAGGGCTGCAGCAGTGGAGGAAAAGGCCTGGATGTGGCCCTCACAGGGGCTATAGTCACAGGCAGGGGTCATGGCCACTCCTTCACACCCTGTCTCCAGGTTAAGACGCGGGTACCTGGCCATGTCAAGACTCTGGAGGCCCTTAGTAAATGTGGTTAGTCTTAAACTGGTTATGTAAATAAGGAAAAACAGGCAGCAGGACCTCTATCTCCTCAGTAATTGAATTAATTATAGCTTTCTTGGGTACAAAAAGAGTTAAAATGAATTCAAACTGATTGGATAATGGGTAAAAACAAATAAAACAGACTCACAAAGCAAAATCTGGACTAGACAAGATTTGGGATCAGATAACTGGACAGAGAAATTCAGAAGTAACTCTTCTAAGCTTGACAAGACCAACATGACCAAATATGTATATTTTGTACCTGATTCTTCTTCATGGTAAAGTCCTCTACATTAGAGGTACTCTTCTATACTAAGTGCATGGTGGTGCTGTTACCTTGCCATTGTAACTTTATCGGACTTTTTTTCCCCCTACGGAAGTACAAGTAGACAGGACTCCTAAAACTTTCTTCCTTAACAAAGTCTTATTCCTAAGTGTTACATATTTATTATGTCTACAGCTTTAAAGACAAAGAAGTAAATCCTCAAGTTTTAAATGATAGGGGTTTTTTTCTTTTTTTCTTTTTTCTTTTTTTACAAGAGAACCAAGACTCAGAGGCAAAGTGATGTGCTAAAAGCTACACAGCTGTTTGCTGGCAAAGCCTGGGTACAGCCTTACTTCATTCTGGAAAGGCAGGAATTACCATTGATATTCTCCACAGCAGAGAAAATGATCACCTCTAGAATTAATATTATTTACATGGATTCTAAGAAATCCTAACTTAATAAATGACCATTATCTTTATCATAGGTAGCTGTTATTATCATGGGTTAATTTTTGTTTGGTACCCTTTACCAAAAGCTGGCATTTCACATCATAAGTACAGTGGCATCTACTCAGACCTTAGAGTACCACATTATATCTGAGTAAATCTAACACCCAACTCAGTTTACCAATAAACTGAAATTCCATTTCTCTGCCTTCACCATCCAAATATGGACAATTCAAAGGCATAAGTCACAGTCATCACCGATGCTCAGTGCAGCAATGAGATAGCTAGTTTCCAAGGTGGCAACTACGGTAGGCAGAAAAATGCCTTCCTCCTCCCCATCCCCAAAACCCAGAAACTGTGTAGGTCAGGTTGCATGGCAATGGCAATGAAGACTGCAGATGGAATTAAAGTCTGCTAATCAGCTGACCTTAAAATAAAGAAGACCCAATATAATCACAAGCAAGGGTCCTTAAAAGTGGAAGAGAAAAATAAAAGAGAGAGCCATAGACATGGTAACACAAGAAAGACCAGATGTTTCTGCCTTTGAAGATGGAGGAAAAGGGCTACAAGCTTAGGACTGCAGACAGCTTCCAAAAGCTGAAAAAAGCAAGAAAAAGAACCTCCAGAAAGGAATGTCACCATGCTGACTACTTGATTTTAGGACTTGAGACTTTTGTATTAATGTCTGAGCTACAGAACTGCCAGAAAATGAATTTGTGCTGCCTTAAGCCATTAAGTTTGTGGTATTTGTTAAAGTGGTCATCGAAAATAAATATAGAAAAAAATAAAGATATCCGGATGTAGGTGAAGGCCCTGATGGAGATCTGAGTCTCGCCATGGAAATAGGGGTCCTCCTAAGAAGTCTGGGGCATGAATTCTGGGCAAAGTGGATGTTATCGGATGCCTGAGAAGCCCATGAAATCTACAACTTTGGAATCCACTGAACAGCTGCAAACCGGAGAACACGGGTCCCCAAGCACCACAAGCACACGGATTCAGAGGAGCGCTACACTCCCTCACAAAAAGGTCAGATTTTGCCTGGAATAGGAAGAGGTCTGTGTTCCTGGCAAAAGAGAGAAACGCATGCACTACACTGCAGGAGCTGGAGACTTGGGGAAGTCTGCGCCTAGAAAAATCCATGGCTGTTGGGGCTGGTGTGATCCGTGAATTTGGAAGGGGACCCATAGAGCTGCTAACAGAAGGGAACTCTAAAAAGCAACCCATTTTGATCTGACACAAAAGGACAGCCTAAAAATTTTAAGTGTGCCAACTGCTTAGACCCAAGGGGGGAAAAAGACTGCACAGATTTGCACACAGCCCCAGAGTTCACACACTTACTCTGGCTCTTTTCTTTTTTTCCTCTTTGAATTCTTGCTTTTGTTTTCCCTCACATCACTTGATATTAGTTGTTGTTTGAAGTTTGCATTCATCTCCAGGTAATTGTTGCTGGCATGTGTTAGGATCAGTGGATGTTCTATTGGAGTTTTCTCCCCATATATAGTTTTTCACCCTCTTTCTTATTTTCTCTCTTATTTTTTTTTCCCTTTTCCCAATTTCATTTTGCACTTTTTACTTTTTCTCTCTTCTCCTTTCCCTCCTATCCTCTAATTCACCTTTCACTGATGGTCACCTTTACTTGGGGTTATTAATATCATGAATACATTTCTGTCCAGTGCCTTGTGCATTGTACCTGGTTGTGTTGTATTTTGTGCCCTTAATTCAATGCAAGAGAGTGAGAACTACATAACCAGACACCTGGAGAGGAGAGATCATGGGGCAACAAAGAAACAGCCCACATATGAAAGAAAAGTGGGCATCACCAGAAAAGAAAGTAAACGATATGGAGGCAAGCAACCTGTCAGAGAAAGAATTCAAATAAATGATCATAAAGTGGATGAAAAGAATGGAAGACAAATTTGACCATATGAGTAAGAACTAAGAGAAAATGAAGAAGAACCAAGAAGAAATGGAAAATGACATCGCTGTTGTAAAGAACTCAATAGAAAGCATCAAGAGTAGATTAGAAGAAGCAGAGGACCACATCAGTGAGCTAGAAGACAAGATAGAAAAAAATACCCAAGTAGAGCAGCTTCTAGGGGAAAAAAAAATTAAAAAGCAGAAGGAAAGCCTTAGATAACTTTGGGACAACATGAAACAAAACAACATCCGCATAATAGGAGTTCCAGAAGGAGAGGAAACTGAGCAAGCAATAGAAAACCTGTTTGAAGAAATAATGACAGAAAACTTCCCTGATATATGGAAGAAAAAACCCAAACAAATCCAAGAAGCCCAGAAAATCCCAAGCAAAATGAACCCCAAAAGAATGACGCCAATGCACATTATAATTAAACCGGCAAACACCAATGACAAAGTAAGACTCTTAAAAGTGTCCAGAGAGAGAGAAAGTTACCTACAAACGATCCCCCATCAGACTAGCGACTGATTTCTCAACAGAAACACATCAGAAAGGAATGGAATGAAATATGCAAAGTCATGCAAAGGAAAGATCTGAATCCAAAAATACTGTACCCAGCAAAGCTATCAATCAAAATTGGGGTTTTTTTACAGACAAAAAAAGGACTAAGGAAATTTATTACCACCAAACCAGCAATGCAAGAAATGCTAAAGGATATGCTGTAAAAAAGGAAGAGAAGAGAAGAGAAGAGAAGAGAAGAGAAGAGAAGAGAAGAGA
>JAAGEH010000045.1:33665145-33729695 GCA_011751065.1 Lasiurus cinereus
CCCCCCCCCCCAAATGGAGATATATGTACTACTATATGCAATACTTTAAACAATTTAAAAAATTAATAAAAAAAGAAAAAATAATAAAGTATTTTTAAAAACCAACTATTCCACCCCTTCCTGGGTGGACATATTCTTCCTCCCAGTAAGAAGGGGAGGAATGGCCCCTCCCCTTATATCTGGGCTGAACCTGGGACTGCTGTGACCAGTAGACTTTGGAGGAAGCAACTTAAGGAGACTTCAAGCCCATTATCAAGAAGTCCTTGATCTAGGAGGTTTGACTCTGCGGTTAGAGCATTAGACCCTGGACGGCAAGGTCATGGGTTTGATTCCGGTCAAGGGCACAAACCTCACTCCTCGGCTGCAGGCTCGATCCCTGGCCCAGTCAGGATGCGTGTGGGAGACAACCAATTGATGTGTCTCTCTCACATCAATGTTTCTCTCTCTGTGTCTCTCCTCCTCCCTTCCACTCTCTCTTAAACAAATCAATGGAAAAAAAAATCCATGGGTAAGGATTAGCAAAAGTAAACAAACAAATCATTGGAAGTTCTAACCGCTTCTGCTTTGTATCTATCAGAGACCTGAGCTTCTTGGTAAGAAGTACAGATGACCCTGCTGGAGAAAGAGCCACATGGGGAGACCCTGAAAGATGAGATACCACCATGTAGAGAGAGGGAATATCAAGGTGACAGCCATATAGCCCCAGTTGCCATCTGATTACAATCACTTGAGGGAATCATGAGATATAATTACATGGTTGTTTGGGAATGTTTTATTACCCAACAACAAATAAAACACCAAAACACTATCCAGCAACAGCAACCAAAGCTCATGGCCTAATAGGCATGTTGTAGCACAAGAATATATCCCATTTAAATAAGCCTTCCTAAAGAAAAGTAATTTTCCCTTATGAAATCAGTATATACTTTCACTCCAGAGTCTTTGTTGAACAATTTAGAGAATAGACCCATCTTAACAAATTTAAGTCTTCTGATCTGTGAACATGGACTGACTGCCTTTCTATTTATTTAGGGCTTCTTTAATTTCACTTAACAATGATTTATAGTTCTTAAAGTACATGTGTTGCACCTCTGTTATCAAATTTATTCCTGAGTATTTTGTTCTTTTTGATGGTATTATAAATTGAATTATTTAATTTCATTTCAGATTGTTCATTGCTACTGTTTATAAATAGGTTTTTTTTTTAATATTGACCCTGTATCCTGAAACCTTGAACTAATTTACTAATTCTAGAATTTTATTTTTTTTTAGTGCATTACTTAGGATTTTCTGTACACAGAATGTCATCTGCAAATTTAGATACTAGTTTTACTTCTTTCTTTCAAATCTGAAGGCCTATTATTTCATTTTCTTGCCTAACTGTACTGACTATAATCTCTAACACAATGCTGAATGAAAGTAGTGAGGATAAACATCCTTGTCTTGTTCCTGACCTTTATGTAACATTCCGTATTAATTAGGATATTAGCTGTGGGCTTTTTTAAAAATACCATTTATCAAACTGAGGAAAACCCCTTCTATTCCTAGTTTGTTGAGTGAGTTGTGTGTGTTTTTTAATCACAAATAGGTATGAAATTTTGTCAAATTATTTTTCTGTCTTAAGTGAGATGTTTACTAGTATGTGGTTTTTGTCTTGTATTCTATTATGGTGTATTACATCCGTTGATTTTCAGATGTTACCAATCTTGCTTTCCTGAGATAAATCCCACTTGATCATGGTGTATAATCCTTTTTCATATGTTGCTAGATTTGGTGCTAGTATTTTGTTGAGGCTTTTTATGTCTACATGCATAAGAGATATTGGCCTGTAGTTTTTGTTTGTTTGTTCTTATAATGTCTTTGTCTGATTTTGGTATTAGGGTAATACTGGCTTTATAGAATGAGCTAAGGAATATTCCCTCCTCTTCTTTTTTGAAGAATTTGTGAAGAGTTGGTATTAATTCTTTAAATGTTTGGTATAATTCACCAGTGAGGGTATCTGATGTTGAATTTTCCTCTGGGTAAATGCTCTGTGAGGATTAAAGTAGGCTAAATGAAGCTATGATGTTCAGTAGGTTAGGTGTATTAAATGCATTTTCAACTTAGGCTTATCAGGATATAACCCCATCATAAGTTGAGGAACATCTATAGTAGAATTGTAACTATGTATTGTTTTTTAATGCAATGAAATATTATTTTATTATGGGTAAGAGAACTTTCATATATATTTAAATTAAGCATTTCTTAAATTTTATTTTGCACTTTGCAATTTAGTTGTCAATCAATTTTTGTGTTCCAAAAATTTTAATAGACCCTGAAGAATCCATAAGTCCTAGACACAATGTCTAGAGAGCCCAATAGAAAAAAATCACTCGAATGCAGTTAATTCACTTTTGGGATAGATGAAGTCATTACTCCAGCATGTCTAGTTGTCCCCACTGGACTCATTCCTATTAACGCAGCAAATGCTCTAATTAGATCCTGCCTACACACCAACAGCTGAGGATCCTAGCCATTTCAGTCATTATTCCATTGTAGAATAATGAGTCATGACCTTAATTTCTCAGTTTGTCCTTTTTCTGGTTGCATATTACCAATGCTAGTCTCATCCTAAAAGTAGTGAGTTTGTCACCAAAACAGCCACCAATCCAATCTCCATGCCTCAGAGGCTATTCCTTTCTGCCTCACAGTTTAATTGGGTATAGCCAAACACGTGAAATTATTTTAGAACAATAATAGAGTAAGATCAAAATCATTACTTCTAATATGAGATGATAATCTGAGAGAGTGAACTGGACTTGAAATTTGAAACCTGAATGGGGGATTACTCATACCAATCAGGTAGATGACTAAGATTTTCCACTGACTGGAAGTCCCCTGTGAGCAACATGTAGTCTGTCTATCAAAATCCTAGGGCAATCTGAGATGTATTAGAAAATTCATGTATACTTACCACCTCTGCATATAAATAGCAGTACAGCAAAAACTCGCAGAGAGGATTCAAGAATTGAAAAGGATGAGGTGGTGAAAATAAAACTCTTTTCTGATTCTGAAATTCTGTAATTGAACCAATGTGACTCTATAGTCCAGAATAAAGGGGAGAAGATAATCCCACTTGTGTCCTACATGGGTAAAAACACATCTGGACACTGTTCACATGTGAATTGCATATTTTACGAGGGGCCCTGACAAACTAACAAAATCTAAAGAAGGAGGGAACCACATCACATAAAAAACATCTGAAGGGCTTAATGTTTACTTGAAAAATGGAGCTTAAGAAGCAAAAGAATTATCCACAAACTAGAGGCCCGTTGCAGGAAGATTCCTGCAAGAATAGGGCTTCCTCGGGCCTATTCCTGCAAGAATAGGTCTTCCTGTGGCCGTCTCCACCACCCCACTTGCTTACCACCCTTCACCCCTCCCCACCCCCCAACCTCCACCCCCTCCCCTCCCCCTTCGCTCCCTTCTGCAGTTGCAGTGCTTGGCTTTCTCTACACTGTCTTCAGTCTTGCTCTGCTCTGGATATGCAAATTAACCACCATCTTCGTTGGGTTAATTTCCAGACTCGCTCCTGATTGGCTGGTGGGCATGGCTTGTGGGCATCGCAGGGGGGGTATGGTCAACTTGCATATTTCTCTTTTATTAGACAGGATACTTCAGTCCTTAAAAATCTAAAGGTTGCCTGACATTACTGAATACTCAAGGTCCAGTCCAAGGCACAACCAATCCTTCATACATTCAGCAAACATTTATTCTGCATCTTCATAGGTAACTAGGCCACAGAGATAAGTAATGAGGAGTCTAGGAGCCGAGATAAGCACACAAATAATCAACTAACCATAATACAAGGAAGAGTATGAGAGGTGTCATGTGAATAGAACAAAACCTACGTAGGAAATCAGAAAGGGGGCTCACTGTGTCCCACTGACAGGGTGAAAGAAAGTACCTGAAGAAGGAAGCACTGAATTTCAGAACGTGTAAGGTTTGTACTATTTCTATGAGGAGAAATATATTAGAGGGTCATTACAAATGGAGGGAAAGCAGAAGAAAATGTTTGGGGGTGGGAACACAAATAGTAGAAAATATAGTGGAACAAAGCTGAAGGACTCGGCCCAAGTTGACCAACCATATAGAGATAGCAAGTATTAGGAGGGAAGACTAAAAGGTGCCAAACAATAAAGAGCTTGTACTCCAGGCTACAGAGAATGACAACGTAAGAGTATCATGGACGTTTTTGTAATACACAAGTGCTGTGTTGTTGTTTTCATACCAGTAATTCCTGGTATAGATTAGAGCCAAACACAGGAGGGGCAAGAGGCTTGCACAATGGTTAGTCAGGAGGAAATGAGGTTCTGAAGCAGGTCAGAGGCAGGTAGCAGTGAAATGGACATGAGGAAAGACACTCATTAGATATTTCAGAAACTGAATCAACAGGACCCAGACCTGAATCTTCAAATCTCAAGGAACATGGAAAGAGCAGAAAACCCAACTGGAGGAGGAACTGACTGAGAGACAGAGTTGGACAATGAATACAGAAGCACTTTTTTTTTTTAATATATAACTGAGATATAACATTTCAGTGGTTTGTTGTTCAAAAGTCTAAAAATGTGATAAAGACTTATGAAATAAAACTTGCATGCCTGTTTCTCCTGAGACCTACTTTATTCCTTAAGCCTTTGGAAGAGTTATTACCAGGTCTTATCAGAATAATATAGTACTTTGGAGTAAAAAGCAGCCTAGTAATCCAGCACTTGAAGCCAAGATGGAGATCTCCACAGCCACCAGGACGGTGCCCTCGGTGCTGTGGTAAATGGAGAGGACGGTGACCCCGACATGGCAGAACACCATAGTCACATGGTGCTTTCATACTGTTATGCAACCGAGTAGGATAGGATCAGGAGAATGTTCTTCCCCACAACCTTACTCTAAGCACTTTCCAACCCTTCCCCAATTCATGATTACACACTGCAAATACAGAGCCCATCCACCCTAGCAGAAGTTCTACTGGCCACTTACATCAACTCCCCATGAAGACAGGGGCTATTGCTGGGTTAGAGACCCCCTCAATGAGAGCACCAGACAGAGCAGTGGAAGACTGCCTTCTGGTCTCAAGCCTACCATGTGTTACCCTTGAAACCATAAAATCTGAACCTCCTAAAATCTCAATCCCTCCTTCCTTTGTAAGATGGGGATAATGGATCCTCCATCTATTTCACAGGTTTGTGAGATTACACAGGAAAACCGAATGCTGCAAAAGGACACAAATGCCAGGGGTCAGTAGTAGTTCTTGGAGGGTAGAAACTACACAAATTCATGTTTGTATCCTATACGGAGCTGACTATGGGAGGAAGGAGGTAGCAAAATGAGCAAAATATACCATAGCCTGGACCCCACAGGCAGCCTACTGTTAGCCAAGGAATATTGCCTACCAGATCTTTGAGATCTATCATCCAGGTCTCCCTCCAGGCCCAGTGACCTGCCCAAGACCGTTAGTGGCACAGGGCTCAGAGATATGATCAACAACACATTCACAGTATAGATGGTATTTTTACCCACATTATCTTACAAAGAGCCTTGGACTGAGTAAGGAAGAATTATTAAACCTCCCATTTTTCAGCCTGACACTCAATTGCTTATCCAGGGGAGGATTCAAATCCAACAGGTCATACCCCCAAACCACAGATCTTTCTCTACACCACAATTTCATGCATGGGCTGGTATTTGGCACAGTCATTTCAGCACTCAAAGTCTTGCAAATGACAAATTATTTTATTAAAAGGTATTTTTCTCATTTCATCCTGCCTTCAGCAATATTTCACATTCAGCCCTCCTTGTCAGGACTCTACTGACCTTTTCTCTTAAAGAAAAAGAAGAAAAGAAAAAACAGTTCAGTGGCCACATTTGGCACCAGACCCATCTTTGAAAACAGAATCATCAAAACTGGGCCTTCCCATATAAATCATCTTCACCAAGTATATCCCCACATGTGTGTCCTTCAAGATGAACATCATTCTGATACTTAAACACACTGGTCGGGGCCCTCAAAGAGCCATGGTGACTCCATCATCCAATTAAGATTTCACATATAATCATCTAACAAATGGGTGGAACACAGATAAAAACTTCCAGACGCTACAGTGAAAAGTGATTAGCATTCAAGGAAGGGTCTCAAAGTGAAGTGAGCACCAGAGAAAAATGACCTGATATTCTAGTCACACCCATTCCAAAGGCTGTCCCCCTGGATGAGTCCAGGGAAGGGGTGGGGGAAGTAGTAGTTTCTGCTGGAAACACCTGCATCCCTCCCTCCTGTTCCCGTTACCTGGTTAAACTACGACACAAATCCTCCTCCCCGCCCCCGGTCAGAGGCAGGTAATGGATACTCCACAGCTCAGTAGACCTCGCGGTGTAAGGCCCAGAAGACTTGCCAACCCCCAGGATGTCTGTTACCGTCCTCCCCCAGCAGCAGCGAGGCCCAGGCGCAGGGCACGCGCGCCCCACGGCCTTCCAAGGGAGGGCGCCGCCCCGGGGCAGCGGGTGAGGAAAAGGGGAGAAGAGACCCCCGCCTACTCCGCCCCCACCCTTCATGACTAAAATGCAAAAAAAAAAAAAAAAAAAAAAAAAACTTCACTTACCGATGTGAGTGGTCACTGTGGCCAGTCGCCGGGTGAGCTCTTGGGGAGCCATGTCTTCTTCTAACCCAAATAACATTTCGCCGGGGGAGGGGGGGAGAGAGGAGAAGGAGGAGGAGGCGGGGGAGGGGGGGTCAGTATATAAACAAAACAAAGCAACACGAACTGCTCCTACGGCCGCTCCGGATAGCTTTCCGGGGCCTCTCCTCCGGGGGATGCTCTGCCCTCTCCCTCCTCCTCGCTCTCTGCGGGCACCAGCCGGAGGCTCGGCCAGCCCGGCCACCTCCCCGGGGCTGGGCCAGGCGATGCCGGCCACGCCCTCGGGGGGGCTGTTTGAAAGGTTAAGTCGGGCAGCTTCCCCAGCGTGACCGTCTGGCTCTGAGGGCGGGAGTGGCAGCTCCGGAGCGGAGCGGGGGAAGCCAGGCGCTCCCACCGCCCGGCAACTGCGCCACGGGCCTCCCGGGGCCGAGGGAGCGAGGCGGGTCGGGGGTTTGCCGGTCCTGGGCCGCCGGGTCGCCGGCGCCACCTCCTGAGGGTCGAGGCGGGGGTGCTCGGTGCGCGCCCCGGGGCCGCGCGGCGCCTGGAGGGCGAGGTGCCCGGGCCCCGCTGCTCCGCGCCGCCCCAACCTCTCCACCCCACGCCCGGCCGCGCGCGCGGTCCTTCCCGCCGCGGCGCGCACCTCCTCCCTCGCGACCCAGACTGGGGGAGAGGAGACGGCAACCGGGGCGCTTGCGCCGGCACCCCCGGCTTCCGAGCGCCAGCCGTGCGCCACCGTGGCGCGCCCCTCCTTCCCGCCGCTGTCCGCGGAGGAGCCGAGGTGAGAAGGGGCTGCCTGGGAGCGGCGGGCCGGCCGGTCCCCGGGATTCGGGAAGGAGGGCTGGGGGGCGGGGGTGGCCTGCAGCGGCTCTTTCCTCCTGCTGGGGGGGGGGATGGGGGCGGGGGGGGGAGCGGGGGGCGTTTGTCCTCCCCCCTCAGATAGAGGCTTTCTCGCGCAGTCAGAGCGTCCCCTGGACACCCCCGTACTCGGAGCCCGGACAGGGCTGGGCACGCCGGTGGGTACCCGTCTCGACCGCGCGGGCCTTTCCCCCTTGTGCGGCTGGGCGGTGCGCCGCCGCTTCCTCTGCCGCCTGTCAGGCGCGCCAGCGCCCCGTCCTGCAAAGGCCTGGCACCGCCGCACCCCTGCTTCCCTCCTTCCCCATCGCTCCAGGAGCCGCTTCTCCGCGCGGCTTCCTTTGGCGGCTCCAGATGCTGCCTGGTGGGAAGAAAAAAATAATAATCCTGGTCAGCAGAGCCCGGGCGCAGGGGAGAGAGGTGGGGCAGAGTGGAGGGGAGCCTACTGCCACCCAATCTGGTCAGATGGTGGTCCCTCAATACCCAACAACTGGGGATCCTGAATATCCGGTTGACAGAGTACTGGGGCCACCCAGGTGTTCTGAAAATGCCAGGAAACTCAGCTCTCCACTCCATACTAAACAATATACATCCTATATAATAAAAGGCTAATAGGCAAATTGTCCCCTCTGGAGTTTGACCAACCAGGTGTTTGACTTCTTACTATGTGGTGCGGTGACCACCAGGGGGCAGGGCAGAAAGAAGGAAGGCCCCAGCCAGCAGCCAAAGGAAAGAAGGCCCAGATCCACCTGATGGCTGCCCAGGCCTAGGGACCCTACTTGTGCACAAATCTCATTCACTGGGACTCTAGTAATATGCAAGATGACCATCACACCCTCATACAAGCTCACCACCCCTATGTAGTCACAGATGGCTGCCACAAGATGGCCAGCAGGGGAGGGCAGTTGAGGGCAACCAGGCTGGCAGGGGAGAGCAGTTGAGGGTGACCGGGCTGGCAGGGGGGGACCGTTGGGGGCAACCGGGCTGGCAGGGGAGGGCAGTTGGGGGCAATTGGGCTGGCAGGGGAGCAGTTAGGCATCAATTGGGCTGGCAGGGGAGTGATTAGGAGAAATCAGGCAGGCAGGCTGGTAAGCAGTTGCAAGCCAGCAGTCCCAGATTGTAAGAGGGATGTCTGACTGCCACTTTAGGGATTGGGCCTAAACTGGCAGTTGGACATCCCCCAATGGGTTCCAGATTGGAGAGGGCGCAGGCTGGGCTGAGGGACAGCCCCCGCCAGTGTGTGAATTTTGTGCACCAGGCCTCTAATTAAATAAATAAACCCCAACTCCAAACACCGTGGATCCAATTTCTTTCTAGTAGTAGCCACTCGTCCCAGGGGTTTGGGGACATTTTTAAATGCTTTCTGCAACAACTGTGGGCTGTGGTTAAGAAATGATGTTAGTCCACCTGTAATATGAGATGTATACAGAGGTTCTACCCTTCTCCATTCTAGGAGGTTTTTGCACTCTGCCTGTACAATAAAACAACCATTTTTAAATAGCCTCTTGCAAGAAATTCAGAAAGGGGTTAAAGACCCAAAGGTGTAAAACAGCTCTGGATTGTGTTTCCATAGTGATTTCTATCCCTATTTAAAGGTCACAAGTATTTCTGAGGAAACAAAGGAATTGTGTTTCCTATTGATAGTAATCAGAACCCTGGTACCCAGTCAAAGCCAATTGTGAGTTTAGATCACTAGAAACCAGCACATTGCCTAGGACAGTGGTCTGCAAACTCATTAGTCAACAGAGCCAAATATCAACAGTACAATGATTGAAATTTCTTTTGAGAGCCAAATTTTTTAGACTTAAACTTCTTCTAATGCCATTTCTTCAAAATAGACTTGTCCAGGCCGTGGTATTTTGTGGAAGAGCCATACTCAAGGGGCCAAAGAGCCACATGTGGCTTGCGAGCCACAGTTTGCTGACCACTGGCCTAGGAAACTGATGATATGGGACATTCTTGACTTTGCAGTCCTCAGCTTCCTGGATTAGGTCATGCCCTTAGTGTGAGAATTATGAAAAGAAGGGAGAGAGGGAATGGAGAGAGAAAGAGAGGCAGGAGAAGCTTATGAATGGGAATAAAAGCAAAAAGAGAAAGAATAAATCACACACAGAGTTCTGCTGTTCTTTCCCACACCTGTACATTTACACTCTTCAAAGGTTCCCATGGAAATGAATTGGCTAAATTTATGGCAAGATGTAGTAGGCAGTGCCTATCCTCAGAAACCAATCCTGACCTGGCTAGCATGGCTCAGTGATTCAGCATGGACCTATCAACCAGGAGGTCATGGTTTGACTCCCAGACAGGGCATATTACAGTCTTAATCCCCAGTGTGGGGCATGCAGGAAGCAGTTGACCAATGATTTCCTCATCATTGATGTTTTTATCTCTCCCTTTCCCTTCCTCTCTGAAATCAATAAAATATATTAAAAAAAATAATAATAAACCAGTGCTGTCCTACATCTCTAACACATGCTCTCCCAGGGCCTGAGCTTGGTCATGGGAGCTGTGGGGAGAGGGGAGGTCGTCTGTGACCTAAAAGTTCCCTTCTCCGAGAAACCAAGATGGCAGCATAGGTGAACACCTAAACTGCTGCCTCGCACAACAATTTCAAAACTACAACTAAAAGACAGAACAGACATCATCCAGAACCACAGGAAAGCTGGCTGAGTAGAAATTCTACAACTAGAAGGAAAGAAAGGGGCTCACAGAGACTCAGAGGAGCTGCAAAAAGCTGAGGTATGGAGACATGCTCGTGAAGAGAACGGGCGGTGGAGTGCCTGGCTGGATTCCTCTGGCGGGAGGGAGATGGAGACTCCCAACTACACTAAGTCCCAGTACCAACTGCACTGAATCCCAGTTCTGGGTGAGACTCATACAAGAGGAGTCTGGACTCTCATGAAAAGGGAGGAGTGCACAGAAATTTAGGGGAGCCACGAAAGGGCAGAGGTCTGGGGGAGCACATACCACTGCACTTAGAGAGGACTGACTACTGATTGTGCTGCTGGCTTTCTCTAGCGGGTGGGAGACAGAGCCTCCCAACTGTGCTGAACTCCACTTCCAACTGCACTAAATCCCAGTTTCAGGCAAGACCCTGGGGACCCAGACTCATACGGGTCCTGGAGTGCATGGGAACCAGAAAGGCAGAGGTATAGAGGCACGCGGGCCCATGCTCACAGTAAGGGCAGCAATGATTACTGAGAGACTCTTGAGACCCAGGGGCCGAGTAGAGCAGGGATAACTGGAAGCCAAGGCTGTCTGCTCAACCCTGAGACTCCACCCCATCCAAGTTCAACAAAGAGGCTTTTGCAATTTTGCAAGTCTTGTATCATAAGGCTGACTCCAGCACAGAAGTTCTCCCGGCATAGCAAAAATGTGGAGACAAAGGGTCAGATCACAAACAAAAGTAATGGAGGAAAACAAACGACTGGATATAGAGTTCAAAACCATGGTTATAAGGTTTTTCAAGAATTTCCTAGAATTAAAAAAAAAAAGAGCCGAAACTGGTTTAGCTCAATGGGTAGAGTGTAGGCCTGCAGACTGAAAGGTCCCAGGTTCGATTCCAGTCAAGGACATGTATCTTGGTTGCAGGCATATCCCCAATAGGGGACGTGCAGGAGATGGCTGATCGATGTCTCTCTCATGGATGTTTCTAACTCTCCTTTCCTCTCTGTAAAAAATCAATAAAATATATTTTTTAAAAGAATTTCTTAGAAAAGACGGATAAATTTAGCAAGACCCAAGAAGAAATGAAAAAGAACCAATTAAAAATTAAACATACACCGACTGAAATAAAAAATATTATACAGAGACCTAACAGCAAACTTGAGGAAGGCAAGAATCAAGTCAAAGATCTGAAATACAAAAAAGCAGAAAACACTCCACTGTAAAAGCAAAAAGAAAAAAGAATCCAAAAATGTGAAGATAGTGTAAGGAGCCTCTGGGACAGCTTCAAGTGTACCAACATCAGAATTATGGGGGTGCCAGAAGAGAGAGAGCAAGATACTGAAAACCTATTTGATGAAATAATGACTGAAAACTCCCCAGACCTGGTGAAAGAAATAGACTTAGAAGTCCAAGAAGCACACAGAACCCTAAATAAAAGGAATCCAAAGAAGACCACACCAAGACACATCATAATTAAAATACCAAGAGCAAAAGACAAAGAGAGAATATTAAAAGCAGCAAGAGAAAACCAGTTAATTACCTACAAGGGAGCACCCATACGCCTGTCAGCTGATTTCTCAACAGAAACTATGTAGGCCAGATGGGCGTGGCAAGAAATATTCAAAGTGATGAATAGCAAGAACCTACAACCAAGATTATTCTACCCAGCAAAGCTATCATTCAGAATTGAATGGCAGAAAAAGAGCTTCATGGATAAGAAAAAGCTAAAGGAGTTCATCAAACCAGTATTATATGAAATGCTGAAAGGTACTCTTTAAGAAGAGGAAGATGAAGAAAAAGGTAAAGATAAAAATTATGAACAACAAATACATATCAACAAGTGAATCTAAAAATCAAGTGAGTAAAAAATTTGATGAACAGAATAAACTGGTGAATATAATAGAAACAGGGGCATAGAAAGGGAGTAGACTGACAATTCTCAGGGGGGAAGGGGTGAGAGGGGTACAGGGAGAGACTGGACAAAAATCATACACCTATGGATGAGGACAGTGGGGGAGGAGGTAAGGGTAGAGGTTGGGGTGGGAGCCATGTGGAGGGAGCTATGGGGGGCAAAAAAGAGGAACAAATGTAATCTGAACAATAAAGATTTATTAAAAAAATAAAAAAGTTCCCTTTTCCAGTTCTGAGGTCCTGTAAAAAGAAATGAGCTCATAGCTTTCAATAGCTCATAACTCATTTCTCCAAGAAAATGGTCATTATCTCCATTGCTCTTATAAATGTGGCCATGCCCCTGGTCTCTCCTTCTGCTCCACTCTCCTGCCTTCCTTGCTTCTTTTTCTCCTTCCTACTTGTGATCTATATCCCTTCTCTAAAATACTGCAAAGTTAAGGAACAAGCCAGAATAACCTGCCTCCCTCTCCAATTAATTAATTATCAACAATCAGCCACATCTATTGAACATTAATTATATGCCCAGAGTTGTGATAGGCAAGTACAGCAACTACCACCCCTATATGACAAGGGCTCTGTGCTTATTATAATGGTAGGTACTGTATTTCACAAACATCATTTAAGCCTCACAATGACCCAGTAAGGGAGTCTCATTTTACAGATGCTGCTGGTACAAACTGCATATTACTAATCTTACAAATCTAGACCATTCTCTTCTTTCAGGTAAGAGTTCGCCTGAGTTTGTAAAGAGAAACCATCCTCCAAACACTGCCAAGGTAGATTCCACCTCCCTGTTGGTGGTCTAAGTACTGCCTCTGACAATGAAGAAAAAGACAAAGGACCCCTCTTGGGTGTCACAGGTGAGGATGAGGGATGTCTGAGGCACCACTGGGGCCACCTAGATTAGTCTAGGTCAGTGGTTCTCAAACTAGCAGAATCACAGTCCAGGTGATTTTTTAAAAACCCAGGTTCCTAATCCCATTTCTGGAGATTCTGATTCAGTAGTGCAGGATGGGACCTGAGAACCTGCATGCCTAACGAGTCCCAGAAATACTGATGCTGCTGGTCCTAGGACCACAGTTTGGGCACCACTGGCCTACAGCGGGACTCTTCAAACTTCTTAGACTGCACACCACAGTGTGACACAACTTTTATATCATGACACAGTAAACATACGTCCATGTAATTAAAAGAAAAGTTGTATGGAACAATTTTTGTCCTTACTACATCTGAAACCCTGAAATACTTTCTATTCTATTTCTTTCTTTCTCTCTCTCTCTCTTTTTTTTCCAAAACTGGTCCAAATTGGGGAGATTTGTATTTGGAAAGTATGATATAGTAGTTTTGTAAGAAAATGTCCTTATTCTCTTAGAGATATATACTGAAATTTTAGAGATGAGATGCCATTACCTATAATTTCAACTACCAAAGAGAATAAATGAGATAAATACTGGTAGAACAGTTGTGAGCCCAACTGTTCTAATATGCAGGTCAAGACAGTGATCCTTGTCTGAGAAGGTCATACCACATGCCTCCTACTACACAAATAACTGGATAGGTGAACCCAATAAGTGAAAAAGTCACTTGAATCAAAACAATGAGATACCATCTCACACCTGTCAGAATGGCTATCATCAAATCAACAAATGGCAAGTGCTGGTAAGGATGTGGAGAAAAAGGAACCCTCGTGCACTGCTAGTGGGAATGCAGACTGGTGCAACTACTGTGGAAAACTGTATAAAGTTTCCTCAAAAAGTTATAAATGGGACTCCCATTTGATCCAGTAATCCCATTTCCAGTACTATATCCCAAGAAAACAGAAACACTAATCAGAAAGGATATATGCACCCCTATGTTCATAGCAGCACAATTTACAATAGCTAAGATTTGGAAACAACCTAAGTGTCCATCAGCAGATGAGTGGGTTAAAAAACTGTGGTACATCTACACAATGGAATACTACACTGCTATAAAAAAGAAGGAACTTTTACCATTTGCAAGAGCATGGATGGATCTGGAGAGCATTATGCTAAGTGAAATAAGCCAGTAGGATAAAGATAAACATCACATGATCTCACTCATATGTGGGATATAATGATCAACATAAACTGATGAACAAAAATAGATCCAGAGACAAATGCCAGGGGAGTTGGGGTGGGGGGGGCATTTAGAGATCAACCAAAGGACTTGTATGCATGCATATTAGCATAACCAATGGACACAGACCCTGGGGCAGTGAGGGCTTGCCCTGGAGGTGGGAATAGCTGTGGGGGGTTAGGGGACAGGTTGAGGGAAGGGAGGGTATCAATGGCAGGGGGGCCGGGGGGGGGGGTGAGACATATGTAAAACTTGAAACAATAAATAAAAAAAGTCACCTGAGCTCACACCATTCTGACAGTCATTCCACTGTCATGTCTGTGTCCTAAAATCAGCCTTAATTGCCTTTGTTCCTTTGCTCAAAGATTAGTTGACTATATTTGTGTAGGTCTATATCTGGGCACTTTATCCTGTTTACTTAATCTTTTTGTCTATTCTTTCACCGAAACATGCTGACATTTCTATGGTTAGGGTTTATGTGTCTGATATGTGTGTGTTTCATTATATTTTATCAGTGTTTTACTCACTTCATAGGTAGAATTTGAAAGGTTCCCTTCTTTTTCTGTGCTCAGGACAGAACAATAGCAATGGACTTATCTGTTCTTTAAAGGTTATCAGTAGAATTCTTCTATGAAGTAATACAGACCTGTTGCTTTTGTCATGGAGGTGTGGGGAAAGGCAGTTCTCTATCAATTCCATTTCTTCTATTGTAACTGGTCTACTTAGAATTTCTACCAGGATGTTTTGATAATTTATATTTTCTTGTAATACCATCCAGGTTGACAAATTTATTTCATAGAGTTGAGTAAAGTAATCCCATACAATTGTATTAATCTTTTCTGTATCTGTAGTTATTTCTTCATACCATTTTATATTTTCATTGTGCTTCCTGTCTTCCTTAAATGGTTAGCCAACTACCTAGTCTATTTTTTCTTTTTAAAATCATATATATTCATATTCCTATTTCTATTTTTCAAATTATTAATTTCTTTTTTTATCCTTTCTAACTCCTTTCTTCTGCTTTGCTTAGGATGCCTTTGTTCATTGTTTCCTAATTTAAAAATTAGAAATTTCTTATTGGGTGGAATTTAATTTACTTTTGCATGGCAATTTACTTTTGAGCACTGATTTTGAGTATCCCATAGATACTAATATTCAGTGCTTTACCTATTTTTATTTTTACAATATTCTGGGGCTTCCAGAATGAAAAAAAGAAAAAGTCTGGAAGTCGCCATTCTATTTTAACAACAACAACAACAAAAAAATGAACAAACAAAAAACAATGCCTTCTTAGTTCCATAAGAGACATGAGGTCACAGGGCAAATCACTGCTCCCAAACTGGAGATACTGACAGGCAAATACAGAGAATCACAACTTATAGCAGCCCATAAGCAACCATCTCTGCAGGAACTAGTGTGGCGATAGGGAAATCTGCTGAAGGAATGTTATCTAAAATATACAAACTCTTAAAACTCCACAGTAAGAAAACCAACAAACTGATTGTAAAAATGAACCGAAGACTAATATACATCTCACCAAAGAAGATATACAGATGGCAAATAAACATGTGAAAAGATGCTCCAAAAAAGAAAAATATAAAAATAAAAGATGCTCCACATCACATGTCATCAGGGAACTTGCAAACTAAAATGACAATGACATGCCACTACACACTTGCTAGTATGGCCAAAATCCAAAACACTGACATCCACAAATGCTGGTGAAGATGGGGAGCAACAGGAGCGCTCATTCATTGCTGGCGGGGATGCAAAATGGTACAGCCAAAACTAAACATACCCTTACATGATTCAAAATTTTGCTCCTTGATATGATGTGCACACAGAAACCTGCACATGGATGTTAAAAAGGCGTTTTATGCATAATTGCAAAAACTTGGAAGCAATCAAGATGTCCTTCAGTAAGTGAATGGATAAATAAGCTGGCACTTCCAGCCAATGGAAGAGCATTCAGCATTAGAAAGAAATGAACTGTCAAGTCATGAAAAGGCTCATTGTTGCTGTTAACCTGTCTGGATTTGAAATGTGTGCTAAAAAATATATATCATAGATTATATACACGCACACATCGAAAATAGCCTAAAGCAGACATCCATGTAATTACAATTGCAAAATGACATTTTGGGAAGAACCTTGTATCATAGTTCATTCATTTGCAGTGGCTCTTTCCAGTGGTAATTTTAGAAATTAGTGTCAAATTTGAAATTAGCTCTGCTAAATTGGGGTTTTGCTGCTTGAACTCTGTACTAGGTCCTCAAATAAACTGATGTGAATGTAGTTCCTCTTCCCCCTCCCATGTGTGAAGAAGCAGCCAAACCTCAACAGAATAGGGGGAAAAATCTAGAACTATTTCAAGTTTTATCTTTTTGTATATAAAAATTAAATAAGATAATAATGAAAAAGTCATGAAAAGGCATGGAATAAACTTAAATGCATCAATATTAAGTGAAAGAAGACAATCTGAAAGGCTGCTTACTATATGATTCCTGCTATATGACATTTTGGAAAGGCAAAACAATAGGGAAAGTAAAAAGATGAGTGATTGCCAGAGGATGTCAGGGGAGGGAGGAAAGAATAGTCAAGACACAGGACTTTTAGATCCCATTTTTAGTGCAGTAAAACTAGTCATCAGAGGGTTATAAATTTTTGTCCAAAATCATAAAAGTACAATACCAAGAATGAACTTTAATATGAACTATAACTTTGAGTGATTATAATGTATCAAGGTGGGTTCATTAATCATAACAAATGCACCACTCTGGTGAGGGATATTGGTCATGGGGGAGGCAGTGCATGTGTGGTGGCAAGTAGTATATGGGAAATCTGTATCTTCGGTCCATTTTGCTGTGAATTTAAAACTTCTATTAAAAAAATTAAGTCCAATATGTAATACTTTCTACAAAAAAAAATGTTTAAAAAAATAAAGTCCACAAACTTGCAACTAGAAGTTGAATAAGTTCTGGAGATCTAATGTACTGCATAGTAATTAAAGTGAACAACACTGTATTATACACTTCAAAGTTGCTAAGAGATTAGATCTTGAATATTCTTACCACAAAAAAAGAATAAACCTGTGACACGTTGGAGGTGTTAGCTATGGCTATGGTGATAATCTTACTGCTATACATAAATAAATCCATTATATGTGTACATCTTAAAGTTACACAATATTATGTACCAATTATATCCCAGTTTTTCAAAATAGCACTATAGAAAAATTGTCTTAAAATTCTGTAATTTTGCTTTTGAGATTAAACAAAAGAGGATTTAAAAAAAATAATGTTTTTCACATTCTTGAAAATACGAAAGTTTGAATTCTTATCCCACACTCTCTTATCTCCTACGACAGCTACCCTTTGTGCTTAGCGGCTGTAAAAATGAAAGGTCAGGAGGGTTCCTCGCCCTAGAGCCCAAGAGAGAGCAAGAACCCCCACAGACCGCAGGGGGACAGACGCACCAGCACCCAGGGCGCTGAGGAGGCTGAAGCCGGAGCCAGCGCCTCGCTGGGCAGGCGGGGACCACACGCGACGGGCGCGCGGTCCGATTGGCCGAGCGCCACCGAACCCGCTCGGTCCTTTGATTGGGTTCAGCGGCGGCGACGCGCCCTCTCGAATGCCCCGCTCGGATTGGCTGGTTTCTTCGGCCCAGAGCTGGACGGTGGCCAGAGGAGGACAAGAGACTGCTGTGCGGGATGCAGGGATGACTTGGGAGGACGCCTGAGCTGCACATCTACTAGAGGCTGGGGGCCAGGGGTAGGCGGCCGCCAACGTGGTGTCGGTGCTGCTGTGGCGACGGAGCGGACCCGGTGACAGCGTGTCCCGAGCCCGCTGCTGCTGCTGCTGCTGCTGCTGCTGCTGCTGCTGCTGCTGCTGCGCCCGAGGTAACGGGGAGGTGGGAGGGGGAGGCGGGAAGAGGGGGAGGTTCCTGCCCGGGGACGGGCCTGTGCTGCTGGGCCCCCTTTAGCAAGGAGAGACGCGCGGGTGGGTACCCGCGGGTGGGAGAGGAGGAGGAGGACAGAGGAAAGAATCCGCACCGCTGGGAAGTCTGCTTCCAGTTCCACCTGCGGGAGGGAGTCCTCCCACCACCAATAGGACTCGCTTTCTTCTCTTCCTTCCCCTTCCCACCGGCCACCCTTCAGCCTGCCTGGCCTCAGGTTCTCCACTGACGAGGTGGGGGGGAATGGCGCTGGGCCTGCCATCTTTTAGGCGCACCTCGCCGTGGGTTGGTTGCCAACTTGAGCAATAAAAATGCAGATGCTCTTTAAATTTACATTTCAGATGAACAACAAATAATCTTTTTTTAGCATAAATATGTCCCCGCTATAAAATACAAGTGAAATGTAAAACAGGGTTATTTGTCGGAAATTTAACTGGGCGTCCTCTTTTGGACCTGGCAACCTCAGGCAGGAATGACGCTTGGACACAACCTAGCCATTTGCAGAGTGCGCTCCCTGTGTGGCGAGTGCGGTGCTCATCCACGCTCCGATAAAACCTGAAGCGGGGCCAGGACGCCGTGAAAGCCCACTTCAGTTCTGCGGTCCTTCATCCGTGTGCAGTTGAAAGAAAGACTCCTGGGGAATTCTTTCTCACTGTTGGAAGGAATCTAGGTAACAGAAGCGAATTTATCGTTCAGAAGGGCTGAAGAGTTGTTTTATATTCAAGTTGCTGCCGCTGTGGCATTTACTTTATATTTTTGGGAAGAAGTAACTGTATTACACTGTCAAAGAATAGTTATTTACTATCTGATCTTGAAAACATATTTTATATATTAAATCACAATGGCATATCATTTGGCTTTGATGTCCGTGGAGAAGGTTATATTCATATGTGTTCCAAAAGATGCATACATCACTGTAAAGGTAGGGTTAAAGTAGCATAGTGTATAGAAGCTGAAGCTCAAATTGTGGAATGGGACGACACACCTGGGTTCAAAGCCCAACTCCAGCACTTTGAAGGAAGTAGGCAAATTATATATGTAATCTCACTGGGCCTTAGTTACCTCCTCTTTGCAATAGAGATTATAATTTCCACTTCATGGGATTGTTGTATTAAATCCTTGTCCATTGTCTGGGACATTAAAAGTAATTTTCCCTGGTATTAGCCAGTAATTTTAACTGTTATATAAGTATGGTTCTTTGGCACAAATCATTAGCTAATCATTACATTTTTAAATTTTAAGTTGAAAAAAGCCAAACAATTAAGGATATTATTATGGATAAGGAAAGAAACATACTGTTTAATAATAATTAAAGCAGATATTTTAGTTTATAACAATTTTACCAGATCAAATACCTGTAAGTTCGGCTAATATACAAAAATATTTATATATCTGTATCTTTCATTGCTCCTCATGTATAATTTTATACAGTTTCATTTTTATTGTGTTTTATGTAAATAGGAAGAAACATTACCAGCATCAAAAATGACAACAGGGTTATGCATAAAGTCAGAAAATGGGTGTATAGTCAGTGGCTGTTTTTAGTGAGGTATACTGAGTATATTTTAAAAACTAGAGGCCAAGCTTTTAGAATTTTTATATTTTTGTATATTGTTTTATATCCTCAGTGTGTACAGTGTTAAAGTAGTTTACTTATAAACTATTCCCTGAAATTCCTCTTGGGAACTTTTCTCATTTTTTTTTTCCAAAAAACTACAAAACATTTTCATCACCTAGAAAGGAATATATAATTTTGAAGATTCAAGTTCTAATTTTTGAAACCACTCTTTATTTCCCAAGTGATCATAAACAAGTCCCTTAACATACTTGGCCCTTGGTTTATTTTTAATATAAGATTTACCAGAAATTAAATACAAGTATTGAGGTATGACATGATTTTTCTATAGCTGGCAGGTTGGATTAATTGTTACAGTATAGCTGTGAAGTGCTATATTGTCCCTTCCCCTGCTGAGAGTAAATGTTTCCTACAATCTCTGTCTTACTCATTTCCGTAGTAAGATAGGGACGCTTGGTCTCAAACATTTTTTTCCTCCAAGTATTTATGAAAACTATTATAGCTGCTTAATTAATGTGTCAACATAATTAGTTATTGTCTCTTTTTAAGGTTGTGCTGCTTTCTGCCTGTTGCCAGATGATCTGTTGCAAGTCATCAGTTCATGAGATCCATTTCAAATTCTGGTGAAGAAGGAAGAATTGATCCTTGAAAGGTTCAACATTTTATAATAATTTTGAAAGAGGGTAATGTTATTCTAATTGATATATTTAAAAATTATAACCAGGATTTTTAAAATATATTTGTATTGATTTCGGAGAGGAAGGAAGAATAAGAGGGAGAGATAGAACATCAGTGATGAGAGAGAATAATTGATCAGCTGCTTCCTGCATGCATCCCCACCCCCCACCCCGCACCTCCCTCCACTTTGGAGATCGAGCCACAACCCTGGCATGTGCCCTGACTGGAAATCAAACCATGACCTCCCGGCCTAGCCAGGATTTTTTTTGTTTTTAACCTTATTGTTTAAGCTCTGTGCTAAAATAGCAGAATCTAGTATCGTGTCTATGTATTGTATTTGTAATACAGCTAGCAGAGTAAACATAAGAAGGAAAATAATGGTACCAGGTAGTAGAAAAACTAAGATTAACTTTTTTTTTTAAGTCCAGGGTATTTTATTCTTAGATTAGGTACAATAATATCTGTATTTAGGCAAATTAATAGAATGAATTTCTAACTGGTCTCTTCCAATGGTAGGGATGAGAGAAATCAAATGGCTTTTTATTGTGACTCTAAGATGAACACTGAAATACTGTAGGGAAGGAAATTGCATGTTCTTTGTGAGTTATAAGAGACCAGCAAGTACATACATAGCCTGTTCATTTTCAGAACATGGGGCAAAGGTAGATGGGCTTCTTGTTTTGTTTTGTTAATCCTCACTAGAGGATATTTTTTCATTAATATTAGAAATAATGGAAGGGAAAAAGAGGCATCAATTGGTTGCCACCCTCTCCCCCACTAGGGCCAGGGATCAAGCTTGCAATCCAGGTAAAGGTCCTTGACTGGAATCGAACCCAGGACTCTTCAGTCCTCATGTCAGTGCTCTATCCACTGAGCCAAATTGGCAAGGGCTAGACTGGCTTCTGAGAAAAATATGTACCAGGAATTTCAGTTTCTGATGTGATAAGAGGGCTATTCCCCAGTATTGCTAATTAAGATACTGTTAATGTCTAATTATTTCCTTAATAAATAGAAGCAGGATCTAGTTACAGTGTAGCTGTGAAGTGCTGCATTGTCTTTGCACTCTGCTCAAAATAAAACTGTTTCCTTCCAAGCCCTGTGGCCGTGGTGCTGTAGCCACCAGGGATGTGTGGTCTCACACATGTTTCCCAGCTTAAATGCTGAGTGGACTAAGGACTCTTTTTTTATTAATTTATCTTTATTGTTGAAAGTATTACAAATGTCCTGTTTGTTTGTTTGTTTTTCCCCATTGACCCCTTCTCTATGCACCCACCCCACCCAGGTCTTCACCATTCTTGTCTGTTTAACCAATGACTCTTGAGCATTAAGTCTGTTAATACTTTGCAGATAGTAACAGAAAGAGACATTTTCAAGAGGGAATTGAGATAAGGGACAAACCACATTTTGATTACAATGACTTATTGGGAGTTCAATTCCTTATTTAATTACTAGTGGCCCAGTATACAAAATCCGTGCACATTAAAAGGGGATTAATTAGAGGAAATAATTTAATATTGCTATTTGCTCTTTCTCTATAATAGAAGTATCAGAGATGAAAGAAAATTAATAAAGTGTATATGAAAACCTTCCTCCTGTCAGAGTCTGGGGCACACCACAGGACCCAAAGTCAAGTCTCCACCCACCCACATGTGCCTCAAAATCGCATGAGACCCAGACCCGGCTGGCCTCTGCTCCCATTGGGCTAGATCCAGACCTGGCCAGTCCCACCCTTGTCAAGCCCCACCAGGCAGGGGACATAGTCTCAGGTCCCCAGGCCTGGCACCAGGACAGGGAGTGGGCCTGAGGTCCCCCAGCCCAGGCCAGGGTGGGGAAATGTCTTGAGGTTCCCCCTCAAGCCCCACCAGGTGAGGGACATGGCTTGAGATCCCCTGTCAAGCCCCGCTGGTGGGGTGCATGGTCTAAGGTTCCCTGTCAAGCCTTACCTAGGCCGGAGAGCGCAGCCTCAGGTTCCCCGGCCTGGCACCAGGTGGGGGGCACAGCCTCTGGTCCCCTATCAGGCCCCGCCAGATGGGGGTGCAGCCTGAGTTCTCCCCACCCAGCACTGGGGGTGCACCTTGAGTTCCCCTGTCAAGCCCTGCTGGGTGGGGAGCACAGCCTGAGGTCCCTTTTCAAGCCCCGCCAGGAAGGGGGGTGCGGCCTGAGGTCTCCTGTCAAGCCCTATGGGGGCAAGGGAGGGCGTAGCCTCAGGTCCCTGCTGATTGCTCATTAAGGCTCCTTATAGGAAGTTGGCTTCAGCTGTGGATGCAGCTATCTTTGTGATGGAGTGATGGTCAATTAGCATATTCCCACTTTCTTAGATAGGATAATATTTATCTCCCAACAGTTAAGGTTTTGAGGGGAAAATTTTAAGTCACCTTTGTCAGCTCAAGCTATGTAGGAAGGATAAAGATCGCACTCCTCAGCGAGCTTTATGCCGGCTGTGCAGTTCATGACTCTTCCATGGCCCAGAAGAGTGCTCAAACTATGATCTGCCCACTACTTGTGAAAACTGTATTCTTAGTTAAGTGTTTGCCATCTTCATTGAATTATTTGTTTTTATTCCTGTGAATTGCCATCATGTATCACTTTTTAAGTGTGATTTTTGTTGGCCATACAACCTCGAAAATCAGATAAAAAATCAAGAAAATAATCATATCACCTAGTAATGTGATAAGATGTATTTGAAATGGTACTTTTGGAAGAGTCTTGGTTGATCAGAACACAGGGAAAGCAAATGTGAAATAAAAAGTCCAGATTGTGAACTTTATACAGTTGATATTTTTTTTAAATCAATAATGTTATTAGATCTGGTTGTCTTAACTTGCATAAATCTTTTTATATATTATTATTGTCATCATCATCATCATTATTTAGTCATGTTGCTCAACTTATTGTGCTTTCTTAGTGATTCCTCTATAACTGAGATTTTTCTCAGCATTTCTGGTAACAATTTTATTGACTCTGGCACAGGTCAGAGTCATTACATAAATTTAATTATATCTTGCTACTAATGTAAAACTAACTTTGTTTAAAAAAATACAATAGTTGATGAGAATAGGTGACAAGGTGGGGCTCAGAAATGGCGTTGGCCTGAGTTGGGGCATGCATTCCTAAGTGAAACAATATGTTTGGATAAAGTGTTAGTGTTTCCATATTTGTCTTTCTCTTATCCTGGTAATTTGATCCAGCCAACACATTTTAGTTGGTTGTATTATGTGTATCAGTAGAGTGGAGAGCTGTGATGGTAAACATATTTCAATCATTTGTGTTATAGTGTATGAGGTGATCAGAAAGCACTGATAAATATGGGTTACCATAGAACATTTTTGGAGTTCTCCCTCCTCCCCACCCAAAGAAAACATACCCACATATACTGGAAAGTTGTAAGTGCTGTATCAAGTCTGTCCAACAGGACTTTCTGCAGTGATGGAAATGTTCTCTGTCTGTGCTGCCCAACACAGCAGTGATGGGCCACATGTGGCTATTGAAATGTGGTTAATTCAACTAAGGACCTGAATTTTATTTACTTTTTAATTTTTTTAATTTTAATCAGTTTAAACGTAAATAGCCATATGTGGCTAGTGATTATTGGACAGCATAGTCCTAAATGATAGTTAACAATCCAGAATTTATATTTGCAGTTTATTATAGTTCCAATATGTTCAAAGAGTTACATGACTGTTCTTTTTGTTTTGTCCCTGGTGTTGACATCTGTCCCAGGCTGACACCTGCTCTTGGCCCACTTTGGTATGGGATTTAATTTCACTGCCCCAAACACAATACTGTCATCTGTTTTATAAATAACAATACTCAAGATGCCTGATAGAATCTGCTCTTGCAGCCAGATGAATCTCTAACTACAAAAGAAGACTTTTATTTTACCCTAGATATTGTGATGAGCCTCTAGTGCTCCAATTACAAGTACTCTGTATAATCTTGGTAAGTAAATAGCCACTGATGGTTAACAAGTAGTTCATATTGTCAGTAGTTCACGTAGGATTTGGTAAGTAATATTCACATGAATAACTTTTCTTCTGTTCAGAGTTGGCAAGAGGAGGAACATTTGGGAGGAAAGCTGTGGCTGTAAGTATTGAAGAAGATGAGCATTCTTCACGACACTCAGACTTGCCACCACACTGTAATGGAGGAAATTTTTTTTAATTAAATTTATTGGAGTGACATTGGTTAATAAAATTATGTTGATTTCAAGTATACAAGTCTGTGATATATCATCAGAATACTGCATTATGCCCCAGCTGGTTTGGTTCAGTGGATAGAGTGTCAGCCTGTGAACTGAAGGGTCCCAGGTTCAATTCAGATCAAGGGCACATGCCTCGGTTGTGGCCTTGATCCCCAGTAAAGGGCATGCAGGAGGCAGCTAGTCAATGATTCTCTCTCATCATTGATGTTTCTATCTCTGTCTCCCTCTCTCTTCCTCTCTGAAATCAATAAAAATACATATTTTTTTAAAAAGGCACTTGGAAGTTTAATGAACCCTTATTTTATTGTGTATACACCAATGTGTTCACATTTTCTCCGCTACACACAAGACAACTTATCAGCAAGAAAGTCCTTTATGTGGCTTCATTTGGAACTTCATTCCCTCTAAATTCTAAATTCTAGTACACATACTCTCCAGTACACTCATCTTCAACCACAACCTCTATTCATGTAGAACACTCTGCCCACACCTCCCTGCCTCAACCTCCTCACCCCACCCTGCCTCAACCTCCTCACCCCACGCAGCAAGCTCTGACTCACCTCCCTATCTTGGATGAGTATCTGGCACCTTTGCCCTCCTCTCCTCGGTTCCTGTCCTTCGACCCCAGCAGCCCCAGAACTCAGGTCACCCCTGTCTGTTCCAACAACACCCGCCAGGCTGCTGGGGAAGGTGTGACACCCAGGCAGGCAGCATCTCTGCCAATGGACATACCCAGCTGTGGACAGGGCACACTGCGCTGTGTGGCTGTCCTTCACTTGTCCCGGCCTTCTCCCTCTCCCAGACTCTTCACCAGACATGCTAAGTCTCCCCCTCTCCGAGGTCTGTATTCCTCACGCTTAGCTGATGCATTTATTTCCTGCCTCATTGAGAAAGAAGAAGAGTCACACATTGTCAGCTTCTCATTCCCAGGTGTGTCTTGGGTTCCCAAACTCCCACCCTCTCCATTCCCTCTCTGAAGCATACCGAAGGTCACGGCGAGGCGCTCACTTGAGGCACAACATTTAAGGGGACATAAAAAAGTCTAGTAATAAAAATCTATCCTATTTAAAGTTCTTTTTAAAAATCAAAATTAATGCAAAAATCCACAATAAACAAAATATCAAAATTTAAATAGAGATAGGATCCTACCCAACATTTACTTAACCTGCCTCACTCTCCTCACCCTAACCCTGTGGCTGACCGGCCCACGGGTGCTGAGTGTTTCCAACAGGCAAGTAACCTCTATTCTGCATTCATCTATACATAATGAAAACAGGTTTCACTGAAAAACACTTATACTTACTATAGCCAATACAGATTTTCACTTTAAAAAAAGAAATCTGAACCATTGAGTGCAGACCTGCAATTTGAAGAAACAACCAGGAGAGGGATCTGAAATTCTCTCCTACTGTAAAAGGACCATCTTCCCTTCCGAGCATTGCTGTAACAAAAACAAACCCCAGTGTTCATAGAAGTAGGTGATGTAATCCAAAGGGAAGACTAGAGGAGTAGGACTAGCACTATCAGAAAAAAAAATAAGTCATTTAATTATTCCATTCTGACTTGAGGCTTCTCCTTTTGGGGAAATAAAGTATTATAATGAAACCTGCCCCTCTGAATATCCCTATATTTTCTGTATGGAAATACATTCAAATTTTAGTTCCCTTATTCTAGTCTGATTAGTTTCATAGAAATTGTCTCATATTAAAAATCTAATATTCAAAATACCCCATGATGAAGATTTCTAGGCAGTTACAGTAAGAGTCTACTTTACTATTTTGTGCCTTTTGCTTTTAATCTTTTAAGTCCCGTGGTGGGATAATTCTTGGGTCTTTCCAAAGGTTGTCAAAGGAAAGAGAAAATTATCTGTAAATTCCTTATGCTAGCTACATCAGTTTCCACATTCTATAATTTTTTTTTCTAGCTTGTTTTGGATATCTATTGCTCCCCATTAAACAAATGTGCCCCTGCTAAAACCAGTCCCAAGAACCAAATGGGCATGTCCAAAGAAATAATCATTCAGAATTCACTGGAAAGCTTGTGTTTTGACTTGGTAGGTTGTCTCAGTGAATCCACTGTAGTGGTGCTGAAAAGCATAAATGGTTGCTGTGTAGTAGTGATTGCTTATCCTATCTGCCTCCGTAGGAAGGGAACAACCTGAAGTTGAATTTATAACTCACTTTTTTTAAGTATGGGAAATTAAGGGTGCTCTTATATCATTAATTCAAATTTGAGGAAGTTTCAATAGTATGACTTCTAGAAAAGACAAATTTCTACTCAGTAACTGTCTTGGGTATTTTGTGACTATGACTTTAGCTATGAAATGTTAGCTTACGCCGTGATTGGGACCATTTTGGGGTTATGCCTCCACAAAGAATAAGTTAATTCTTGATTCAATGTTAGTCCAAAGACTTTAAATTCCAATTTAGCATGGATGTGGGTAAAGGAGAAATGGGTTACATTACCATTTCCCACTGTTGGCCACCTGAGACATAAACACTAAGTGTTTACTTTTCCTCACCAGTTACACGTGAGATGGTCCTTTTACAGTAGGAGAGAATTTCAGGTCCCTCTACTGGTTGTTTCTTCAAATTGCAGGTCTGCACTCAATGGTTCAGATTTATTTTTTTTTAAGTGAAAATCTGTATTGGCTATAGTAAGTATAAGTGTTTTTCAGTGAAACCTGTTTCCATTATGTATAGATGAATGCAGAATAGAGATTTCTCACTGTGTGCTCACGAACATAAACTAAGTGTTTACTTTTCCTCACCAGTTACAGGTGGGGGTGGATTTCTGTTCACTGGTGTGGAAAACTAAAGGCAGACGAGCTGAATGAACAAACACAAAGACAAGCCCTGAGTCTTTGCCAAGGATACTGGTTGCATGAGGATTATAGAGTACATACTGTTATATTTTAAAGACATTAAGAAGGCAAAGAACCTGCTTCACTGTCTGAAGTTCATGTTTTGCTCCCTCCCACCAGCATCTTGTCCGAGCTTGTTCTCATTTTCTTTGTACATACCCCTTTCCTGGCCCTCCATCTCAACTCTGCTAAATAACATTGCTTCACTAGATAAGGGGCAAAGCTGTCCTCCACTGTGTACACAGAGGATTTCCCCCAGAAAGAGAAAAGGTCCTCGTGGGGATGGGAACCTGAAGTGGCAAATGCTGCTGAGAGACAGAACTGGGAGAGGAGAGAAAGGGATACATAATCTAGTATGTCTCAAGAGGAAATTTACCTACATAACCTTATTTGCTGATCGCTCTCCTTCCCCCCACTAATTCATTCGGTTATTAGCAAGCAAAGTGAAAACTGCTTTTAAATCTATGATTGCTTTACTTTTTTTTCTTTTATTTTTCTCTACAATTGCATATGTTTCAATCCTTCCATTCTTTCTGTAGGTCCCATGAATTGTACTCATATTATTTGGTCCCAGTACAAAATATACAGGTTTTTTTTGCCTCAGTATAAAATGCTATTTGCCCTCAAACTACAGAGAGTAATAATTTATAGCCGTATTGTTAAAACTCACTGGCGTTAACCCACAAATAAGCTGGTTCATTGTGAGAGAACAAATACATCTGTTCCTTGGCTCTACCCACTCTGTGTATGTGCAGTTGTTCACACAAGTCTATAGTTCAGGTCCCCATGTCAGACTTGCAGTCAAAAGACCCTACCCCCAAAGTGACATTCACACAAACAAAAACTTCTTGTAGTCTTATATCCAGATAAAAACCCTACATACATAAACATTCTCTGAAAAATAAGTCAGGGCATTGGTGTGAGGATGTGGAGCTCCTATTGGGAGGATGGGAAAGGCGTGGATGATAGAGGAGGATTAGAAGAGTGGCCAGAAGGCCAGCCCTGGTGCCCATGTGTACACACCACACAGGGAAGGGGGCAGCAGTCTGGGAGGACTTCCTACAGCAGCCTGTGTTCCCAAGAAAGCCCCTAAAAGAGGGAAAAACAGGAGAAAGCTTCATGGTTCAGGACAAAGTACCGTTACTTCTATTGGGAGAGAGCACACAAAGATTTTGAAATACAGTGGAAAAAGAACAGGGGAATTCTCTATTTTCCTTAAGATGAGAGGAGCTGTGATTTGCATATCAGAGGTAGGACAGATAAGGCAGAGAAGTGGTGGAGAGAAGCAGACTTAGGGGAAAATTCAGTAAATAGGCTGAGTTTTATTAGCTGTGAAAAGAGATGACCAAGACCTGAAACCCAGAGAACCCGGGAGTAAACATCATTCCAGGGTTGATGGCTGATCCGCTTAGCGCCTAACCCCACTGAAGCACAGAGCCAGGCTTGACTGGTTCGGGTAATCTGCACTTTCTGGACTCTGTTACGCAGGAGATGTCCTCACAGACCCTATACAGGCCCTGCCCCACTCAGACACACCACAGGCTGTGTTCTAAAATGGTGAGTGTTCATGCAAGGCCTGAGCTGCCAGAGGGATGGCTGGAATCCTGATCTTCCTGCAGGCCATAGGATCTGGGCAAGTGACCCGCCTCTGTACACTGCACGGCCATTCCTGCCGGAAGGTGCAGTGAGGACTGACTGCGATAACAGTTACATGCGTGAAGAGCCGAGCTCGGCAATCCACGGGCTGTGTGGACACCCTCGTGCCACCTCAGCCTCAGAAAACGCCTCTCACTGGTGGTGAGCTGGCAGAGGTACCTTCATGCTGCACCCCATCATCATGGCTGCCAAAGGACTTGCTGTGTTTCATGTCCATTAATACATCTCTCTTAATACAGCATTGCCCCTTCTCATAACGCACCATCTCTGGCTGCCTCCTCCCGTGCTGCCCGCCAGCCACTCCACCCAGTCCTCCTGGCTGGGCTTTCCTCCCACACCTGCTCCTTGGTGGTCTCGTCTGTGGCCTTTATCCATGATTTGTGTTTCCATAGATTCTGAGCTCCACATGTGAATGTCTTCACTTACATGTGTCACAAAAGTTCTATCTTGACACGTCTAAAACGCATGACCCAAACACGTGTTTGTGAAACGCTGGCTGGACGGAACTTGACTGTCCCCAGGACCAGAATCCTCTTCTCACCAGCAGGCCCAGCCCAGGGCATCATTGAGTGCCAGTAACAGTCGGCACTGTGTCGCTGTGTAAATTGTCTGTGGACCTGTCCCCTGCTCTTCTGAGAGGCCTCAGACCTCTTGAGGGGGGAGCCCACGTCCTGCTCGTCTCCAGTTCCCACGAAGAATCCCCCACAGGCTCTGCACAGAGTGGACACGTACGTACTGACCGTTGGTTGGGCTGAATGTGTGCCGAACGCTCCAACAGTCATCACACGTTCAAACTTCCCTTCCAGGAAGCCCGTCCACAGGACAATGGCCCCAGTGTGCTCCTCCCTGATGCCAGCAGCCCCACCGCTGACACTCACCGAGGCATTCGCCCTGCCCCACAGTCTTGCCTCTGCTCCTGTGGTTTGGCACATTCTGCATCCTCCCTCCATTCCAGGGCTTGGCCGCTGGAGGAAGCCACACAGGTTCACCTGGAACGGGAAGATGCAGGGAGCGAGGACACACAGAGGCACTTGCTGCAGGCCATCCACAGACCCAACTGTCTTCCTTTCTCTCCTCTGCACTGGCCACCTCCTACATCACACTCGGGGCCCCTCTATGTACCCATCTAACCTCAGTGGGGGGACCCCACGGACAGGGGCAGCCTCGGAGAGACAAGTCCTTGAGGCTGGGGCCCTCTTGGTCCAGTAGAGCTGTGCTGTGGATGGGGCGGCCTCACTGGGGGAGGGGTGGGAGGAGGACTGGGGTGGAGGGAGGCTGGCACAGGTCTCCCTCCAGGCTGCACATACCCAGGCAGCCCCAGTGGCAGTGGCCTGGGCCCACTCCCTGGCAGTGGTTCTGCCAGCATTTCTCCCCCCTCCCCACCTGCAGGTCAGGCACACACCTCACACTCCCAGGACCATCAGGGTTCTGGGAAAGCTTCCGGGGGCTGCCTCTCACTCCACCTCCTGCCTCCTACTCAGGAGGGCACGGCCAACCTGAGTGAATGATGACATCTGTGCAGGGACGATCTTGAATGTTGTCTGACTAAGGCTTATATTTTAAAAGAAAATTGGGCCTGGCCAGCATGGCTCAGTGGTTGAGCATTGACCTATGAGCCAGGAGGTCACAGTTCAATTTCAGTCAGGGCACATGCCCGGGTTCTGGGCTTGATCCCCAGTTGGAAGCATGCAGGAGGCAGCCAGTCAATGATTCTTTCTCATCATTGATGTTTCTATCCCTGCTTTTCCCTTTCTCTCTGAAATCAATCTACACTAATAAAAGAGAAACATGCAAACTAACCATCACTCCGCTATACCTACAAGCCATCCCCACCAGCCAATCAAGAGCAAGTATGCAAATTAACCCAACCAAGATGGTGGCCGGCCACTGAGCAAGCAGGAGGCTTGGGTGTCCCCAATAATGGAGGAAGCCAGGCTTTCCGCCGGTTCTGGCTGGCCCTGGCCTCCACTCCAGACTACAAAGTTTCAATTATAGAAAATAAATAAATCCCAGATACCAAGGTCTCCGCTTGGGTCGCTAGGGGCATGGCCGGCCTGCAAACCACCATAGGCCCTTCGCCCAGGCCACCCCACGCCCCAAGGGAACCTCCACCTGGATCCAGGACACCCTTCAAGGCAAACCAGCCGTGCACCAGGCTTCAATCTAATAAAATGTTGCAAATTGACATCACTCCAACACATAAGATGGCTGCCCCCATGTGGACAAAATATGGCTGCCACAAATGGCCAGCAGGGGAGGGCAGTTAGGAGAAACCAGGCCTGCAAGAGAAGGCAGTTGGGGGTGATCAAGCCTGCAAGGGTGGGCAGTTGGGGGAGACCAGGCCTCAAGGGGAGCAGTTAGGCATCAATCAAGGTGTCAGGGGAGTAGTTAAGGGGTAATCAAGCTGGCAGGCAAAAGTGGTTAGGGTCAGTTAGGAAGGCAGGCAGGCAAGCATTTGTGAGCCAGCAGTCCTGGATTTTGAGAGAGATGTCCAACTGCCCATTTAAGTCCGATCCTACCTGGCAGTCAAACATCGGACATCCCTTGAGGGGTCCCAGATTGGAGAGGGTGCAGGCTGAGCTGAGGGACATCCCACCTACTGTGCACAAATTTCGTGCACCAGGTCTCTAATAAAATAAAAGACGATTACTACCATCCTTGCTTCAGCTCTCTAAACTGTGTGTGGGTCCTGTGATGGGGCAGAACCAAAAAAACAAGAAAATTACAGGAGGTGCCCAGAAAATAGTTACTGACTATGATAAGGGGACTCAGACCTGGCCCAGATGCAACCATTTGTGTTTGGAATTTTACACTCAAGTTGTGCTGATATTTTAAAGACAACTGGAATAGAATTTTCTACTTTCCTTTTCTTATCCTATGTAATCCTATATAATAAAGAGGGAATATGCAAATTGGTCATCATTCTGCCACAAAGATAGTGGCGCCCACAACGGAGGTGGGGTTTCCATAACACAAGATGGCTGCACCCACAGTGGAGGCTGAGTTCCCATAATAAGCCTTAACGAGCAATCAGCAGGAACCTGAGGCTGTGCCTCCCCACCCCATGGGGCTTGACAGGGGACCTCAGGCTGCGCCCCCCACCCTGGCGCCAGTCCGGGGGGCCTGAGGCCGTGCCTCCTGCCCAGCGGAGCTTGACTGGGGACCTGAGGTTGCACCCCCCTTTTGGTGAGGCTTGACAGGAGGCCTGAGGCTGTGCCCCCCTCCCAGTGCTGGGTTGAGGGACCTGAGGCTGTGCCTCTCCCCACCCCACCCCTGCCCAGCAGGGCTTGAAAGTGTGGGTCCAGCTTGGTCTGAATCTAGCCCAATTGGGGGCAGGAGGGCTGGCCAGGTCTGGGTGTCATGCAGTTTTGAGGCACACATGCATAGGCAGAGACTTGACTCTGGATCCTGTGGTGCACCACAGACTCTGACAGGAGGAAGATTTTCATATACATTTTACTAATTTTCTTTCATCTCTGACACTTCTATTATAGAGAAAGGGCAAATAGCAATATTAAAATATTTCCTCTAATTAATCCCCTTTTAATATACACGAATTTCATGCACTGGGACACTAGTTAGTTAATAATTTCAAAGTGCTCATTGCCTGCTTTACTTATTCAGCTTAATAATTACTAAGTTAACAATTACTAATTTTGTAGTTAGTAATTACTAGGCTGGTTAACAATTGCTAACTACTTACTGTCTCCTTTATGGAGCATATGTGACTCAAATCCTACTCAAACCAATTTCAAAGGCAGTTATAAGCTTTCCTGGGATTCATAATAAGCATTTTTCTCAAGTGGACTGTTGGTTGAGTATTAGAAATATTTTTCCACATTGAGAATTTTCTTATGCTAAACTTCCTAAGAGCCAATAACTAAAGCCCTTGTGACATGCAGGGGACATGAAATAGTGTAATTTTTTTTTTTAAATCTGGTTGGTCAAATTGTCTAAAGCACAATAATAACACCTATTGACCCTGCAGATTTGCAGGGAAAGATTGTTAGGAAAATTGAACAATATCCCACAGAGGTACACTCACATGGATTTGAATACAGTCCTCCAGGGAGTAGAGCCATTAGTATAATAATGGAATATCTGCAGGGCTTGTAAAGATGAAAACGGGCCTAGAGCTGGGTGGGCTCTTCTAAACATTTTCAGCTCTTTGAATATTAAGTACTCATGTTTTTCACCCTCTGGGCTTTTGCACTAGACCCGCCTATATTTCAGTGTAACCCAGGTGAAAGCACATTGATCACTTTGGGATGTTTTTCTTTACTGAACATTATGCAGTTATTTGGATGTGCCTGCTGGAACTGGCCTGCACAATTCTCCCCCTCCTGTTGAAGCGGTTATGTTTTCTTAGTCTTTTCCATCGGCTGTATCCCAGCAATCTCCGTGGCGCACCAGAAACCCTCATTCAATGTCTGGCTGTGTTTGGGTGATGGCGTGGGCCACCTCCTGGCTCTGTGATGCAGGCTAGGTTCCTTCAATCCCGCCCATAAACTGATAAGGGCTTGGGCAGCCTCCTGTGCCTAACCTGCTCACCTGTGTCCTTGCTGTGCAGAGACCTCTTAGCCCGCAAATTTAACCTCAGTCTAGTCATTAACCGAATAGTAAGTCTGAATCCTAATTTCAGTGGTTTGCTGACAAATGTTTCAAAACCTGACTCTCAAGAGACAGAGAGAAAGGGAGAGTGACGTAGTGTATTTGCTGATGCTTTGGTATAAATGCTTTCACCGTGGCCACTTTAAAGCTGACCAGGTGAAGTTATGTAAGGAAGTGGAGCGGGGAAGAAATGTGAGCTATTGGCTTCCCGAGATGGTCCTCTGGACCCCACTGCTTCCTCTATGGTGAAATGGGAATGATGGTGAGTACCTCTTGCTCCCGGAATTGTTATTTCTGACCTACTTTGGCCATTCATTCTTTCCATAAGCATTTGTGGAGAATCAATGGAGGTCAAAGGCCAGGTACTGGGGATGAAAGAGCTCCCTGTCAGGGGAGTTGTGACTCAAATAAAATAATACACATTAACAAAAAAGCCCGCCTTTTTAACTCTTAAAACACAAATTAACTTGAATTGAGTTTAATAGGATGGGTGTACGAAGCACTTCGGGTCCTCTGTCCACAATGGCCGCACATATAAAAGCTTGTTGTGTCATTATTCAGCATAATGAGATATTGGAAAACATGTATCTAGAGAAACTTCAATACTAATTTATTTATATCCCATCCACTTCCAAAAAGCATTTGAAGTAATTTATTGTGTTGTGTTTTTTTTTTAAAAGAAAGAAATATAAGACCAAGTCCAATTATCACAAAGGCAGAAACTGAGACACAAAAGGAGAGAGGAAGGAACAGATAGCAGAGGAGCTACTGAGAAGAATTCTCAACTGTTAGCCTCCTAAGAACTAAGAGAAGTGTTTATAGTTCTCAGATTTTAAGTCAATTCTTTAAAGAAAAAACACATATTGATTTCAACATGATCCTTGGATGGATCCACCGTGTTTTGTGTTGTTACTGTGTACAGTTTTGGGAATTTATTAATGTAATTACAGAACACCTACTTGAAACACAAGAAGGATATAAATCTAAGATCGTGTTTTCCTAAGTCTGAGCCCTCAGGACCTAGCCTGTGCTTAATGAAACAGCTCTTGGGAGAGATATGTGTTGGTTTGGCCAAATCAACAGCTTATGCCTTCCTGGGCTCCTTCTGCCTCTCATGCTCCCCCTTGTGGTTCCCACAAGACCCCTGTGAAGAAGGACACATGGAGTCCTTCTTCCTGTCTTTATGGCCAAGTCCTCACCTCCTACTGAGGACAGTTCAGATTTCACCACCTCTGAGACCTCTCCAGCCAGGTTGATGGCCCTGGCTGTCCAGTTGCACATTTCAGTTCCACATTAACTAGTTAATTGAGATTGTAAATGAATAGGAAGTCTTATAACTTGTTTCATTTTTTTAACCCTTTCTTTTAAAAATATTTTTATTGATTTTTAGAGAGAGGAAAGGAGAGGGAAAGAGAGAGAAACATTGATGTGAGAGCTAAACATCCATGGACTACCTCCTGCACTCTCCTTACTGAGGAATGAGTCTATAACCCAGGCATGTGCCCTGACTGGGAATTGAACAAACAACCCCTTGGTCCACTGGAGAACATGAAACCAACTGAGCCATATGGCCAGGAATGTTTCATTTCTTACGGAAATGAAAAGCAAGGCACGCCCTGGCTGGTTTGGCTCAGTGGCTAGAGTGTTGGCTTGCTGACTGAAGGGTTCTAGGTTCGATTCCAAGTTGCCCGGGTTGCAGGCTCGATCCCCAGTGGAGGTGTGTGAAAGGCAGCTGATCAATGAATCTTATCATTGATATCACTAAATATTTCCAGTGTCTTTCCCCACCCCAGGCTAAATTTATGTCAAGTCTTGTATAAATAGCACTATTACCTTCTCACTATTGTACTGTTTTGTTTTTTTTCTTATCTTGTCTATTATTATGAATTCACGAAAAACTGGGAGTGTATCTGGTTCAATTTTCTATCCTAACTACCTATAACTATGTCTGGCTCATAGCACAAAGTCAATAAGTATTTGGTGAATGCATTAATTATTTTGACAGGGAAACAAGACCAAAGCTGTGGTTCTGATTTTGGCTGAGTTCATGAGAAGTTCACCAAAGGGTGGGATTGGAACTGAACACTGGAGCATGATCAGAATATGAGAGATGTGGAAAACAGTGACATAACACTAGTCTGACTCAGGGATTGGCCCACTTTTTCTGGAAAGGGCCAGACAGCTGGTAGAAGCTGAATTCAGGGGCCCAGGACTGACTTATTTAGGTCCTTGATCAGACTGGAAAGGAAGGAACTCCTTTGCTTCTTGCGATTTTAATCTCGGATTCTCCGTCCCACAGCTTCTGCTTTTCATTTCTGGACCAGGATTTGTGCTGATTCATTCATCCAGATGTTTCCTGCTTCTTTGTGCAAGAAGCATATACCTCTGTCACAGTAGCCATCACAGCCAGGAATGATACCTGGGCACCCCAAAGAGATCTCTTTCTGGAGGCTAGCTTCCCTAGATTCTCTCTCAGCCAGAATCTTCCTTTGGCCCGTGTAGTCACATGTGAAATTCACATGTCAGAGCCTTACCTACAAACTGTCCATGCAACAAAATGATAGCTTTTTTTTCCCCCTAACAAAATGGGAACAACCACCTGTACTCTCCCTGTGCAGAATGAATATGGAAGACAGGGAAACGGCGAAGCTCCTTTTATGTGCAAGAGAGGGTCCTTAAAAAGTCGTGCATACATTGTTTACCTGTCCTTTCTGAACGAAAAATTAGATGGAACCAAAACAAAAAAATAGCGTCCTCAATTTAAATCTGTGAGGGAGGAGTTGCCGCCGAACTAATAGGATCTAGAGTGGTCCCATCCTGCCATCTAGTGGACAGCAAGGGGAAAGCCGGATTTAGAGCAAAAGACGTGATGGTCAGGATTTGGTTTTTCAAAGTCTGTAATTCGTGGAAAATGTTTTCTAATCGGCATAATTTAATTTTAAACTCCCTATTATATTTGCTAGTTAAAAGATTTTGTTTTATTGGTATAGCAAGAAGACAATACCAGGATTTAAACACTAAGCCCTGAAACTAAATTTCCTAAATCACATAGGGATGAAGAAGGTCGACTGAGGGGAGGGGGAATGCTCCCCCGGTCAGAGGAGCATGAATTTGCACGGCCCACATTCTCATTCATGTGGTCCTTCTCTGTCAACACACTCTCTGTTTATTCTGGCTGTGGACAAGGACCGCTCCAGACGGTCCTTGTTGGACACCGTCTGGGACCAGAGTCATTCCGTTCACTTTCCAAGAATGCAACCATCCTTTGTAGCCTGTTGGATACTTGGCAAGGGCCTGTGTCCCGGGTTTGGTTGCAGGGTTAGGGTGAGCGAGGGTGTGTTTTTCCTCTCCTTTTATTATCAAGGCTGCTGCTGACTGTGGATGAAAAGAGGCCACGTGCTAACCTGACAAGCTCAGGGAAGACCTGTGTGGTAGCTTTGCAAACTCAGAGGCCTAACGTAACCACAAAGGATGGTCTACAATTAGAACTTTAACTAAAAGCAGTCTGTGGTGGGTAGTCATGTCCCAGGCCAGTATCTTCCCTGACAAAGATCAACTTTGATCTTAACTGAGCCTATTGTCTTTTTGCATCTATGATAACATACCTTTGGAATGTCATGGAAACCTTTTCTCAGGACCTCTCAGGGCACAACCAATGCACCAGACCACAAATTCCCTCACTTATTGTTATCGTGTTAGTTGTTGACTGTTCATTATCCTGTACCCACCTATGTACAAGAAGCATGTGTCTATCATCTTACCATTTTACTTTTTATCCAAGCCCAGAGGTTCCCCCACCTCCCTACTTTGCTTGCTCCTGCCCCCCTAACCTATCACCAATGGATTTCATAGAACCCACTCACATCTCCTCTTTTGATTGTAATGTATAAAACAAGGTGAAAAACTGCCACTCTCTGGAACATTATCTCAGTAGTTGAGATTCTGCCTCCAGGCAATTGTCGACAGTCTGGCTCAAATAAACTCACAAAAATTCTTTACATTATGTTTGAATGTTTCTTACATTAACATTCTTCCTCTAGGTGTTTCAGAGGATTTCCCTTTTTGTCTAGAATGAAAACAACAGCAGCCCAGTCTCCCCCAAAAATTAAGTAATAGCAGCACACCTGAAGTACCCAGAGTTGCTCTTAGATCCTTTAGCTAATGTCATAATCACTAGCATAATCACAGCATGTGCCCACTAGGAGTTTCCAGGCGCTCTACATTATACACATTTTTGCTAATTCCCACACCAACCCTCCAGAATAGAAACTCTTCCCTATTTTAGAGACAAGGAGCTGGTGCTCAGAGAAGTGAAGTGGCTTGCCCGCAATCACATAGTCGTGAGCGCTTGGCAAAGTCAGAATTGCACTCAGGTCTGACTCCAAAGCCCCTGCTCCTCCCACCGGGCAGTGGGGGTCTCACCTGTTCAGTCGTGTACCTGTGACCTGCCAGACCCTGGGTCCGAGATTCTGGGGTCCCCTACGTGCTGCCACCTCTGCAGTACCGAAGGCTTAGTACCTGGACTCTTAGTGCCCCAGCGCCCCTGGCCAGGGGGCCCAGGAGGAAGGGATTAAATGTGGACGTGACAGAGGTACCGGCACGGCAGCCCACGAGCTGCACTCTCCTCCCCGTGAATCCAGGGGCTTTGACGGAGGGGCTTCCTCCAAGGTTTACCAGGTTCTACCAAGTCTGGTAGAGCTTTGTCTCTGCGGCCCAGAGCCCAAGGCCCTTGGGGGAGATCCCTGGGGGAACACACAGAGCATCTACAGTTGGTCTCAGGAGAAACCTTTGTCCGGCCTGTGTGGCTCAGTGGTTGAGCATCAACCTATGAACCAGGAGGTCACAGTTCCATTCCGGTCAGTGCACATGCCCAGGTTGCAAACTTCATCCTCAATAGGGGGTGAGCAGGAGGCAGCTGAACTCTCTCATCATTGATGTTTCTATCTCTTGCTCCCTCTTCCTTCGCCTCTCTGAAATCAATAAAAACATATTTTTAAAAAAATTAGTCCTCACCGTTTTGGCTCAGTGGATAGAGCATCACATCAGCCTGTAGACTCAAGGGTTCTAGGTTTGGTTCCAGTCAAGGGCATATACCTTGCTTGTGGGCACATACCCATTGGGGAGTGTGCAGGAGGTAGCTGATTGATATTTCTCTCTCATCAATGTTTCTATCTCTATTCCTCTCCCTTCCTCTGTAAAAAAATAAATAAAATGTTGTTGTTTTTTAATTAAACTCTCCTTCAAAAGGTCTTTCAAGGTGATTATGGGTGACCCAACCCCTAACACAGCCCCTTTCACCATCTATCTCCTAGAGTAGGGAAGAATAGTATAGAATAGAACAGAATAAAATAGTAGAATAGAATAGATAATGTAAGAGTAATATTGGTCCATAAACATGTTTTGTTTTGTTTTTAATATATCTTTATTGTTGAAAGTATTAAACTGTGTTTTAATTTTACGAATGTATTTATGTGGGTACACTGTGTGGAGATGTAAAATTTGCATCTCTCTTCGGTTGCACTCTAAGGAGAATGGAAAATTCTGCTCTAGACCACACTGGGGGCCCTCACCCTCACCTGTGACACCAGGAGCCGAGGAAGCCAAGTGCGCTGACAGTCCCCAGCAGGGAGGTGGCATCTGAGCCTTGGCAGTGCTGGGAGGATCCTTCCTCTGTCCAGGCTCAGGAAAATCCTCACCTGGAGGCAGGGAGTGTCCCAGATGACCCTGAAATACCGCAGTCAGCCCCCTGTGCCAGGCTGCAGCCCCCTCCTCCTCCTGCAGGGCTCACAGGACAGAGGAGGCAGAAGCCTACAGCGCCAGGTCATCACTTTGCTCCAGGTGCCACTTACCCTGTGGAGTAGCTAGAACTTGTCGGGTGGGTCCTTCATTTCACAGCTGCCTGCAGTCCTGCCTACCCAAGGCTGTGGCTATTCTGTGAATGACTGAGGCCAGAGCCGGGTCCTAGCCCCACCCTCCTCGCAGTGGCTCTGGGGCCCCTGGCCCTGGCATTCTCTGAGGCACTGTGACTTCAGACCCTGGAGACCGAGCCCTTGCATTCACACAGGGAGGGTTGGGTGGTCAAGGGCCTGGCTGCTCCCATCCTCACCTATGGCTTCCTGCAGAACCACCACTCCTCCTCCTCACCATCTGCTCCTGGCATAGGGGTCCCGGGCTGGATGATCACCCTAAAGAGGCATCTCTTGGGGTCACAGCAAATGCCCCCGAGTCACATCTGGAGGAGGGCTCAGTCAGTCTTTGTTGCACAAATACCCACCCCACTACTTTCTTCATTAATGTCCATGACTCCGCAGAACAAAGTCTTTTTCTCCAGTGACTGTTTCTGGAAATGCAACAGTCTACCAGGAAGCATTTGTACCTAGACTGTTTTCATCGCTGTCCCAGGCTATTTCCTGCTCTGGCCAACATTTCTGGGAAATTACTCAATACTAGTAGGACCATCTGCTCCTGTTACTCTATCTTTATTATGAAAGAATAGAATTTCAGCCCTGGCCGATTTGGCTCAGTGGATAGAGCATCGGCCTATGGACTGAGGGGGTCCCAGGTTCGATTCCGGCCAAAGGCACATGCTCAGGTTGTGGGCTCAGTCCCCCATGTGAAGCATGCAGGAGGCAGCCAATCAATGATTCTCTCTCATCATTGATGTTTCTATCTCTCTATCCTTCTCTCTTTCTCTCTGAAATCAATAAAGAAATATATTTTTTTAAAAAATAGAATTTCATCTACACACACAAAAGTCAGTCTGGCCGAGACCAGTTTGGCTCAGTGGATAGAGGGTCGGCTTGCGGACTGAAAGGTCCTGGGTTCAATTCCGGTTGGGGGCATGTACCTTGCTTGCGGGCACATCTCCACTGTGGGGTGTGCACAGGGCGGCTGATTGATGTCTCTCTCTCATCGATGTTTCTGACTTTCTATCTCTCTCCCTTCCTCTCTGTAAAAAATCAATAAAATATATTTAAAAAAAAAGAAAAGTCAGTCTGATTTTACCCTGGGGTTTCTGCTATGTTAGAAACCATCCTCCTCACCCCTTCGCCCTGCTCTACCTTTGCCCAGATCTTCGGCCCAAAATTTCTGTTCTTCAGATGTGGACTGTGACTTATGACCCATTGGCAGGTGATGAAATTAATATAATGGGTCGGAAACAGCATTTTAAGAAAAAAAATAGAATTGAAAATATTGAAAATAATTTTATTTTGAGATAGTAGGACATAATCCAAAATGTCTATAAAGATTGAAGAAGTTTTTAGTATTATTTTTCTCTTTAGCTAACTTCAGAATATTCTAGAAGGCGGAGTGTTGGCACTCTTGATCTCAGTGAGCTTATGTTGGATTGTAGAAAATTGTTGTTTCTCTGTTAAGATATCCCCAGCAGCAGTGGGCACACCTGTTTCTCTCTCTCTCTCTCTCTCTCTCTCTCTCTCTCTCTTGTTTTGTTTTGTTACAGAGAGGAAGGAAAGGGATAGAGAGTTAGAAACATCGATCAGCTGCCTCTTACACACCTCCTACTGGGGATGTGCCCACAACCAAGGTACATGCCCTTGACCAGAATCGAACCTGGGACCCTTCAGTCCACAGGCTGACGCTCTATCCACTGTGCCAAACTGGTTAGGGCCACACCTGTCTCTTTAACTGTATCTGTCATATGGGACACTGAGAGCTGCAAAACTTCTTTGTACAAAGACTCCATCCAGGCCCCTTCACTAAGAAACTTGACCATCCCTAGCATGGCTGCTGGCAGCCTCAGGCCACATCCCTGGGACCCAGGCCCCCTTTGAGGTCCTGTCTGGAAAAGCTCAAGGCTGTCAAAAGAATTTACCATTTGTTCTGGGCAAGACCTGATGACAGGCCCCTGACTCCCTTTCTTCAAGCATTTTCTAAGGTCTGAGAATTGTAACACCCACCTCTGCCCTTTGAGCTACCTATGTGTGTCTCTCCTACACTCCAGGAGTCTTTCTCAAGGTCCTGAAAGCCATGCCTTTGCAATGTCGTCATCAAGAAGGACAGGGCTTCTGTCGCCCAGTCTCTGTGGGAGAACAGAATCCCAACTTCACAGGTTGCCTAATCCCATTTACTGACCAACCCTTTGTCATTTTGTCACGTCCCTGACTCTTCTTGAGCCCCAGCTCTTTACCTTCCCTTGTCCTTCATTTTCCCTTCCAAGCACCCTGTCAGCTCTGCACGAATCAGAATGGGACTCAGCTTCCCCTACTGCCAGCAGTTCCTGAAGAGAATCTGTTTTCATCACTTTAATGTCCAGCATTGCTCATCTGTGACAGCACACACACACACACACACACACACACACCCTTCCTCAGGACAAACACTGCTTCTCAACGATGGAGGAATCGTGTCATCTTCATTGTCCAGATTGTTCCTTCCTGGGCTATTTCCTTGTATCATTTCTAAGTCCCCAGTGAAGTCTCACTTAGCTGATCCAGCCTGATCTGTGACATCCATTGGGAAATTAAGTGAAGAGTCATGTACAGCACTCTTTCCTTTCAGGGACAAGAGGTGGGACTATGAGCTCCAACTCTGTCCTTGTTGGGAGCTTCTTCTTCTACTGCCAGGCTTAGAGGAACTAGGCTAGTTGAATTAAGGGAGCAGAAAATTTTCCTTACACATAACCTTCCTAAAGCATACATAACCAGGCCCAGATGGCATGGCTCAGTGGTTAAACATTGACCTATGAACCAGGAGATCATTGTTTGATTCCTGATCAGGACATTCCCAGGTTGTGGACTCGATCCACAGTGTGGGTTGTGTAGGAGGCAGCCAATCGATGATTCTCTCTCATTACTGATGTTTCTATCTATCTCTTCCTCTCTGAAATAAATATATATATATAGTAGAGGCCTGGTGCACGAATTTGTGCATCTGTGGGGTTTCTCAGCTGGACCTCAGCAGCAAGCTAACCTACCTGTCAGAGCATCTGCCCCCTGGTGGTCAGTGCATGTCATAGCAAGTGCTTGAGTGGCCTTAGCATACATTAGCATATTATGCTTTGATTGGTTGAACAGACAACTGGATAACTTGACACTTAGCATAGTAGGCTTTTATTATATATATATACACACACACACACACACACACACACATATATATGTATATGCACATAAATATATGTATATAAATATATATAGTATGTATGTGTATAGCCAGGAAGTCCTATATCCTTCTTTGTTCTTTCTCTAAACCTCAGAAATTAGGACACTCTAGAGACACTATGGTGCTAGAGGTCAAGACAAGGAGAACAATGAGGTTTCTATGTTCAGAGATCCCAAGGGAGGCAGCAGGTGAGGGAACCAGGCAGATGACCAGAGATGGGGCAGGCATGGATGTCAAGGTAACCTGGCATGAGGAATCCATAAGATAGATGACATCTGAGTGTACAGAAGAAAAGACAAATCCTTGGTGCTAGAAACAAACATGGAAGTGAAACCATGAGTAGTGGGTAAGCAGGCAGGCTGATGCTGGGTAGCAAGGGGGTGGGTGGGCCTGACCTGAATTAGTCTCTAGCACCAAGCGTCTTTAATCGTGGTGGCATACAGGATTAGGAGGCATGGGCCCACAGGAGGTAGGAGAGGACTGAGATCCTACAGGAGGTCCAATCTCCAGTGAAAGGGAGGTTAGGCTGGTCTGGGACACCACACACCAGCAGAGAGCACCAGGAACAGGAAGGAGCCAAAAAAAAACCCAAAAAACTGGGCAGGTGCCAGGCCCCAGCACAGCTAACCAGGCATCAGGTTACCACTTAGATACAGCAGGGAAATTGGAGGATCTCAGCAATGAAACTAGGTCAAAACTCCATTTGACTCGCCACAGCGGGTATACTAGCTGTCTGATCTATGGCCCAGGATGAACTCCAAAATGCACCCTCGGGGCACTGCGTCCCAAGGGCTTCTATCCAGAAGGAGCAAGTAACCTCTATTTCTAAGAAGGCCCAGGTGGAATGGTCTAAAGCTATTCATGTGACTCCACATTTCCTTAAAGCCTTGGATTTTCTTTTTCAATTGCACAGGACCTTTTCATCAAAATGCAAAACAAGGTAAATTGATGACAAGTTTCCAATGGTTAAGAACCACAGCTCTGTCTCTTATGCCAAGTTCCAGGGCCCTGATCTGAGAAGCACAGGTCGTATAAGGCTGCAGAGACAGCACAGCCAGGGTTGAACTTGAGGATTTAAGAAGACAGACAAGAGAATAAAACTGGGGCTAGGTAAGATCACTGTGCTTGGATGAGGAAACAGTGACAGCCTGTAAGCCGCAGCTTTTTTTTTATAGTCAGAACATACAAAGCAAAACAAAAAGAGTGGTCAACATGTTTACGATGTTCTTGGGAGTTTCAAGTCTATTTCGTTACTCAAGGCTTCTTTTGGCAGCATTTGCTGCACTTCCCATTAACTACCTAGGAACAGGGAGACTATAGGGTCAAGCTTAATTGTGCTATGAGGTCTCTGCCCTCCAAGCTGGGACTTGTATGTGGCTCTGCCACAGGTCAGGCTGAGATTTGACCCCATAGTCGCTCCTTATAGACCAGAAATCAGAAAGCCAGAGGGGAGCCTCCTCTAACAAGAGCTAAGACCGGGCAGACTGAGAATCACAGTTTGCATGGATTGGTAAAGCTTGTTCAGAGAAGCAATGAAAGGCTCAGGGGAGAAATGCTGTCTACTTTTTGCCATTCTATAAACCAAATCTGATTGAGCTTATCCTATGAATTTATTTAAATCCTCTTGAACCAACTGACATGTTTTAAATTTCCATCTCCTAAATTAATTTCTATTCAGACACCACTTATTCATGTTAACCAAAGCACGCCCAAAAAATCACCTCATAATTGTGTACAACATATTCTTATCCATTCCACACACATTTTATTGAATAAATAAAAACTTTATTTATGTATTTACCAAAAACAATATTCTTAATTTGATCATTAAAAAAATACAAACCTATGTAATCAGAATACTTAAAGGTTTCAGTTAACTAAGTGTGGTCTATTTTTACCTATGAATATGAAAATCCAACTTTTCAAAACTGATTTTGCAGAGACATGTTGGAAATATTTGTGAATTTTCATGAAGATTTCTAATAAATGTTATGAGATTTATTACAACATTTAGGTCAGATATTAAAGGACACTATTATTTTGCAATCCCAAGTTAGAACTTTATACAAGAAATCCCAGTGGTGTTTAACCACTTTGAAAATTCTGTTGAGTATTTTTCTTTTTCAAAATCAAGTAGGATAAGTAAATAACAATAGTACCTCGAAGACTTTTATAAATAGGAAAGGTACACTTTTCACAGCTGTAAGTAAAGGGTATTTGTATTTCCCTGGGAGCATAGTTTGCTTTGGGTTCAAGAGGTGTGGGAGGATGAGGGGGGGATGGAAGTCACTGACTGCAGAATGTCATGAAAGCTAAGAAAACAGTTACCTGTTGATGATTGGGTGAGTTTAGCTCCATGCCCATTTTAGACCAGCCTGTCACCTGGGGTCCATTAACCTGCCCTTCAAGTCCCACCCAAGCTTCCGGGCCTCATTCTCTCTAGGTCCAATTAGGTAGGAGACCCAGCCAAGCAGCTCAGAGGCCCCAGAGCCCATGGGTCTGATTGCTAGTCCTGCTTTAACTTGTGACTCATTTCTAAGAAGTGGATTCCTTCCGGGGACACCCTTGGCTAGAACCTCTCCTTATTCACCTCTTTCCCTTCTTGAGAATGGAGTCATACACACAATTCCAGGGATCCTCATATCATTTTTCTCAGACCTGACTCCTCCTGCCTCATCCTCTTCCTCCCATCCAGCGGTGTTCTGTCCACACACAGGATCTGCCTCAAGATCCAGTCTGCTCACAGGGCACCAGTCTGCCTCATTCCCCTGCTGGTGGTATGGATTATGCCAGTTAACTTGCAACACACTAGATATTTGTTTATTTCAGCATGAAAATTAGATCTTAAGAGCTTCTGTCCCTGGCTAGTGCCTAGACATTTATACTTACCAAGTTTCTCAAAAACAACTTGAACTTTTTCCTTTCCCTAAAAGCTACAGACAGGCAGCTGCAAGTGCAGAACTCTGGGTCTCTTAATGGATATGTCTGCCCACTGACCCATGCTATTATCGAGAATCCCTATTTCTTGAGAGCCAGGCACCTGAGATTTCTACCCCAAGTCACCTGCGTACCTGATGATATGAACATTATATAGAATTCTTTCCTTGTCTTCATTTGGGTGTTCTGAACTAGTCCTGAAACTTGGGTCCTGCATTTAGAACCAGGTTTATAACACAGAGATCCTAAATCTTCACTTTCCTAGCACTGGTAGGCTCAAAATTTGCTGGCTTCTCTTCTTAAAGGACTGCCATGACCAGGACTGTTCCCTTTCTGAGGTGGTTCTTCGTGTATGGCTGTGATGCTGCCATTGGATATCCTCTTTGGAAGTTCTTCCCTGGAACCATTTTTGGAATATGATTATAGCTCAGAAATAGCTTCTGAAGGCAATGTCAAAGAAAGACAAACACGTAAGCAATAGCCTCATCATTGACCGAAGTGCACAGCTTTCCAGAGAGACCACTCGAAAGGACAATAAAGTCTTGGATGTAGCCAAAACCGATTTGGCTCAGTGGATAGAGCATCAGCCTGCAGACTGAAAGGTCCCAGGTTCAATTTCGGTCAGGGGCATGTACCTTGGTTGCGGGCACATCCCCAGTCAGGGGTGTGCAGGAGGCAGCTGATTGATGTTAATGTTTCTAACTCTCTATCCCTCTCCCTTCCTCTCTGTAAAAAATCAATAAAATATATTTTTTAAAGAAGACTTGGATGTAGCCTCATATCTTTATCTTTCTCTCTCTCTCTCTCTCTCTCTCTCTCCCCTAAATTATTGGGGGGAAAATTATAACATTTACCTGTTTATTCAGTGTCTTCATGGCAGGGATTTGTCTTATTCATTGGCTTTATGACAAACATAAAGAACTCCTTGAGTGTTTGCTGAATTGAACTAAATTAAATTGAGAGCTTTGTTAAGGTTATTAGTGCTCATGAGTAAGTGGTACGTGTGTTCTAAATTTCCACAAATATGCTTGTATTTTCCCATCTTACTTTCATAGTAGGGAGCTGAACTATCACATGTGACCCTAAGGCACAGAGCTTTGCACACACCAACATGTATTTATATTTATCTTCAATAAGCTAAGCAGAAACAAATCTTGTAATTTTCCAAGTCTTTTTTTACCTGCTTTGAATTTTAGCTCCTTCTAGCCATAACTTTTCTATGAAAATTAAATCCACGATCAAATTTCAAACTGCCGAGAAGTACAAGCACAATATGTGTGCCACCTCTGACATTAAATAAAACTCTATAATGAGATTTGAAATCATATGATGAAAATAAAACACATTGGGTAATGCAGTTACTATGTTGTTACCATTGTTGTTGCTTAAATACAGCATATGAAACAGGATCTCTTAATCTGTTCCCCCAACTTGGGGATTAGAATAAATTTCCAGTGAGCTCATTTGAAAGTTCTAGTGCTTACAGTGAAGGATTGACTCTGTTCTTTGAATCAACATTGTGCCAAGCAGACCCAAAAAGCAAACAGAATGGCTTAAAAGGACTCTGAAAACTAAGGTTCCAGGAGGATGAGATCTCAGGGACATAGACCCAAATCACTATCTAAACATGGAATGTGTGCCATCAAGAAAAGTCAGTCAGTCCTGGCAGGGTTGCTCAGTGGGTTGGAGTGTCATCCGATACATCAAAAAGGTTGTTGTTTCATACACAAAAGATATAGGACACATGCAGAGGTTTCAGGTTTGATTCCGGATTGGGGTGCATACAGGAAGCAACTGATTAATGTTTCTCTCTTCCTCTCTCTCAAATCAGTCAAAGCATACCTTCAGGTGAGGAGGAGGAAGAGCAGGAGGAGGAGGAGGCAGCAGCTGGTGATTCCTGATTTCCTCAATGGCCAGCAATCTATTAGGATATTCACATCTTTTTAAAACAGGGCTCTGAGTCTCTGAGAACCTCTTTTCTCCACGGCAATACAACGGTTAGACATGAAGGGGCCAGGCTGGCACTGGACTGTGCTGAAGGTACAATTCTGTCTGGTGAGGCCAGTTCTAGTCCAAAAGGGGCCTCCTAATGATCATAACAAAATAGAGGCTCTTGATGGGAGAACAGTACACAATTTTTATATATATATATCTTTCAAAGCAAATAGGCCTTCCCAGACCCACCTCCCCAAACCTGTCAGATCAAACAGCCTCTGAGATGCTCCTGACAAGGAACTCAAGGCTCCAAGGCCAGAGATTCCAGCTGGTTTCAGTGTGGGAGTGGAGGCAGGGGAGGGGGAGGAGAAGAGAGAGAAGGGGGAGAAAATAAAAGGAAGGGAAGGAAACATAAAAGAGAAATACCCTTATTTCCCTGCCTTGATGAGTGAATCCTTTTTGCAAACTTGTCAGAACAAAAAAAAACGAGCCAGTTTGGGGCACCTTTTTTTTTTTTGTTTGTTTGTTTCTAGTTTCCCGGCTCTGGGAGAGCCAGCATGGCAGAAAGGGCGCTGACGTTGACATGGAAAGGCCTGGGTTTTGCTACTTGCAACCTGAGTGATCTGGGGCAAGTCACCTCGCCTCCCTGAAACTCGGTTTCCTCGCTTTGTAACACAGCGACACCAGGTCTTTATGAAGGTTCAGTGGCTGGATGTACAAAAGCACCGGCACGGGCAGGTGCGTCCTGAACGGGACACGCGGCTCTTCTTCTCTCCTGAGGTAGGTCATAGGTCATGCAAACATTCCGGGTGGCTCCCCAGGGTCCCGACGCTGTGACTTCCCAGGAGCCCCCAGGGCGAGCCACTGGGGGGGGGCGGGGACTCCCTGAGCTCCGACCTACAACGCCAGCCCCGCCTACTGGCTGAGGTGGGCGGGGCCGGGCGCGGGGGGCGGCGCAGGGTCTCCAGGAGGCCCCGCCCCGCTCCGGGCGGGACGCCGCCGCCGCCGCCGCCGCCGCCGCCCGCCGTCAGACGGACACGGCGCCGGGCACGATCCTGCGGATGTGGGTGTAGGACTTCCGGATGGTGACGCTGCCGTGGTGCGACACCCCCCGGGGCAGCACGCACTCCTCGGTGAGTTTCTGGGCCTCGGGGTCCCAGCACAGCACCGTGGCGATGACCTCGTTCTTCTCGTCGCGCCCGCCCGTGATGTAGAGGCGGTTGTTGCAGGGCGCGATGCCGCAGCTGGCCCGCTCGTGGCTGAGCGGCGTCACCAGGCTCCAGGTGTCCTCCAGCGGGCTGTAGGCGTACAGCGCCCGCATGGCCCCACCTGCGGACCAAGGCAGACACGGTGGGCCTCGCACCCTGCGTTCTGGGGTTCTTCTCCGTTAACCACAAAACCAGCCTTCCCATGAGGCAAGGCTACCATCTCTGCCTAGAGAACGGGGATGGATGGCTTTCTGAACGCTTCCGAGGGAAGATATGTATATACATGTAATACATGAATTTAAAACAAAATTAATAAAAAAACAAAAACTTCCTAAGTGCTGGAGACAGACGCTTCCCACCGTCCTTTAAATTCTGCAGCCACCGTGCTAATCAGGTTCCCAGGGGCGCCTGGCTTCCCCGAGCGGCCCAAATGCACCCCAAGACGGCTCCCTGGAAGCAATACCACGTGGTGCCTCAGACCAGACTCATCGTTCCAGCTCTGCCCCCTTTGGATCTGTAACCACAAGCACGTGATAATAAGACGTCAGAAGGACCATGAGCACCAAGTAACTGGCAGAAGGCCTGGTGCATAGAAGCCATCAGTACGTGACAGTAGCCACAGGTGGTAGGTAGCCCCTCCTTAAACGGAGCAGGGCCTGGGACGCCATTCAAGGTACTCGTCTCCAGATTAGACCTTTAAGCAGTCACGAGCGTGACCATAAACACACACGAAACCTCAACCAACTAAAGAGAGGGCTTGTGTGCCCTCTCTTTCCATATTTACTTGTCTGCTTATCTCTTATTTGCTTGCGTTATTTATTTTTGGCATCCCCTTTATCGGTAGTTCCAATCCTTGTTGCACATTAAAGTCACCAGTACATTAAGAACACTTGCAACTGCCCTCGCTGGTGTGGCTAAGTGGATAGAGCATCGGCCTGGGAACTGAAAGGTCCCAGGTTTCATTCCAGTCTCGGGCACATGCCCGGGTTGTGGGCTCAATCCCCAGTGGGGGGCTTGCAGGAGGCAGCCAACCCATGATTCTCTCTCATGTGGATGTTTCTATCTATCTCCCCCTCTTCCTTCCTCTCTGAAATCAATAAAAATATATTTAAAAAACAACAACAACACACTTCTAACTGTTGGCCAGCATCCACTTTCCCATTCTGATTTCACTGATCCAAAGTGAGGCCCAGCTGCCCATGCTTTTGTAATAAGCTCCATGTAATGCTAAAGATGATGGATCTCAATCTTGATACTATTCTAATGAGTAGTCAAGATTGAGATCCATCATCCTTAGCCTTACATGCCAACTGTGGTCTGGCTGGCCAGGCTTTCCTTTGGGCAAACTGCAACTTTTCAGAGCCCCCAAAGCAAGTAGGGAGAGTAAAATTCCTATGAACACAAAAGAAGAAATAATGATAGCTACTATTTATTGGGCACTTATACTGTGCACATTTCAATATCTGCACATGTTCCTGCAGCAACTTCTAACTCCTCCCTGAGTCCCAGGGATGATGTGCTTTGTATGTCTCCTAAATGGGGGCAGTTTTCTGCCTCGAGGACTTCAAGGGAAATCCCCCAAAGCCTGGTCCATCCCATCTTCTCTTCCTTTTCAACCAGGAATTTGTGAGCTCCCAGGAGGGCTTCATCTGATCTACCTACATGGCTTCATGGGTGGGGAACCTTGGATACATAAGAAACCATTTGCTCACTTACCAACAACATAGATGCGGTCCCGGAAACTCACTGCATTGATGCATTTAGCCTCCACTGGCATGGGCGACTTTAAACTCCACTTGTTGGTTGAAGGGTCGTAGCACTGAGTCTTGTCCGTGGCCAGTTTTCCATTGGGCCCTCCCCCAATCACATAGAGCTTCTTCTTGTGGCTGGTGGCTGCGAAGGAACTGACATGGACGAGGAGGGGCGCGGCCTGTAGAGACGCAGGCCCAGGAGAAGCTGTCAGTCACACTGCCCAGCTTGCTGCAGTGGCTCACAGGACACAGGCCAGGAGCCAGGGCACACAAGGCTGGGCATCCTTTGCCTGAAGTCACAAGGCCTGTAGCCTTGACTCCACTTGAAACACAGAGAGGATCAAAGCACAGATACCCAACCCTCCCTCCAGACTCTAGCAGGCGTTGGGTATTTCCAGCCTGTTCCTCCCAGAGTTCGGTTCTCAGGACCGGAGGGGTAGTAACAGGAATAAGTGTTTCCACAGATGAAACCATCCAGTATTGGAGAGAAATGCTTTTTCAAACGTGCATAGTCATATTTATTCATGTATTTATTCACTTAAAATTATTCACGATATCCAGGCATTGTCCTCGGTGTTTATAATATCCAGGAAGAAAACATGGTAAACGGGTTTCAGGTGGCCCCAGGTAAACAAGACTCCCACTCTGGGTCAACATGCAGATGTGGGGATTAAGCCAGACTTGTGCTTCTATTCTGTGAACCCCAGGTAACTAAAGGGGTCCTCCAAGAGCTTCTTGCTCATTGACATGATCTTCTTGGGCATGGGCCAACCCACAAGTGCCAAGTAATGCGGCTTACCAAACTGAGAAGATCTTAGTACAGCCCCTCCCCCATTAAACATTAAGGGATCCCTATTGGGTACCCTTCAGGTTGACAGTTCTGGATGCCAGGAGGACCTGGCTACCTGTGCTGTGCCTACAGTGACCATGCTTTACACTCTCCAAAACTGAAACATGCTCTGACATATGATATGGCAAGGAGAGAAAGAAAATATGAAAGTGGGAATAACCTGGAAATACCAGGAAGTGAGATCACTTGACTTTTTTTTTTTAATTATTGTGGTAAGAATACTTAACATGAAGTCTACCCTCTTAACATATTTTTAAGAGTACACTATTGTTATCTATAGCACATCGTTGTACAGCAGATCTCCTTTGCACCCACTGATTATCAATGCCTTACCTTTGTCTGAGTGTGATGTATACCTGAGTTTGCATTGTAAAACTTGTTAAACTCTTGCATGCAAGCATATAAAAGATGATTCACTAATAAGCAAATAAACAAAGACTGATTTCTAAGCACTACCAAATGACTGTGCATTCAACAAACACTATGTTAAAGGGATCCTTGGGTGTCCTGTGTGAAGACAAGGATAGATGGCATCTGAGGACACAAAGACTATGGGCCAAGATATGCACCCAGAGTAGGATCCAGCCTCTAGGAGCCCCTCCCCTCACCCACACACACACACATCTGGGGTTCTGGTCAGGATAGGGCAGATGTATACAAAGCTGTGACCTGATCAGCAATGCTAAAGCAATGATTTCTATGATGAGGGAAGCTTACAGCCACCAAAAATGTTCTCAGTGGGAGCCAAGTGATCAGAAAGCCATATACCAACATTGACATACACCCTTTTTTAGGCTTTGAAGTAATAATACAAACAGAGTTACCCATAGAAATAATCTCCGATACCTCTGACCAGCAATTGTGGAAGGGGTCGTAGGTCTCCACATTGTTGATCCTCTGCAAGCCATCAAAACCTCCGATCACATAGACCTTGCCACCCAGCACCACCATCTTATGCCTCCAGCGGCCTATGTTCAAATACTCTATTTGGATCCATTTGTTGATTGAAGAATTATATTTCCAAACATCGTGCTGTGTTTCTTTACCACCTAGAAGAGATGCAGAGCGTTTAAAAAACCAACAGACGTGTCAGAAATACAGCTTCTCCCATAATTTCCCACAGATCCATTAAGTGCTGAATCTCCAGGCCAGCCCTCCTAAGAAAAAAGAAATCCTGAAGGTGTGTGTGACCTATTGGGGAGACAGAACCAACACAGAGGAACTGGGGTGATTTTCATTTAAAGTCGCTCCAGTTTGGTGGAATACCAGGAACTGGTAGAAACAGATCCAAATCCTAGTTGAGCCCAGCCAGGCATGAAATATTCCCACATGTAAGTCCCAGGAAAAGAACTAGTTGATATAGAACATAAAACTCGGAAGGAAACAAGGCCTCCGTGCATGAGCTGCTGGCACAGCGGAATGCCAGAGGAAATCTACGGGGTGGATAATTCTCCAGACGTGTCAAGTGGCATCTCTGTGCCGTGAGAGCTCAGGGAAGAGGTTGGCTTCAAGGAGGCAGGACCACGTTCTCCTCCACCCATAGCAGGAGCCTGGACTCCATGTTTGTGAAGCTAAGAAGCAAGCTGTAAGACAGGACAGATAAGGCTGGACTGTGCAGGGCCTTCCTTGACCAGCAGGCAAATTAAAAAGCAGCTTATGCTCTGCTTGCTTATTTATTTTTAAAAATGCAAACCAATAAATATTTTAAAGGCCCCGGAGTTGCCTAGCTGGTTGGCTCAGTGGTTGACCATTGACGGATGAACCAAGAAACCACTGGCTGATTCCTGGTCAGGGCACATGCCTGGGTTGCAGTCTCGATCCCTAGTAAGGTGCATGCAGGAGGTAGCCTCCTGGACACACAGTTAAACTGCATTTCCCAGCCCACCTTCAATGTTTCTCTCTCATCCATTGATGTTTCTATCTCTCTATCCCTCTCCCTCCCTCTCTCTCTAAACAAATCAATAAAAACATATTTTAAAAAATTATCTGGGTTTATAACTGTACAAAAAAATATAAGTGGGGTTGACCTGCTTTTTAAACAATGTTTACTATAAAAGAATTAGGTGCTCTCAATAGAAAATGTGAAAGTAGGCTGGTAAATAATTTTTTAAAACAACTCTCTTTATTAAACAGAAAATACATAATTTAATTAGGAAGAGAGAACAAAACAGAGGAGAACTGTCCTTTTTGGTGATTTTAATCAAATATTTTAACAAATTTTTATTTCCAATTCCCTATCAGCACAGAGTGCCAAGTCAACTACTTAACGAAAAATATGTACTTTTCAGACTTGTTAACCTGCCCTACTGCCCTAGTGAGGCAATCACTGATGATGCTCTGTGTCATGGGTAAGTGTTTCTCTAGGATGGAGCCCAAAAGTGGGTTTCCTAGGTCAAGGGTGTACAGACCTTGAATTTTTATAAGTGCTGCCAAAGAGCCCTCTAAAGCTGCTGGTTGTCCTTTCCCCATGTGGATATAAGGAGAGGGTTTGGGGGTTGTTTTGGGGTGTTTTCTTCGTTGTTTTTTATAGCCTAATGGAGAAAAATAATGCCATTTTGGTTCTCCCTAGCTATTAGAAAACTGAGTTTTTTCCTCTTCTGTGAATTTTTAGTTCATTTAGTTTAATCATTTTTCTTTTGGTTTTATGTCTTTTGGAGATCTCTATTTACTTAAAACTCTGTGATATTGGTCCCATGTAGATAGTGTCAAAACTTAATAAATAACTATAAATTTTCAAAGAAATGCATGCAAGATTTATTTAAAAAGAACTCTATGAATTTTACTTCATAAAGAAGACCTGATTAACTGGGCAGGCATATCGTGTGCATAGATAAGAAGACATCAACCTTCTCCAGGTAAATCCACTTATCCAGCGCCTTTAGGAATTTTCAGGGAACTTGAAAAGATCATTCTAAATTTCACTTGGAAGAGTAAATTTGGAAAGATTTCTAAGGAACTACTGACAAAGAAAAATTAAGAGGGGGCTTTCCACAGCAATTATCAAACTATACCACACAGCTATTATACACACAACGTGGTGCTGCATCAGACCACACACACTGATGAATACCAGCTAGAGTACAGAACAGACTAAAAGATGTAGAGATCATTCAATAAATGGTCTTAGAACTCTTTTAGAGAAAAATTAAGATAGATCCCTATTCCACATTACCCTTAAAATAAACCTCAAATGTAAATCCTTTAAAAGTAACTGAAGAAAATATAGAAAATGTTAAGGATCTTTAGGTGGGATTTGAAATACAGAATCATATAAGAAAGTTGCTATATTAAATCTAAATCAATGTTAGAAAACAACACAGACTGGGAGAAAGTACTTGCAATACAAATAGCAAAAGGTATATGATAAGAACTCCAAAAACTTAATTTTTTAAAAAAGAGAAACCACCAATAGAAAAACAACGTGAGCAGATAATTTGTAAAATAAGTACAGTTAGCTATTAAATATACATAAATATACTCGACCTCATTAATGATCCAAGTATGTAAATTCAAGCATTCTAGACTATTAAAAGTATACTTGACTGATAATAAAAAATAACATAAAATGGATGTTGAAAATAGCCACTATTATTCATCATTGGTTGAACTGTAAATTGGTACACACTTTCTGGGAGGAAAATTTAGCAATATCTACAAGAATTATAAATTCTCACATCTTATGACCACTTCTAGGAATCTCTCCAAATAGCAGCACAAGTTCATAAACATATGTGCAATATTTTTTTAGTGGAAAAATAAAAACTGAAAAACAATCTTGGTTCATTTATTCAATAAACTGTCCTGCAGTTGGTAAAAGGAATAATGATAATGAAATGACACTAATGATGGCTAACCTTGTTGAGGTCTCACCATGTGCTTGGGACCATGCTGTGCTTTACATGTACTATATCACTTAAAACATATGATAGATCCATTACACCAATTGCAATTAGGTGGAAAATGTATTGTGAATTGAAGTGCAAATTTCTGTTGATTGTATTGTGTACTAGAGGTCTGGTGCACAAAATTCATGTGTGGGGGGAATCTCCTCAGCCCAGCGTGCACACTCTCTACTCCGGGACCTCTAGGGGGATGTCCGACTGCCAGTTTAGGCCCAATTTCTAGAATTGGGCCTAAACTGGCAGTCGGACATCCCCCTCACAATCCAGGACTGCTAGCTCCTAACTGCTCACCTGCCTACCTGCCTGCCTGCCTGCCTGATTGCTCCTAACTGTCCCCCCTGCCAGCCAGATCGCCCCTAACTGCTTCTGCCTGCCAGCATGATCACCCCTAACTGTGCCCCCTGCTGACCTGGTCACCCCTTTTTGCCCCCCTGTTGGCCTGGTTGCCCCCCTGCTGGCCTGATCACCCTACACAACCTACTATTCAGTCATTTAGTCATCCCTCACTAACCCCCTGCCAACCTGGTTGCCCCACACAGCCTGCTTGTTCAGTCATTTGGTCGTCCCTCACTAACACCCCTGCCAGCCTTGGCACCCCACACAGCCTGCTGTTCCATCATCCATCCAGTTGTTTCGGTCATGATGGCCCCTGGCTTTTTATATATTAAGATAACAAGCATGCTTTTATATATTGCTTGTATCGTTCTTTAAAAAGATAATGACACATTTAAGAGAAGAGAAGGACAAGTTGTAGGATAACATGCAGTAGATGTGGCAAAGACTGACTATAATTACAAACCCCATCTTTTCCTCCTGGACACACAGTTAAACTGCAATTCCCAGCCCACCTGTGGAGGAGCAGGGAGGGCATGTGGCTCATTCTTGCCAATAGACTGTGAGTAGAATTGTGAATCCAGATTAAGGCTGTTCTCAGCTTGTTCACATTCAACTCATTCATGTTCTCTCTCTCTTGAAATGAAGACCACATATTGAAAACAGCAGCATCACAAGATGAAAGGAGCCTAGGTCCCTGAGTGACTGAGCAGAGCAACCCCATATACTGTTATGGTAATTCACTGAGACTTAGAATTAGTTACTAAAGTTGGCATTATTTACTCTAAAGCAATACAAAACTATTTTTAATTTAAAATATAGGATTGTAATGACATAGAGAAACTGACATATTTTACTTTATACTCTATATTATTTGAATCTTATACAACAATTAAAACATATTTCTACAAGATAAAAGAAAGCTATAACCTCATCTATGATATTAATATATCCCAAGAAGAACTGACATGGCCTTGATTTTGGAGGAAGCCAGCTCTAGGAAGCAGCTTTTCCCCAAAATAAGTACAGATTAGAGAGCACCTTCTAGAAAAGAGAAGGGATACTTGTCTCCTCCCGTGGGGCCCCAAGAAGAGCTGGGTCTCTTTGCGGGGAATGGGACTCAGAGAACCTAGGTTGGAATCCTGTCTGACATTTACCAGTGTGTGGCCTTAGGTGCATTCCATAACCTTTCTGAGCTTCCGTTTTCTCCATCTGTAACCTGGAGATTTAAGTCACCTATCTTATAGAGTTGATGAGAGAGGCATATGATGAAATTTACCAAATTATAAATTCATCTACTATGCTGCAGAGATGGTAGAAAATATGTATTTCAATAAATATTCATTGAGCATTTACTATGGTGGCCAGACACAGTGCTAGGTGTTGGGAATAGTGCTGTCAGGTAATTTAAGGTTTAATGTTTGATAGGCATAAATCATTGTAAATAATTGATCAAACTACTTAGAAGTAAGAAATAAAAAAAAAATACTGGGTGCTTTGGGAGTGTCTAAAAGTATGACCTAATAAACTTGAAGGATCAGGTCTTGGAGAAGAGCAAACATTTTTATTCATTACTGTATTCCCAGTGCCAAGCTTAGTGTACTATGCCTATAACAGACACCAAATAAATCCTAGTATCTCTTTCCTGTTTCTCTTCCTGCTTCCCAGATCCTAGCACAATATGCTCACAGGTTAGTGTTCATCAAGTAAATATGTGCTTTCCAAGATAAGACCCCCTGAGCTTCTGGTTTCCATATCCTGCCCCACTCAGAGCTAGATTGTTGCCATTTACAGTAATTCCTCTAGGATGGCTGCCTGCCCTTACTCAGGAAAATATGTAGTGCCAATGCGGACTTGCTTTGGCATCACGTGGCTCCTGCTTACCTGAGATGTAGACCTCATTTTTTAATGTCACGCATGCAAACTCCACCCACTTCTTATTCTCACTCTCCAGCTCCTGCTCCGTCATCGGGAGCTTGGCCACCTCCAGGCGGCTGCGCCTCAGAGGGTCCAGGCAGGTTACCTCCGCCACAAACCGCTCATCCTTCGTGCAGCCACCGATGATCATGAACACCTCAGACTGGAACTCATGCATCCTGGGCTTGGTGCGCTCTGATATTATCTGGAAAACCAATGGGAGTACAGGCTGACACAGGGTTTCAGAGCTAAGGTTATGGAGCCAGCAGAGCGAGGCCCAGTTCCCCTCTCTGTCATTGTGTGACCAGGTTACATCACCTCCCTGAGCCTCAGTTTTATCATCTGCATATTAGAGATTATAGTGGTAACTACCTCACAGGTTTGCTGTGAGGATTCGTTGAGACCATATACATAGTGTGTTTGGCCCAGAGCCTGGTATATAATAGGTACTCAAAGGTTAGCTTTTATTGCTTTTGCTGCCACTTTAAGAACTCCAGGTCTGTTTACCATCAAATGCACTTCTTGCTTCTCCCTTCCTACCTGATATGAAGCTTTGAATCCTAGAATTCCATTTTTGGCCACCTTCCACTCCTGCCTTGTTCCAATATCTTGATGATATCCCAGACTTTTGTTCACTACCACAGTTCTTCTGAAAGAGAGGTCCTGACAGTGGGAACAGGATATGGCCAAGCAGGTTGGGGGACTGGGTCTCAGCCTCAAGCATATGACCCTTCAGAACCTTGAACAAGCAAAGAGACCTACAACATGGATATTTGAACCCAGTTGAAAGAGCAGACGTCTGGAGTCAAATACACCAGAGTTTGGGTCCACCACTTATGGCCTTGTGACCATGGAGAAGCAACACAATCTCTGTAAATGCCTATAATCATTTCTATGCCATCAGATCTTGGTATAGATCAAGGTGGAAATTGAGGAGGAAGTGAAACAGAGGGGCAACTTTTCTGTCCCAAAAGACCTCTCCCACTGTCATCAACTTCATGAACTTGGAGGAGGGACAAGATTAAGAAGGAGAGATAATGATAGAACAAGAGTAGCCTCCACCCTTACACTACAATCACCAGGAACAAACCCAAGATCATTCAAGCAGTGAGCAGACAGGGGGTTTCAGGAATCAACTAACAATGAGACGGCAAAGAAAATGTCTGATTGTGGGAGATAGGGCACCATAAACAAACTGAGTGAGAATAAGAACAGTCTTCATTTGTGGGGCATTTACCATGTGCCAGACACTGTGGTAAGCACATCTAATTCCTTATCTGATTATATCTCAAAAAAATTCTAGCAGCTGGTAGGCATTATTATCTCCATATTGCAGATTGGGTCTGAGCCCAAGGTCACACTGTAGGTAAATTGTGCAGTTAAAGCCAAGAAATACAATGTATAATTAAAGACCACACACACACACACACAGTGAGCCCAAGGTCACATTGTAGGTACATTGTGCAATGGTAAAGCCAAGATTCTCCTGACTGCAAGCCTAAATTTCTGCCACTGACTTTTCCAGATATCAGAATTCTCTCTCCTAAATCCAAAATTTATGCTCCCACTCCCCACACCCACGCCATTTCAAATACAAAAGGCAGAGCGATGTTTTATAGCAGCAATTTTGCAGAAGACAGAGTAGAGATATTTTATATCAAAAGAATGCCTTCATCACCTGCATTTCAGAGTCCAGAGTGCTAACCATTACACAATGGAATCCCCTCATCACCTGCATTTCAGAGACTAAACAAATTGAAAGCAGAAACAGAAATAGCCAGAATTTTGGAAATATTTAAAATTCAGATCAAGACTCTGAACTTTAAATGCTTCACTGAATACAGCTGCAGAAACTGACACTTGTTCAAGTGTATGAGGGTTTTGATTCCCAGTGCTGAGCCACCTGCCAGCAACCCATACACTTGGGATATGACCCATGTGATTGCCTACACTCCCTCCATCAGTCTACTCACCATCCTTTATTTGCTTACTGTCCTCTATTCTCTGAAAGACAGACATTTAGCAAGGCAGAGACTTTTTTATAGTGCCTGGTGCCATTTCTGACATATTGTTACTATTGAGGGTTTATTTGTAAAAAAAAAAAAAAAATTTAAATGAAGGCATAGCATATTAAAATATATGGGATGCTGTTAAAGTAGTACTTGGGGGAAAATTTATAGTACTAATGATAATATTAGGGGGGAAAGGTCTCAAATCAGTGACCTCCAAACCTACCTAAGAAACTAATAAGAGAAAATTAAACCCAAAGGAAGCAGAAGACATGAAATAATCAAGATTAGATTAGAAATAAGTTAAATATAAAACATAAAAGCAATAGAGAAAAACAAAATTAAACCAGAAGCTTGTTCTTTGAGAAAATCAATACAATTGACAAACCTCAAGCCAAATTGATCAGAAAAAAGAGAGAGAGAGAGAGAGAGAGAGAGAGAGAGAGAGAGAGAGAGAGAGGAGACACAAATCACCACTATCTGGAATGGGAGATTTGAGTGACATCACTACAGATTCTACAGATAATAAGTGAACATTAAACCAACATATTCAGTAACTTCTATGAAATGGGAAAGTTCTTTGAAAAACACAAACTATTAAAGCTCATTCTAGAAGAAATAGATAACCTGAATAGCCCTACATCTATTAAAGAAATACAATTTATAATTAAAGACCCCCCACACACACACACACACACACACCAATCCCCTCCTGGTTCTAATAACATCACTGGTAAAACTACCAAACATTTAAAAATATATTTGCAGAGTGAATGAGTGACAATGAAACTGAGGACAACACAGAACTAGAAAGGACACATGGGGAAAGAACATAGCTCGTGGGGGGCTTCACAAAGATCATTCCTAAGCACTCTTTACTCAGATATCCACCAATGGCCAAATGAAGAAGGTTTGCTAGCCAAACCCAGAAGTATTGTCTAGTGAAATATATGTGTGGGTTTCATATATATAAACCTAACAGTCCCTATTTCATTATTTCCTGACTGCTTATCCACCTCCACTAAACCTCGTATTGAATAAAATATTTCTTCAATTGTTAAGGAGAATCAGGTAGATTCAAATGATATGCATATTCATCGTTTTGGTCTCCATTTATTCATTCAACAAACCTTTATCCATCACTTACTGTATACTAGGGAATCTCCTGAAGTCTGGAGATGAAAATTCCAGTACAACATACTTTCTACCATAACAAGCTCCAACCTAGAGATATTTACAGGTAAGGAATTCAATGGTTAACATGTAGCCGTCGGTGTTAAAATACTGCAATGCATCAGGGGCTGAGAATGAGAGAAGCCTTGGAGAACCAAGTGCTTGAACCGAATTTTGAAGCAGGAGCAGAAGTTGACCAGAAGAAGAAGAGGGAAAAGGCATCTGAACAGTGCCTTCATTAGCGGGAGGCAGAAAAAACAGGTCTGCTTTGGGGAGTTAGAAGCAGTGTCTTTGGGCTGTAGCAGAAGGAAGGGGCTGGAGATGTCACTAGAGAAGCAGGCAGGAGGTGAAGGGGTAGGGCCAGGCTCTGGAGGCTCCGGCAGGAAGTGTGGGCTTTATCCCCAAAGGGGCGAGGGACCAGTGAAGAGGGTAAGCCTCGGAGAAAAATGATTAGGCTGGAGTTTTAGATCATCTGGCTGATGCATGAACTGGAGAGAGGCCTTACTGGAGCAGAAAGGTGAGTTTTGAGGAACTTTCAGAAATTTGGGAAGGAAATAATGAGAGTCTCAACTAAGGGAACATCAGGTTCCCCCCGAGTGGGCAGGAGGAAAGCAGCACCCGGTGGAAGGGTCACTGAACAGGGCACATTCTGTCCATGTATGTGTCACCCCCACTACCCTCCCACCCTTCCACAGCTGGGAAGAGAAGGGGCGTGCCAGGCTTGGTGCTGGGTGATTTCTGAATCTCACCTAATCCTCTCAGAAGCTGCCCCTGAGGCATTATCACCCCCATTTTACAGATCAGAGATCCAGGGCTTCTGGAACTGCCTGGCTCAAACTGTAATGTAGCATCTTCTTGCCCTCGGGATCTGCCAGCCAGCCTCACCTGATCCCTACGAGGCCCGCTAAACTCCTTTACTTAGCTGGTTAGCGGCGGCACCGCTCATCTCACCTCATTGCCAGAAAGGTGGTACATCCTGGCTTCCTGGAGCAGCGGGAAAACCTCCGGGCACTGCCTGATGAGAGGATCTGCCTCCACCGTCTCCACGAAGTACCACGGGTCCAGCAGCGGCAGGCGCACATACTCCAGGATGTAGGGGAGCAAGCAGAGCCGCTCCGACTGCTTGTGCCTGACCCAGCTCATCACCGTCTCAAACACCTGAGCCTCCTCCGTCACGTAAAGGTCATCACTCTTCAAGATGTGATACAGAGTGTCCACAGGAAGTTCAAGGAACTCCTCGGCGTTCAGAATCTGCACAAAGTTTTGGATGATGTAACTTTGAACCTGCTTCTTGAGACTGTCCAAGGAGTGCGTGTCTGCCAGCCTCAGTATCCCAACACAATTTTCTGGGTTCAAGGCTTCGGTGAGGAAGCTGGCGCAGGCATCCACCATCCGCAGGAACTAAGAGAACAATGAGGGACTAGCTAAATAGATAAGAATACATTCCTATTTTTCACAGCTCTATAGTCACTAAGAAAATATGTTGTAGAAGAATATTAAATGGCGTAGAACATTTTTATAGTGCTCTAAGTTTTAAAATCTGTTCATGGATACTGATCGAGCCTCTAGTTTTAATCAGCAACCACAGGAAATAGAGTTGAGCCCTGGCCGGTGTGGCTCAGTTGGTTGAGGATCGCCCTGTGTACCTAAAGGTCACTGGTTGGTTCCAGGTCAGGGCACATGCCCGGGGTTGCAGTTTTGCTCCTAGTTTGGGTGCATGCAAGAGGCAACTGATTAATGTTACCTTCTCTCTATCTCCCTTTCCATTCCTTTCTCTAAAATCAAGTGGAAGAATATACCTTGTTCATGAATTCAGCATCATTAAAATCAACATCATTAAAATGTTCATACTACCCAAAGCGATACAATTCCTATTAAAATGCCAACAGCACATTTCACAGACCTAGGACAAACTCTCCAAAAATTTACGTGAAATAAAAAAAAGACCCCAAATAGCTGCAGCAATCCTGAGAAAGAAGAACAATGTTGGAGGGATTACAATATCAGATATCAAGCTATATTACAAAGCCGCTGTTCTCAAAACTGCCTGTACTGGCATAAGAACACACATATAGACCAATAGAACAGAACAGAGAACCCAGAAATCGACCCAAGCCATTATGTTCAATTAATATTTGTCATCTACAAAAAGGAGGCAAAAGCATACAATGAGTCAAGACAGTCTCTTCAATAAATGGTGCTGGGAAAATTGAACAGATATATGAAAAAATGGATAAAGGACTTAAATGTAAGACAGGAAACCATAAAAATCTTAGAAAATCCATAGGCAGCAAAGTATCAGACATATGTCGTAGCAATATCTTTACTGATACATCTCCTAGGTTAATGGAAACTAAGGGGAAAATAAACAAATGTGACTACATCAGAATAAAAAGCTTCTGCACAATGAAAGAAACTATCAACAAAACAATAAGAAAGCCCATTGCTTGGGAGAACATATTTGCCAATGTTACATCCAATAAGGGTTTAATCTCCAAAACTGATAGGGAACTCATACAACTTAACAAAAGGAAGATAAACAATCCAGTCATAAAAATGGGCAAAGGACCTAAATAGACACTGTTTAAAAGTGGATATACAGAGGCCAAGAGGTATATGAAAAAATATTTACAGTCGTTAATTATCCAAGAGATGCAAATCAAAACAACAATGAGGTACCATCTCACACCTGTCAGAATGGCTATCATCAACAAATCAACAAACGACAAGTGCTGATAAGGATGCGGAGGAAAAGGAACCCTTGTGCACTGCTGGTGGGAATACAGATTGGTGCAGCCACTGTGGAAAACAGTATGGAGTTTCCTCAAAAAATTAAAAATGGAACTCCCATTTGACCCAATAATCCCACTTCTAGGAATATATCCCAAGAAACCAAAACACCAATCAGAAAGGATATATGCACCCCTATGTTCATAGCAGCACAATTCACCATAGCTAAGATTTGGAAACAGCCTAAGTGCCCATCAGCAGATGAGTGGATCAGAAAACTATGGTACATCTACACAATGGAATACTATGCTGCTGCAAAAAAGAAAGAACTCCTACCATTTGCAATAGCATGGATGGACCTGGAGAACATTATGGTAAGCGAAATAAGCCAGTCAGAGGAAGATAAATATCACATGATCTCACTCATTTATGGAATATAATGAACAACATAAACTGATTAACAAAAATAGATCCAGAGACATAGAGGCATTGAACAGACCACCAAACCTCAGAGGAAAGGCAGGGGAGGGTGGAAGTGAGGAGGGTAAGTAGTCATCCAAAGAACTTGTATGCATCCAGATAAGCATAACCAATGGTCACAGACACTAGGGGGCGAGGGCATGTGCTGCGGGTGGGAGCAGCCAGGGAGACGTCAATGGGAGAAAAAGGAGCCCTATGTAATACTTTCAACAATAAAGACTTTAAATTAAAAAAGAAGAAGAAGAAAAAGAAAATACTGTCTGGCCAGGTGGCTCAGTGGTTGAGCATCGACCTATGGATCAGGAGGTTACCATTCAGTTCCCAGTCAGGGCTCATGCCTGGTGTGTGGGCTTGATCCTTAGTTGGGGTTGTACAGGTGACAGCCAGTCAGTAATTCTTTCTCTTCATTGATGTCCATATCTCTCTCTCTCTCTCTCTCTCTCTCTCTCTCTCTCTCTCTCTCTCTCT
>JAAGEH010000045.1:33729705-34044046 GCA_011751065.1 Lasiurus cinereus
TCTCTCTCTCTCTCTCTCTCTCTCTCTCTCTCTCTCTCTCTCTCTCTTCCTCTCTGAAATCAAAAAAATATATATTTTAAAAAAAGGAAATAGCCCTGGCCAGTTTAGCTCTATGGAAGAAGTGTCTGCCTGCAGACTGGGGGGGTGCCAGGATCAATTCTGGTCAAGGGCACATGCCCCGGTAGTGGGCTTGGTCCCCAGTTGGGGGCATGCAGGATCCAGCCAGTCAATGATTCTCTCTTATTGATGTTTCCATCTCTCTCTCCTTCTTCCTTCTTCTCTGAAATCAATAAAAATATTTTTTTTAAAAAAGGAAATACAGTTGACCCTTGAACAATGCAGGGAGGTAGGGTGCTGACCTCCCACATAAATGAAAATCTATGTACAACTAACATACAAGGGAAAGAGGAACATGTCAAATGACACCATGGTAAGATCAGCAAAAGCCAGACCGTGGGAAACTCTACAGTTTCTTCATCAAATATATCACAAGGGGAACGTGGGAAGGAGAGGAGGAGCTTAAGGATGAAAGGAGATCTCAGAAACACATCAGACTTTGGCAAAGTAAGGACCTTATGTGGACCCCTGATTTTAAACAAAATAATTTTCAAAGTCAGAAATTGTGCAGTGACTAATATTTGACGATATGAAGCAATTACTATCATTTTAAGTGTGATAATGGCATGGCTATGTTTAAAGCAGCATCTTTCCTTTTAAAGATAATTATTGAAATTCTTGCAGAAAAAATAAAAAAGCACTTCACAAAATCACGTACATTAGGATCCTAACTCTGACCAAGAGAAGATGTATAGAATATAGGCCTAGAAAAAAAGACTGAAAGATAATATTAACAGTTGTCCATCTCTCTGCGTATCAGATATTATGCTGCAGTCACAAATGACCCCCAAATATCAGGGACTTACAACAATACATGTTATTTCTCACTCATATTACAGTCCTTCACTGGGCTCTTCATTCCAAGATCCAGGACTTTGCGAAAGTCCTTAACTAAAGTATGCCAGTCTGGTGACAGGAGAAAAAGGATGGCTCTTAGCACTTTTGCCCAGAGGTGGTGCATGCCATTCATACCCACTCACACTGAGCTGACAAGGGTAAGTCTTGTGGCAAAATCTGTTGTCAAGGAAACAGTAATCTTCCCACAGAAACTAGTCTCTTAGCAATGGACAGCAAATGTGCTATATAAATAATATAAGGCATCCTACTTGCTAATAAGACTGTAATTTTTAAATTTTGTTTACTTATATACTTTTTATTTTATTTTTTTAATCCTCACCCAAAGAGTGAGGATATTTTTTCCATTGATTTTTAGAGTGGAAGCAGGGAGGGGGGAGAGATGGAGAGAAGGGGAGAGGGAGAGAGAGAGAGAGAGAGAGAGAGAGAGAGAGAGAGAGAGAGAGAGATGTGAGAGACACATCAATTGGTTGCCTCTCACACTCATCCCAACTCAGGGCAGGAATTGAACCTGCAGTCCAGGTATGTGCCCTTAATTAGGAATTGAAACCTCAAGCCTCTGGTGTGCAGGCCAGCACTCTAACCACTAAGCAGTGCTGGCCAGGGCTATTTATATATTTTTGAAATCTTCCAACATGGATAAGTAACACCATTGCAATGAAAATTAATTTGTAAAATTGATTGGCTTTTATGTCTTATTTTTCAATTATCATCACCCTCGTAATGAGCCCCATGTGTATATATAGCCTTTTACAGCTTACAGAGCACTGTCATATGTGTTGTTATTTTAATATTCATTTTACAAATGAGGTGTCTCAAATGTATCAGTTCATTCCTATTCATTGCTCTCTGTAGCTTACTTTGAACAAATCCCATCTCCTATCTCCCCTCCTGTCCACTGGCCCCTTATAAGGTCAAGTTCTCAATGTTCTTGAGTTGATCGGGTAGCAGAAGATTGGAAAAGGGGCACCCAGGGAGGGTAGGTCTGAAGATAGGTGCAAGTATAGACGGACAGGCCCGCTGAGAAGACAGCTCTAGTGGCAGGACCTGAAGGTGGCAGGGTTGTGGGCCAAAGGGTGGGGGTGGGCACAGGACTTAGAGTGGACCATGTTGACCTAGGTTTTCCCCTTCACTCCACAGCAATCTAAGGATACACATCCCTGCTTGTTTAGATCATTTCCAATTACAAAGTATTGTCTTTCTGTATCACATCACACTTCCCAATTGTCAGTTTAGAAAGCACTGACTGAGGGTCAATGCAACGTTGAAGAAGGCCTGAATTCTGCTTCAAACCACTGTCTGCTGGCCTCAACCACCTGCAGATCTGCTCCTCGCATGAGCAACTGTGTAAACGGTTGAGACTGAGAATTCTAACACCTGTTCAGTTGTTCGCAGATTTTCAGTTCAAAGAGTAAAAATACACAACTGAGACCAAGCCTCACTGAGCCCTCAGAACATGTAACCAGAGCGCTTTGTGGCCCTGACCACAGAGACGTCGCTGGGGGCCAAAAGGGAACTCACTCATGTGGTAGCCTCCAGAGCAAAACAGCAGGTATGCCATGCCAGAGTTTGTGTGAGAAGAAGATGATATGAAAACCAAATCTATTTTCTAAATATGTAGACTATCTCTGAGAGGCCACATGAGAACCTAGTAACAGCGATTGCCTGTGGAGAGGGGACCTGGTAGCTGGGTTCAGGGTAAAGAGGAAGAATTACTTTTCACTATTTACCTTTCTGTACTCCCCTTGAATTATGTGCCATGAGGAGGAATTCGCTATTTAAAATAAAGTAACTTTCTCATGAGTAGAGGAAACACTAGAAGAGAACACATCTAACAAAATGTTAACAGTAGTTATTGCAAATGCAGCTTTGGGAAGTTACCAATTTGTCTTTTAGACTTTTCTGTATAGACCAAGTTTTCTACATTGAGCATGAAGTTGCTTTTAAAATCAGAAATAAATACTCTTGCAATTCTCAAGTACACATTGAGATAATAAAATCTAAATAAATAAAACCTACAATGTGCCAGCCCTTTTATAGTAACTAAATCATTCACCCTCACTACAACACTAAAAGTAGATCGTTATCACCATTGCTGTTTTATAGATGAGGAAAACGGACTCAGAGAAGTTAAGTCATTTCCTGAGAGATTATAAATAATAACAAGTAGAGCTAAAATTTGTAACTGTCTTATCTGGTTCCAGAAATGCATGTTTTTACATTATTTCTAGTTGCTTCCAGTCAGCTAATGTGTGCACAGCATGGCAGCTTTGCACACCTCTCTGGAGAGCTAAGCTGATCTAATCTGCCCAGATTCAGGAAGGGCTGGCCAGCAAGATGCCAATTCCTGCCCCTGCTTGATGACTGTTGATGAGCAAAGAAGAGACCAGGAAGGAGAATCGAATCAAGTACCAAAGTTCACATTTTTAAGAAGCTTTGATCTAAATGTGTCTTCCCCCACTCAGAACCATGCACGCATCATTCATCCACGTGTCCATTTCCCAAATGTGTACTGAGCATCTATGGGCAGGGCTCTCAGCTAGTGCTGGGAGTATAGTGGTGAGCCAAAAGAGACACCAGTGCTCATCAAAGCTGTCAAACCGGTAGGAAACTTGAGTAGTAATCAAATAATCACATAGGTGTAAAGTTACTGCTATAATAAATGTCCAGTGATCCCACTGCCTGAAACTGAAGCAAGTCCTACTTCTACCTCTCTAGCCGTACACACTCTGGCTCTAAGCTGTCACCTAGACTCTGCCTGCTGGAACCTCTCCACACTCAGACCTGTCTACTCGCTTCTTCAAACATCCCTAAGCTTACCTATCCCAGTGCCTTTGCCATTCCCTCAGCTCCAACCAGCTTCTCTCTCATCACTAGTTGCTAAAATCCTGTTCTCAACTGGGCAAATTTGATTCCAGAGTCCCACACACACACAAAAAAGGACTCAGAATAGCTTCCCCCTTAAAAGGAGAGAACCTTTTAGATTACCTCAGGAAGGAGGAAGAAGTGAGTAGCATAACCATCACCTTATCTACACAGAGTGTTTTCTTCATTCAGGGTTAAATCCAGGACCAGTGGGTGGGCTCCAGCGAGTCTCTGAACCCCTTACAAACATTTGTTTGCACATGTGCCATTTTTCTGGGAATTGAGTTTGCAAGAGTTGCTGTGAGTGGCTCTCTAGTATCCATCCACCTGAGCATAAAGCCGACACAAGAGGAAGAGCCAGGCTGAGAGAGGACCAGAGAGTCTTACACAGACTGGGCTTGAAGCCTTACCTGCCTCTGGACATTTTTAATGCTGTGTCAATACCTGTTTAAGAAGAAAGAAGGAGAATAGAAGGAAAGGGAAGCAGGGGAGAGGGGCAGGGCGGGGAGGAAGAGTGAGGAGAAATCCCACCTATTCATGAAGTTCCTTCTCAGAAGCCACTCTTCCTTTATTTTTCTCCCAATCTGGAGTCAATTCTTCCCTCCTCTGTGCTCCACTGGGCACTTACCTACCCTCTTGGGGAGCACCAATTACATGTCTGCCTGTACTGTGGTCAAACATCTCAAGGGAAGGTAATAGGCTATACTTATGTTTTTACTTCTAGCATCATCTAGCACAAAATCTGGCAAAAGAAGGGAAAGGAGGGAAGGAGAGAGAGAAAGAAAATATTTTGCAGATGCCTAATATGTACAAAGATCTGTGGTAGAGACTTCCCCACCTATTATTTTACTTAATGAATAAATTGTATTTCTTACCTACTATATTTTAGCAAGTGATAATGAGATAGATATTTGTACAGAGACTGAAATAGAAGATTCAAAGTTAAATGTGTTGCCCAAGTTCAGAGTTAAATGTGCAGCTGGTGGGTGGGAGAGATGATATTGAGATCAATTAGCCAACTTCACACGGGGCATTACACTGCCTGTGACTGTTGCATTGTTGAGCTAACACAATTCCAGGAGAGTCTGAAGAGGCCTTATGAGGACAAGGATGAGGGGGGATCTCCAAGTTGCCTACATTCCCTCAACCCCAAATATGCCTCCATAAGCACTTTTAAATGTTTGGGGTGTAAGGCAGCATCATGTGATCTTAACCAATGGCTGGGAAGCTGCTGATGCACAGGGCAGTCAAAAAGACAAGAAATTGGTTTGTTTAAAAAAATAATTTTTTTCTTCTTCATATTCAAGATTAAGACTTTAGGGCATATTTTCTGTCTCAGCCTGTCCCAGTAGCACGTGAACTTGTTTATTAAAGCTGAGCAATGACAGCTAATGGCAACAGACAACCAACTTCCTGTTTGGGGAACATGTGAGCATAAGGTTATAGCCAGGCACCTGACCCTCAAACAAGGAGACTAAAAATACAATCAAAGAAAACCACTTGAGATATAGCTGCAGTTCCCATGAGAAGTGTCTGCCTCAAAGAGAATGTACCCCTGCCATCTTCACACCCCTCCTCTGCGTCCCTTCAAGCTCTCCACAAAGGGCATCCTCAGGGTTCATCAATGGAATTCCACATCTCTCCAGAGGTTCCTTCAAATCCACTCCAGAATAACTGAAGTCCTCTTCTGGTCCAAAGGATGTGTAAAGAAATCGATATTTTTACCCTTAAACCCCAACAAATCAGTATATGTGAAGACTTTATAAGCTGAGTTTTAAATAAAATTCAACTGTACTTGAAAATGTTTCTGAATTTATTGTAAATTTTTGACACCATTTTTCTTCTCAGACAATAGATACTAAAAGTAAAGCCAATCTCCTGTCATTTCTGTGTTGGTGTTGAAGAGGGATCTTCATATTTAAAAATTATACATTACCACTTATCCTATTTTCCATCCTTTATCTTTACCTCTCCCTCTCAGGTGGTGCACCCACCTCAGCCTCTGTCAGAATGTGCTCCCCAACACCATAGATACCCTCTGCTCCCTTAAGACTTTCAATCCTTGGTCTAGACTTGGCTGAGAGGTCTGTGGTTCCTGGAAGCTGTATAAGGTAGGTAGGAAAGACAGAAGCTAAGACTTGCAAATGGTCCACTCACTAAGGTGGGGCTGGTGTCAAGGGACTGAGGTAACTACAGAGTTGACTTCACCCAGAATAGGAATCAGAAACAAATAAAAGGGGGCAGTGCCCAAGGTTGTAGCAACATGGATTTTCATTAAAACTAAAACTCCCCCTCCCATTTCCTGAATTCCACAACCAATGCGTAGCAACCAGGCATCCCAGGCTTACTTACCTGGGAAGGATGGTGGGGTTGACAATGGAAGACAACTTCAATTTTGAGTTTCTAATACACTTTCAGAACTTTTACTATAAAAATAGTTTGAAACATCAATTAGTGCTAATATCTGGGCCCTTTGAGTTTCAAAAGCCAGAATCCGAAGTTATAACATTTATGCCAAAACAGTAGAAGTAGAAGTGTGGAAGAAAATGTAAGTCAGCTTTTCCCACATGGGAGGAGTTAACCATTCCCAGACCCGAATGAAAGGGAAGAAAGTGTCTAGTAATAGGGTGAGAAACAGGTTTGGGTGGGTCCCTGACATGATGTCCTGTCTCCCAACTCAGGCCAAAATTCCAGAGTTAGGGGGATGCTGAAAGCCCCCTAAATGTTGTGGATCTGAGGATAAAAGAATGTACATCTCCACTGCTGAGATAAAATTAGAAATGCAACAGTACCACACAGCTGCAGCAGAAGAGAAACTGGAGTGTGCTGTTTCTAGATGAAGGAGGCCTAGGGTAGTCGCTCCAGATTAGCACAGGAGAGTACATGAAAGTTCCTTGGGAGCCCCTGAGAGGGGCTCAAAAGAAGCTGAGAGGATTGGCAGGCCCAAAGAAGCCTTACAAAAGGACAAAGAGAATACCAAGTGATCAATAAGGACTGATGGCCAGAACCAGGTGGGACTAAGGACTGTCTGTTGATGCCAAGGGGGAAGGGGTCAATGAACAGAGATTGATGGGAACACAGATACTTCAGCATGGACCAATAATAGAAATGATCATGGTAAGCCTGGGCCAAATGCCATGCTGTCCTGACACTATGTAAATGCCTCCGGAAATATAAAAGCGACCCGAATCCTTAACCGATTGAGTCCTCCAGAAGTGAGATGTCATTAAGTTAACTACAATTTCTGCTGCAGGTACAAGGGGAAACTCAGGATAAAGATTTAATTTCAATGTTAGAAAAATAATAGGTTAAATCACACTTTTTTTTTTTTGCATACCTGAGTTTTGTAGCCTAAGTGTTGGACCCGCTTGACTAATTAGAACTCAAGAACAATATGAAATTCAAAAACAGGCTAAACTCATCCATGGCGACAGAGGCTAGAGCAGTAGTTCCCATGGGGAGTCTTGCTTGGGGGGAGGAACAAGAAAGTGACCTGGGAGGCCAGAATGTTCTGGGAGGCTAGATCGTGGTTTGGGGGGTGGTTACATGATTGTACATACATGTAAAAAAAAATCATCAAACTGTACACTTAGATGTTTGCATTTTATTTAATGTAAGTTATACCTAAAAATAAAAAGAAGCAAACATTGAAATCAAACACAGAAATGTAAAGTTAACAGAGACATTGTGGGCAGCAGTAGGCTCACTGTGGGGACACCTGGTCATCCCAAGTGTCCAAGGTTCCCCAGAGGGAATCAGGCCTGAAGGGTAGCAGCTGTGCCAGTCATGCCTCCTGACACACTCGCACCGAGCACCACTGGTTCCCATTGGGCAGCCCTCTCTGAAGGTCCCACTGCTTTCAGGATCTAGCTTGTCTCACACCTCGCCCTGCGGGGTGGTTTGGGTAATGGAGAACACACAGGCTATCCACATCAGCAGACAGGAGTTCTCACAGGCCACGAGACCTGGAGCATTTACTTAATATTGCTGAATCTTATTTCCCTCCTCCATAGATTTGAGGTAAAAATATTTGCCTCGTGTTAAATAAGATAGGATAGGCAAAATAGTTGTCATATAGTGAATGCTCTAAAAAGGGCAATTGTCACTGCTATGTGGACTGAATAGATTAACCCTAATTCCTCAACACTCACATGGCAACAACATTGGTTGACAAAGTGTGTGTGGGAGAGGGTGTATCAGATAGGCAACTGGTTGATTTTATATTGATGATGGTTAAGAAATAGTTGGGCTGGTTTCTTGCCTAAATTAACTGGCTATTCCAATGTTAATAAATTTAGGTGTCCCTGTCAATGACAAGAGAAGTTCATCTGCATCTTACAGTAATGGGACCTACTTTTTGTTAGATGCTTGGCACTTAGTTGGTACTTAAAAATGAAGCAATTATTAGTATTAGACTGTGGACTACTTCCTTCTCTACTCACCCATGACATTTCCAAGAGCCAGAACTGGCTTCTTAGTGTCCTCTTAAATGAGGTAAGGTAATTTTTGTTGGGGTCTTGATTAGTTTCTGAGGTCATCTTCAGCTAGTAATGAATAAGAGCAACACATGTATTCATTGACTCAACAAATATTTATGTACTATATTCTCAGTATCGAGGAAACCAAGAAGCCAACACAGGCCATCGGCCACTGATCACATGGCTTCCTCATCCATATAGATTTCACCATCATTCATTCTGTCATTAGCAAAAGAAATATGAAAATAAACAACACCAGGACCTTCACCAAAGTCTCCACAAACTGCTACCATGATGAAAATTATGTCCCCACTCCAGAGGGCATTGTGGAGGCACTGCATGGGGCTTCTCAAGCCCAGGCCAGGTGACCAGGCTCCCACTCCAGCATCCCTCTTTCTTTCCTCATGGCCCTTGGGACTCCCCTGACCTCCTTTTTCCTTCTAAGCTTCTTCTTCTAACTAGCTGTTCTCTAAGTTAGGGATTCTTCTACCCAAGACTAAATAAATGTAAGCTGAGTATGGTCTCCCTGACATTATATCTTCTTCCTGCCCTGCAAATAAGCTCAAACTCCCTTATTATTTTATGAGTGCTTTATAATATTTTAATTTATTTTAGAGAGAGGAAGGCAGGGAGAGAAAGAGAGAGAGAAACATCTCTCTGAGAGAGAAACATGGATTGGCTGCCTCCCACATGTGCCCCAACCAGGGATCGAACCCAAAACCTTGGTAAGTGCCCTGACCTGGAATTAAACCCACAGCCTTTTGGTGTATGGGACAGACATTCCAACTAACTGAACTATACCAGCCAGGGCTCTTTTTTTTTTTTAAATGAGTTTTTAATAATAAACTTGGCAAAATTCCCCAAGACTGAAAATGGTTTACCAAGTTCTTATATTGGTTGTCATTGTCCCAGGTCTATAGTTTCTGACTGCCTTGCTTATTTGGGAACCATAAGCCTGAAGGTCTAGTTAAGGCAAGGAGGCCCTTTGCTTCTCTGAAGCCTTCTTGGGTGACGTTTATCTCACAATCTCTGCCTCAAATGTGAACAGGGCACTTCGACCTTTCCCCTTATGGCTTCTCTTACTTTTACCTTTCCAAAAGCTACTTAGAAAAAATACATTTCTCCCCATCGTTGGCCAATACATTATGGTCAGATTATTGAAAAAGTCCTCTAGTGGGCAGATCATTCAGTACCTGCCACACTCAAAGATTCCTCCTAAAGAAAGATATTGTCCCACCCCTGCCATAGCTGGACCAATGGGCCCCTGATCCAAGGACCATCAGTCTGTTAACAGGCCAGCAACTCATGAAGTTGTCTCATATGAAAAGCTCTTTTCAAATAGCAAAAGTAGTGACTGGCTAAGTCAACAGACTTCTCCCTTTCTGGATGGGAGAGAAGCAATCAATGCGTAACGGAAAGATACCTGAAAAGAGAAGCAGAAAATGGAGAGGCTGAGTCACATCAAAGGTATGAAAGTTAAGAAACATTTACTATTGGATGGGTGGAGAACACCAAGATAATAGGACTCCCATTGGATGTTCTAAAATGACAAGATAAAATGCCAACACTAACACACTTTTTTCTATCTGTAATTCTGAGTTACTGAAATTACAGCACAGTCCAGTTCATAGTACTATTCATGTATCATATGACTGTGATAAAATAAAATTTTAAATAATGGTTTCTTATCATCCTAATTCAGGAAGAAGAAAAAAAGATCTAGAGATGGCTTAGGGAAATGTTTCCATAGTTCAGTGTCAGCTTATTTTATCCAAGGCAAAAAAACTGTACAAAGTAAGGTAAAAATTAACTCACAAATGATGGGAAGAAACCTCTATTTAATATCTATTACAATCAAGTACTTTACAAATATCACCTCATTTAATCCTCATAATAACTCTCCTTGATAAGGCAGCTATTCTTATCAGCCTAATTTTACAAATGAGAAAAAGAGGCTTAAAAAAATCTAAGTAACTTACCCACAGCTACACAGCAAATAAGTGACTAAATAGGAATTTAAACCCAGGTTCTTATCATTGAAGCCCATATTCTTTCCACTCTGTTACTCTGTCTTATAAGAAATAGCATATTTCATGTTTAAAGAGACCCCACCAGCATTATACAGTCATTGCAAGAACAGGCAGCTTTACACATACTGACCTGTAAAGAAAGAAAAGAAGAAAGAAAAAAACAAGATGCAAAACCATGTATGTAGTCTGCTAACATTTGTATTTCAAAAATGGAGGCCATGAGTGAGAGTGATCCGCACATATATACTGGTATGTGTGTGGAATAAAAAGGACAGTGAGACTATAAACAGCGAAGAAATGTTTCACTGTCTCTCCTTTTGTGGTTTTGAATTTGGAACTGAGATGTGTTTTATCCATCCAAAAATTAATAAAATTTTTAAACCACAAAGTGATTTCAACAACCTAAGAACTTCTATCCCTTATGGTAACTTCAAGTATGAAAATATTCCCAGTTTTCTATGGCCGAGACTTCAAAGCAAAGTCTAGAAGCAAGAGAAATCAGAAAGTGGGTTAACTTGATATCCAGAGGCCCACAGCATTCTTCTTGTATTTTCATAAAAATTAACACAGGAAAATGAATAAAATGACCGCAGAGAGAAATGTATCACTTTTTTTGCCTGAAAAGTAAACAAGATTTGGAAAGATCTGAGGTGAAGGATTACTAGAAAAGGGGAATCAACAATAAACAGAGCTTGCTCTATCTCTCATTTGTCTCTGTCCTCTCCTACCTTGCTCATTAAATCTAAACTCCCCACTGAACCTCTTTTCATTTTCACTTGGGAGAAAATGAAAAGAAGAGGAAGAAAACAAAGAAAAAACAACTTTATACCAAAATAATTTCCAGATATATAAAAGATTTAAATATCAAAGCTGTAAATGAAACAAAACTAAATGAAATTATAAATGATTAGGTATATAGTCATGCAATGGGAAAGATCTTTTTAAACATGCACACCAATGGCACAAATCACCAAGTAAATGATCAATAGATTCAACTCAACACCAGTTTTAAACTTTTCTATGTAAAAAGCTGTAACTAAAATTATGAGTTAAATGACCAATGAAACGTATTTGCAATGTTATTATGAAAGATAACAGTGTTTATTATCTAAAAGGTTCTCATAGCTTCTTGAAAAACTATCCAAAACTGAAAGGAGAACAAGAAACAGGAGCATAAACTCCATTCTCAATGAAACTAGAAGACACAGTAACCCCAAACCACAGACTATGAAGACTGGTGAGTGACTTTGCTGAGACGACCGATAGAAGAACCAATTTGTCCCTCAGAACCCAAAAAAGCAAGAATATTAAAGTCTCAAGGAGCCAGAAAGGGTAGGTGGGGGCTGGTAAAATGGTGTCAGTTTAAGAAGTTAAGATTTCTAGTTTTTCTCCTCACCTAACTCCCACTCTCACTCCCCCTGGACAAGAAGACTTAATCCTCAGGAAAAACCACATCAGAGAGGTTCTAGACTCAGGAATACCAGAAACATGACTTAACATAAGGAGGTTAAGTAAAGATTTGCACATACAGCCACACTTACACACCCAGTCAAGAACACATATAGCTATCATATATCCCCTAGGCAGGAGAATGAAGATCCTTTTCTGGGGAAAATGAACAATCCTAGGAACAGTCCAATCGATATTTAGGGATCTCCAATTTAAAAAACTGGCAGGTCACCTGATAACCCTAGTAAAACTATTTAGTCTTCTAGCATCCCATTCTTCTTCATGTGCACTGAGCTTCAAACCAGCATGTTAAGACTTCAATCTTAAAGATGAACAGCCAAGGATCAAATCATCAAAAGGATATTTCAAGAATCCTTCTCTAGTGGTTGAATGGTGCCCCCCCCAAAAAAAAATATGTGCATTTCAAAACCTGTAAATATTGCCTTATATGACAAAATAGTATGATTAAGTTGAAGAACTTAGGAGGAGCTCATCTGATGGCTTCTAAATGCAATCACGTGTATCTTTATAAAATACAGACATATCGAAGACACACAGAAGCGGAGAAGGCAATGGGGCCATGAATGTAGGGATTAGAGTGGTGTGGCCACAGTGAAGGGATGCCAGCAGCCAGCAGAAACTGGAAGAGGCAAAGAACAGATTCTTCCTGTAGAGTCTCCAAAAGAAGTATAGCCCTGTGACCCTTTGATTTTTGAATGTCTGGCCTCCAAGATTGTGAAAGAATAAATTTCTATTGTTTTAAGGCACTCAGTTTGTGGTAATTTGTTATGGGAGCAACGTAACAGAAAATTGATATACCCTCTAAGATAAAGGTTGGAGACCTAAGCAAGCAAGCAAGCTGCCATATTGTCTCAAAATAGGAGGGGATTGTAGGTAATTTTACATTCCTTTTGTTTGTATGCATTTCTGATTTTTTCTGAAATGAGTTTTAATGTTATTGCAATTTAAAATTATTAAGAACTGCATTTGAGAAAAATAAAGTCTATCTCCTTATGCTATCATCATACAGGAACTCCCTTCAACCAGTGGGAAAACAGGGGACGTGGTTACTGTCCCCAATTTTGTCATTCAAGGCACGTAGTAAGCGCTCAAAATATTTGTATTCATTGAGCATCTATTTTGGTGTCAGATACTATACTTGAAGCCAAGAGTGCTATTACTATTACTATTGTCAGTGTTACCTGTCCATCTTTAGATGTCAGCAATCCTCTCTGGGCCCTAGGAAAGGAGATTAGCATGAAGATGGCAATAGCAGCTGTGGCTGAATTAAATAATGGTGAATGGGGTGATTCTGTTCAAGGTTATTGGCCATTTTGGGGGAGAGGTGTTGCAGAGGGGGCGTGTGTTACCTTTTAATAGAAGCCTCAGAAAAAGCATAAAAACTGTACTCGATAGAGGCCTCTTCATGACATGGGAGGAACTTTCCCCCAAGTCAGATCGTTGGAGTGTTGGGTGGAGGCGATGAGGTGCGGGTCCTGAGCATCAAGTTGCTGAACTCCTCCTCCACACAAGGAGAGGTGTTTTCCTAACAATCAGAAGCCTGGGTGTGAAAGCAGGTAAGGACAGAGAGCAGGTGAGGGACTGTGGGGTGTGGGTAGCAACTAACTTGGAGATACCATCACATAAGATGTGACCATCCTTGTTGGAAGTATTTTTCTCTGTATCTTCAAAGTTCCCTGAGGTAAATGAGACAATAAAATTGGCTGCACAAGCCATTTCTCAGAATTCCTCAGTGCTGTTTCATCGCTGATTTTGCTCCCTCTTTCCCCTCTTTCTTCCTTGCTGGTTTCATAAGCCCTGCATAGTTCCCAGCCTCAGCCAAGATAATCCCACTGCCCATGTTCCCTTCCCAGACTTTGTTTTCTGTTCCCCTCAATTGCTGACCTAGTGATGATCCAAGAGGATGTCACCACCTAAAGTCCCAAACAATGGACAAGATCCGACCTGGCCTGTCCCTGGATTTATCATAAAAATCATCTTCAGTCCTAGCCAGTTTGGCTCAGTGCATAGAGTGTTGACCTGCGGGCCAAAGGGTCCCGGGTTTGATTCCAGTCAAGGGCATGTGCCATGGTCGCAGGCTCCTCCCCGCCCAGGCCCTGGGTGCAGGAGGTAACCAATCAATGTGTTTCTCTGACATCAGAGTTTCTCTCTGTCTTTCCCTCTGTCATCCATTCCCTCTAAAAATCATTGGAAAAATATCCTTGGGTGAGGATTAAAAAAAAGGAAAAGAAATCATCTTCAGTGAGATGAACTCTGTTGTAATCCAATGGAACCAAGTTCAAAATGTAATTTTAGACCTAGAAAAAGTTGGTTACCTGGGGATAGGAACCCTATGATAATTGTGGATAAAACTGACATCATCTATAGGTCTAATTAGTCTATGAATTAAATATAGAAACAAACATAGCCAAATGGATTGAAACAAACATAGCTAAATGCCAACAATGAAACTTAATTCTGAGGGTTCTCTATTTCATCCTCTTTTATACCTCTCGTGAGAGGTGCTCTTCTTTCATACCCCCCATAAAGTGCTGACCAGTCAAGATTCTGCTTTCCCCAGAATCTATACACTCCTCCTTAAGAGGCTGCATGGTGTGGTGGCAGGCAAGCATGTGGCCTATGGACTGAGCCCAGGGCTCAAATCCTAGCCTTGTCACTTATCCGAAATTTGCCTCACTTTCCCCACCCAAAAAGTTGCGCTAAGGCTTAGAAGTTAAGTATATGAACTGGTGACTTCAGGCCCTGGCTCCAACTGGGCTTCTGTAAATTATAGTCATTGATCCTGGAGTCAGGGAACCAAGAGTAGGTATTAGACACCAAGCTCCCCTGGTTTCATCGCATTAAGGAGTCACTGCCTCATCTCACCAAAGAATCATCTCCTGACTTTCAAGTAAGCACAGGCCCAGCTAATTATGCGTGTGTGTCCCAGATACAGACCTGGGAGCCAGTCCAGGCAGGTCTCTGGGGAACCATGCAGAAGAGAACACTGAGCCTGTTTGTTCACTCACCTGGAAGAGGTTAGCAGCTTCCAGGACCCGCTGGACATTCTGCTTGGTGATCAGTGCCTTGCTGGTGTAGGTGTAGTCCAGGAGAGTGTGCATGGTCTCAGCATCAACTCCTTTGATAATGATCCTCTTCTCATGCTTTTCCTTTAAGTCATTGCAGAACATGGCCCTGAAGAAGGGACATGAAAATGTGAGTCCCACTGTGACCCTTGGTTCCAGGATTTTAAAGACCCCCTTCAGACCTGTCTTCCCCATGGAATATATAAACGAAGTCATGTGGATGGGACCCTAATCTAATAGAATTGGTGTCATTATCAAAAGAGGAAGAGAGAGCAAAACTCTCTCTCTGCCATGTGAGCACAGAGTGGGCATCCATAAGCCTGGATGGGAGTCTTCACAGAAACAGACCATGCTAGCTGGCACCATGATCTTGGACTCTTTGCCTCTAAAATTATGGGAACAGGTGCTACTATCTTCCAGCCATATCACTGAAATGGGAAGGTCCCAAAGTGGAGCCCTGGTGATGGAATGTGCATCCCAAAACTGGAAATCACTCATCAGCTCAAATTACTTGACTAGCCTACTTTTGAACCTTTTATTTTAGTTAATAAGATCTTTTCCTTTGGATTTTCTCTGTCCTTCTTCCTCCATCCTTATCTTATCTAATAAAAGAGTAATATGCAAATTAACAATCACTCTGCTACACCCACAAGCCACGTCCACAAGCCAATCAGGAGTGGGTAAGCAAATTAACCCCAACCAAGATGGCTGTGGCCATGGAGCAAGCAGGAGGGAGGCTTGGGTTTCCCCAGCGATGGAGGAAGCCAAGCTATCCACACACACTGGCAGGCTCAAGCTTCCACTCAAAGCTACAAAGATTCAATTATAAAAAATGAATAAATACCAACAAAAATGGCAGCAGCCACGGAGCTGGAGAGAGCAGGAGGCTTGAGTTGCTCCCAGTGATGGAAGAAGCCAAGCTTTCCACACATCCTGGCCTGTCTTGGACTCCATTTAAGACTACAAAGTTTGAATTATAAAAGATAAACAAATCCCAGATATCAGGGCCTCCATTTGGGTCACTGGGTTGTGTGGCCAGCCTGCAAACCACCACAGGCCCCTAGCCCAAACTGCCCCATGCCCCAAGGGAACCCCACCCTGATCTGGGACACCCTTCAGGGGAAACCACTGGCCCCCATCCATGCACCAGGCCCTATCCTATCTAATAAAAGAGTAATATGCAGATTGACCATCACTCCAACACACAAGATGGCTGCTCTCATGTGATCAAAGATCCTGCCCCCATGTGGACACAAGATGGCTGCCACAAGATGGCCTGCAGGGGAGAGCAGTTGGGAGGGACCAGGCCTACAAGGGAGAGCAGTTGGGGGCAATCAAGCCTGCAGGGGAGGGCAGTTAGGGGTGACCAGGCTAGCAGAGGAGGGAAATTGGGGTTTACCAGGCCTGCAGGGAAGGGCAGTTGGGGGGGACTGAGGCCTTCAGGGGAGAGCAGTAGTGGGGAGGACCAGGCCTGTAGAGGAGGGCAGTTAGGGGCAAACAGGCTGGCAGGGGAGCAGTTAGGCATCAATTAGGCTGGCAGGGAGTGGTTAGGGAGTGATCAGGCTGGCAGGCAAAAGCAGTTAGGGGCAATCAGGCAGGCATGGAGGCAAGTGGTTGGAAGCCAGCAGTCCTGGATTGTGAGAGGGATGTCTGACATCCCTCAAGGGGTCCCAAATTGAAGAGGATGCAGGCTGGGCTGAGGGATACCCCCCCCACACACACACAAATTTTGTGCACTGGGCCTCTAGTCAATAATAATCCCTTACTCTTCTCTCCTCCCTCCTCTTCTCTTTTTTTCCCTCTTTCTTTCGTCCCTCCTCTCCCCCCCGCGACCTTTTATTATTTTTTATTTTTTGTTAATCCTCACCCAAGGATTTTTCCATTGATTTTTAGAGAGAGTGGAAGAGAGAGGGAAATACAGAGAGAAAGACTGATGTGAGAGAAACACATTGGTTGGTTGTTTGCCTCCTGCACAAGCCCAGACCAGGGCCTGGGCAGGGGAGGAGCCTACAACTGAAATACATGCCCTTGATGGGAATCGAACCAAGGACCCTTTGGTCTGCAGGCGGATGCTCTATCCACTGATCCAAAGCAAGTAGAGCTTTCCTTTCTTCTTTCTCCTTATAGAATATGATCATATAAAAAAAAGAGAAGATATGAATTCTGATATGTTTACAAACCCCAGCCTGGAACCAGAGGTGCAGTGATGTTATTTGGACCAATGGCCACTCTCTTCAGCCATAAATCCTCTTGCCCAGAGGGGCACAGAGCTGTCTACAGAAGCACACACCTTTTAAAGTGATGTCACGTAGGACTTACCTTGCTGCCTCTTGATTCCATAAAGAACCCTGCCATCAAAGCAACCACACAATCCCTTCCCAGTTCAGCCTGTCTTCCCGGGAGGCATTAGACAAGCTCACTCCCCAAGCCTCCTCTGTTTGAGTTTGTAGAGCAGCACAGCTCAATAGAAACATAATGAGAGCCATATGTGCCATTTTAAATTTTCCAGTAATTTTATTTTTCTAACGTAAAAAGAAGTAACATTAATTTTAATATCCTTTATTTAATATACCTCAAATAGTATCATTTCAACATGCAATCAATATTTTTAAATTATTAATGAGATCATTTACATTCTTTTTTTTCATACTAAGTCTTCAAAATCCTTCCTGTATATTTATACTTATAAATAGATCTCAATTCAGACCAGCCATGATACAAATGCTTAGTGGCCACATGTGACTAGTGGCTACAGTATTAGATGGTATAGCTATAAAGCATCAATCATGAACTCTGGGGTTGAGACACCCAGATCTGCAATCATGTCAGAGGGCAAAGTGAGTGTCACCCACATGAGCTGTCATGTACAAGAATATGTGAGAACCAGGACATTTAACAGAAAAGGGTGGGCAGTGATGATGAGATAAAATGAAGGGTCTTATCACTGAGGCAACATATTGCCAGAGTCCCACCAAGGTGAAGTTTAGAAATGCTACTTCACCTAAAACATGGTCTTAAGATTAATGAAAGTTGAATTTCATTGAATCTGTATAATCTCAAAAAATTTAATGAAAACTGGAAAAGTCTAATAGGGAGGTGTTTTAATATTAAATGAGGTAGATTATGAAAATTGTCTAATTCAGTGCCTTGCACTCTGAAAGGCTCTTAAAGGAAGCCTTTCCCAGGTGACACAATTACTGGGGTCATCTGGACTCTTGATCTGGCTGTCACCCAGACCCAGCTTCTTAATTCTCTCTTGAATTCAGTCAATAACTAATATTTTGCCCAGCTCAGCCCATACCTAACTGGGTCCCCTAGGAGCCAATCTTTGCGAGTTTTAGGGGCATGAGGGGAGTAGGAAGAGAACAAGCAAGACAAATGTTGTATAGAAAGTCATCTTATTTTTTAATACGTTTTTACTGATTTTAGAGAGAGAGGAAGGGAGAGGATTGGAGAGATAGAAACATCAATGAGAGAGGGGTGTCCATCAGCTGCTTCCTATAAGTCTCCCTTCCCCGCAATTACAGATTGAGCCGGAAATGTGTGCATGTGCCCTGACTGGGAATCGAACTGGGGACCTCTCAGTTCATGGGTCGACACTCAACCACTGAGCCACACCCGCTGGGCTAGAAAGCCATTTTATTCTGCAGGGAACCACTGAAGAATACTCTCCAGAGCTGTTCGGACAAGAGGCAGAGAAGCTGATGGACTGTGCTATACCAGCACCTGCTGGCAGTCTCAGTTGAGGAGGTAGATTCTCAGCACTTCTGGTTTTCAGTGGGTGAGTGTTCATGTGCACAACAAGCAAAGGGGCTCTGGGAGCTTCGGGAGGGTGGAGAGAAGACTGCAGAAGTGGCTGTTAGCAGGTGGAGAGGGGGCTGTGGACTGGTCCAGGCTCTAATGCTAACTTACCATGTGACTTTGTACAAGTGAGCCAACCTCAGTTCCCTCCTCTGTGACATGGTTTAATAATAGCACCTATGCCAGAGAGTTGTTAGAAAGAATAAGTAAGATAATGTACACAAAGTACCCAACACTCACTAAGGGAAAGCATTTTGGACCAGATGAGAGAATTCTTGGCAGGCTAGTGAGGGATTCTTGGGGTATGTTGGTCAATCACATTCTGGCTTACAACCCGCCATGCCCAAGTCCAAGCCAGTAAGTGAGTGTCAGTATTGCAGTGCTGCCCACTACGCATCCAGAGTAGAGTTAGGTACAAGCTGTATACAAACTGGTCTAGAAACATAAGCTTCGTGGCAGCCACATAGAATCTCAATAGATGTTCCTGGAAGAGAGAGGAAGGAAATGCCCTAAAAATAGTCCCTCTCTTGCCTGCTTTAGCTCCCAAAGAGCATTTCTCTGCTCTCCTCTGAGACTTTTTCACTGATTTTCTGCCACTTAAATACACTCTCCTGGGTCACAAGCCTCAGGCCAACCATAGGTAGTCAAACCTAAAGAGAAATTTATGTATTTCTCATGGACCAAACTCTGTGGCCTCTGCTGTTCTCCCAGGAAATCCATGGAAACACTTGGGCAAAGTTGGGACCCCATAAAATGTGTATAATCTGGGTAAGGTGGGCCACCCCTAAATTTCCCTTTAATAACAATAGTCTTTTACATTTACGTTTATAGCCCTTTGTAGGGCAAACAGCATTATTTTCTTTGAATATTACACCCATTTTGCAGGTGAAAGACTGAGGTAGAAGTTAAGTAAATTGCCCAAGACATTACAGATTGTCAGTAATAAAATGGGGGCAAGAACCTAGAACTCTGGGCTCTTCGACCTGAGCTCAACAGGGTATTAAACCACGAAAATCAGCAGGAGTTCAAGGTCATCTTTAGTGGTCAACTGAGTTTTAGGACTGAGTGAACCAGACCAAGCTTTGCTCTCTGAGAACAGAGCTGAGTTAGTTGCTGACCATTTTCCCCTTAGCTTATACAGGATATAAGTAAAAAATTTGTGCAATAAAAATACTTTCTAGCCAGACACTGACCAATTATAAGACTCTTGTAAAACAGAGGTAGCTATTAAAATCCTCGCTTTACAGTAGAAACAGTCTTGTAGTAGGAAGCCAGTTGCCCAATACTTGAGTCAGCTCGGACCCCAAAATAGAGCTTGGGTGAGTGAGCTTATCTCCCACAACAGCCATGAAGACATCCTGGGGCCCCAAACACTGCCTGGGTCACATTCCTTTCTGACCCCTGCAGGCCTCACTTCTTATCTCATCCAGATATCACCTCCTCAGAGTAGCCCTCACTGACACTGCCCCCATCTAAACACTCACTCCCCAACATCTTTATCTCCTTCGCTTTTCTTCGCAACCTTGTCATAACTTGAAGTTATATTACATATCTGTTTGTTAACTAGTTCACTTATTGTCTCCCACTATAATGTAAGCTGAGTGCCATGCTCACTACTGTATCCCTAGGGTTAGAACAGTGCCTATAACCTAGTAGAAATTCAGCAAATATTCAGGGGGAAAGTGAATAGCTGAATAAATAAATTAATAAATGAATGAATAGCCCTAGCTCTGTGGTTGGCAAACTGTGACTCACGAGCCACATGCGGCTGTTTGGCCCCTTGAGTGTGGCTTTTCCACAAAATACCACGGCCTGGGAGAGTCTATTTTAAAGAAGTGGCATTAGAAAAAGTTTAAGTTTAAAAAATGTGGCTCTCAAAAGAAATTTCAATCGTTGTTCTGTTGGTATTTGGCTCTGTTGACTAATGAGTTTGCTGACCACTGCCTTAGCTGGTTTTGCTCAGTGGATAGAGCATCAGCCTGCAGACTGAAGGGTCCTGGGTTTGATTCCGGTCAAGGGCACGTGCTGGGGTTGAAAGCTCGATCTCCGATATGGGGCGTGCAAGAGGCAGCGATCAATTATTCTCTCTCATCATTGGTGTTTTCATCTCTCTCTTCCTCTCCCTTTCTCTCTGAAATCAATAAAAATCTTTTTTTAAAAAATGAATGATAAATGAATGAACTTGTCTTTTCCCAGTCCCTGGTGTTTGTGCCAGGAATCTGTACCTCCAAAACTGAGCAAACACTGGTTGAAGGATAAGACTGAGGAGTCTTGCATCCTATGCTCTCCACCTGGATCTTGAAGAAGACACACCCACACTGGAACATTTCACTTACAACTTTGATGAGCTTTCCATGCTCCTGAAGTTCCTAAATGTCACCAGTTCAGAATTTTTCACCCAGCCCAAATGCCCTATGGCTTACCCTCCCCAGACCCCACATCCACCTGCCTCTGAACTCTCTGCTTCCTGTACCTCTAACCCCAACACAGTCCTAAAAACCAATACCCACCTCCACCACCTTCACTATCTCATTCCTAGACTGGCTCCACCCGTGTTGCCCCCTGCTCTGTTCTTACTCCAAGCCCTTTACCATCCCAGGGGAACTAACTCCTCTGCATCAGGGACATATTCTGGGTTGGAGTGGCTGTAACATGGTTTGCAAACTGAGACAAATTCTACTTAAGAATATGTGTCCTTATATATATAAATGGTTAAAATTTTTTAAATTAATGTGCTGCTTAATGAACACTATCGTTAAGAAAGGATTATTGGATATAAACCTAATGTGAAAAACCGATCAAAAGAGTTTTCACTGCAAAGAAAGCAAGGAGTCAGCAGGTGCAAGGATGACCTACCATGGACTGACATCATTGTCTATGATCCCAGCACCTCTAATCTGAAAGCGAAGATATGAATTTTAAAAGCTCACCAAAACCCCACTCATCATTTGTTTGCAAACCAAAATTTAAGAACCATTGCCCTGCCAAAACCGTTTTGGCTCAGTGGATAGAGCGTCAGCCTGCGGACTGAAAGGTCCCAGGTTCGATTCCGGTCAAAAGTATGTACCTTTGTTGCAGGCACATCCCCAGTAGGGGGCGTGCAGGAGGCAGCTGATGGATGTTTCTCTCTCATTGATGTTTCTAACTCTCAATCCCTCTTCCTTTCTCTCTGTAAAAAAATCAATAAAATATATTTTTTAAAAAAAAGAACCAATGCCCTACAGAGAGATCACCTCACTTCCCAACACAAGGGCCCCTTTGGCTCACTCTGAGAATTAGGGAATTAGACAAAGGTCTAAGTTCAAGGGAACAATGGGCAGGGAACAGACATGCCCTTGAAAGCCCTGCCTCCCTATGGATTGTCTCTTTTGTCTTCTGAGATTCACTCCTAAAATTTCACCAGGCCTAGGGCTGCATCACAAATTGTAGGGAGGGGGGAGCAAGGAGGTTCAGATGGAAGCAGATCTTGTCCTGGCCTCTTAAGTCCTTCTCTAGTTTGGCTGCATAGACAGAACCCCTGCAGCTTATATTCAAGTAACATAGTTCATTAGAGCTAGTTCTGAAACAGGATGACATGGCAAAGCCTTATTAGTAATAATGTGCAAATCTCTGCGCTTACTGCAAATTCCACACCCTTGGAGGGTGCCTTCAGAAAAGCCTTTAGGGGTTCATGGCCATCTCTCTTTCCTACTCCAGAGACATGACTAACAGCACTCTGCCATCTCTCTCCAGGGTCTGGGGGTAGTTCCTTGAATGCCTGCTGCTGGCTGAGTCTTTGCTCCAAACTGAGAAAGAAGTTGGAACTTCAGAGCTGCCCCCACCTGACTCTAAACACCATCAGACCTGTAAAGAATTGCCTTCTGCCAAGCTCTTTGACCAACTTCACCATCCCTTAAGGCCACTGCTATGCACCTTGTGGGGACCAGAACTCCAGCCATGTTCCTATAGAACCAGAGTCCCTCTCACCCACTGGCCCATTGCTGAAGCTTCAGCATGCCATGTAAACTCAGCCCAACCAAGTTTATGAGAGAAAGCAAGGCTTGTTCTATCCTGCAAGCCCAGGATAGAACATCAGTCACAACAAAGCTTGTGGTTAGGGTTCCACAATGATTCAGCCACAAAGATAAATGGGCACCTCTTGTTTTGCCTGCCCAACACTTTTCCTCATTGTTTAGCAGGATCACTCAGATTTTCCTTTGGGAACTATCCCGCCTCCAATATCAGTCTGGGGAGTTTGGATGGAGCTGGCCCCATTTCTTAGACCATGGATGAGCATGGTCCAAGTCACAGATTATGCCTCCCAAGCCAAAGTGATTGAGTCATGTTTTGGCACAGGAAAATACTGGTCCAAGTGAGGCCAATTTTAGAACTTTCTCTGGAATTATTGGGAAAGAGAAGGTCTCTTCCCACTGGAATCATTGAGCTGGGAGAAATAAAAGTCTAGAGCTGCTGAATCTCTTCCTGCCTCCATGTGTGAGGACCCTCCCTGGGAGAGAAATCAACACAGAGGCAAGTAGAGCCAAGATATGGAGAGACAATCTGGGTCCTGGTGACATTATTTGAGTACAAGGATCCAATTAGGCTTGAAACCAATACTCCTGAACATTTAAATTAGGTAAGCAAATAATTGTTTTAATTCTTAAACCAGTTTGATCTGAATATCTGCCATCTGCAATGCAGGATCCTGACTGGCACACCTGACAAGAGAAGCCCTGAACAACAAATAGGCCTAAAAGCCAAAGAAGATTGTCTAAAAAGTGCCAGGAAAAGAAATGTTAAAATACTCTCAATGTTGGCATATAAGGCCGTAGCTACAGTGAACGATTAGCAGTTTCCATCGTGTGCCTCTGTTTACATCAACACCATTGGGCTCCAGATAGGTTTTTCTATGTATGTTCTCTTGAGTCTATTTTTTAATATGTCTCATCTCCTATTGGATTATAAAGCATGTGAAGGGCAAGGGTTGTATTTTATTTCTCTCTTAATTCTTATTTACTGGGCTACAGTACACACTTAATATTTGTTCGATGGATGGATGGATGGATGGATGGATGGATGGATAGGTAACTACACATGCAGTGCCTATACTTCAAGTAGGCCAAGCGGATTTGTTTATTTTACCCCACACTCTCCAATGACACATTTCTCCTCTAACTACCATGAGAATAAATAATGAGGAGCTCCAAGATGGAGTGACCTGGAGCGAAGCCTATGTGTGGAGAACTGTATTATCTAGTGGTTCTCAAAATTGGAACCCCAGGCCCAGGATGTTTATCCCAAGCCCTCCTGCCTGAGATTTTACATTATCAAACATGGGGTTGTTCTTCACCTTAATTTGCTTTTGTGCATCTTCCATCTCCTTGCTGGAGATGAAACCTGGCTTCCCCTAACAAAACGCCACTTCCCCCACAGCGTCTTCGGTGATGTCTGGTCTGATTCTCACTTCCCACTAGGCAGGGAGCTGGGTCAGCATTGTGCTTACTGTCCACTGCTACATCCTGGCCAGGCTGTTGCCCCGGAGGCTCCTTATCACCGTCTTTTTCACTCTAGCCACACCCCCTTGCTGGCTTCCTTATAACCTGCCAGTCATTCATTATCCAGAAGTCAAAGACCAGCCTCTGCTTAAAGATTTTTATGAGCATTCCCTGATTCTGTCCACTTAGGAACTTGTGAACCTGCACTAGTCCCAATCCTCTCCCCCAAGTATTCAAATGTTGGCACTTCCTCAGGCATAGATGTTATCCTTATTGTGGTACATGTGTTCCAGACTTATCCCTCTGCCAGCTGCCACAGAGGAGTCTGGACTGGCAAGCCTGTTTTTCAACCAGAGGAAAAGGGGAAGAAGACAGGAGATTCTCCAGCCAGGCAGGAATTTTGAAGTCAGAGGTGAAGAAGCAGCCACCAAGGTTGGCCTACATTCAGAGCTGCCCAGGCCAGGGCCTGCTACACTCACTAAGCCTTGCACCATAATGTCTCTATTTCTAATTGGTCTTACCAGACAGAACTTTTAATCATTTTAACCAAGATCTCAGGTCACTTTCCTGCTTATAAACTCTCCCATGGCTTCCCACTGCCTATAAGATACATTTTTCAAACATTTCATCTTGACCCAACAAAATCTTTCAAGGCCTGACCCTGTCCATTCCTCAGTATTATTGGTCCAGACATATCCTTTGCTCCAACCCTGCTCTTCTGCTTCTGGTTCCCATGCTTACGTTGCATGATACCTTCCCAGATGTGTATTCTTTTGCCTGGAATGCTGCCTGCCTTCTCTACCTCATTTGGTTTCTTCTGGCCAATGCCTATTCATCCCTTAAAATTCCACTCTGCTATTACCTCTTTCAGGAAGTCTTCTCTGACTGCTTTCTCTCCAAACTGATTTAATACACAAAGCTCCATCGTAACACTTATCACCTTTGACTGAAACATTGATTTATACCTGTCCTTCTCCACTAAGTGTCTGCGATTTCAAGGTCAAGCAGAAACCAAAACTCATTCATCTTTGTAGACTCATTACCTGGCATAGAGTAGGCACTTACTAAATTCATGTCAACTGAATGAATACATGAATGGATAGATAAATGGAATTTCACTAACCCCACTCAGCACTACAGTACTGAAAGCTTAATATTTTGTGCCACTCTCTCCACCCAGACATTTTCACCTTAAGATAGGTTATATACACTGAGTGGCCAGATTATTATGATCTCTGAATGCATAATAATCTGGCCATTCAGTGAGTGTGTGTGTGTGTGTGTGTGTGTGTATGTGTGTGTATGCACCAGGCCTCTAATATATATATTACTGCATGAATTTATGCCTGGGTAGGGTCCTACCAGCCTGGCCAGGGGAGAGAATATGGGAAATTGGCCGGCCTGCCTGCTGGTCAAACTCCTGGGTGAGGGAACAATTTGCTTATTAGCCTTTTATTATATAGAATATACACTGAGTGGCCAGATTATTATGCATTCAGAGATCATAATAATCTGGCCACTCAGTGTAAATGACCCATTATTCCTCAATTAAAGGCCAAATTATGGTAGTATACTGAAGAAGTCTGGAAAGAGTGTAGGTTTTCATAGCAATTACTAAGAATCCTCTTCCCATCCATCTCCAGTTAATTTGTTAATGAAATAGCCATCTTTTGCCAACCCAGCCTGCTATCCTGGGCTCTAAGGATACTGCCAGTTACGTAGAACTTTGCTAAATTTCCTAATCTCCATTCTCTTTGTCTTGTGTGTGTGTAGGTGTGTGTGTGTGTGTGTGTGTGTGTGTGTTGTATTCATTAACCACACCTTCCAGAATTATTCACTGAACATTGTCCCTCCCTTAATTCCCTAACACCAAAATGCCCTTGATATCCAGCTCTTTATAAGCCTGAACTTACTCTACATAAAACACATCATGATTTCTTTTTTTAAAAAATACATTTTTATTGATTTCGGAGGGGAAGGGAGAGAGAGATAGAAACATCTATGATGAGAATTATCAATCGGCTGCCTCCTGCACACCCCCTACTGGGGATTGAGCCCACAACCCAAACATGTGCTCTTGACCAGAATCAAACCTGGGACTCTTCAGCCCACAGGCCAATACTCTATCCACTGAGCTGATCCAGCTAGGGCCATCATGATCTCTAGGATGCCAGTTAGCTCTTACTTGTCCCTGAACCTAAATCATTATATGTAAACCTACTGGTAGTTAATCTTATAGCCCACCAGAAAGAGCTATGATGCAATTTTTGGCTTGATTGTGGGTGTTTTTTAATATATTTTTATTGTTGATAGTATTACAGATATCTCCCATTTCCCCTTTTACCCCAATTCCTTCCAGTCGATGCCCACCCCACCTTCCCAGATCATCACTAGTCACAGAGTATCAACACTCCTTTAATTATTGTGGCTTTAAAGGCTTCCATAAAAAAAAGTTTAATGTAATAAAAGAATGCTTACCCTTAGCTGGTATAGAACATATAGAATGCATAAATAATATTCCTTCAAAATAAAGGAAACTTATCTGTATACAGAAATAGCTTCTTCAAAAGAACTTAAGATGGCTTATACTAAAGCATCAGAGGTATGATAAAATACAAAACAATAAGATAAGAAATAAGGCCCAGCCCTAACTGGTTTGGCTCAGCAGATAGAGCATCGGTCTGCAGACTAAAGGGTCCCAGGTTCGATTCCAGTTAAGGGTACGTACCTTGGTTGCAAGCACATCCCTAGTAAGGGGTGTGCAGGAGACAGCTGACCCATGTTTCTCTCTCATAGATATTTCTAACTGTCTATCCCTCTCCCTTTCTCTCTGTAAAAAAATCAATAAAATATATTTTAGGGGAAAAAAAAAGAAATAAGGCCCAGCCATGGTGGCTTAGTGGTGGAGCATTGACCTATAAACCAGGAGGTCACAGTTCAGTTCCCAGTCAGGGCATATGCCCAGGTTGCAGGCCCGATCCCCAGTCATGCAGGAGGCAGCCAATCAATGATTTTCTCTCATCATTGATGTTTCTATCTATCTCCCCCTCTCTCTTTCTCTCTGAAATCAATAAAGATATGTTTAAAAGATATCTTTAAAAATAAGTAATTAAAGTAGGAGGAGAATATAACACTGAAACCTAGGCTTAAAAAAAAAAAAAAAAAGCCTATGCAATGAGCTTCCTGATAGCCAAAGCAAAAAAGTACAATAAGTTGACTAATAAAAGAAAATAAACCAGGATTTGCTATCCCTCTTAAAAGAACATTTGTTTTCCTTTTGTCCAGTGCCTTCCCCTTCTGGGTAATATTCTGGTTCAAATGGCATACATACACAACCTCAAGTCTTTGGCCAAAGGTGGACTCTTGAATCAAGTTGGACTGATCATTATGCCCCACCTCCCTGGTACAGTGATTGGTCTAGGATTGGGTAATTAAATGGAGCTGGACCAATCAGAGTCTTTCCCAGAGGTTTCAAACTGAAGCTAACCCTCCAGTTTCTCTCTGGAATCAAAGTCACAGAGCTGCCAACAGGCAAATTCCCAAACATGTGGCAGATCCATCTGAGAAATGCCACCTGAAAGAGAAGCTGAGTGAAGGTGGAAAGAAAGCCCCTGACTGCATCCAAGGCCTTGGTTCCTCTTCCCCCTGGGCTCTGCTGCATCCTGGCCCTTCCTATGATTTGGTTATGTGGCCAGATATCTTCCTCTTTTGCCTGAGCTGATTTAAGTTGAGTTCCTATCCCTAACAACCAAAAGAATGCTGACTAATATAGAGTATTGAACAATGTGATCATGGTGAGCTCCAAGGCAGTTTTACCAAAAGCACAGGTGTTCTGCATTGGGCCAGCTTTTCCCAGGGACTGTTTGATGTTTATTATATTAGAATCTAATTCTGTAAAGGCATTTTCATATAGGGATGGTATTTATCCATGCCCTTGATGCAAGGATAAAGCTCAGAACTTTATATACTAATGACAAAAGTATTTCTCTGTTGTGTTTTAGTTGAGAGCTGCATGGAACATTATTCAAAAGAAAAGAAGACTGCCCTGACTGATTTTTTTCAGTGGATAGAGCATCAGCCTGCAGACTGAAGGGTCCCGGTTTCATTTCCAGTCAAGGGCACATGCCTGGGTTGTGGGCTCGATCCCCAGTGGGGAGTGTACAGGAGACAGCTGATCAATGATACTCTCTCATCATTGATGTTTTTATCTCTCCCTCTCCCTTCCTCTCTGAAATCAATAAAAAAAAAAATTTGAGGAAAAAAAAAAAAGAGAAGACTAGATTTTCTGGTCTTAATTGAAAGAAGATTCACATGCCCTAGACACCAGGGACGGAGATGACAGAGATGATATTTTATTGAAAATTCAAAGGACCTGATTGCACTTCTACCCTGGGACTGCAACCCCCACTGAGAAGACCTTTTTTAGGGTTGGAAGGCAGATCAAGGATCATAGATCTATAGTACTTACATATAACCACCTTAGTGATTCTGCCAAAAGGAAAATATTAGAAGTATAAAGTACAAAACCAAATGCTAGAAATGCAAACAATAGTTCACTGGAGTTTACCAGGCATACCAATTGTGGCAGTAGCAATTCTCAACACTTTTGCCATTATCGAGATTTTTTAATCCAGACCTAGATGGCCTTCACCCATTCTTGTTTTCCTTTACATTAATTCTATCACCTACACTTGCTGGCTCCTTTTTAGACACCTTATATATTATGGAGGAAAAACCAAAAGATTACAACATATAAACACAGCTTAAGAATAACCTCTTACCCACATACCTGTCATCCAGTAATTGGTTAATATATAATAATGATTAATAGATTGTGTCCACAATACCCTCCCCATTCCTAGCTTCATGTTTGATTTTTGTAGCAAGTAGTCTAAGTCCCCTCATCATATCCTTAGGGAACCAGACCCAGAGACAGGTACTGAGGTACAAGGCAGGGACCAAGCCCAGGCAGGGATTTCAACATTGGCCGCAACAAAGGAGTTTACTAATGACTCAGACTCAGCCTAGAAGCTTTTGTATTTATGTAAGAGAAGCCAGTCTTCAGTAAGACTGAGAGAAGCCTAAGAACCCCTCTTTTTACCACCAGAACTCCCCTCCCTCTGTCCACTCTGGGAATCATAGCATGCTTGCTCTCACAGGTCAGCATCATTTATGGAGTGTGCCATAGTCATCAGTGAGTTGCTCCCCCACCAAATGGAGGAACCACTGGTTTAAGCAGAGATCCTCTGGAAGATGGCCCCCTCCACTGACTTTGATGTGGGGACCTGGTCAGCATAGCACACATGACAGCTTTATTAGTAGCCTGGTAAAACATTTTAAAACATTAATGAGTGAGAAATCTATGCTTCCCTCAATTTTTCTGCCATGAAGATATTTTGACTCCTTGGCATTTGGCTCCTTGACATTTGAGGTATGTTATGAGCTACTTTCGAAGCTTTTTTCACCCTCACCCTTTTCTCAGCCTCAACTCTACATATTTTCCCAACTTCCTCATTCTACTTGAAACTTTTAAATAGACTCTCAAAGGGAACTACATTGTCTTTGTTTACTGCCACCATGGTTTTCATATGCAGCTAGATAATAGTTGGGCAGCAGGCCCAGAGAACATGTATAGGATGATGGAAGTGAGGAAGATTCTGGAGGGAAAAGGAACTGGTGGATTTTCTGGTGCATTGGACCACGTGAAAGATTATTATGGAGAGGCTGTGAACAAATGACATCCCCAAAGCAAATGGAAAAAAGGGAATTGTTAATTTCAGGAAAAGCAAAAGATTTACAAGAAAGAAATGTAATCATATCACACAATTTGGTTCAACAGGAAAGAATGTTTTTAAAGACATAATGTAAACTCTTTATACAAATTTATCAAAAAAGGTGATAACATTATATTGAGAGATTATAGAGAAGAAAAGTAGATGGTAAAAGAATTAAGTAGAAGTGCTAAGTCCTTATTAGACATACTAGGAATTCATAAACATCTAACACTGAGAGATCAAGAAAGAGCAATATAAGCATATTTGGTAGAAATGTAAATTTAGTATCAACATGAACAGATAAATGTTGAAAATGGTGGGGTGTGGTGGGCAAGACTGGAGTAGAGGAGGTGAAGATAAATTTTTGTTTTTTATTATAAGCCTTTAAGTACTATTTGACTCTGATACCTATTTGCATGTAATACTTCGATAAAAATAAATTTTAATTTTAAAAAATATGTGAAAATGTGAAAGGCTATGAAGAGATAATTCACAGAAAAAGAATTTCTTTAAAATGAGAGAAATGCAAATTAAAACTAAATTGAAGTACTGTTTCTCATCAACCAAACTGGGGAAAAATCCAAGTTTGAGGCCATCCTCTTTTGGCAAGGCCATGGGGAGTATAAAATGATAGAATCGGGTAAAAGCCACTAAACCTGCAGTTGCATTTCTCTTTGATTCAGCAAACGCTTTTCTAGAAACGCACCTCAGACGCTCTTTTTTTTTTTTTTAATACTCCAGACACTCTTGCATGCCTGTGAAATGACACGTGTATAAGGTTATTCATTACAACACTGTTTGTAAAAGCATAGGATTATTGAAAACAACCCAAACACCTGCCAGTAGGTGACTGGCTAAATAAAGTATGGTTCCGTCATTTAGTGGAACATATTTATGTTTCTCAATGAATAAAGATTTATTTTACAAACCTACATAATTTCACAGGCCCACCTCAGCTCCGAGGACTGTCAGTGCCTCTCAGACAAAGCAAACTCTCTGCCCTTTCAAAGGCTGAGCATAAAGGGAACTTGGCTCTCAACCCCTTTCAAAATCTTCGAAACGAAGCAAACGGGCAGTGAGGCAATGTCAGAGTTAACGCCGGGTCCAGGTTCAAATCCCTCTTGGTACTTCGTTAACTGAGACACTCGGGGCCTTGGTTCCTCATGTGTAAACAAAGGCGACATTCCCTCCCTCCCAGGATTGTTGTGGGACAGTGTACGGGACACCAGGGCCTCACCCACCATGAGTGCCCAACAACAGAAGTTGTTATTGACAGTAGTACCAGAAAAAGGAGTCCTGTCTCCAGGATTAATGTGTTCAGGCGAAGAGAACAATCATCTTGGAAATACCAAGATAAGAATCGAGGCACTGCGTTGAAGAAAAGAACAGAAGGAATTTCCCTTCATGACCAGGCAGTTTTGGAAGAGACTCTTCAACCACAGGCAGAAACGTGCACCATGTGCTTCTCACTGCCTCCACCTCCTCAGGGGACTGGCGAAGTCTTTCCTTCCCTGAGCAGCCCACAGAGCAGGGTGGGGAGGACGGAGCACCCACACCCTCTGTTTAGGAGGAGAATCCCAAGGATCAGAGAAGCCACTGATGTACTCGAGAGCACACAGCCCACAGTCTTGTTCCACAGCCAGGAGGAACCACTAATCAGGTGTACATTTTATGATAGTGTTTTCCAGCGATTCAAAAGAGAAAGAATAATTCTAAAAGCGAGTACTGGGGCCACAGAGCTAAGTTAACTTTCATTTATTTCTCACCGGGGTTGTGATCCATGTGAAAACATATGGTCAATATTGGTGGAGTAAGTAATGTGTTTATCATATCAGCCTATCATTATACCTGGGCCTATGCTTTACCTTTTATATGCTTCCTGTGGAATGAAGCCCAAAATTTAGTAGCAGTTTGTACTGCAATAAAAACAAGTATTTCCAGAATGTGCCCAATCCCTGCTCCAACAATGACCAGACATGTAATATTGGGTTGCCATTTCCTCCTCGGTAAAAGGGCATATCAGCCACCTTCACTGTGCTGTTGCAAAAATAAAATCAGGTAACTGTCTGTCTGGCACTTAGCAAGCACCACTTCCTACAAGCCCAGCCCTCCTCTTGCCTTGTCTACATATGGGGTTCAATCAGTTCAACAACAACCTCTTGACCCTGGTCTTTGAATTCCAAAGAAAAAAATTCCCATAAGCATCTCAAAAAAATTTTTTTAAAGAAACACTTTGATGATATGTAAATAGTTTTTCATTTCCTCAGCCAGAAACAAGAGTTAAGAACAATCTCTTTGAGAAGAATTATAAGGATATTTCTTTTTCAAATTCCCCAAATATCTCTTCATCCATATTTCCTTTGGGGATGGGTTCCCACCACGTCTACATTAATCTGGATCCAGCTGTATTCACTGGGTTCCTGATTCTCCCACATTCCTACTGTAGGCATTTTTTCATGGTAACCACTGAATAATTGGTTCTTAGTTTCACCAAGTAGAATGAGGTGACAGATTTCCACTGTGAACATCTGCTGTATACTAGGTGTGTGTGGCTCAGATTTCATTATCACAATAATCCCATCTTACAGACAACAAAACAGAAACTTAGAGCATTGAGTGACTTGCATGAAGTCCCATAGTCAGGAAGGGACAGAATGGCATGAAGCCCAAGCCTCCGAGTTTGTTGTAACTAGGAGCCTCTCTCTTCTGAAGCACTTTTGTAACAGCTTTCCTTTCTCACCCACCCCCTCAGCACAAACAGAAATCCCTAATTTTTCAGCAAGTCATTTGAAAACTGCAAAAGAGGGACTATATCCTTTTCTCTACCTCTATTGGTGAAAAATACAACATCATGTTTCCAACATACTAGTCAGACCAAAGTGGGGAAAATTCCCATGACTTCAGTAATTTTCCATCCTTTGGAACAAGGACCTATCATCACACAGAAGATTTATCAAAATATATAAACATTGCTTTTAAGTAGTACTAATCTTTTAACATGACTTAAAATCTAAAATCTAAGGTTGAATAGCTTTCTTTCTTGTATCTTGAATAGACACACAAGCCTAAATAGATATACAAACCATAAATTCAACAGCCAACTCGTTAGATTGGGCTCTCACATGAATACAGAGATTCCTGATAACTTGCACCCCAATTTGACTCTGGTCTGAGGTGTGCTGACCTGAAATAGTTGCTGGCCGCAGCAAGCACCACGCGGTGGCAGGAGAATTCCTGAATGTCCACACACAAGATGACATCTGTCAGAGCATTTTCCACTCGGAGGGTCTCCAGGCCATTCTGCAGAATTAAGGAGAGTCCCGTGTCGTCAAATTTTGCCTTATCACCATTTAAAATTTCTACCAGGTCTCCCCTTTTCTGGGAGGGTTCATCTGTAGGAGGTGCCAGTGGCTCTTCCAAACTTTTCTCTACCACGTCGCCCATAGTCCAGGTGCCCCTTTGTCCTGCCATCAACATCCAGACTGGAGAAGCGCCCAAGTTTCAGGCAGGTCACATTGCAGAAGCTGAGCGGATTTCCTGTGTAAGGGCCCTGCACTTATCACCAGCTGTCACACACGCATAACAGGAAGTCTCGCACTTTCTCATCCTGTTACTACAAACGCCAGCAATGTCTATTCTTCTTCTTTCTGTGAATATTCACAAGGTTAGACATTCCTTAGAACGGAGTGTGTAGGAAGGGGCTCCGAGAGAGAAGGGGTGGCTTCTTAGAGTCAGCTATTAGTGTTGTGCAGTTATTTTGGTCCACCTCCCCCCTCATATCCGTAAGCAGGAAGCCTCTGGTTCTGGGTATTACATTTGTGCTCCTGGTGCTTCTGTAACTGAAGCTGTCCATGAGGACATGGGCAGGGGGCGCTCTACAGTTCTCCCTCACCATCCTCCCAGGAGTCTAAGACCCCTCGGTGAGCCCCACAGAGTCTCTTGGGAACCTTGGAAAACATGCTTATCTCTGGCATTCTCATTTCTATCAGCACCGCACATCTTCAGTCTTTGCATTCCTCCCTGCTCAAGGGAAAACAATGTCATGGCAAATATCAACATTCCCCACCCCCCTTTCCAGAATGTCTGTTGTTTCAGATACACGGGGCAGAGTAGTCTCCAGCAACTCTATCCCTAGGGTCTTCTCTCATAGAAGACCAATCAGGGTAAGTCTTCGGATTGCCTTAGCAAGTCGCTAATCAGCCTCATCTCACCCAGCACCTATTGGTCATGCATCTAGCAGTGGAGCATGAAGCATTTCCATTACCTCTGCAGGTCTCCATTGAATACGAATACTATCTTTTATTATTCAACTTTCCCTATATCTGAAGACAGTTTTAGAAGTTAGCATATTTTAATCTTTGTAACAACCCACTGGGGGTAGATAATGACTTTCCTCATTTTACAGCTAAGGAAACTGAAGCTCTTCTCCAGTGAGTAGCAGGGCCCAGCTTCATTGGGCTCCAAAGCCACTCTTTTCTCCGCCACCATAAGGCTCTCAGAGCTGCAACATCATGTTGACCCTAACTCCTGAGTCTGCCATGGCTGCACTATCCTGGTGCCTTGCCAAAGTGGCCTTACTACCTCACTCCTGCTCTTACTAGCCTTCTAGATGTGGAGAGCACTACTAGGCCTTTTGATCCACAGGCGTTCAATCCTCTCACTGTCCTGCTCAGTGGTGACAGAGCCTGCTCCAGGAGTCCTGATTGTGCCTCAGCTTTTCTTCTCTCCCATAGTTAGTACTCTTAAAACCAGGATTTCTGGCCCTACCTGGTTTGGCTCAGTGGATAGAGCATTGGCTTGTGGACTGAGGGTCCTAGATTCAATTCTGGTCAAGGGCATATACCTGGGTTTGGGCTCAATACCCAGTAGGGGACGTGTAGGAGGCAACAGATCAATGATTCTCTCTCATCATTGATGTTTCTCTCTCTCTCTCTTCCTTCCTCTCCAAAATCAATAAAAAATTTTTAAAGGCACACACTCCCATTAATATACATTTTTTAAAAATCAGGGTTTTTGATATTCCCCCAAACTTGCTCTTTATTTAGAGCTCTGTCAATCAAAATGATTTGGACTTCAACAACAGAGTATCCCATCAAAAGTGGGTCTCATGCCCAGCCAGCATGGCTCAATAGTTGAGCATCAACCTATCAAGCAGGAGGTCACAGTTTGATTCCAGGTCAGAGCATATGCCCAGGTTGCAGGCTCGATCCCCAGTGTGAGTCATGCAGGAGGCAATCAATCAATTTGTGCACGGGGGGAAGGGTCCCTCAGCCTGGCCTGCACCCTCTCCAATCCATGACCCCTTGAGGGATGTCCGACTGCCAATTTAGGCCCGATCCGGCAGTCAGACATCCCTCTTGCAATCTGGGACCGCTGGCTCCTTACCACTCACCTGCTTGCCTGCCTAATCATCCCTAACCACTCTGTTTGCCTGCCTGATCACCCCTAACTTCTCTTCCCTGCGGGCCTGATCACCCCTGACTACCTCTGCCTCTGTCTCCACCACTGTGGATTTGTCCAGAAGAACATCAGGTCTAATTATCATATTACCCTTTTATTAGTATAGATATTTTTTAAGTGGGTCTCACATTACAGGAAGCCAGACGTTTGGAGTCTCAGGTTGTTCCAGAAACCTAGTAATGCATCAAGGACACAAAATTTTTTCATCTTTCTATTCTATCACACTCAATGTGATCCACTACTAAATGTATGACCAATAGATGCTGTGTGAGATCAGTACCAAACACCATGTCTTCATATAATCAATCCAATCTGATATCAAGAAGTAAGAGCAGGCCTTTTCTCCTCCATCACTCTCTTTTTACCAGAGAGAAAATATTTCCTTAAATCCTCATTAGATTTCTAGGCTACTTGTCCACTTCACACCAAACACCTGGAAATATAAATGCAATATCATGATTGCAATACCATTGATTTGTCCACTGAGACTAGCCCATCTTCTCTCAGATCTAATAGTTGAGTAAAATCAGGGTTTCTTAGCACAGAAGAGGGACAAAGGCTGGTGTGCAGTTAACCTCCTGTGTCTGCCACAAAGACATGCGTGACCTTAACTCTCCTTCCTGGTCTTGGCTGGGAGGAACTCAAATTGTAAACAACATTGGCCATATTCAGCTCCACCCAATCACCCAAAATAAAGCAAATTTACAAATAAAACTTCAATTCTTTATTCATGATGAATCCATTCCCTTCTTATTTTCCATATACTTTCCAAGCCCACCCATCCCATCCCCTGATATAAACAGATAACTGTTATCTTCCTCACAACCTGCCATTTCCTAGTAAGCAAGCACACACCTGTGGTATAAGATATTACAATTATATTTTAGTGCAAAGGTAAAAAACACAATTGGATGGGCATTTATGTCAACCCGGAAATGCTCTAAGATTCAGCATGAACTGATAAATATTCTCTATAGCTACCGGCAAAATAACTGTTCTGTGAAAGCTTTATTTTCCCTGCTAGGCACAAAATGTACAATCCATTGGCAAAAAGCTTTATTAATGAGAAAACTATTTCATTATATCTTACTAAGTTAGTTGGCTTTATGATGCTTATAGACTATAGATTTTGTCCCCATACAAGTGGATAGCTTTACTCAGGGAAAATCTTAATTCCTAAGGCTGCGGATTGCCCCCTCTAACTCCAGTCAACTGTCTTCTCTAATACAAATTATAATGATAGAAACAAGCCTTAAGTCAGCCACAGAGGAAGAGCTGCTGTTCCCTCATGTTAATTTATTGCTACAATGATCATCTATTGAGCATCAGCTGTGTTCCAGGAACTATGAGAGTCACTTTAGGAACACTAATGCACTTAATCTTCCCACTAATCCAGTGCAATTGAGTGCTATGATCTCTATTTCAGAGACAGGAAAGCAGATCAAATCACATAATTGTAGCACAAATATCAGTGTCACATCCATATCCCCTTAGCCCACCCTGGAATTCAAAAGCATACCCTCCAAAAGCATCACTCTGCCTGAGAGCGTTCTCTGGCTACAAGAAAAAGTCAGTTCACCAGAAGTGCTGAAGAATTAATGCCCCAACAGTGACCCTCAACTGCAGGCCAGGAGTTGATAGGTAAGTAGGCTAGCTTCCTTATCACTAGGTGGGACAATGAAGTGTGTTCTACACTGTCTGTCAGAGGACTCCCAGAATGCTGAGCTCCAGTTGCCCATAGTAGTGACCCACTCATCCTCTCAGGGCTTCCCAACCTTTCCATTTCACTTCCCCACCTCATCACGGGGCTTCCCAAATAAACTACTTGCATCCAATCCTTGCTTTAAGGCTTGCTTGGGGGTGGGGGGTTAGGGTGCGCATATCTACTCAGTGGCAGAATCAAGATTTGAACTCAGATCTGGCTAATTCTAAAACCCATGCTTTTCAGACCCCAACAGAATCCCAGTCCCAAGGAGAGGCTTTCCCAGAAACACTCTAAGGCAACTGTGACTTTGATTCATCACAGTCAGAATTTATCTCTTCCCACCAACCTAGCAATAACGTCCAGTCAGCTCTGACGACTGCTCTTTGCTGCACACCGTGATGCTCAAAGGGCTAATTCATCACTGACATAAGGACTTCACCAAGCCAGCTAGACCATTGCCTGCCTGTCTAGTCACAATTTCAATGGCACCAAAGCATCATTAGCTGCCCCTGCAGTGCCTCTGGGCTTCTGCCTGCCACATTTGCCAGGGCACTCTGCCTAAGCACCACCATTGCCTCTCTCCCAGAGAAGCAGAGGAACCCCCTTTTCCTTTTCTGATGTTAATAGAAAGGTCAAAGGGGCTCATTTGACATCCTTTATTTTCTGTTTCTCAGAATCTTTGAGTTTCTGCACTTCCACGCCCCCATATAGAAGCTATCACTACATATGGAATTAACACACTGTATGGGAACCACCTATTGCCCTATACAAGCCAAACAAGTCCTCTATTCCCCTACACAGAAACCTCTCTTTCCTGAATCACAATCTGTAAACAAGGAGGCAGTGAGATACTTCTGAAAGATTTATAAAATAATTCAGGAAAGTGGCTGGATATAATATAAAAATATTAATAAATGTTTCCCAGTATATCAACAATAGCCAGTTAAAAATGTAATGGAAAAATAATGCTATTCACAATGGTAATAAAGCATATACAAATGCCTAGGAATTAGCCTCAACCAGGAATGTAAGATAAGACTAACAAACTTTACTAAGAGATTTAAAAGAAAAATTAAATAAAAATACCAAATGGGAATATGCCAAATGGAAACAAAAGAACAAAACCTCTACTGTGACACACTTTCTCTCCATCCCAAACTATTACCAGTCTTCCACCAAATATATTTAAAATAAAAGTGTAGTATACATGATATGCATGAGTTAAGCTGTATGGTGTTTATAAAGATGTGTTGCCGTATGATAATTCATTAAGCTATAGATAGATAGATAGATAGATAGATAGATAGATTGCTTAAAGTATTACAAGTAGTAGTACATATGTCTCCTTTTGTTTTTTTCCCCTGATATCCTCCCCCTGGCCTTCCCCACCCCCCAGTACATGCCCTCTAAACTATAGATTTTTATTTGTCATTTCCTATATCTATCCTTTCACAAAGAAAGGTAACAGTAATAATAGTAACAATAGTCACCATTTATTAAACATCTACCAGAAGCAAGAAGCAAGGGCTTTGCCAACCATTAGCTCTTTTAATACTTACAATAATCCTTTGAAGTAGGCATCATTGTTCTTCAACTTAAGCCTATGGGAACTGAGGCTAATAGAGGGCTCAGGGCTTGTTAAGCTCACACAGCTCACATATGGTCTTTCCTCTGCTCTCACCTAGCTCCTTCATCCAATGAGATGAAGTCGCATTCAAATCCCCTTTGCTCTCTCCAAAGCCTGGTTCTTAACTGCAATGTTGTATTCTGTCACCGTGATATTATAACTACATATTTTAAAATACATTTTATTGATTTTTTACAGAGAGGTAGGGAGAGGGATAGAGAGCTAGAAACATCGATGAGAGAGAAACACTGATCAACTGCCTCTTGCACACCTCCTACTGGGGATGTGCCCGCAACCAAGGTTCATGCCCTTGACCAGAATTGAACCTGGGACCTTTCAGTCTGCAGGCCAACGCTCTATCCACTGAGCCAAACCAGTCAGGTCTTTAACTACATATTTTGTCTCTAAATATGTTCAAAGTTTTCTTGTCTTTGAATGGTGTTTATTCCCTTTGCCTATTGTCTGTCCCCTTCTCGCCTGAGGAAATACTACACATTCAGATTACAGAACAATACATAGGTTTGGTACCACGTTAGTAAATTTGATGGGCACTACTAACATTTTGGACTAAATAATTCTTTGTTGGGGAAGAGGGAGTTGTCCTGTACATTTAGGATGTTTAGAAGCATCTTTAGCCACTATCCACCAGATACAAGTAGCATCTTCCCTCAGTTGTGTTCATCAAAAATGTTACCAGACATTGCCAGATGTCCCCCAGGTGGCAAAATCACCATGGTTGAGAAACACTGTCCTAAATATATATCTATGAAAATTGTTAAATTGTAGTTATCTCTTGGTAGGAGCATTAGCAATGCTCTTATATCCTTTTTGCTTTAATGTATATTTTGAAGTCCATTTAAATTGTTTGTGGTGGGGATGGTGGATAATATTATGTTTTTCTTATTACATAAGTAATGATGCTTACTGAAGATTTAGAAAATACAAAGCAAAAAGAAGAGTCCAGACTGCCATCTCCCAGAAATACCTAGTGTTGGGATTTATAAAAACAATAATAGTCATCTTCAATGGCACTAATGCCATGAAACTTTTCCTGACATCCCAACTGTATATTCTCTCTCATTTCTCTATATTCTCACCTTTCTTAAAGCATGAATATACAGTGGTACCTCAAGATAGGAGTGTCCTCCTAACATACGAGATTTTTGAGATACGAGTCATCGAGCGAGCGATTTTTTGCTTTGAAACACGAGCAACATTTGAGATACAGTAATCAAGCAGATCGGCCAGCTGCACACGACCCACCAGTTTACCGCAACTCATAGTTTCCCACGCCTCAGTCAGTGTGCTTGTTTACCTCGTTGTCGAAGCATCTTTTGTGCATTTACATACTTTATCACATTTCTTTTTATAACCATGGGTCCGAAGAAAGCGAGTGGAAAGGTCAGTGCTCAGAAGAGGATGATATCTATTGAATTAAAGCGTGAAATCATAGAAAAATATGAGCAAGGTGTGCGAGTGGCTGACTTGGCGAGGAAGTACGGGCATAGTACTTCAACGATATGCACTGTGCTTAAACAGAAGGAGTTGATAAAGGGTATAACGCCAGCTAAGGGCATTACAATGACTTCTAAGCTCCGTAGCTCTCTCCATGAAAAGATGGAGAATCTACTGATGGTGTGGGTGACGGAGAAGCAGCTTAAAAGAGATACATTAACACAGGGCATCATATGCGAGAAGGTGCGAGCGATTTAATTTACGGTGATTTGCTGGAGCAGACCCCGCGCATTTCCACGGACGAAGCATCGAAAAACTCATTTAAAGCCAGTAGAGGCTGGTTTGATAACTTCAGGAAAAGGTCCGGCATTCACTCCATCGTCAGGCATGGTGAGGCAGCAAGTTCGGATGTGAAGGCAGCTGAGGATTACCTCAAAACTTTTTCCGAACTGATAGAAGCCAAAGGATGTATCCCCCAGCAAGTCTTCATCTGTGACGAGACAGGGCTTTTCTGGAAGAAGATGCCGAATAGGACTTATATAACGGCAGAGGAGAAGGCGATGCCAGGCCACAAACCCATGAAGGATAGACTAACTCTCCCACTGTGCGCCAATGCTAATGGCAACTGCAAGATCAGGCCTCTGCTCGTATACCATTCGGAAAACCCCAGAATCTTTAAGTCACATAAGATTTTAAAAGATAAACTGCAAGTTATGTGGAGGGCAAACCCCACATGAGTCACCAGGCAGTTCTTTGTGGAGTGGGTAAACCTGGTTTTCAGCCCTTCTGTTAAGAAATATCTACAGGAAAACAACCTAACCATGCAAGCCCTCCTCGTCCTCAACAATGCTCCTGCTCACCCACCGAACCTCGAAGATGAACTCCTCGAAGAGTTCAAGTTTATAAAGGGTGTCTACCTACCTCCCAACACCACTTCTGTCCTGCAGCCCATGGATCAGGAGGTGATTTCTGATTTTAAAAAGCTGTACATCAAGCACCTGTTCCGGCACTGCTTTGAGGTGACCGAGAACACAAACCTCACCCTTGGAGAGTTCTGGAAGAACCACTTTAACATGGTGATATGCCTCAGAATTATTGATCAAACCTGGCTGGGTGTTACAACGAGGACTTTGACCTGTGCATAGAAGAAGCTGTGGCCTGAGGCTGTAGCCGAAAGGACCTTCGAAGGATTCGAACCCGAGGTGCCAGTGGAGGAGGAGATAGTGTCTCTGGGAAAATCCATGGGCCTGGAGGTGGATGAGAGAGAGGTGTATGAGCTCGTCGAGGAGCACTCTCCGGAACTCACCACGAAGGAGTTACAAGAGTTGCAGTCTCAGCAACATGCGGATATTCTCCAAGAAATTGGTTTGGAGGAGGAGCCAGAGGTGGAGGAGATCTCTACAAGTGAGATAAAGAAGATCTTAGGAATGTGGGAGAGGGTGTCACACTTCATGGAAAAGAAACACCCCAAAAAAGTTGCTACTGGTCGTGCATCGGAACTTTTCAATGAAACTTGCCTCACCCATTTCAGAAACATTCTGAAAGGGAGGAAGAGGCAAACCTCGTTGGACACGTTTTTTTTTTAAATCAGCCAAAAATGCAAAGACCAGTAGCAATTAAGTTCAGTGAAGATTAGTTAAGTTACATTCAATTTAGGGATAAAGTGTAGCATTAAGAGTGTAGCGAGTAGGTAAATACACTTTATAAAACCAGTTTATTCCTTTACATTCTCTTTTATTATGTTTTTATACAATATTTGTCACTTATAAATACATTTTTCTTATTCAAAAACACGTAACAAGAACAACTGGGGTGGCATTTTGGGGGCTGGAATGGATTATTTCAATTGATTTCGATGGGGAAATTTGCTTTGAGATACGAGCGACTTGATATACGAGCAAGGTTATAGAACGAATTAAACTCGTATCTCGAGGTACCACTGTATATTTCTTAATGATGTGGAGCTGATTTCTTTTTAGATTATAAAGTTATTTAGAGAAGGAAGGTGCTTTCCATGTGCAGGGTGACCAACCATCCTGGTTTGCCCAGATTGGGTGGTTTCCCAGGATGCTGAACTTTCTGAGCTAAAACTGGGATTCAGACAATTTGGCCACCCTATTTCTAAGTCTTCCATGTGCCAAACATCTTTCCTAACATAAGTATTAAATAACATTTGCCCAATTAGTGTTAGAAAAGAGACATGAGTAACAATGTCCTTTGATGGGAAGGAAAAGTCCTGTCTTCCCCATCTTTTCACACCTATATTTCCATTTCTTGAGTACTTACTCAGCATGCTCTGAGCTAAATTCTGTGTATATTGGGAGCTATGAACAGGTAACATGTTGACATTTGTGGTTTCAACCCTCACAGTTCTGGAAGATAATTACCCATGAATGTTTTCATGTTTCTGCATGTTTTGGGGATTTCTGAGCAAAGAGCCCTGGCACACTTGGCTAAAGGGAGATTAAATTTTAAAAAAACATGCCTCAGGAGTCAGAGATAGTGTATTGCTCCAATGACATTTAGGAACTTACTTCTCCCTGCAGCTATGTTCTTGCATTGCATGGTAATAAAGGAAAAGTAGAGATTAGAGATTGTCCACTTCTTTCCCTCGTGAAGATTTGTTTACATTCCAGAATAAAGGTGTGCCTCTCTCTCCCTTTAACTCTCTCTAAAAAAAAATTAAAAATAAATTTTTAAAAATCAATGGAAAAAATATCCTCTGGTGAGGATTTTAAAAAGGAACCAGACACCAAAACTTGAGTGTAGGGCCAAATCCAGACCACCCACTTCATTAGTTAATGTAGAGGCTATTAATTTTAAAAGATCTGTGCCAAGGCTTTCTTTTCTCTAATAAATTCCACATATAACACACTCTTTTCATTTTTAGACCACATAACAAAAGGCTTGTCATAAATGAGTTATAGTTTTTCAAAACTTTCTATTCAGGGCCAGCTAGCCTGGTCCCTGAACAATCCCTGGAATGTCCTCTACAAAACTGAATTTTTTTCCTTTTTTAATAAATCTTTATTGTTCAGATTATTACAATTGTTCTTCTTTTTTTCCCCCGTAGCTTCCCTCCACCCTGTTCCCATGCCACCCTCTGCCCTTACCTCCCTCCACTGTCCTCATCCATAGGTGTACGATTTTTGTCCGCACCTTCCACATCCCTTTCCCCCTGAGAATTGTCAGTCCACTCCCTTTCTATGCCCCTGATTCTATTATATTCACCAGTTTATTCTGTTTGTCAGATTTTTTTATTCACTTGATTTTTAGATTCACTTGTTAATAGATATGTATTTGTTGTTCATAATTTTTATCTTTACCTTTTTCTTCTTCCTCCTCTTTTTAGTGAATACCTTTCAGCATTTCATATAATACTGGTTTGGTATTGATGAACTCCTTTAGATTTTTTTTATCTGTGAAGCTCTTTATCTGCCCTTCAATTCTGAATGATGGTTTTGCTGGATAGAGTAATCTTGGTTGTAGGTTCTTGCTATTCATCACGTTGAATATTTCTTGCCACTCCCATCTGGCCTGCATAATTTCTGTTGAGAAATCAGCTGACAATCGTATGGGTGCTCTCTTGTAGGTAACTAACTGTTTTTCTCTTGCTGCTTTTAAATATTCTCTGTCTTTTATTCTTGGCATTTTAATTATGATGTGTCTTGGTGTGGTCCTCTTTGGATTCCTTTTGTTTGGTTTCTGTGTGCTTCCTAGACTTGTAACTCTATTTCTTTCACCAGGTAGGAGAAATTTTCTGTCATTATTTCTTCAAATAATTTTTCAATATCTTGCTTTCTCTCTTCTCTGGCACCCCCATAATTCGGGTGTTGGTATGCTTGAAGTTGTCCCAGAGGCTCCTTACACTATCTTAACATTTTTGGATTCTTTTTTCTTTTTTCTTTTCCAGCTGAGTGATTTTTGCTTCTTTGTATTTCAAATCTTTGACTTGATTCTTGTGATCCTCTAGTCTGCTGTTAGATCTCTGTATATTATTTTTTATTTCAGTCAGTGTATGCTTAATTTCTAGTTGTTTTTTTTCATATCCTTGAAAGTCTTGCTAAATTTATCAGCCTTTTCTAGAAAATTCTTGAAAAACCTTATAATCGTGGTTTTGAACTCTATATCCAGTCATTTTCTTTCCTCCATTTCTTTCATTTGTGATCTGTTTCTTTGTCTCCGTATTTTGGCTGCTTCCCTGAGTTGAGAGAGTGGCTTTGTGTGGTAGGTGTCCTATAGGGCCCAGTGGCTCAGCCTCCCCTGTTACTTAAGGTGGACACTCTTGGTGCACCCCTTTGTGGGCTATGTACACAGCCTTGTTGTAGTTAAGCCTTGATTGCTCTTGGTATCACTGGGAGGAATTGATCTCCAGGCCAATTGGCTGTGAGGATCAGCTGTGTCTACTATGAGAGAACTTCTATGCTTGAGACACCCTTATGAGACAAGACTTGCTTCAGTGGGGCTTTAGTGCTCACTTTGTCTGCCCCCTGAGTGTGTCCCTTATGGATCTGAGCAGTTGTAATCTGTATGGTCCCACTCTGACTCCTTGGTACATTGGCTCTTAGATCTCCAAGGAGGTACTAATTTAGCTTCTCCCTGAGGCTACCCAGCAGAAGCTATGGAGAGATGTGCAAATTCCTCTTCTTGTTTGGGTTTTGGAGGTGCCCAGATGAGGCCTAGCTGTGAAGCAATGCAAGCTGCTGTGGGGCCTTGGGCCTTCTTTTGGATGTTCTGGGTCTCTCTGACTCAGCTGCAGTTTGTTAGGTAAGTTTAGATTTCAAAGGACCAGGCCATTCATATGCAAAAGCCTCTACACACAGCTTGGATGGGGCGGAGTCTCAGGGCAGAACAACAGCAATGGCTTCACGTCAGCCCTGCCCTAATAGGCCCCTAGGTCTCAGTGTCCCTTGGTAATCACTGTGAGCACCTCTGAGAGAAAGCCGCCCTCAAATTCCACCCACTACCAGACAGTCCAGTTTCTCCCTCTATGAATCTAGGTCCCCAGAGTCTCTCCCGGAACTAGAGTTCAGAGCAGTCGGGAGCTTGATGTCTCCCTGCAGATTAAAGAAGACAGCCACATACTCAGTTTCCAGCCCTCTGTGTGTGTGTGCGCCTCTGTACCTCTGCACTTTACTTCCGCAGCTCCTCTGGGTCTCAGTGTGCTTTTCTCTTCCCTTCTAGCTGTAGAATTTCCACTCAGCCAGCCTTCCTGTGGTTCTGGATGATGTCTGTTTTATCTTTTAGTTGTAGTTTTGAAGTTGTTATGCCAGGCAGCAAGTCTACAGGTCTGAATTTAAGAGAAACCAGGTGTTCCCAGATCTCTGCCAGATGGTTCTAAGCAATCTCTCTCTGTAATAATGTCCACAAAACAGGGAGTCAAAATTTGGAAGTGTCTTCTGGGAGGCAGCCAACCAAATCTGATTCAAGCCCTCAGGTGGTCCTAGGGGCCAATGGAGGTAACCACTAACAAAAGCTAAGACTGCCCCCCAACAAATAGAGAAATCAGGGAATCTCATCCTTAATGCACAATACCTCACCCATATACTTATTTATATTTCCTTTTTAAAATAACTTTTGTTATTTTCATGATTACAAATAATGAGAGGCCTAAAGCATGAATTCATGCACATTAAAAGGAAATTAAGTAGAAAAAATATTTTAATATCAGTATTCATCCTTTCTCGATAATAGAAGTGTCAACCAAATTCATAATCGACAATGACAGATGGAAACACACGCGTGCAATTGGCACCAGTGGGAGCTTTATATATATAGATAAACTTGCTTAATTAGACCTGATTTCTGATTTATCTAAACTTTTTCCAGCCCAGTGAAGCATCCTAAGTTCTCTTTCAGGTAATTGTCAGCAACACAGCAGTAAATATCAACACAAAGCAGATTATTATTGTAGATCACTCGGGGAGAAGAAAGGGTGAAATATTTAACTGTAGCAGTGTTTGACTATTCTGTGCAATGAGAAAACCTGAAGTCATTTTCAAGTTCCACCATTTCTTTTTTCAGTGGGGACAAGTTGTAATCTTTCTAAATATCCATTTTCTGGCTAATGAAAAGAAAATATGATCTACCAAGTCTCCTATATACCTATTCCAGGACTTCTGTGAGGATGAGATGAGGCACGTGAAAATGCTTCACAGACATTTGTTTAAACTGTAAAATGTTTGTACCTGGCTATTAAGGGCTCTGGTGGCAGCCCTCAGGTTTGGTCTTCAGAGAAGAATGTTAATGTGGGAAGAAGTTGAAGGTGCAAGGCAAAACTCCACGCCTAGAGGAACAGTAATATCAACCATGGTACCCAGAGGACCAAGGACTAGAGATGGACATAAGGTTGGTTGATTGTGGTTTATTGAAAGAATTTTACAAACAGGTCAATGCCTCGGTTTCTTTATCTGTAAATTAGAATGTAATAATACTATCTATCTCAATCTATTGTAAAGAGGGAGGAAATAAGTGAATAGATGTGAAGACTCGCGACAATGCTTGGCATATATTAAGCCCTATGTAAGCATTAGCTATTATTATTCAAACCTTTCTATAAAAAAGAAAGTATGTGTATTTCAGTCTAAATCTGGCTTCTGGCTTCAGACCAAAACTCCTTCATTACAATGGCCTTTGTTAGTATCTACAAGCTGTCAATTGTTCCATGTTATCTTGAATCCTTTCAAAATAGTTAGTGTAAAGAGCTTACAAACCTCCATGTCCCCAGAGAAATGGACATTCCCATCACCCCACCTTGTGCATCAGAAATATTATTCTACTCAGAATCACAACAGTTCATAGAAGAATTTATCTGAGAAAATCTTCCCAAAAGTAACCCAGATTAGAGAGGCAATTTAAAAAATACATTAATATATTGTGTATGATTATTATAAAGAGTATCATCAAATGTTATGTGCTCTATCCTATCATATTTCCTTTTATCCTGATAACTTGGAAAATTGATGATTTTTCTCTTTTTACAATTGAGGAAACCAAGACTCAAAGCTGAAGTTGGGTGCTTTGTGCCAGGTCACACTGGCTGTATTGGATATGTCAGTTATAGTATTTGATTTGCCCATACCCTATTCTAATAATATGTTCCCATCCCCTGTTCCTCAGGGAGCCATTTTTGGTACTTCATGACTCTGCTGCTCCCCCCTTGTTAAATGGACTGGAATGAGTGCTCCCAGCCAAGGACATTCAAGCATAGAGAGAGAGAGAGAGATTAATTCAAGGACACATACAGCTGGCTCAAAAGATCACATGGTACACTTAGAGCCTCTGTCTCCCTCTTTCTCTCTCTCTCTCTCTCTCTCTCTCTCTCTCTCTCTCTCTGCCCCTCCCACTCCTTCTCTCTCTCTCTCATTTTAAATAAATACAAAGTTTGCCATTTGAGAGAAGTAGGAGACAAAAGGATGCATCAAGAGATGCCATGAAATAGAACCAAAAAGTAAAAATTGTGCCAGAGCTGGCTTGGCTTAGCAAATATAGCCTGTCAGCCTGTGGATTGAAGCTGTCCCAGGTTTGATTGCAGTCAAGGGCACATGCCCGGGTTTCAGGCTCCATCCCCAGTAGGGGGCATGCAGGAGGCAGCCAATCAATGATTCTTATCATTGATGTTTCTGTCTCCCTCTCCCTTCCTTTCTGAAATCAATAAAAACATTAAAAATTATTATTATTATAAAAATAAAAAACAAAAATTGTAAGTGAGCAGAGGGACTTGGAAGGTAAAAAGAAGGCTGAAGTCAACATGTAGACAGGTCACTCTGAGACTAGATGGAGAACCAGGGATTCCTGTTGCTGAAGTCCTGTGGCCACTCTGAATCTAGACCCACTCTCTAGCTCTAGTTAGTCTCTCTTCTTGGTTTTCAGAGAGATTATTGCCCAGATCCCACTTGTCTTCAAGTGGCTTGATTGAAAATTTCTTACACCTAAATGAGCCTCACTAGAATAAAAATAGAGCAGTATCATAAAGCTCATCTGTCTGACCCCACATATTAACCACTGTCCCTTCCTTCACAGACCAGGTGCAGAGATGGATCCTGAAAAAGGATCAGATACCATAGCTGCAGGCATTGCTAAGCTGGGTCTGCTATTCATATGCAATTCTAAAATGAACCTTCAAAATGAAGAGTCAAAGAACAAGTTGGAAATAGCAACAAGTCTAAAGAGTGGGTTTTGTTAAGAACAGCCCCCAGATGTTCACTTATTGCTAAGTGAGGGGGAAAGGCTGTAAAATGGTAGGTACAGAATGCTCCTGTTTTTGCAAATATGAATGTATATAAACAACCAGAAAGAAAGGCACTCACTTACTCATCAAATGTCTAATGAGTATGCTCTAAGTGCTCAGGATATAATGGAAAGTAAAAAGTGACAGTTACTCCCATCAGGAACTTTCGGTCGAGTGAGGAGACCAACATTAATAGACAGCCTGTAATTGCGAACAAGAGCCTTTGTGCTGAAGGAGTTTTTGGTCTGAAACCAGAGGCCAGATTTAGACTGCAACACCCATACTTCCTTTTTTATGGGAAGGCTTGCATAATCATCGCTAATCTTACCTTGCTGTCACTCTAAATGCTATGGGGGTGAGGCACCTGGGAGAGAACCTTTACCAAGGGCAACCTTCCCTGGTTGGAAAAGGCTTCTCTGATGACAGAGCTGTAATGGATGAGGATGTAGTACCTGCATGAAGACATCCAGGCAGAGGCTGCAGCAGGGGCAAAAAAGCCCAATGTAGTAGGGACCACAGCACATATAAGGAATTGAAAGAAGGCCATGTGGTTGGAGTAAAGAAAGTTGGGCAGAGATTGGTGTGGGTTGGAGCTGGAAAGGTAGGCAGGGCCAGATCACCCAGGGCCTTACAAACCAGGTTAAGGAGTTTTGTCTTTACCACTGAGAGGCTGGAGGAGCAAGTGATGGTGGGGTTTGGAAGATATCGGTCTCTGCATGCAGAACAGATCACTAGGGACCAGCACAAATGAGCTAGAAGAGATTGTGTGGAATCTGTCACAGTAATCTAGATGGCATATGGTGGCAGCATGGACTAGAGAGTAGTGCTGGGGACAGAATCAAGCAGATGAATTTGAAGCATATGTGAAAGTTAAAATCAATAGGATTTGGTGGTGGGTTGCACATGAAATGAGTTTTCATTCCATTTCTTCATAAAGGAAAAGGAATTTTCAAGAATGGTCTAGGTTTCTCGTGTGAACAGCTGGATGAATGGAGGTATCAACATGCTAATATAGGGAACACTAGAAAGGAAGCAGGTTAGGGGGAGAAGAGGATGAGTTTATTCTTGGTTATGCTGAGTTTGGAGTCTGAAACATTCAAGATATAGGTGCTCGCAGGTGAGATATTTGTATACAGTCTGGAGCTCAAAGAAGTTTGTGTTGGAGATATTAATTCTTTAAATATGTTTTCATTTATATTTACAGAGAGACAGGGAGAGGGATAGAGAGATAGAAACATCAATCAGAGAGAAACTTTGTTTGGCTGACCTCTGCATGCCTCCTATTGGGGATGGAGCCTGCAACCCAGGCATTTGCCCTGACTGGAATGGAACCCGGAGACCTCTTGGTTCCTGGGTCGTCGCTCAAACTCTGAGCCGCACAGGCAGGACTGGAGATGGTAATTGCAAAATATTAAATGTGGTTATTTCAAACTTTCGTAAAGTTTTCAGCACTGAACAGTATTTTTTACCAAATAGAGTTTTTCAAAAAAGTAAAATATCCTGTGTTCATAACAAGGGAGAGTATTCTATTGACCACAGCCGGCATTAGTAACCTCACAGGAATTTTCCTCGAGTAGGGGGAAGCCCAATTAGTTTAGTGCTATTATCTCTTTGGCAACACCATGCTTCTTTCACACGGGTCTTCACAGATCTAGAAATCTTCCAAATTGTAACCTGGTGTCCTGAGCAGACAAATGCAACAGGAGAGGGACCACTGTGCGGGTGGGAGGACAAGTTTGGATCCAGGTGTCTCCCTGATAATTGAGGTTTTTAAGGAGCCCAACAAAGAGCAAATCTTGGAGATGAACCAGCTGAGAATAGAAAGAATTAAGAGATGAGGACCTCATGATGAGAACCTAAATTGGAGAGTGAAACTGTTTAATCAACGTATTATCCACCCAGTCGTGGCAACACTGAACCAGGGTTAGCCCCCACCTCCACTTCATGTCCTTTATAGCCACATTTTTGGCAATGTAATTAAACCTTTCAATTCACTTTATGCTAGATTAATCCACACATACATGGAAAATATCTTAGATTATTTTAAATATCCCAGGATTGAATTTTGATTAATTTTCTACTTCAAACCCAGTCGATATATATATTTAAAAATCTACTTTTTCTTCATCACCATTTCCAGAGAAGCTTTTCTGTATATCCATGGGTGTATTGCCCAAATTATGCAGAGATTCCTAAATTAACCTGAGTTCTTCTAGACTAACATGCTAGAAACTTGATACAATAAATATAATCCAATAGCTCTGATTGTTTATGATTCCTTAAAAATATGTAGAAACATTTTGCACATTTCAAAGCCATTTAAGAAGAACTTTCAGATGATCTCCTGTTTGGGTTAACAACACTGCTGCTCAGCATTGAGGATGTACATAAATGACAAGAGAAAATAGTGTTAAGAGATACCTTATGTAACCAATAGTTTACTCATAACATAGTTCATCACATTAACCCTTCCAGGTCCAAATAAGACAAGAGATGTTGAAGGGGCCGGCACTTCAAAATAAAACTCCCTGCCGACTTCTGAATTGCATCGCCATGTGATAAATTGCCTCCTTCAGCATGGTGTGTGAGAAGGTGAAGATGTATTAGCTAATTCAAACTGGGAGCTGAAAAACTTAGCCATCACGTTCTCAGAGGGATCATTGAGATTTGAATGCTTCTACCTAGAGAATGAAGTCAGGAGGTCCATCACCTTATTCTCAGGGTCTAGGGCTCTGCTTGAGCAGGAAAGCAGAAGACCATCGGAAAGGGCCAACCTCCAGAGTCAGAGAGAGCTGAACTGTAACCCCAGTTATTGCAGTTCCCACAATTTTGGGCAGTATGCTTAACTTTGCCGATCCTGAGTCTCTTCATCTACAAGATAGATTATCCATGTCATGGCATTGCTGCAGTTATTAAATGAGAACTCATTATGTAAAGTCCTTAGCACCACACCTGACATACAGAAGTGGAAAAAATGAAAAAGCAACTATTATTAAATAACGAAAGTTTCAAACTCTACTGAAAAAAAAAAGAAAGAGAGAGAGACATAAATTCCCTCTAGACATGAGAACCATTTTGGCCACTGACTGACTGACTGACATGTAAATCATGTCTAACCCTCTCAAAATAACCCGCCCTAATGGAAAGTCATTTCTATGTCTAAATTGGCCACAGTTCACCCTTTCATCAGGTTGTCCCTTTCTCTGTGAGCTCTGTCTTGGGCCATTGATAGATTCAAGATGAAACTGATGATGGGGAATTGAAACAAGCCCTTTTCCAAAATTTGTTTAAATTTAATCAGTTTTATTAAATGCCAAGCCTGGGCCAGCCACAGTGCTGGACACTAGGAGATACCAGGTGACTAAATGTCCCCCCAGCCCTGCCCTCACGGAACTCGCAACCTAATGAGGCCAACAAGTGAACAGAAAAACTCTTAACAGAATGTGGAGCATGCAGGCTGTTATCTATATATATAAAAGCCTAAGCCACTGTAATGACCAAATAACCAGACGACCGTCTGATAGCTATGACACGTACTGACCACCAGGGGGCAGATGTCCCTTGTGATCAGTGTACTCCCACAGCCAACCTCCCATGGCAGACCACCTCTCACGTTCCCTCCCCCTGGATGGCCAGCCCCAATCAGCCCCAATTGGAACTGGGTGAGAGGGCTCCAATTGCCCCGATCACATGCCAGGCCGAGGAACCCCACCCATGCATGAATTCATGCACTGGGTCTCTAGTGAGAAAATAAGCCTCCCGGCATTATATGGACCCTTTAGACCCACTCTTCATATGTTTTCAACATTTTATTCTGTTTTTTAGTTGAATAGTCAATATTGAATAACAATATTGAATAGTCAGTAAACAAGGTTAAGTCCAACATATAACAAGTGAGAAAACAAAATCCACCTCTCTCAGTTTGCTCACAAGTTGCCATCTTTGTCTCCATTATGCTGAGTTTGGGATTTTGTGGTTCTTGTCCATCAGAGGAAGGATATCTAGTAGAGTCTGGACAAAGATATGCTGAATAGGATCTCTCTGTCACATTGGGGACTAAGGCCTTCAACAAATGAATTTTGTGAAGACACAATTCATCCATAGCATTCTGCCCCTGACCTCCCCAAATCCATGTCCTTATTGCATATCAAATATATTCAATTCATCTCAACAGTCCCAAATCTTAATTCAACCCAGCATCAACTCTAAAGTCTAAACTCCAAACTGTCATCTAACATCTAAATCAGATGTAGGTGAAACTAGAAGTATGATTCATTCTGAGACAAAATTCCTCTCCAGCTGTGAACTATAAAACCAGACAAGTCATATGTTGCTAAAATACAATGGTAGAACAGGCATAAAAGGGACATTCCCATTCCACAAGGGAAAAAAAAATGGAAAAGAAGGAAAGGGTGATAGGTGCCAAGCAAGTCCAAAACCTAGCAAGACAAACTCCAAAGATCTTAAGGTTTGAGAATAATCCTTTTTGGTTAATGCCCCACTTTCCAGACCCAAAGCTATCTCATTGTGCAGCTCTGCCAGGCCAGGGTCAGCTCCAAGGCTCTACAAGCAGAAAATCTGCCCCTAAGGTTCCAATTATTTTAACAGAAAATTTAATATAGAGAATGTTTAACTAGGTAATTTTTTTAAATGGTCAACTAAGTAACTGGAAAGGCAAAAAGGATATTAAAGCTACCACAGAAGTGGCAAGAGCAGAAAGTGGTTCATAGGGCTGGGGGAACAGAGGGGAGAGGTTAGGATTATTAACTTTTAGAAGCTTGGAGGAGAGTCCCAATGGATTAGGACCCAGATTTCTGGAAAGGTGCCCACCAGCTGTGCCGGTGTCTGTGCCAGGATGCAATGAGGTTGGCTTTGCAAGTTGGTAAAACCTCGAACTGAATTGAACTGAATGTTATTTACTAGGACTGCCACAGACTGGGTACTCAAACAACAGAAACTTACTGTCTCACAGTTCACCTGACTAAAAATCCAAAATCCAGATGTCAGCAGGATTGGTTCCTTCTGAAGGCTACGCAGGAAGGACTTGTTCCAGGCCTCTGTCCTTGGCTTGTACATGGTTCTCTTCTTCCTATATCTGTTCACCTTATCTCCCCTCTGTGCATCTCTCAGTGTCCAAATCTCCTCGTCTTACAAGGACATCAGCCATATTGGATTAGGACCCACCCTTAGGACCTAATGTTAATTTGACCTCTATAAAGACCCTATCTCCAAAGACCCTATCTCTCACATGCTGAGGTACTAGGGGTTAGGATACAGTAGATGAATTTTAGAGGGACACAATTTAACCCATAACAAGCTGCTTCTGAAATGTACTGGCTCTGCTGGAGTGAAGAAGTAACAGTTTTGCTGGGTCCCGACGACAGGAGCAGGAAGCCAACCTGCTCCTCACCTAGCCCTGAGACCTCCCTCGAATGTCCCTTATAGACAGAGCCTAAAAGGAAGCAGCTGGCAAAGGAAAAGTGTGGCTTGTAGAGTCCCAGCCCCTGCATCACAAAGCAGAACAAGTAAGAGTGGGTTTTGAAGCTGAGAGACAATAGTTTGATAACCGGCACGGTTCTGAATAATTGTGAGTTATTCTTATTAATCACCAGCTTTTATTTTCATTTTCCACACAGTTTTATAAATAATCAGGAAAAGTTGCATTAAAATGTTTAGTTGAACAAACACGCTGGCTATGCTACTGAAGCTGTACAGATGGCTGGTGGGCTGGAACATCACCATGCCACAGCTCACGTTCACTTGTCCACTGATGCCCAGCAGTGTGCCTGGGGCCTTCAAAATTGACCAATGGAAGGCCAACATGTGATATGCATGGTGCATAAGAAAACTGAAAATTTGAAAGTCAAGTTATCAGCAGTGTTATCTCCATTTATAGCTCCAAAGATGAACATTCAAACTGAGAAGTTGTTTGCCCAAGATCACATAGCTAACAAGTGACAGAGCGTGGATTTAAACTGAAGTCTGATTCTCTGTGCCTCAATTTCCTCATCTGCCAAATCAAAAATAAAGTACCTACCCAATAGAGCTGTTATGAGGATTAAGTGAGTTAATATGTCTGCTCAGGACACAGCTTGGCTTGTAGTAAGAGCTCAACAAATGTTGACCAAGTCTGGGCCTTTTCTACCATAGCAGGCTGTCCCATTGTAGACACTGGTTGTCAAAATGAAGTGTATAGAGGATAGAACTGCAAAGAATGGAGATGGGGTTGGAAAAAAAATTCCTTTAAATTTTATCATTATAATGTGTTTGCTATCAAATCTTTCTTATGGTGGTCATCTCTTTTGCACTCCCCAGGAACTACAGACAAGCATCTATTGAGCACCATCTACGTGGCCATTTCTGAGAAAGAGACAGTCCTATCTCCAGTGTGTCATTATCTCCTTTAGGACTTATATAAGCAAAGACAACTCAGAATAAAGGATACAGAGGAGGACATCTAGTATGGGAACCTATAACTCAGAAACCTGATGTGGATTTGAGAAAGTTAAAGAAAGCTTTCATGGAGAAAGTCACATTTAAGTCAAAATATGAAAGACAAGGAGGAGATTGGTAAGCATTTCAAACATAGGAAAGAACATGAGAAAATGCCTAGATGCTATGGGGAGCAAGGAGTACTCAAAGAATTGAAGGAAGCTAATTGTAGCATGAAATTTGGGTTAGGCAACATACAAAGCAAGAGAGACACCCCACCAGGACCTGTTCCTAAAAGGCTATGGGAGGCATAGGGCCCAGGACATTAACTGGCTAGCGTGTAGGAACACGGAAGGGTGTGAACAAGTGGAGGACAATTAGGTGTGCACTTTAAGATCAGCTCTGGATGCTGCATGGAGAATCAATCACTTGGAGAGAAGGGAGGTGAGAAAATCAAAAAACTGCTGCCTGTGAACATGCCAGGTAAGAGAGGATGAAATTCTGAGATGGGCAAGTGGTCAAGGGGATGGAGGAAAGTGAATGGATTCATGAAATATTTAAAAGGTAGAGCCAATAGGATTTGGTTAGTGATTAGAAATAAGGACTGACAGAGAAGAAAAGAGAGGAATAAAGTTCCTACTTTGGACAATTGGATAGATGGTGATATCCTTTACTAGTTTAGGGGCACAGGAGGCAGAGGAGGTTTGAGGAGGAAGATGATGGGTTTAGGTTTAGGTTTAGGGTTGACTTTGAAATGTACAAAGCTCATCCAGATGGAGACGATCTGTAGGTAACTGGATTCTGCCAACCATCACGTCTTACTTCCCCACTTCAACTGGCAACCACAGTCCTGCCTCTCCAAGTAGCTAAACTCTCTGTGAACCAACCAATAAGTGCCTTGAGTACCACCTGCTATCTAGAGTATTATTAGCCTCTCGTTTTAATAACCGATATATTTAAATATGCTCCTCTCAAAAATTCATCCTAAGCAAGAACAGGATGTGGGTACACCCAACAGATAATTATATATGTATTGTGAACTCTATTTTAAATGAGACTATTGTTATTTAATTAACCGGTACTTTCTAAACCCGAATCAATTTTTTTTTATTCTTTATTTTGCTACCACCAATCAGGACAGCAGGCCCCACTTTTTGTAATGTCTTCCTGTCTTATAATTCTTCACAAAATTAAACACTAAGGAATGGAACACAAATTATTTGAATTTTTTATCCTTGAAAGGAAAGTCTACGTTTCACAACATTAAATCAGATTTCTTAATCTGAGAATGTGGCTGGTTTAGAATCAGAAAACATTAGAGCTAAAACATTTAAATAAATGGTTATTTTTAATTCAGAAATTCCTGCACATAAGGCTCCTTTCCACACATGAGAGCCTGTCTTAGGAGAAAGTTCTTAAGTGCAATTCTGCTCTCCTCCACAGTGGGTCAAGTAGCAGCTGCAGGGAGAAAGTGGCGAAGTTTCTTCAGGTGTAGGCTTCTCCCCAATGGGAGCTGCTTTCCATTGGGAGGAGTGTGGCCAAGTCTAGGACAGAACCTCTAGTGAAACTCACACCTTTGAAAACTGGAAACAGGAAAGCCACAAACCACCTGAATCCAAAGGAACCATATACTAAATTGAGAGAGATTCAAAAAGGCCACCTCTGCCCTAGCTGATTTGGCTCAGTGGATAGAGTGTCAGCCTGCAGACTGAAGGGCCCCGGGTTCAATTCCAGTCAAGAGCACATGTTCAGGTTATGGGTTTGATCTCCAGTAGGGGGTATGCAGGAAGCAGCCAAACATCACTGATGTTTCTATCTCTCTCTTTCTCTTCATTCCTCTCTGAAATCAATAAAAATATATTAAAACAAAAAGGCTACTTCCTCCAAGAAGCCTTCCCCTTCCCTCATCCCACTCAGGCTGAGTTAGATGTGCCTCCCATTTGCTCACATAGAACCCCAGGCATCTCTGCCATGGCATTTGATACCCCTTATTGGAAACATCTGTTTCAGTGCCCATTCTTCCACTACACCAGCATGTAATGTGAGGGCAGAAACTATGTCCTGGACATTTGCATCTCTCTAGTTTTAAGCATAGTAGATACTCCATAAAATCTGACAAATAAAATAGTAAAAGCCCTACTACACACATGTTTCTCAGGTAACTCTATCATTAATAAAGATACTTTGAGGCTTAAATATATATATAAACATGTAACTTTATAAAATTGTATTGGCTCTTAGCTCTACTGCTAACATAAATCCCAGCCCCCCGAAAAGTCCTTTTAAGGAAGGAATTGTTTCAGATGTGCCCTCAAATAAATGTGGTTCTCTCTTTGGTCAGCCACTACATAAAGTTTGCCCTTTCTCCTCTGTTCTGGCCTACTTCCACTAAGAACCATTCATGCATCCTTCAATTCAAATGTATGTACGTATTGAGTGGGTACTCTGTGGCCAGTACTGTGCTAACATGGGATACACAGCATTGAACCAGATAGAACCAGGCCCATGCACTCATGGAGCTTCCAATCTAGTGCCTGCTGGCACCTGCTCACCTCCTAGCCCCAAAGGCCCTGAGGCTGTCACATGGGCATAATACATTTTTATCTTCAAATTCTTTAAGATGTAATGTACTGATAAGGCAAACTGCTCTAATCCAAGAATCTGAAGGTTCACCATCCAGAGTTAAATAGCAAATCTAATAAAGTATTTTAATTTTCTCAAGGTAACTGAGAACTTATCAGTCCAAAGGGGAACGTCCAAGTGTTTTTTGACCATGTGGCACCTCCACAGGGGTCTCCCACCCTGTTGCCATTTCAGTATAGCCAAAGGGAGGCAATGATGCCCACTTTCATGTGGCATCCTTTGCTACGGCCTTTCAGTTTCTTGTTCACAAGCCTTGCCTGTGTGAATTAGGGAAGGCACCCCCTCTGTGCAGGCGAATTTTAAAAAGGCACCTCTTGGAATGCGGGGTCAGCTATCGGAAGGAGAGGTCCCTGATCCGGGGTCCTCCTTGCCTGGTTAGGGAGGACCCATTAGGGAGGGAGGCCTAAGGATGAGGATGAGGAGGAATGGGCTTCTCAATTTGCTCCCAGGTGCTGTGACCGGTATGTATGGCCAAGTAACTTTGGCAACAAAGAAAACCTCTCACAACACCCAGAGGTGACATTGAGAATAGTAATGTTAATGTAAGAAACATTCAAACCTGGGCAAGTGCTGGCGAGGATGTGGAGAAAAAGGAACCCTTGTGCACTGCTGGTGGGAATGCAGACTGGTGCAGCCACTTTGGAAAACAGTATGGAGATTCCTAAAAAAAACTAAAAATAGAACTCCCATTTGACTCAGTGATCCCACTTTTAGGAATGTAGCCCAAGAAATCAGAACCATCAATCAGAAAAAATATATGCACCCCTAAGTTCATAGCACCATAATTTACAATTGCTAAGATCTGGAAATAGCCTAAACGCCCATCAGCAGATGAGTGGATTAAAAACTGTGGTACATTTTCTTAATGGAATACTAATACATTTATACAATGGAATACTATGCTGCTGTAAAAAAGGAAGAGCTCTTACCATTTGCAACAGCATGGATGTGAAATAGGCTCTTTGTATTAAGGAGCCAGCCTTATGTGCACTTAGTGGTTATCTAGCTGCTGGCCTTCAAAGCAACATATTTCTATCCAATTAAAAATGCTCCTAGCATGGCATTGAAATTATGGGCATATCTAGTTTCTGGCCTACAAGGTCAGACAGCTGGGGTTAGCCTTCTCACCATATCACAAGATAGGTCCATATTCCAACATCTAGTAGAGATGGGAGATAAGGAGTAGTCAACAGGAACCCTTGCGGCCCACTGAAACACACCCATCCCTCCACCCCCCCTGCGGCTGCTTGTGGATTTTAGAACAAGGAAAAAAAATGTGGTTTGGATCTTTAAAAAGGGCTGCATACCCCTGAGGCGGGGTGGTCATGAGTGTGTGGACTCCACCTGCGTGTGGTGCCCTCGTGGCCGTCACTGGCTGGCCAGCTCAATAAATCCTTGCTTGTTTATTACCAACTTAGCAGCCTCCGTGGTCATTTGCAACTAATTGTGAAATTCGCCCCACAACAGATGGACCTGGAGAGCATTATGCTAAGCAAAATAAACCAGTCAGAGAAAGATAAATATCACATGATCTCACTCATTTGTGGAATATAATGAACAACATAAACTGATGAACAAAAATAGATCCGAAGATAGAAAAAGCATCAAACAACCTCAGACCTCGTGAGGATGGGGGAAGAGGTAGATGGGGGAGGGGAGGGAGGGCGGATAAGAGATTAACCAAAGGATTTGTTTACATGCATATAAGCATAACCAATGGACACAGACAGTGGTGGGGGGCAGTTTGAGGGCTCGTTCTGAGGAGTGGGTGTGGATGGTGAGAGGTTAATGGGCAGAAAAGGAGACATATATATTACTTGCAACAATAAAGAATTTAAAAGGAAAAGAAAAATAAATAATATAAAAATGCACCCTTCCCTCAATCCCAAATGGCCCACTCAGCAGAGTCCCATGCTGAAGCCCTGCTACCAACTTCCTGGGCCATGTACTGGGTACTAAAATGCACTTTCATTACTTATATTTTAAGTTGGCATTCATAACAAAAGAAAACAGTTTTTCTGGGAAATTATTGGACTATATGGAAATCTTTTCCTAAAATCCCAGCAACAGCTACAGAAACTAAGCATGATTCAAGCTCATTAAACTTTTTCCAAGATTGCAACTTATTTCTGCCAAATAATTCTGCAAAACCTATGACTTCACTGAGCTCTGAACAATTCAGAAATGAAAAATGAACACAACCCTAACCAGTTTGGCTCAGTGGATAGAGTGTCAGCCTATGGACTGAAGGCACCTGGGTTCAGTTATGGTCAAAGACACTACCTCAGTTGTAAGCTTAATCCCCAGCCGTGGTCGGGGTTCCTGTGGGAGGCAACCAATTGATGTGGCTCTCTCACATCTATGTTTCTCTCTCCCTGTCTCTCCCTCCCTTTTCAATTCTCTCTAAAATCAATGGAAAAATACTGTCGGGTGAAGATTAACAAAAAAAAGAAAAATAAGAACAACCACGGTCTTAGGTAGTATGTATCTCCCTGGACAAATATCAAGGTCAGTGTGCCAACAAGTTGGCAAAGTCAAATCACTAAGGAAGTGCAGTCTACTAAGGAAGTGCAGTCTAGTAGCCTTTGAGTCTCTTAGATCTTAAGTTCCAAGTAAGTCATTTTTCTCAAGTAGCAAGCCAACAAATCTCATCGCAGCCACTCATTACATTAAAATAAGCCACTCTCTGTATGCTTTGGGCTCAATTACTTCCAAATGCCTGAAACTGGTAATAGTTCAAAGCACAGGTATGAGGAAAATGCATAATCTTAATCATTTTTCATCACATCGTTCAATAAACCAGACTTGAAATGTAGCCCTAAAGTCAGCAAGGGTAGCCCTGCCCCTTTAAGATCTAGACAAGACAAGTTCAAATTTCTGTTCCAAGTCCTGTGGAAAGTCCAAGGCTCTCCTCAGATTTCTGCAAATGGGGCAGAGCAGGAAGGATTGTGCTCAGAGCTCCTTCAGTTCTGGTTCCCAGCCTCCCTGGAATCCCGGCTCTCCATAAATGTCCCCATTTATCCTGGCAGTGGTGTGATTCACCCGGACCAGCCCTTTCATTTGTGACCCTGTGAGGCAACCATGAAAGGTAGGCTGCCTGGGACGACCTTCCGGGCAGCCCTAGAGCCAAGGATACTCATGTAGACAACCTGTTGTTAAAGGGCCCCTCAGACAAGCAGCCCTGGGCATATCCCATTGCCCACACCTAGCTGGGGACATCCTGGCCTGGCTCCTGCCTCTTCTCCTCTCCTCCTCTCCCTTCTTTCCAGCCACCCGGGTCCAAAATCTCCTCACCATTTGGGATGAACCGATCAGCCTCTCCTTCCCAAGTCACCCCAAACCCAACTCGAAGCAAACCCTCAAGGGGCCCAGCTGAACAATGGGCCATTTATTCTTTCAGCAGAGGCCTCGATTTACCAGTTTCAGGCATTTGGAAGTCCTGTAATTGAACCCAAAGAGTACAGAGAGTGACTTATTTTAACGTAATGAGTGGCTGGGATGAGATTTATTGGCTTGCTGCTTGAGAAAAATGACTTAGAACTCAAGTCACATCCCTGAAGACAGCTGTGGTTTCCAAGGGCCATTTTTTCTCGCTTTTGCTTCTCTGATGAATGGTGCCATCAAAATCGGACACTTGAACAAATATAACAGTGGAAAGCTTTTTCCTCCCTTTTTATTGCATGTGGCTGGTTTAGGGTGAGTGCATTAAACTTTTCCAAGCTTAGAAGGAAGTTCTCAAAATAGGGCCTGACAGGTGGGGTAGCTCTACTTATTTATAGAGCTGACTACTTAGGTTTAAAGACAGAAAAGAACTGTAGTTTAACATCTCAGTCAGGCCCGGCCCAGTAAGACAGGCCCCATTTGGTTGACAAGCTCTGTATAAGCATCCTCTCTCAGGAGAGCTGCCTTGCAGTGCTTCGTGGCCTCTGGATGTTTATTGGGTTACACCAGGCAAAGGGCTTGTTTACTCTCATAGCTTGTTTGGCTAACAGTCCTTTTGCAGTTTCCTCTGAACCTTCCCTGCCATCCCTACTTACACTTCCCAAGATTCTGCTCTTCTTCATCTTCTCAAAACAAAATAAAAAGTGAGACTCTCTTACCGTGTGTGTACATGCATACACATGCATACAAATGCATATACTAGAGGCCCAGTGCACGAAATTTGTGCACAAGGGGTGTGTCCCTCAGCCCAGCCTGCATCCCTCTCACAATCCAGGACTGCTGGCTCCCAACTACTCACTGCCTACCTTCCTGATTGCTCTTAACCACTTCTGCCTGCCAACCTAATCATCCCCTGAACATTCCCCTGCCAGCTTGATTGATGGCTAACTGCTCCCCTGCCAGCCTGTTTGTCCCTAACTGCCCTTCCCTTCAGGCCTGGTCACCCCTAACTGCCCTCTCCTGCAGGCTTGGGTCCCCCCAACTGCCCTTCCCTGCAGGCCCAGTCACCCTCAACTTCCCTCCTTTGCCAGCCTGGTCACCTCTAAGTGCCTTCCACTGCAGGCTTGATCACCCTCAACTGCTCTCCCTTGCAGGCCTGGTCCCTCCCAACTGCCCTCCCCTGCTGGTCATCTTGTGGTGGCCATCTTGTGTCCACATGGGGTCAGTCATCTGTGACTACATGGGGGCAGTCATCTTGTGTGTTGGAGTGACAGTCAGTTTGCATATTATTATTTTATTAGATAGGAGGATTAGATACGATAGAGGCCTGGTGCATGGGTGGGGGCTGGCTGATTTTCTCTGAAGGGTGTCCTGGATCAGGGTGGGGGTTCCCTTGGGGCATGGAGTGGCCTGGGTGGGGGGGTCTGTGGTGGTTTGCAGGCTGGCCACGCCCCCTAGCAACCCAAGCAGAGGCCCTGGTATCTGGGATTTATTTATCTTTGACAAATGAAACTTTGTAGCCTTGAGCAGAGCCAAGCCTCCTGCTGGCTCCATGGCTGTCACCATTTTTGTTGGGATTTATTTATTTTCTATAATTGAAACTTTGTAGCCTTAAGCAGATGCCAGGGCTACGGAAACTTGGCTTCCTCCATCGCCGGCGGCAACTCAAACATACTGCTCTTTCCAGTTCCGTAGCTGCCTCCATTTTTGTTGGGATTTATTTATCTTCTGTAATTGAAACTTTGTAGCCTTAAGCAGAGGCCAAGGCAGGCCAGGGCAGGTGGGAAGTGCAGAAACCCAAGTGTCCTGCTCTCTCCATGTCCACAGCCAATCTCTGTTAGGGTTAATTTGCATACTCGCTCCTGATTGGCTGGTGGGCATGGCTTGTGGGTATAGCAAAGGCACAGTCACTTTGCATATTACTCTTTTATTAGATAGGATGTGTATGTCTATGGATATATATTTGTTCATAGACTCCTAGAGCTCATCAACAGTACACTAGAATCACCTGGAGCACTGTGAGGCAAGGTTGATGCCTTGGCCCAGTGGTCTGCAAACTGCGGCTGGCAAGCCACAGTTTGCCATTCTGTTGACTAATGAGTGTGCTGACCACTGGGATAGGTGCTTAATCACAAGGAATAACAACAGCCTATAATTATTGGAATTGAGAGTCTAGGTTAGTGGTCAGCAAACTCATAAGTCAACTGAGCAGCAGTTTGCCGACCACTGCCTTGGCCCATCCCGGACAGACTGTATCCTTCTATCTGGAGGTAGGGCTTGGGCACCTGTATTTTCTGAGTCCTTTTTAAACTCCCAAGGAGATTGTGATGTAAAGCAGGACTGAGAGTTCCTTAGAGGTCTTCTAGGCCTAGCTACTCATGTCTGAAGAGCAGTGCAGCACTGCCTGGGATGCAGAGTCTCAGGCCCCTCCCCAGGCCTACAGAATCAGAATCTGCATCTCAACTCGACACCAGGTGCCCAGTGGGCATGTTACAGTGTGAGAAGTCCTGCTCTCTCATTTGATCCATGAGGCACCAGAAACTAAGTGACTTCACAAGGTCATGCTATTAGCTGGGGCCTCAAGTAGGACTGGAGTCCAGGGCCCCTTACTACTAGACCTTTTATTCCCATTTCCTTATTTTTCAGAGTTAGCCAATAGTTAGGTATTCCTCAAAATGTGTATAATATAGCTTTACTCATTTATCACAGCTAACTATGACTTGCCTCTGTTTAAACACACACACACACACACACACACACACACACAATTTAAAACACATTTAAGACTTTCAGAAGTTCCCTTTTCTGCTGGTAGGGGACAAAATGGTTAGATATAATGACCAAAAAATTCTCAAAAACGACATTGTGGAGCAGCTGTGGAGGAGGAGAGATGGAAGACATTTAACCAAACAATCGTCCCTAGGTTGTGGGTCAGCAGATTGCAAAAAGAAGCCTCATTGAGTCAACAAAGGGAAGAGACACTGCCTCCAATCTGTCAAGTCTGTATCTTGTGACAAATCAGAACTCAGCATAGAGGAAATGCCAGAGCCTCTGTCTGACACCTAAAAAAGAGGGCAAGCTGTTTATAGGCTTGCAAATTTCACAGGTGCTCTCCTGTGAGAGCAAACTACATTCCATTATCACAGATCAAGGAAGCTAGAGAAATTCCACCGACCCACATAAGACAAAGTTTTACAGTCAGGGCGGCCAACTATATCAGGAAGCTGATCAACCTCATGCTTCCACAGCCTAAGCCAATGGTCAGCAAACTGCGGTGGGTTGGAAGCCGCTGTTTGCCGCTCTGTTGACCAATGAGTTTGCCGACCACTGACCTAGACTCTCAATTCCAATAATTACAGGTTGTTGTTGTTCCTTGTGATTAAGCCCCTGTCTGCGGGATTCCCCTTCCACGGGTCCCAGGCCCAGCCTCCCATGAGTGCACCCTGTACAGTGAGCGGGTGTAAGCCCTCACACTAGCCCCAGAATTACATAAGAGACTCCCTCACAAGGTGCTGTTCACAGCCTTCATTTGAACCGGGCTCCCTGACCCGTTCCTTGTATTTTATTCCATTCTGATTATGCTGCTGGTTTGAGGGATGGTTTTGATTCCCCACCTTAGCCACATGGGCTCAGGCTGCTCCAAGCAACCAGCCCTCCCCCATCTGACCTGCCTGTGACCCTCGTGCCCTGGCCCCACTCCATGTAAGTAGAACTATTTTCAGTCCTGAGAATGGCATCAGGCCACCAGGAACCCACAGTCCCAGTCCCAGAAGCATGTGTTCTTCCCTAGATCCCTCGTCCCACCCCTGTAAGACTCCCAACAATACCACACCCCCAAGGCCGCTGGCAGAACCCTGAGAAGCGGCCTGGGCCTGTGGGCTGAGCACTGAGCAAGGCCACGGCCCTGGCCCAGGGCCACTCCCGGCCCTGATAGCTTTGCTGGGGCATTTTCAGGCATAACATAGCAGCTGCTTAGCCTCTCTATGCAGTTTACGCTTTTATGACTGCGACTCTCAAGAGAGGCAGAATGCGTAGTGTTTTGGTTCCCTGCCTGATGAAAGTGATCCACTTCCAAGGACACATTCCTTATGTGCTATGTACTGCCGCTCCAGCTATCTCTGGCAATGGTGAGCTCACATAGCAGGAGAGGCCACTGCTAACGGCAAGGATTACAGAAAAGGGACTCTCTGCAGCTCAAAGAGGTCATGCTATCAAGGAAAATGCCCCTCTGCAAAGACAAGCGGAGATTTTCTTCCATCCATTTGGATGCCTGCTGTCTTGAAGGCGGGGAGGCAGGGCAGGAGGCAGCCCAGTTTGAGTAGCAGCAGAGAAGGAAGCGCAGCTGTTACAGGGTAATTAACCTCAGGCAAACTGCAGAGTGGCCAGGAGGTTGATGTGAGGTCAGGCAGGACCAGGCAAGCCTTTACTGCCACTAGACAGGGATGGCCCATCTAAGCACTGTCCAAAAGCAAGAAAATTCTTAACTGTAGAGTTCTAACAAGTATTTCTTCAGAGAACCCCATCCCTAGATCCATCCTGTCACGGCCAAATGACTCCCACTGGGGGCTCCTTCAGGGATTTCGAAGAAGTCCTGTTTCTTGTTATCAGATGATTTAACTAATAGAAAGGTCTTTTTCCTACTTTATGGTATATTGAATGGATGAATAGATAGATGAATGAATGAGAAAAAAGAGTAGAAACAGGTATATTGCATAGAGAAGTAGGAACAGGAGTGTTATATAGAGAGCAAGTATGAAAGCCAGCATGTATCACCCTCCCCAAACTACCTGGGAGAGCCACAGTGACAGTTGAGTTTCAGGGGTGCCCCACTGAAGCTGTGAGTATGATCTTCCCGGACTGGTTCCATTGCCAGAGAGCTGCTGCTACATACCAAGCACTGTGTCTTACGCTGTCTTTAGTAAGACCATTGCATGTTCTGTGCAAGCTACTTTGAGAAATGTTATTTCAGTGAATAGATGTGATAGCTGTTCAAGAATGCATTTAGAGAAGTGTTTATAAACACTTTTAATAATAATGTTTATAAAAGTGCACCCTGGCCAGTATGGTTCAGTTGGTTAAAGCCTCATCCTATATACCAGAAGTTGGTGGGTTCGATTCCCGAGCAAGGTATATACCCAAGTTACAGGTTTGGTCCCCAGTTAGGGCATGTGTGAGAGGCAACTGATCAATATTTCTCTCTCTCTCCCTTTCTCTCTCTAAAATCAATTTTTCTAAATGCCCATATTTGGCCTGGTAAGGACAAATAAAACTGTTTTATAAGTGAAAAAAATTAGACTCCTGTTGTTATGAGTAACAAAACCCAACTCAAATGGACCCAAGGCTAAAAATAGATATTTTTACAAATATGGAGAGATCTAGGTAATGAACCAGAAGACATTCTCTTAACATCTGATTTATTATTTTCCTCAGACTGGCTCTTTTAGCTTCCCTATCCATGTGATAGAAAACATGCCTCATCTCTCATGGCAAACAATTACCCAATGCTGGAGGGCATATGTGAAATGTTATTGGTAAAGGGCTAGAAAACAGAGGCTTTGAAGAAACTGGATAAAGAGGTATTTAACATAGTCTCATGGCTTTATAGTTTTTCTACCAAGAAATTGAACTGGCCTAGATTTCCATTCCCCTGTTTATACTTAACCTCTTTTTAATAATAATAATAATTATAATTATTATTATTATTAATTATTTGAGCCAAACTAGTGACATTGCCAGGAAGCAAGATTTCAAATCCTCCTATACTTAACCTCTTAAACCACTGGTTCTCAACCTTTTTTAATGCTGTGACCTTTTAATACAGTTCCTTATGTTGTGGTGACCCCCAATCTTAAAATTATTTTCGTTGCTACTTCATAACTGTAATTTTGCTACTGTTAATGAATCATAATGTAAATATCTGTTTTCCGATGGTCTTAGTCGACCTTGCTAGCAGTTTTCAACCTGTGGGTCTCTACCCACAAGTTGAGAACCGCTGCTGTAGAGCCTAAGACCATTAGAAAACAGAGCCAGCTACTATTAAAAGGTTAAGACTTAAACCATGTTTCAGCCTGCCACCTTCTAACCCAGCTACTTCCTGATAACCTCCGGCCCCGTGAAATTAGGTTTCCTTTTGTTTCCAGTATGAATCACAGATGATGCCTCCAAGTCTTAAAATATACTAATGAGCTGTTAAATGTCCCAATACCTTGACTTAAATGAACTTGAAATCAACTTCTTGCTTTAAAGCTTCTCTAAAAGGCTCAATTCCTCCAGGTTTATAGAGATGGGAGGAGAAAAGTAAGACAGGCTTTGCTATGTATTATCCCTATGAAATGTTCAGCATGCTGAGGTATAAGCTGAAAATCTCCCACTATAAGGATCATACCATCACTTGTCGGCCCTTAAACCCAAACAGCTTCACAAAAGTAATGAATTCTTAAAAGGGAAAATAAAGATTCAAAGGGGTTAAGCGACTTGCCCAAGATCATTAAGCCAGTAAGGAACAGAGATAGAATTTGAACCCCAATATCTCTGATCTCAAAGCCCTTGTGTTTTTCACATGGCTAATCAAATAGCCATTGTCACCTATTTCTACTTGCAATTTAAATTTCATTGGGAAGAAGGGAGTGGAAGTTGTAATCATAGCAGGGTATCCCAAAATTCCTCATCACTTCTGTGACTCAGAGCACCTCATTCAAGTCAGCTTGGATCCTTTATTAGTTGGGTGTACACTAGACATTTTCAGCCTTAGCAGGGATTGAGGGCTCCAGGATAGGCAAGCGCTCTGTCCCTGAGAAGGAGGTTTTCACCTGAGTCCTGTGCCCTGAATGGGTCATCACTCGGTGTAGCCATTACAGATTAGAATACTTCAAGTTTGCCCTTTCTGCCACTCTAACAGGATTTTCAAGGATAAATTTGCTTCTTTGTCATATTCTAGCTGCAGAGAAGACAAAACTAATTATTGTTAACATCTACCTTCCCCAGTCCTTGAAGATTCTGTCTTTCTCTCCCCAAGTAACATGCGGGGGGCATTGGCCCACTCCATTAAAGGAAACTCCACTTTGAAGCAACATCTTTCTCTATGATTTCACTCATTAGGGCCCTATGATTTCACTCTGGGCTCTTCTAACTCAGATGCACATGGTTCCCCCTGAGGATACCTACTTCTTGTTGGATGTTGCTCCTTTCATTTATTTATTCACTGAGGATTTATGGAGCACCTGCTATCTACCAGCTACTATTCTAGGTGCCAAAAATACTGGTGTGGAAAAAAGATGGGAAGGTCTCTATGCAACTTATATTTTGCTAAGATAAATAAAACCTAAAATAAGTAAACAAATAAGTAATAAGATCATTTACATGTGCGATCAGTGCTGTCGGTAAGAGAGGCTATTAGAGTACCGAAGGACTCTGGAGGAGCTACTTTAGAAAGGGTGCTCCTTTCCATGGAGGTGATATTTGAGCAGGGACCTGCGGCTGAGAAGAATCCAGCCTTATCAAAGGAAAAGAGCATTCCAGGCAAAGAAAACTGTAAGTGCAAAGTTCCTGAGGTAAGTAAGAGACTGAGTCATTCAAGAAAGAATGGCTGCAACACAATGAGCAAAAGAGAGAGTGGTCAGCCGAAACCGGTTTGGCTCAATGGATAGAGCATCAGCCTGTGGACTGAAAGGTCCCAGGTTCGATTCTGATCAGGGCATGTATCTTGATTGCAGGCACATCCCCAGTAGGGGGAGTGCAGGAGGTAGCTGATCGATGTCTGTCTCTCATCAATGTTTCTAACACTCTATCCCTCTCCCTTCCTCTCTCTAAAAAAAATCAATAAAATATATTTTTTTTAAAAGAGAGAGTGGTCAATCAATATGAACTTAAAGAGGAAGACGGGGATTCTGTCATAAAGGTTTTTGTAGGCCATGATTAGGAACTTGCAGTTTATTTTATGTATATTATATGAAATAGGGAAATAATAGAGGATTTCAGCAAAACCATGACATTATTAGATTTAAATATTTAAAATTCACTCTGGTGATATAGAAAACAGACTAAATGGGGAATGGTGGAAGCAGAGAGACCAGATAGGAGAGCTTGGCAATAGTCCGGGAAAAGTTGGTGGTACCTTGGGTGACAATAGAGATAGAGAGATGTAGATAGACTGGGGATATGTTCTTCAGGGAGAACTACAAGTCATGATTATGGACTGGAAGTAGGAGATGGTGACAAAATCCAAAATATGCAGAGAAGAAACAAAGATGGCATGCCAGAAACCAAACATTGTCTCACTAATAGAAAGATGTGAACAGGAGATCAGAAGGCTGGTCAACCTTAATTGCTCTGAAAGGTCAGAAGTAATTACTCACTGTTTAGTTGAAGCATTGATAGCTGAAGCAGCCTCTACCTGTTTGTTTCATGTTAATTTCTGTTCTTGTAATTTCCTGCCTAAAAGCTATGGGTGTGTGCCAACGTCTTAATAAAAGAGAGAAAAAGGCCAGAGCAAGAGGTAGCCCTTTCCATTAGAGGAAGGATCCCACCTGACCCCCCAATATCGCCAAATTAATGCTTTTCTAGTCTCTCTTTTCATTTGTGTGTAGCCTCCTCCAGAACCCGAATCCTGAACAAGAACCCTGAGCCACATGGGACATGGAAAGGGGCTCTCACATGGCAAAATAGGTAAACACTTAAACTGCTGCCTCAAGCAACAATTTCAAACTATAACTAAAAGACAAAATGGACATCATCCAGAACCACAAGAAGGCTGGCTGAGTGAAAATTCTACAACTAGAAGGAAAGAGAAAAGCACACTGAAACTCAAAGAAGCTGCAAGAGACAGAGAGGACTGGCAACTGAATGCATGGCAGGCTTTCTCAAGCAGTAGGGAGACCAAAGCTCCTGACTGCACTGAACTCCAGTTCTGGATGAGACTCTGGGGACCCAGACTCATTGGGGAGAAACTGAACTGTCTGGCAGTGAGCGAAACTCAAAGGCGGCTTTCTCTCAGAGTTGCTTGCTGCTATTACCACGGACACTGAAACACAGGAGCTTATCAGAGCAGGGCTGACAGGAAACCAATGCTGTCTCCTTTGTGCTGAGACTCCGCCCCATCCAAGCTGAGCACAGAGGTTTTTGCAAGTCTTGTCTCATAAGGGTGTCTCCAGCACAGAAGTTCTCCCAATGTAAACACAACTGATCCTCACAGCCAATTGGCCTAGAGGTCAGTTCCTCCCAGTGATACCAACAATAATCAAGGCTTAACTACAAGATTGTGCACACAGCCCACAAAGGTGTTCACCAAGAGTGTCCACCTCAGGTAACTGGGCCATATAGGACACCTACCACACAAAGCCACTCTATCAAGTCAGGGAAGCAGCCAAAATGCAAAGACAAAGAAACAGGTCACAAATGAAAGAAATGAAGGAAAGCAAATGACTGGATATAGAGTTCAAAACCACAATTATAAGGTTTTTCAAGAATTTCCTAGAAAAAGCTGATAAATTTAGTGAGACCCTGGGGATATGAAAAAGAACCAACTAGAAATTAAGCATACACTGACTGAAATAAAAAATATTATACAGAGATCTAACAGCAGACTAGAGGAAGGCAAGAAACAAGTCAAAGATTTGAAATACAAAGAAGCAGAAAACACTCAATGGGGAAGAAAAAAAAAGAGTCCAAAAATATGAAGATAGTGTAAGGAGTCTCAGGGACAACTTCAAGTGTACCAACATCAGAATTATGAGGGTGCTAGAGGAAAAGAGAGAGCAAGATACTGAAAACCTATTTCAAAAAATAATGACTGAAAATTTCCCCGACCTGGTGAAAGAAATAGACTTACAAGTCCAGGAAGCACACAGAACCCCAAACAAAAGGAATCCAAGGAGGACCACACCAAGACACATCATAATTAAAATACCAAGAGCAAAAGACAAAGAGATAATATTAAAAGCAGCAAGAGAAAAACAGTTAGTTACCTACAAAGGAGCACCCATAGGACTGTCAGCTGATTTCTCAACAGAAACTATGCAGGCCAGATGGGAGTGGGAAGAAATATTCAAAGTGATCAATAGCAAGAACCTACAACCAAGATTACTCTATCAGGCAAAACCATCATTCAGAATTGAAGGTCAGATAAAGAGCTTCACAGATAAGAAAAAGCTAAAGGAGTTCATCAACACCAAACCAGTATTACATGAAATGCTGAGAGGTATTCTTTAAGAAGAGGAAGAAGAGGAAGGCATCCAAGATGGCGGCATAGGTAAACACCTACACTGCTGCCTCACACAACAATTTCAAAACTACAACTAAAAGACAGAATGGACATCATCCAGAACCACAGGAAAGCTGGCTGAGTGGAAGTTCTACAACTAGACGGAAAGAGAGGGGCTCATGGAGACCCAGAGGAGTGGCAAAAAGCTGAGGTATGGAGATGTGCGCGAGGAGAGAGCAGGTGCCAGAGTACCTGGCTGGCTTTCTCTGGCGGGAGGGAAACAGAGACTCTCAAAGGCACTGAACTCCTTATCCTACGACACTAAACCCCAGATCCAGCCGAAACTCATACAGGGGGAGTTTGGACTGTGAAAAGGGAGAGGTGCACGGAAATTTAGGAGAGTCGCAAAAGATCAAAGGCCTGGTGGCACACACGGCACTGCGCACAGGACAGACTGCTGATTGTGCCGCTGGCTTTCGCGAGTGGACGGGAGACAGACCCTCCCAACTGTGCCACTTCTAACTTCACTAAACCCCTGTTTCGGATGAAACCCTGGAGACCTAGACTTGTGTGGTCCTGGTGTGAAGGGGAGCCGGAAAGGCAGCGGTTAGAGGCACTGCGGGCACGCACACAAGGACCACTCCCGCCATTACCCAGTCACGTGAGACTCAGGGGCCGTGGAGGGCAGGGCCGACTGGAAGGCAAGGCGATCCCTTAAGCCCTGAGACTCCACCCATCCCAAGCTCAACAGAGGCTTCTTCGGTTTTGCAAGTCTGGTATAAGGCTGAATCCAACACAGATGTTTCCCCAGCATAGTGAAAATGCCGAGACAAGGGAAGGGATTACAAACAAAAGAAATGGAGGGAAAAAAACAACTGGATATAGAGTTCAAAACTACGCTTATAAGGTTTTTCAAGAATATGCTAGAAAAGTTGGATAAATTTAGTGAGACCCAAGAGGAGATGAAAAAGGACCAACTAGAGATGCAAAAAATTCAACTAGAGATGGAAAAGGTCCAACTAAAGATGAAAAAAGACCAACTAGAAATTAAACATACACTGACTGAAATAAAAACTATTATACAGAGTCCTAACAGCAGACTAGAGAAAGGCAAGGATCAAGTCAAAAATTTGAAATATAAAGAAGCAGAAAACATTCAACTGGAAAAGCAAGGAGAGAAAAGAATCCAAAAATGTGAACATAATGTAAGGAGCCTCTGGGACAGCTTCAAGCGTACCAACATCAGAATTGTGGGGGTGCCAGAAGAAGAGAGAGAGCAAGATACTGAAAACCTATTTAAAGAAAGAATGACTGAAAACTTCCCACATCTGGTAAAAGAAATAGACTTACAAGTCCAGGAAGCACACAGAACCCCAAAGAAAAGGAATCCAAAGAGGACCACACCAAGACACATCATAATTAAAATACCAAGAGCAAAAGACAGAGAGAATATTAAAAGCAGCAAGAGAAAAACAGTTCATTACCTACAAGGGAGCACCCATATGACTGTCAGCTGATTTCTCAACAGAAACGATGCAGGCCAGATGGGAGTGGCAAGAAATATTCAATGTGATGAATAGCAAGAACCTACAACCAAGAATAATCTATCCAGCAAAGCTATCATTCAGAATTGAAGGACAGAGAAAGAGCTTCACAGAGAAGAAAAAGCTAAAGGAGTTCATCAACTCCAAACCAGTATTATATGAAATGCTGAAAGGTACTCTTTTAGAAGAGGAAGAAGAAAAAGGTAAAAGACAAAAAATTATGAACGACAAATACATATCTATCAACAAGTGAATCTAAAAATTAAGTGAATTAAAAATTTGATCAACAGAATAAACTGGTGAATATAATAGAATCAGGAGCACAGAAAGGGAGTGGACTGATAATTCTCAGGGGGGAAGGGGTGAGGGGTGTACAGGGAGAGACTGGACAAAAATCATACACCTATGGATGAGATCAATGGGAGGGAGCTAAGGGCAGAGGGAGGGGTGGGAGCTGGGTGGAGGGGTGCTATGGAGGGGAAAAAAGAGAAACAAATGTAATAATCTGAATAATAAAGATTTAATTTAAAAAAAATAAAAAATAAAAAAAACCATGCCTGCTTTTTCTGTGTATATTACCACTTCAAGTCCATGGGACGTATTCAGGGATCATTTGCCCAAACTCTGGGAGAGCAACTGTCCCCATATTGTCTCTATGCTGTCACCAGAGGAGCTAGCCAGCCACAGTCAGACTCCAGTCCTCCATGCTTCTCTCTCCAAGATATTCCCCAGTAAAGCCCCTGTCACTAAACCAGCAGGACAGACCAAGCACTCCCACTGCTTCCCTACTTTGGTGGAAAAGTTATATTGCAAATCCTCATAGGTTATTTTCTCTCCAAAATCCTTGCACTTTGGTGTCTCCAACCTTTTTTAAAAAAAATTTTAACTGGCCGAAACCGGTTTGGCTCAGTGGATAGAGCATCAGACTGAAAGGTCCCAGGTTTGATTCCAGTCAAGGGGATGTATCTTGGTTACGGGCACATTCCCAGTAGGGGTGTGCAGGAGGCAGCTGGTTGATGTCTCTCTCATCGATGTTTCTAATTCTCTATCCCCCTCCTTTCTTCTGCGTAAAAAATCAATAAAATTTTTTTTAAAAAAAATTTAACTGATTGATGTAAGAGAGAGAGAGAAATATCAATTTGTTGTTCTACTTATCTAGGTATTCATTGGTCTTCATCTTTTTTACAAGCTGGAGGTGTTTCATCAGCTAAGGGACATAAAACCCACTCTTAGCCTCTTCCTTTGCAAGTTCTGGCTAATCAGTTCATTCCTCAATTTAAAATGTGAGAAACATTTGCTCTGATTGTGTTGGTAAGACAAAGCTGAAGATAAAATAGGATGAGTTCTATTTTACAATCCTGTGTACCAGAAAACCAAGAAAGAGCAACCAGAGGAGAAAGTAACACTGGGAGAGTGTGATATAGCAGAAGCTACAGGATACTCAACTACTCAAGTGTTGCTAAAAGGTGGATTAAGATGAAGACAAAGCAATTCTCACTGGAATTTGGTTCCTGTGCAGCTCCATTTCAGTCTAGTGCTGAGGACAAAAGTCAAATTGACGTATAAGATACTTCCCAAGAATCTGTTCTCTTCTTCCTTGCAAGCAGAACCTCTCTAGCCAGCTCCAGTGTAAATCTTGACTGTTCCAAGACAACCCCTATAATCTACTTTCCTCTGGCAATGATTCACTTAAGAATGGGCATTTGTAGTCAGAGAAAGATAAGTATCACATGATCTCACTCATTTATGGAATATAACGAACAACATAAAATGATGAACAAAAACAGGTCCATAAACAGAGAAACATCAATCAACCCATCAAACCTCAGAGGGAAGGTAGGGGAGGGTGGGGGGAATGGGGAGAGATCAACCAAAGGAATTGTATGCAAGCCTATAAGGCTAGCCAATAGACATAGACACCAGGGGGGTGAGGGCTGAGTAGAAGGGATGGGGAGGGTAATGGGGGAATAAGGACACATAAGTAACACCTTAATCAATAAAGAAATTTAACAAAATAAAAAATATTACTATAATAAATACAACTTTTTTTTTTAATGGGCATGTGATACAATTCCAGACAAGACGTGAGAAGTCTGTTGCAGGATTTCTGTAGAGGTCAATTTTTCCTTAAAAAGAGACACAAGAAGACAGCTCCTCTTCTTCCATGAGCTATTGTCATTTGTGTGTGTGACACCTCATTCTGTGAAAACCATCTTGGTGCCAGACTGGGGATAAAGCTAACACCAAAGAGGAGGGCACAGCCAAGAGAATTACCAAAAGCAGGCCTAGAGCCCACTCTATCTGTGGGGTCTCATTTCATCTCATAAATCCCCATTTTATTTTACACAGTGGATTTGGCATTTTCTGTTATTTAATGCCAAAATCATCCTAAAGGTAAAGAAAGGGTGAGCTTCAGGGAGGTGAAACATTGGAGGCAGAGAATTTGAGATGTTTTTCTGGGAAGAGAAGCAGAGAAATGATCGGACTGCTGAGGGAGATGAAGGATCTAGTGAAGGCTTTTTTCAATATGGGAGACACTGTAGCCAGTTTGTAAATAGATGGGAATGATGGCGTAGAAAGGGGAGAGGGCAGAGCTGCAGGTTCAAGCGTCTTCTCACCACCTCACTTGAAGTCCACAGCCTCTCCTAGAGTCCCCCCCCCCCCAATGATCTTCCTGAAACCCTCCCAAGGAAGAGCTACCAGTTCTCACTCCATTACCTCCATTGTCTGACTATAACTGTTTGCACACCCCCTCCCCAGCTGTCTGTTGGCAAAACCCCTTCAACCATCTCTGAGCTCTTTCTTTGGAGAAGAAGCAATGACTGGTCCCTGCGGGACTGGTCTCTCTTGGACAAGGTCTGCTCAAAACGGGTTGACAGCAGCTCAGCTTTTTATTCTCTTGAGGTCTTCCCAAGGAGACCCACACTTTACAAATGTTTACTTGCCCTCATAAAGAAACACAAGCTAGCCAAGAGACTAGCTTGCAGTTACTGATTTATCCTCCAAGCTCAGCCTACCCCAAAACCCCACTTCACGGGGCTTCAACTTAATGAAGTTTGCTGTTACTTAAACTTTTCCTTCCTTAATATTCTACTTCCTAATTATGATCACACAAAAGGATGTGCACACCTGTGTAGGGAGGGAGTGGTTATAGGGTTAAGCCTGGGACTGACCTGCTGGCAAAGCCCCAAACAAGTCCCAGCTTAGAAGGCACAGCCCTCTTAGCATAATTAAGCTTGATCTGATGACTGTTTCCTAGATCCTTCCTGGGTAGCTAATGGGCTGTGGAGGTGCAGCAAGTGCTGCCAAAACAAGTGAAACTCACAAGAACATTGTAAATTACCTTGTTTACCTCTGACTATAAAATACAGCTTCAGCTTACAGTCTGGATCTGCTCTGTGGTCTCAGTCACGCACAGAAGACCCACCTAGACCCAGCTTATTCTCTTTGTCTTTTCTTCATCCTTTGCCTGCCCTTCCCTTGAGGCACACTCCTGCCTGCAGGAGTCTGTAGTTACTCTTCTCTAAGGTGGAAAGCCCCAGACAGCGGCTCCCTCCTTGCTCCCTCCTTTTCCTAGCCACCTACATTGTATGCAAATTAACTTAGGCTACTGGGTCTTTCCCTCGGGGAATGGAAACATTCAGTACCAGCTGGGGCTTGAGCTAATGTCAGACAAGGTAACGGTGTTTACTAAACAACTAAACGGCATTTCAAAAGGGTATCGCTGTGAAGCATTTCCATTAAAAATATAAAAACAGTGCCAAGGACCAAGTCAAGAACAACGTTGATTTGCCTTTCTATTGCTTCCTGTCCAGAGTAATGATTTGTTCTGCATTTCACTTCCCCTATTTAGCAGTAAAACAAGATATGTAGTCTAAACTGCTTAACACCCATGCTCTGAGATACAATTATCTACAGTCATATAGAAACACCTGGTAAAAGCCAGACAACTGGGTTTCATTTCCTTATGAAATTTCTTTTTTTTTCTTTTTTTACTCTTTAAAATATTTTTTATTGAATTCAGAGAGGAAGATAGAGAGCTAGAAACATCAATGATGAGAGAAAATCATTGATTGGCTGCCTCCTGCATGTCCCCCCACTGGAGATCAAGCCCACAACCTAGGCATGTGCCCTTGACCAAAATCGAACCTGGGACCCCTCGATCTGCAGGCTGATGCTCTATCCACTGAGCCAAACCAGCTAGGGCTCCTTATGAAATTTCTACAATTCGTTAACCAAAATATTACAATTGACCAAAATATTTTAAATATCTAAAATCAGCTTCCTCTGTTAATTAAAATCAAATTGATTAACTAGTTCTTATTTTACTACATAGTCTTACTAATGTAATTTTGTTTCCTTAAATATGGTCAAAATATACCAGCTTGGCTGATTTAAGTAAAGAGATATACCAGCCAAATACTCACTTTTTAAAAATCTCCATACTTGCCCTGCCTAGTTTGGCTCAGAGGCTAGAGCATCGGCCTGTGGATTTAAGGGTCCTGGGTTGGATTCCGGATAAGAGCACATGCCCAGGTTGCAGGCTCCATCCCCAGTAGGGGACGTGCTGGAGGCAGCCAATCAATGATTCTCTCTCATCATTGATGTTTCTCTCTCTACTTCTCCCTTCCTCTCTAAAATCTATTTTTAAAAATTTAAAATAATAATAATTTTCTTAAATAATAAAAATCTCCACACTTACCCATAATCACTAGAAATGATATTTTTCTACTTAGAACAAGAATTTAAGTCACAAAAGGAAGATGAAGGATCCAATAAAAAAATGGGCAATGGACCTAAATAGAACCTTTTCAAAAGACGACAGAAGGAAAGCCAAGAGACACATGAAAACATGTTCAAAGTCATTAATCATCCGAGAGATGCAAATCAAAACGACAATGCGATACCATCTTACACCTGTCAGAATGGCAATCATCAACAAATCAACAAACGACAAGTGTTGGCGAGGATGCGGAGAAAAAGGAACCCTTGTGCACTGTTGGTGGGAATGCAGACTGGTGCAGCCACTGTGGAGAACAGTATGGAGTTTCCTCAAAAAACTAAAAATGGATCTCCCATTTGACCCTGTAATCCCACTCTTAGGAATTTATCCTAAGAAATTACAAACACCAATCAGAAAGGATTTATGCACCCCTATGTTCATAGCCGCACAATTTACAATAGCCACAATTTGGAAACAGCCTAGGTGCCCGTCAGCAGATGAGTGGATCAGAAAACTGTGGTACATCTACACAATGGAATTCTATGCTGCCATTAAAAAGAAGGAATTCTTACCATTTGCAGCAACCTGGTTGGAACTGGAGAGCCTTATGCTTAGTGAAATAAGCCAGTCAATGAAGGAGAAGCATCACATGATCGCACTCATTGGAGGATAATAAAGAACATTATAAACTGATGAACAAAAGGATAGATACAGAGACAGTAAAGCTTCAAACAGACTGTGAAATTACAGCAGGATGATTAAAGTTAGGTGAGGTAAATAAGAGATCAATCAAAGGACTTGTATCTATGCATATAATCATAACCAATGAACATAGACACTGGGGGGTTGGGGTATGCCTGGGAGGGAGGGGGGCAATGGGAAGATATGTATAAAAAATTAATAAAAAAAAATAAAATAAAATAAAATAAATAAAAAAGAATTTAAGTCACACTTGAAATTTTTAACCATATTAGAGTAAAGCATTTTAATACTAAATTTATTTATTTTCTGGGCTTATATTAAAGTCTGTACCTGTGCATACTTTAAGAATTAGTTCCTTCATACTCTTTTGTAAAATAAGGCAGTTATTAATTAATTAATTGTGTGATGATCTTTCTTTCAATGATGAGTCCTTGCAATGAGCATCAATGATATAAGGTTGTCAGAGACTCCTTTGGAGATTTTCCTCTAAGAACTGTCCTTTTCTGTGGAGATAATTTCCATAAACATGATCTTGTTGATTTTACTCTCTCTTTTTTTTCAAATATGTTTTTATTGATTTTTATAGAGAAGGAAAGGGAGAGGCATAGAGAGAGAGAAACATCATGGATTGGCTACCTCCTGCATGCCCTCTAATGGGGATCAAAACTGCAACTTGGGTATGTGCCCTGACAGGGAACTGAACCCGTTACCTCTTGGTTCACAGGACGACACTCAACCATTGAGCCACACCAGCTAAACTGATTTTACTCTCTTGACCATATTTGAGGAAACAGTTTCACTTTACCTATGTCACCCCTCCCCAAGGCAGCAGCACAACTCAGTGCTCAGTGCCAAGAGAGACCTACTCAGCCCTTGATTTCTCCCATGAGAGAAAGTGAGTAGGTAAGTGAACACCCAGCTCCCCCAGCTATGCCAGATGCTGCCAGGGAGACCCAGTTCTTTCTCACCCATTCAGAATGCTAAGAAATGCTGCAGGATGGGAGTGAGGGGGGTAACTCCTAGAACAGTAGACAGGGCTCTTGGAGAGAAACAAGGAGCCAGAGAGCCTACTAACTGTATCATGGACTCCATCAGGAAGCACACTCATGCTCTGCTAGAAATGCCTCATCTGTGGATTCACTAACTTGCCCACAGGCATTCCCAGTGTTGCCTGTGCCTCACCCACACACACTGTCACCCCATGGCTGGCTCTCTGGGTATGACTTAGAAAGTAGCAAGAGTAAGCCTTTGCAGACAACTAGCGAGCACAAAGAGAAAGTTGGCCCAACTCCAGAGGACTTAAAATAACAAACTTAAGCATTCAGCACCACCCTAGAGAAAGCAAACAGGAGGCTGTCAACACCCAGCCTTGCTTTGCATGCAATCTTTTTTTAAAAAAAAATTGAATTTATGTGATGACATTGGTTAATGAAATTATACAAGTTCCTGGTACAAAGTTCTACAATGAGTATATTATATTGTGTGTTTATCACCCCAAGTCAAGTTGCATGCAATCTTAACCCACCTCCCAATCCTAACCTTAACCCCCTCCCCACCCCCCCCACCCCCCCCACACACACACACAGAAAAAGAAGTGTGGAGCAGGCATATTCATAGAATAGATTGAAGAAAGCCTCAGACTCCCTAACACGGCTGATAAAAGGTATTTCTTTCCCAATACTAGTCAGTAAAGACTGAAGGAGGTGATTGCTTCTTAAATACAAAGATAGCCATATAAGACTTCAAAAAACATGAAAACAAGGAAACATGATATTATCAAAGGAACACAGTGATTTTCCTGATAAAGAATTCAAAATAGTTGTTTTCAGGAAGCTCCGTGTGCAGGCTTCCCTCTCAGGAGCACACCCATGCCTTTCTTCTCTCACAGGCATGCATCTCCTAAACTTCAAGGGTCCCCATGAGACTTTCAACCAGGGGAGCAATCGGCAGTGGCAGCTTGTCCTAGGCTAATCCCCTGAACTGTCTCCAAGACCCTTTTTCTTCAACTCTCCAGTAAGCTAAAGGATCCCCGCCTAGGTTCTCTCCTATTGTTTCTTCTACTCTATGCCCTTCCATTAATAAACATAATCTCAAAATAAAAAAGGAAGTTTAGTGAACTACAATAAAACAGAGAAAGACAATTCAACGTAATTAAGGAAAACAATACATGAACAAAATGAGAAGTTTAACAGAATGATAAAAATCATAAAAGAGGACCAAATAGCAATTCTAGAGGTAAAGAATACAATTAATGAAATGAAAAGAAAAGCACAATAGAAAGCATCAAAGCAGACTGGATAAACTGAAAGAATCTGTGAAGTAGAAGACAGGCCTTTGAAATTATCCTAAGGACAACAACAACAACAAAAAAAAAGAATAAAAAAGAATGAATAAAACCTAGAGGAACTATGGGACACCATTAAAAGAAACATTATATGCATTATGGTGTTCCAGAAGAAGAGAGGGATAAAGGGACTGAAACTTATTTAAATAAATAATGACTAAGAATTTATAAAATCTTGGGTGAATTTTAGACATCCAAGTTAATAAAGATCATTGGTCCCCAATGTATTTAAACTCAAAAAGATCTTATCTAAGACATATTATAATAAATGTTCTAAATTTAAACACAAAGATAATTTTAAAAGCAGCAAGATAAAAAAAAATCCTCAGATACAAGGAAATTTCCATAAAGCTATTAGTGGGTCTCTTAGCAGAGTGCCTGAAAGGCAAAAAGATAGAGGGATAATATATTCAAAGTACTAAAAGAAAAAACACTGCCAACCAAAAATACTTTACCCATCGAAGCTGTTCTTCAGAAATAAAAGCAAGAAAAATACTTCTCCAGACAACAAAAAGCTGAGTGAGTTCACCACCATTAGAATATCCTTACAAAACAAGATGCTGAAAGGAATTATTCAAGTTAAATTGAAAGGATGCTATTAGTAACATGAAAATATACAACATGCTAATAAAAGTAAATATGTAGTCAAATTTACAATACTCTAAAGGTGGTTTGTTAATCACATAACTATAGTATAAATGTTAAAGGACAAAAGTCTTAAAAATAATCATAGCTACAATAATTTTTTAATGGATACATTATATCAAAAGATGTAGATTGTGACATCAAAACATAAAATGTGCCAGGGTTAAGTAAAGAGTAGAGTTTTATATGTGATCAAAGTTAAGTTGTAATCAGCTTCAAATGGACTATTATCCATAGGACTAGAGGCCCAGTGCACAAAATTCATGCATGAGGGGGGGAGTGTCCTTCAGCCCAGCCTGCTCCCTCTCCATTCTGGGACCCCTCTCACAATCCAGGACTGCTGGCTCCCAACTGCTCACCTGCCTGCCTTCCTGATTGCCCCTAACCACTTCTGCCTGCCAGCCTGATCACCCCCTAACCACTCCCCTACCAGCCTGATTGATGCCTAACTGCTTCCCTGCCAGCCTGTTTGCCCCTAACTGCCCTCCCTTGCAAGCCTGAGTCCCCCACCCCCAGTTGCCTTTCCCTGCAGGCCCAGTCACCCCCAACTTCCCTTCTCTGTCAGCCTAGTTACCCCTAACTGCCCTCCCCTGCAGGCTTGATCATCCCAAAGTGCCATCCCTTGCAGGCCTGGTCCCTCCCAATTGCCTTCCCCTGCTCGCCATCTTGTGGTGGCCATCTTGTGTCCACATGGGGGCAGAATCATTTGACCACATGGGGGCAGTCATCTTGTGTGTTGGAGTGATGGTCAATCTGCATATTACTCTTTTATTTGATAGGATAGAGGCCTAGTGTATGGGTGGGGGCCAGCTGGTTTGCCCTGAAGGGTGTCCTGGATCAGGATGGGTGTTCCCTTGGGGAGTGGAATGGCCTGGGCAAGGGCCCTATGGTAGTTTGCAGGCTGGCCATGCCCCCAGGCTACCCAAGTGGAGGCCCTGGTATCTGGGATTTATCTATCTTCTACAATTGAAACTTTGTAAACTGGAGCATAGCCAAGCCTTCTGCTCACACCGCCATTGAAACTTTATTGCCGAGAGAATCCAAGATGGCGGCATAGGTAAACACATACACTGCTGCCTCGCACAACAATTTCAAAACTACAACTAAAAGACAGAACGGACATCATCCAGAACCACAGGAAAGCTGGTTGAGTGGAAATTCTACAACTAGAGGGAAAGAGAGGGGCTCACGAAGACTCAGAGGAGCTGCAAAAAGCTGAGGTATGGAGACGCACGTGTGGAGAAAGCGGGTGCCAGAGTACCTGCCTGATTTTCTCTGGCAGGAGGGAAACGGAGACTCTCAAAGGCATTGAACCCCTTATCTTATGACGCTAAACCCCAGATCCAGCCGAAACTCATATGGGGGTAGTTTAGACTGTGAAAAGGGAGAGGTGCACGGAAATTTAGGGGAGTCGCAAAAGATCAGAGGCCTAGTCGCGCGCACGGCACTGCGCAGGGGACAGATTGCTGATTGTGCCGCTGGCTTTCGCAAGTGGGCGGGAGACAGACCCTCCTAACTGTGCCACTTCTGACTCCACTAAGCCCCAGTTTTGGGTGAAACCCTGGGGACCTAGACTCGTGTGGTCCCGGAGCACAGGGGAGCCAGAAAGGCAGCAGTCTAGAGGCACTGGGGGCGCACGTGCACAGGAACCACTCAAGCGATTACCCAATCACGTGAGACTCAGGGGCCGTGGAGGGCGGGGCCGACTGGAAGGCAAGGCCATCCCTTAAGCCCTGAGACTCCACCCATCCTAAGCTCAATGGAGAGGCTTCTATGGTTTTTCAAGTCTGGTATCATAAGGCTGAATCCAACACAGAAGTTCTCCCAGCATAGTGAAAATGCCGAGACAAGGGAAGGGATCACAAACAAAAGAAATGGAGGAAAAAAAACAACTGGATATAGAGTTCAAAACCACACTTATAAGGTTTTTCAAGAATATCCTAGAAAAGTTGGATAAAGTTAGCGAGAGCCAAGAGGAGATGAAAAAGGATCAACTAGAGATGCAAAAGATCCAACTAGAGATGGAAAAGGTCCAACTAGAGATGAAAAAGGACCAACTAGAAATTAAACATACACTGACTGAAATAAAAAATATTATACAGAGTCCTAACAGCAGACTAAAAAAAGGCAAGAATCAAGTCAAAAATTTGAAATATAAAGAAGCAGAAAACACTCAACTGGAAAAGCAAGAAGAGAAAAGAATCCAAAAATGTGAAGATAATGTAAGGAGTCTCTGGGACAGCTTCAAGCATACCAACATCAGAATTGTGGGGGTGCCAGAAGAAGAGAGAGAGCAAGATACTGAAAACCTATTTAAAGAAAGAATGACTGAAAACTTCCCACATCTGGTAAAAGAAATAGACTTACAAGTCCAGGAAGCACACAGAACCCCATATAAAAGGAATCCAAAGAGGACTACACCAAGACACATCATCATTAAAATACCAAGAGCAAAAGACAAAGAGAAAATATTAAAAGCAGCAAGAAAAAAACAGTTCATTACCTACAAGGGAGCACCTACACGACTGTCAGCTGATTTCTCAACAGAAATAATGCAGGCCAGACGGAAGAGGCAAGAAATATTCAACGGGATGAACAGCAAGAACCTACAACCAAGAATAATCTATCCAGCAAAGCTATCATTCAGAATTGAAGGACAGAGAAAGAGCTTCACAGAGAAGAAAAAGCTAAAGGAGTTCATCAACTCCAAACCAGTATTATATGAAATGCTGAAAGGTACTCTTTTAGAAGAGGAAGAAGAAAAAGATAAAAGCTAAAAAATTATGAGCAACAAATACATATCTATCAACAAGTGAATCTAAAAATTAAGTGAATTAAAAATTTGATCAACAGAATAAACTGGTGAATATAATAGAATCAGGAACACAGAAAGGGAGTGGACTGATAATTCTCAGGGGGAAAGGTGTGAGGGGTATACAGGGAGAGACTGGACTAAGGTCAAACACCTATGGATGAGGTCAATGGGAGGGAGGGAAGGGTAGAGGGAAGGGTGGGAACCAGGTGGAGGGGAGCTTTGGAGGAGGAAAAAAGAGAAACAAATGTAATAATCTGAATAATAAAGATTTAATTTTTTAAAAAAAGAAACTTTATTGCCTTAATCAGAGGCCTGGGCATGCCAGGGTTTGAGGAAAGCTTGGCTTCCTCCATCGCCAGGGGCAACCCAAGCCTCCTTCTTGTTCTCTCTTTTGCCATAGCCTTCTTGGTTGGGTTAATTTGCATACTTGCTCTGATTGGCTGGTGCACAGGTAGGATCCCTAGGCCTAGCCTGAGATCAGGGCCATCTTCCACCTGCTCACCAGTCCCCAGTCCTGCCCTGCCACTGCCACCCACCCAGGTTTCCCGTGGTACCCCATTGGCCATCCATCAATCAGAGCCTGTGGGCTGAGGAGGAGGGACCGAAAGGTAGTCAATGCATCTCATAGAGACTGGTTGATTGGTCATCCTGGTCGTTATGCCATTATGATCACTAGCCTTTTATTATATAGGATAGCACCAAGGAAATTTCATTCTGGGCAAAAGCTTTTATGGTGACACTGTTTTGAATAGTTTAAACAAACAAACCTTAGAAACACCAAAACTTATAGCTACAGAAAATAATCAAACTAAGATATTTTAACATGATGGAATACTATATACAACAACATTTATAATTTTAACCATCTTTTGAGCAGTTGCAGTGTGTAAGGTACTGTTCTGGGTGTCTTAAATAGTCTATTTTGCACTTGCATTTCATTGCTATAATAGTCTCTAACTTAGATAGATATTTACAGATGGAGAAATTAAAGCTCAGAGAGGTTCTGTCATGGACTCGAGTTTGCAATTAATAGCAGCAGACAAACAACTGAGGTCTGTCTGACTCCAAAACCTTTCAAAAACTTTTTCCACTTTATCCCAGAGTGGGAGGATCTAAATAGGACAAACCCCAAAGTTTGTAGAAAAAGTCAGAAAACACAACTTTGAGACCAAAGGATGATATAATCAAAATAAAATTATTTATTACTATCCAACTATAGAGATCCTCCCAAGAAGATTTGTAATTTTGATTATAATACAAATTTTCAATGCACCCCTGTTCAAGTACCCAAATACCAGTGTTTTTGTTGATGTAATACCATTTTCAAAAATGTATTGCGCCCTTCTCGGCCATCTCACCAAACCCTTTCTTTGCACCTTCTTTCTGCTTCCTTGACATCCTTGCCAGAAACCCTTCTTCTTCTTCTATCCTACCAGCCTCCTGCCTCCCCTCATCTCTTCTACCCATCCCTCAGGCCTCCGGTCCAAAGAAACAGATAGATCTCTCTGCTGTAGAAGGGGCTGGGCACATCTCTCCAGAGTTGGGGAAGTGAATTCAGAACTGATGCAACCAGTGGTCTTGAAAGCTTACTCCTGAGAGCTGAACAGGGCAGAACGATACTGAAGGGAGTGGATGGGGCCATTCCAGGCGACCAACCACTCTGACTAAGTCTCCCTTCCCCAGACACAGGGACTGAAGTCCAACAGAGGAGCCACACTAGGAGAGGCCAGAGTTTTATAATAGATATAATTTTTTTCTATTGAAATATAATATATATGTAGTTTCAATGGTTTTTATTTTACAAATTCTGAGATAAATACAGGAGTATCAATATTGCCATTTTGTAGTCACTAACCTATAAATGTGTTGCTGATTAATTTAATTGCTTCATCAATTTCTTCGAAGAGGCCTGGGATGTCTTCATTATATGGAAGGCATTAATTTAAAATGTAACTGGTGAAAAAAATAGAATAGAATAAAATACAACTGGTGAGAGAGAAGCTATAGATTTTAAAATGATGTCATGTCTGCCCAGCTGGCATGGCTCAGTGGTTGAGTGTTGACCTATGAACCAGCAGTTCATGGTTCTTGATCCCCAGCCCAAATGTGCGGTATGCAGGAGGCAGCTGATCAATGACTCTCTCATCATTGATTTTTTTAAAATATATTTTATTGATTCTTTACAGAGTGGAAGGGAGAGGAATAGAGAGTTAGAAACATCAATGAGAGAGAAACATCAATCTGCTGGAGATGTGCCCGCAACCAAGGTACATGCCCTTGATCAGAATCTAACCTGGAACCTTTCAGTCTGCAGGCTGATGCTCTATTCACTGAGTCAAACCGGTCAGGGCTCATCATTGATATTTTTATGTCTCTCCCCTCTTCCTTCCTCTCTAAAATCAATAAAAATATTTATTTTAAAAAGAAGAAAAAAAACGGTATCCTGTCTGACGATCAGAAAAAGCTTCAGCTACAGTGATTTAAAATGAAAGAGGAGAGAAAAAATCTACCTGCATTTACAAAGGACTGTCCATAGGAGAGACACTTAGTGAATTCTGATCCCTAGAAATAGTGCACCTTACAGTGGAGGAGAAATATCCAGACTCTGATATATCCAGATGAAGCAATGGATGCTCACACAGGCGCGCGCGCGCGCGCGCAAACACACACACACACACACACACACACACACACACACACACACACTGGACTGAACTCAAGAGGTACAAACAGGAAATGGCTTTTTGTCTCCTAACACTGTCCTTTCATGTGCCTTGCTGGATCTCTTTCTTACCCCCTTGACACCATATCAGGGAGAGCTTAAAGTTTTTCAGGTTCTATTCACAAGGTTATATGAATAGTCTCACTTGGGAACATTTTAAAAAGTCCACCCCATGTTAAACAACAACAAAAAACTTCATTTCCCATTCAATACTTCTCCCCACCACCCAGGCTTGGCCTGTAACTGGGGATCAACATTGGGTAAGAAGGTCCATGTGGTCTGTAATTTCACTCTCCACCTCGTCTTCTGCCTCTTCCAGGACTGGGTTAAGGAGGCAAAGGTCTTTTAACTTAGGCTGGTATCGTTTGTGGTCCCTCTTGACTAACTTAGTTGGCTGATGTTGAAATGCTAGGTCTTTAGAGGGGAAGCATTTGTGAATTCCTCGGAGACCCGGGTGGTACCTTTGTAGTGCATAGTTCCCCAGCGTAGATGATGTAGATGATGTACTCTTTGCCTACCGGCCTGTTAACACCCCTCCCCTCTCAGCTCCTAACCTTGGGGGTAACCATTGCCTCCTCATACTGTTGGAGTCCAGGCAAGTAGCCCTCTGAGGCAGGGGCCCATCAAGACAAAGTCCACTGCCCACTGCAGAGTTCACTTGGCCAGGGAACACTCAAATATAAATAAATAGATAAACAAACTAAATAAATAAATACATATATACCATTGACTTATACATATTAAATAGGTGAATTGTATGATATGTGAACCATATATCAATAAAAATGTTTCTTTAAATTGATGAACAGAAGGATAGATACAGAGGCAGTAAAGCATCAAACAGACTGTCAAATTATAGCAGGAAGATTAAGGAGAGGTGGGGTAGATAAAAGATCAATCAAAGGACTTGTATCCATGCATATAAGCATAACTAATGAACATAGACACTGGGGGTTGGGGTATGCCTGGGAGGGAGGTGGGGCAATGGGGAGATATGTATACATGTAACACAATAAAAAAATGTTTCTTTAAAGACCCCTGGGGTGGTTATATTAATATTAGATAGAGTGACTTCAGAATTTTAGAAAGAGATAAACAGGAACATTTCTCAATAATAAAGTAACTACTTCATCAAAAATATATAATAATCCTTGATGTGTCTGCACTAAATAATGTAGTTTCAAAATACATAAGCAAAACTGATTAAACTGAAATGAGAAAGATAAATCCATAATTATTTTAATGATATAAATACTTCTTGCTCAATAATTTACAGAATAAGTAGACCCCAAAAATCAGTTAAGACATCAAATATTTGAACAACACGGAGAATCCAAGATGGTGGCATAGGTAAACACCTACACTGCTGCCTCGCACAACAATTTCAAAACTACAACTAAAAGACAGAACGGATATCATCCAGAACCACAGGAAAACTGGCTGAGTGGAAGTTCTACAGCTCGAGGGAAGAAGAGGGGCTCACAGAGACCCAGAGGAGCTGCAAAAACCTGAGGTACGGAGACGCGCGCGTGGAAAGAGCAGGTGCCGAAGTACCTGGCTGGTTTTCTCTGGCAGGAGGGAAACGGACACTCTCAAAGGCATTGAACCCCTATCTTACAACACTAAACCCCAGATCCAGCCAAAACTCATACGGGGGGAGTTTGGACTGTGAAAAGGGAGAAGTGCACGGAAATTTAGGGGAGTTGCAAAAGATCAGATGTCTGGTGGCGCGCACGGCACTGCGCACAGGACAGACTGCTGATTGTGCCACTGGCTTTTGCGAGTGGGCGGGAGACAGACCCTCCCAACTGTGCCACTTCTGACTCCACTAAGCCCCTGTTTTGGGTGAAACCCTATGGACCTAGACTCCTGTGGTCCTGTAGCGCAGGGGAGCCGGAAAGGCAGCCGTCTAGAGGCACTGCGGGCGCACAAGCACAAGGACCGCTCCAGCAATTACCCAGTCACATGAGACTCAGGGGCCGTGGAGGGCGGGGCCGACTGGAAGGCAAGGCGGTCCCTTAAGCCCTGAGACTCCACCCATCCCAAGCTCAACAGAGGCTTCTTTGGTTTTGCAAGTCTGGTATAAGGCTGAATCCAACACAGAAGTTCTCCCGGCACAGTGAAAATGCCGAGACAAGGGAAGGGATCACAAACAAAAGAAATGGAGGGAAAAAAATGACTGGATATAGAGTTCAAAACCATACTTATAAGGTTTTTCAAGAATATGCTAGAAAAGTTGGATAAAATTAGCGAGAGCCTAGAGGAGATGAAAAAGGACCAACTAGAGACACTGACTGAAATAAAAAATATTATACAGAGTCCTAACAGCAGACTAGAGGAAGGCAAAAAGCAGAAAACACTCAACTGGAAAAGCAAGAAGAGAAAAGAATCCAAAAATGTGAAGATAATGTAAGGAGCCTCTGGGACAGCTTCAAGCATACCAACATCAGAATTGTGGGGGTGCCAGAAGAAGAGAGAGAGCAAGATACTGAAAACCTATTTAAAGAAAGAATGACTGAAAACTTCCCACATCTGGTAAAAGAAATAGACTTACAAGTCCAGGAAGCACACAGAACCCCAAATAAAAGGAATCCAAAGAGGACCAAACCAAGACACATCATAATTAAAATACCAAGAGCAAAAGACAAAGAGAGAATATTAAAAGCAGCAAGAGAAAAACAGTTCATTACCTACAAGGGAGCACCCATATGACTGTCAGCTGATTTCTCAACAGAAACGATGCAAGCCAGACGGGAGTGGCAAGAAATATTCAACGTGATGAATAGCAAAAACCTACAACCAAGAATAATATATCCAGCAAAGCTATCATTCAGAATTGAAGGGCAGATAAAGAGCTTCACAGAGAAGAAAAAGCTAAAGGAGTTCATCAACTCCAAACCAGTATTATATGAAATGCTGAAAGGTACTCTTTTAGAAGAGGAAGAAGAAAAAGGCAAAAGCCAAAAAATTATGAACAACAAATACCTATCTATCAACAAGTGAATCTAAAAATTAAGTGAATTAAACATTTGATCAACAGAATAAACTGGTGAATATAATAGAACCAGGAGCACAGAAAGGGAGTGGACTGATAATTCTCTGGGGAAAAGGGGTGAGGGGTGTACAGGGAGATACTGGACAAAAATCATACACCTATGGATGAGGTCAATGGGAGGGAGGTAAGGGCAGAGGGAAAGGGTGGGAGGTTGGTGGAGGGGTGCTATGGAGGGGAAAAAAGAAACAAATGTAATAATCTGAATAATAAAGATTTAATTTAAAAAAATATATTTGAACAACACTATTGGTCAACTTAACCTAAATGGTGTTTTAGAATGCACCACTCAGCAACAGAAGCTACCTCCTTTTCAAGTGTACATGAACTACTCACCAAGATAGACCATATGTTGGCATATCAAACAAGAATGGGACCATTCTTATTTTGAATTCTGTTATTAATTCTGATCAAGCATTCTAACCAGACATTGAGTCTTAAGTCCCTGCTCAGTTTCTATCAAACTGGGTTCTGCCCTGTTCTCCATACCGCAGAGGGGGAACCAAGCTCCTGAGATCCAATAGCTTCTGCACCTATAGCTTCTGCAATATTCTCTTATCTTCCAGGCACTGAATTCCTAGACTTACCTGGCCACTAGTCACAAGAACTTACTCTTTTCCCCTGCCCCATTGTCATGAGTTCCTAGGCTCTGGGTCCAGCTACCCAGGGTATGGCTCATGCATTCATTCCAAAAAAAATATTAATTGAGCACCTACTATGTATCAGGCACTGAGCTAGGTGCCGGTAAGTACTAGACCAAGTTACTTTTCCAAAGCAGTTGCAATCTAGTGGGGGTACAGACAAGTAGTAAGACGATTACAGAACACTGCGCAAGCAAGTCCAGGGAGATTTGAGAGCACAGATGATAGATACTTGATTTGTATTTCAGGTGTAAGAAAGACTTTCTAGAGGTAATAAAGTCAAAGCTGAGACCTGAAGGAGGAGTGGGAATTAACCAAAAGGACAGGAAGAGTAGTACAATGTTTTTGGCCAACAGTTTTCAAAGTGTGTTTCCAGTCCAGCAGCAACAGCAGCATCAACTGATAACTTGTTAGAGATACAAGTTCACAGCTCCTTCCCCAACCTACAGAACCAGAAATTCTAGGTGTGAGACTCAGAAATATTTGTTTTAACAATGCATGGTAACGTTTGAGAATCTCTGCTCTGGGCTGAGGAACAACATGTACAAAGGCCTGGAGAGAATGTAGCTTCCTTCACCCAGAAGTCATACTCATTGATTATGAGAATGATGATGTCAGTGCCCATTTGATATGACACGCTTAGATCAGTCCCTGCATAACAGTAAAATAGGATAGAGGACTACCACCTGCTTAGTATACACTAAGCCCTATGCTTCACATAGTTCCTTTGAACTAATTTGCCCTATATCTCTGTTAACATGCCCATTTCACAGATATGAAACCTGAGGTTCATATATATTAGGGAATTTTTGCCCAATCTCATTCATCTAGTAAGTACCAGAACTAACATTTGAATCCAGTTCTCTCTGAGTTCAAAACCCAAATATTCTCTACATCAGGCCATAGCTTCCAGGAAAAATATTTCAAGATTAAGAGATTAGGACAAGATCAGAATTTGGGCTGGACTCTTGGATGGATAGGGATAGGGGGGAGAAGGAAATCCCAGTTTCTCCCTATGTTCTCTCCTCCCAGACTCTACTCCACAGAGAGATGACCAACAGGCAATAAACAAAGAGACCAAGCTCTTCCATTCAAGACTAAAATGGGTGTAAGGAACCCAAGCTCAGGGTTTCTCAATCTTTCTGATTGAAGGCTTATCCTATCTAATAAAAGGGTAATATGTAAATTGATCACCACTCCAACACACAAGATGACCGCTCCCATGTGGTCAAAGATGTCCATCCCCATGTAGACAAGATGACAACCACAAGATGACCAGCAGGAGAGGGCAGTTGTGGGCAATCAGGCCAGCAGGAAAGGGCAGTTGGAAGGGACCAGGCCTGCAAGAGAGGGCAGTTGGAAGGGACCAGGCCTGCAAGGGAGGGCAGTTAGGGGCAACCAGGCCTGCAGGGAAGGGTAATTGGGGGGGACAAGGCCTACAGGGAGGACAGGTTGGGGTATTGACCAGGCAGGCAGGGGAGAACAGTTAGGGGCAATTGGGCCAGCAGAGGAGTGGTTAGGGGATGAGCAGACTGACAGGCAAAAGCAGTTAGGAGCAATCAGGCAGGCAGGCAGGCAAGCAATTGGGAGCCAGCAGTCCTGGATTGTGAGAGGGTACATCCCTCGGGAAAGTTCCAGATTGGAGAGGGTACAGGCTGGGCTGAAGGACAACACACACACACACACACACACACCCATGCATGAATTTCGTTCACTGGGCCTCTAGTCAGAAATATATGGTATAATTATCTAGAAAGCAATTTGATCAATATATAGTAAGAGCCTTATGCCTTTAAATACTAATCTAACCTCATCTATTAAGAAAATACAATCATGAGAATAGTCACAATATATTATTAAGAAAAAAGGTTGGCCCTAGCTGGTTTGGCTCAGTGAATAGAGCATCGACCTGTGGACTGAAGGGTCCTGGGCTCAGTTTTGGTCAAAGACACATGCCTGTGTTGCGGGCTCCATCCCCAGCAGGAAGGCATGCAGGAGGCAGCCAATCAATGATTCTCTCTCATCTTTGATGTTTCTCTCTCCCTCTCCATTCCTCTCTGAAATCAATAAAAATATATGTATATTTTTTTTAAATGTTGGGTAAAAAATTATATATATAATGTGATTTCAACCATGTTTAAAATGCTTAATAAAAAAAGTAAAAGACAATATACCAAAATGTTAAATAGTTTCTTCCCCCAACTAATCCAAAGTAATCTAAATTTAAGAGAAAGGCTTTTGTACCAAGATGTTCTTTACTGTATTTTAACAGCAAACCTCTTAAGCAACTTAAATATCCAATATTTTAAAAAATGAAAATAAATTAGGGTTCAACCATATGATACAATATATAGCAATAATCAAAAGTGAAATTTTAAAAAGTATTTTTGTCAAGACCTTGGCTCCTGCCTGCAGCCATATGCCTCCAGAAGCAGGTCCACAGAGGACAAAAATTGGCTCTTCCTGGAAAATGGGTTATGAGTTCAAGTTATAGCTTTCCTCTCTCAGGGAATTTATCCTGCTGTGGCGGGGATTAAATATGGATCCAGCAAACCACCGATTAAATTGGATTTAAAGGAAATAAATTTTATTTACATCTCACTTTCTGACACTTACCCTCTAGCACCCTGCACATCCTACATAGTGCGTTTCCTGGTAGAGCTGTGACTGCTTCACCTCTGAATCCCTGAGGAGAACACCACCATTGTTTTCATTGCCATCTGTCATGATTTTCAGTGGCTGCCCTTTGGTCTGCACCTGAGGTCAGCCAGCTGCCAGCTCACAGACCAAATCCAGCGCTCCATCTGCTTTGTAGGTCATTTTAAAGGAACAAGAGCGCACGCGCGCACATACACACACACACACACACAAAAAAAAAAAAATGCATTTTTTGTGACCAGGAAAATAGTCCTGATATACATTAAGGAAAAAAGATGGGATGAAAATTATATATACCATATGATTCCAACCCTGTTTAAACTGCTTAATAAAAAGACCAGAAGGGAATATACCAAAACGTTAAAATAGCTTCTCCCTTGTCTTAGACCGCAATCCTGTTATATTATGCCCATTCCACAGATGAAGATGCAGAATGATTGCCTCTGGAGAGTGCAATTGTGGGTGGCTTATTCCTTTTCTATAATTCTATGTCTGTCCCTATCCTAGGAGGTGGGAAGTAGGGTCCTAACGGAAAAATCCAAAAACAAACCTTAAGGCTCAAATGAATCCCATCTGCACAGACAGACTGTCATCTGTCAAGGACCTCTGGGACAGTGAGGACGCAGGTGCAGCTATCTATAAAATTTAATTTAAGATAAAAATTTTAAAACCGGAGCCCTCCTTGACTAATTAAAATTCATTTCATTTCATTGTAGAAACCCAATCCAAGGCCGCATAGGGGCGACCTCACAGGGAAATTTGGATCTTTTCTGGTACTGTCTCAGCCCCCACTTTCCATTTCTGCTTTATTCACTCCTCTGGTTTAGAATCTCTTTGTAAACCAGAGAACCCAGCTTCCCCTCTGATTATTTACGGATCTGATATCTCTTCATGCCCACAGCTCCCCCGGATTCTGTCTGAGCCTCTTGGTGACAGCCCTCAGCTTCCACCCCACCCCTGACTCCCTCCTCCCTGCCCTTGCTGGCCACCCATTTGGCCAGCACCCTGGCAACAGCTCTCAGCCCTGTCCTTAGCACACAGATAGCCGCAACATTTTGTGAGTGAAGGTAACCATCCAGAGGAGTCAGCTTTTATTTCGGGTGGTGATTTCAGCAGGAGTTTGAGTGGCTCCTGGTTATAGGGAACAGCCCAGAAACTAGCTCAGGCAATTCGAGGACCCTCTATCTTTCCTGTTTCTCTCTTTGTCTGCACTTGCCACTGCCTCTCTTTTCCCACCAACCTTTGGTGTTACCATTAAATTTTGTCTCAAATAGAACCTCTGATTCTGAACAGAGTTGGACCCATCAACTGGACCTTACGTGCCTCCACTTCCCGATGGTTCTTGAATAACGCTTGGGTGCTGATGAATCGAGCAGAGGGAAATGTCTCCAGCAGCACTGTGCAGCTCAGTGCCCCGAAGGGCTTTAAAATTGACTTCTCTCTGGGCTGCAAATTCAGACTCTGGGGAAAATTTCATTCCTGGACAATTTGAGACACCTGACGGATAATTCGGGCTTCTGTATCTTAGTCTTGTGACTGACTCCTCCATGAACCTACTAATAAAATGGGAATGGCTTGTAACCAAACCCTTGTCTTGAAACTTCAGGCAACCTTGATCCCCTGACTGCACAGTAGATATTTGCTGCCAGAGCAAAACGTTCATGTACCAGTAATAGAAGCGGGCAGGCTTTCCAAAGTATGCCAGGCATGTGTTTGCAATACTGTCCCAAGCAGGGTCAAGAGTATCTGGCCCTGTGTGCTGGTGACCTGGGGGCCTTGCTGTTTTGTAGGCCAGACAGACGGATCTGGGGCTGGAAGGAAAGGAGATTGCATAATAGTGAGCATGGGTCCTTTGAAAAACCACACTAGGCAAGGGTTTTCTAAAACACTTTTTTAAATTTAAAAAGGATAGCCCAGCTGGCGTGGCTCAGTGGTTGAGCATCGACCTGTGAATCAGGAGGTCACAGTTTGATTCCCAGTCGGGGTACAGTCGGGGACATGCCCAGGTTGCAGGCTCAATCCCCAGTGTGAGGCATGCAGGAGGCAGAGTTGTTGTTTTTAAAATGTCAAATGCTTGCTGAAAAAACATAGGTCTACCCTAACCCCTAATTATTATAAGTCCCTTGGTCAAGGTACCATAGTTTAAGCTCAGTTATGTGACCACTGAGTGTTAATATTTTATCTCACTCTTGCTCTCACTCTCTTTTTATCTTATAAATGCCATCTGGGAAAGATTACAGAAGTTAGAAACCAGGACCCCAAAGAGTGTTCAGAAAGGCCGGCTTTGTTTTCTAGGTTTCTCTATCACTTCATTTCTTTAGGTTTGCATTTCAAATCTAGATAATAGAGATTATATGCTTTGTTTTACCTCTTCTTTCCTTTCTTACCCCTCCTGTTCATTTTTTAAAAGTTCTTTGTTTATTAATCCTCTCATGAAAAATCTGCACAATCCCCACAGAAAATCCTGAAGAATCTTTAATTCCTTCCGTGTCCAATCTCCAGCTCACTTATTGCCAGCCCCAACATTGGCCTCTGTAGTCTCCCTGATATTTTTCATTCTGTTCTTGCATTCCTGTCTCTGTTTTCTTAAGGTCTTCTTCTCATACAGGGCATGTTTTTCAAGTCTATATTTGGGTTAATTTTTCTCTCTTTTCTTATTTTTATGTTTTTATTATTATTATTGATTTTTGAGAGAGAGAAAAAGGGAGAGGGACAGAGACAGAAACATCAATGATGAGAGAAACAACGATCGGCTGCCTCCTGCATACCTCCATTAAGGATCAAGCCTGCAACCCTGGGCATGTGCCCTGACCAGGAACCGAACCATGACCTCTTGGTTCATGCATTAATGCTCAGTCTCTCTGACTCCATCTTGTTCAAGCCTGCTTTGCTCACAAAGCTTTCAAGTAAATAGCTTCTTGCATACAAACATGCTAATCATTAGAGGAATTCTGCTTGTGTCTTGAGTTTTACAAAAACAGCCCCTTACCAGAAAGTATCTCAAGGAGATAAGGGAAGTATGTATTGTGTATCAAAGATTTGCAGGAACTTCATGACCGGACTCACATCAAGTAGGGTCAACAGACTAAGATCAATCTTTCTTGGACTCCTTTGGGTGCCCAGATGTCTACAGTTGTGAATCACTTCTTGGCCCTCCCATTTTCCCCTTCCCTTGATATAAAAGAAGCCTGAATTCTGTACTTTCTTATGCTGGATATGAGGCATGATTAGCTCTCCCATCTCCTTGGCTGGCACCTTCTCAATCAATAAACCCTTCCTTAACCCAGACGTCAACATTTTGCGGTTTTTGGCCTTTTGAACCTTCAGGCACATGGACTTTGGACCAGTAACAAGAGCATCGAGTGAGCTTACTAAAGTGAGAATTCTTGGTCTGGAGATTGGTGTGCCAGCCTCCACAATTTCTTAAGAGACTAAATGGGATCATTCAAGAACAGAAGCGGTCTGCAGCAGGTGTTCTTGGACAGGCCCAGCCCTTTCATACCTTCTGAAGGATACCTGGGAGGGCTGCCCCCAAGCCAAAGGAAACAACAGATGGAAGACACACTCTCAGAAACTGCCAGATGTACCATAGGAAGATCAAGTTGGAATTAGTACCTGCCTCTTAAATATCATAAGTGGCAAAAAACTGGAGATAGCCCTAGCCAGTTTGGCTCAGTGGACAGAGTGTCAGCCTGTGGACAGAAGGGTCCCAGGTTAAATTCCTGTCAAGGACATGTACCTCAGTTGCAGGGTCTTCCCCGGCCCAGGCCCTGGTCAGGGTGCATGCAGGAGGCAACCAATCGATGTGCTTCTCTCACATTGATGTTTCTGTCTTTCCCTCTCTTTTTCACTCTCCCTGAAAATCAATGGGAAAAATATTGTTGGTTGAGGAAGGAAGGGAGGAAGGGCGGAGAGAGAGAGAGAGAGAGAGAGAGAGAGAGATTCTGAGGTTCAATTCCAGTCAAGGGCACATACCTTGGCTGTGGGCATATCCCCAGTAGGAGGTATGCAGGAGGCAGCTGATCGATGTTTCTAGCTCTCTGTCCCTCTCCCTTCCTCTCTTTAAAAATAAATAAAATATATTAAGAGAGGAAGGAAGGAAGGAAGGAAGGAAGGAAGGAAGGAAGGAAGGAAGGGAGGGAGGGAGGGAGGGAGGGAGGAAAAAAGGGAAAACTGATTTGGCTCATGGGTAGAGAGTCAGCCTTCGGACTCAAGGGTCCCAAGTCCGATTCTGGTCAAGGGCATGTACCTTGGTTGCAGGCACATCCCTAGTTGGGGGTGTACAGGTGGCAGCTCATGGATGTTTCTCTCTCATCGATGTTTCTAACTCTCACTCTCCCTTCCTCTCTGTAAAAAATAAAAAATGTAGATTTTTAAAAAAGAAAGAAAGAAACTGAAGATAAAGCCAAAGTCTGCTAGGACCAGAAGCAGGAATTTTATATAGACTCATAGCCATCTGTGGGGTGGATTAGTGGGCAGCACTAAGAGTAGGAATATAGTCATTTTTAAAACTGTCCTAAGCTTGTGACCAGATGCCATGAGCAGGAAAGAAACTGTCCACATGTGCTCATACTTGGGAGGGGTTTACAACAAATCATGTTAAAAGTTGTTAAGAGGTATCCCTTGGAGAATCAGGCCCAATCTAGAGCAGTCAGGGCAGGAGAACTTTATGACAAAATACCAGGTTTCTTCTGAGACCAGAGGGGCCACTTGCGTTTTCACTACTGGGGAAGAAATTAAGAAGAAAGGAAAGTAATATCAGATGTCCTTAGGGCAGAAGAATAAAGAAAAGAGCCGGTCTGGCCCTAACTGTTTTGGCTCAGTGGATAGAGCGTCAGCCTGCAGAATGAAAGGTCTGAGGTTTGATTCCGGTCAAGGGCACATACCTTGGTTGTGGGCACATCCCCAGTAGGAGGTGTGCAGGAGGCAGCTGATCGATGTTTCTAGCTCTCTACCCCTCTCCCTTCCTCTCTTTAAAAATCAATAAAATATATTAAGAGCCGGTCTGGCATCTCAGTACAAGGAGGATGCAAGTATGCCTCAGCTCCCAGCAATCAGAGCCCAGGGTTCACAGTGATGACCAGTCACCCTTATCTGCAACAAGCAGGGCAAAACTGGGCACACTGGCATCTCGTGGATATCCATCTGTGAAGGACAGTTTCAAGAGCAAAGCCAGGATTGCCACCACACTCCACCCCCAGACAGGTAGCTCACTTTGTTTCTGTCTTGAGGGAAAACACCTTGTGGCAGACAGCACTTCTGAGGGGAAAGCACAGGGATGGGGAGAGGCAGCTTGCCCTCCACATGCCAGAAGACATACCTCTTCCCCCGATCTCAAAATGGAAAATTTCCCTGCTACTCTTTCCTTGTTAAGTCCTAATGCTACTCTGTTTGACCCCAAGTTCTAACTGGTCTAGTGGAGCCCATGACCAACTATCTGGGCAGGGTGGGAGTGGCACTCCAGAGGGGCAACTCAAACCTTTCCTGGTAACTCATTACAAAGCCAGGGAGAGTCAGACCTCTGCATTCACAAGGGCTTCAGCTCTGAATCACTCTTACCTAATGGGAGACGGAGGGAGGGGCTCAAGATTGGAGAGGCTCAGGTGCCATGAGCAAATAATGTACTGTGTTTATTCTCCCCTTCACTCAACACTCTGAGGGGTGTTGTGTAACAGACCTGCTGCGATGTTAAATATGTCCGTGGAGGAATATGGCGAGGGGGCGGGGATAATTTGTTATTTATGAGCTTCTGCTCTCTGAAGACTCTCTTTTTTGTAAGATGATGAGTATAAAAATGCAAATTACTGAAAAGGGGTGGGGGGCAGTGTCTAGGAGGAAAATGGCAGAGTTCATAGAAAAGGAGAAAAGCCAAGCTGGTACTTAGAGAGAGGCCCAGAGAGAGGGTGTCTAGTGAGAAAAATAGGGGTGGCTGAGGAAGGAGCTGAGGTAAGGGAACAGATGTTTAAAGAGAGTTTTGTAGTGTGAAATGCCACATAAATCTCCCTTTGTAGAACCGTCAGTAAAATCTCCATTCATCAGTGTTTTGAAACTAGGATTTATTGCTGGGGAGAAGCTCAAAGTTCTGGGCCCATACCTGTCAAAGAACCAAGCTGCATCGAGGGGCTGGGTATAAACATAATGCCAAGTCACAGTCTAAAATCACTGGAGTTGTGGGGGGCAGGAATGGCAGGGTGGAGGCCAGTCGAGGGAAAAGGAGACATATGTAATACTTTAAACAATAATAAATACACTGAGTGGCCAGATTATTATGATCTCTGAACGCATAATAATCTGGCCACTCAGTGTATATCCTATATAATAAAAGGCTAATATGCAAATTGTCCCCTTGACCAGGAGTTCAACCATCAGGCAGGCTGGCCAACCGTCATGTCCCTTCCCCCTGGCCAGGCTGGCCGGACCCCACCCATGCACAAATTCATGCACTGGGCCTCTATGTGTATATTAGAGGCCCAGTGCATGCGTTCAGAGATCATAATAATCTGGCCACTCAGTGTAAATAAATAAATACAAACACTGGAGGTGTGCACAGCTTCATAGTAGGTGGGGGAGAAACTCAGAGCAGGCCCCACAGAAGTGGCACCAGAGATGAGCTTTAAAAGAGGACCAACATTTTTACTACAATTGGGGACAAGGAAACATCAAGTACAAGAGACCAAGAGCAGAGGCAGGAAAGGTTGGTATGTTTACAGGGTGATATTGTCTGCATGGGGAAGAAGAGCATGCTGGAGAGAAAAATAAAAAGAATGGCCGGAGGAACTATGGATGCTTGGCAACCTTAAACCTTAGAAACTGTTATGGATGTTCGGGAGAGCAAAACAAGGACTGCCATGTGCTATCTGCAAGAAGACAGGCTTTGGAACAATGTAGTATATCCCTGAAAGGAAAGGTTCCCTCCTCAAGTTTCTGCCTCATTCAAATAACCAGGCCAACCTGGATGGTAAACGCCGCATTCAATAAATCACATTACATTACAGAATAATCTCACTCTGTTTCAGAAGATTCCCCCTGGACTCAACAGCTCTGCTTATATTCCAGCCCCAGCTGGAAAAAAAAAAAAAAAAACAGGCTGCTACCTGGCCATGCTTACTGGAGTGGAGTATGCATAACTTCCAAGGCCCTTCACCCATACTGAAACCACTCAAACACTGGCATCTGGGGAGCTCTCATATCCACCAGTAGTCCTCTCTGCCTGTCTCCAGAGCTGCCTGTCTCCAGGGCTGCCTGTCCCCAGGGCTGCCTGTCCCATGGTCCCCTTGCTCCCTTCCTTTCTCAGATGACTATCCTGTACCTATCTGCCCCAAAAGAGGAAGCATTCTGAGGAGGACAACATACAGCTGACCCAAGTGGATCCCAGGGTCTTGGTGACACTTAATTTTTTTTTCAGGTGCCTTTAAACTCAAGAAGTAGAAACCATTCCAGATACACACTGAGCTATGATTTAAAATGGTTAAGACATGATTCCTGACCTGAGGGGGTACTCAGTTGGTAAAGGCGTGTAAATAAACATGGGCAATTAGTGTAAAGACTGCTGGGAAGGAGATAAAGATGGGTTGCTGTGGAAAGACAGAGGAGAGATACCTAGCCCAGAGGAAAATGGGAAGGAAAAGAGGGTGTCCCAAGAGAGCTTCACAAGCTGACTCCTGGAAGGAAGAACAGGAGCTAGTCTAGTGAATGGGGTGAAAGGAAGGAGGGGGCAGGAGGCAAGGGGAGCAGGATTGGTCCGAATACCCAGAGAGTGAGTCCTTTGGGCAACTGTTGGTGCCCCAAAAGCTGGTGTTTAGGCTGCAGAGATAGACCCTAAGGTGCCTCAGGAAGGACCTCTGTGCACTGCCAGGGAGTTGAGACTTTATCAAGGCAGTGAGGATCCACCAGTGCTTAGTTGCCTACCTATTCCTGGAAAAACAAAAATCCATACAAGAAAAAACTTTGACTCAGCCGCAAATAATAAATAGTCTTAATAAACATTAAATAATTATTTAATCAGAAATTATAATATTGGAAGGACGGAGGACAGGGAGGACAACTGCTTTAATAGAGAGTAGTAATATGGTATATAAAAATAGAGATGAAGTACCAGAATAGTTCAAATAGTTGAAAATGGTTGTTTTTGGAGAATCAGGAAGGGGAAGGGTGGGAGATGGGGCTGCTATTGCACAGACATTGTAATACATATTTAACTTGGTTAATAAACTATTTAGAAAGAAAATGGTCTACCTACATTAATATAAATACAATTTTTTAAAATGTATGTGTGAATTCCAGCTTCACCATTTAATAACTGAATGACCTAGGCTGAAACTTTATCCTCTCTGCAGCTTAGTTTCTTCACCTGTAAAATGGGATAATACCACCTATCTTGCTGAGTTATGATGGAGATTAAAGGATATTTATAAAGTGCCTAGCACTGAATCTGGAGTTTTGTAGCAACTTAATAAATTTCAGGCATTTTCATTTTTAATAAGAGACAGAAGATAAGTCTAAAAAGTATTTTTAAGAGGCCTGATCTTCTATATTATACTAGAGGCCCAGTGCATGAAATTTGTGCACTTGGTGTGGGATAGGGGAAGTCCCTCAGCCTAGCCCGTGTCCTCTTACAGTCTGGGAGCCCTCCAGGGATTCCAACTGCTAGCTTAGGCCTGCTCCCCACAGCAGTCAGACATCCTTAGCCCTGTGGGAGCTCAATGACCACTAGGGGGCAGGTCCTGCATTGAGCGTATGCCCCTGGTGGTCAGTGAGCATCATAGTGACTGTGGTTCCGCCATTTGGCCAATTTGCATATTAGCCTTTGATTATATAGGATACACCTCTGGTCATTGCAACACAATCCTTTATTCAATAAAGGCATGACTGTATTCATAATGAAGAGAAGAGAGAGAACTTATAATTCGGACATCAGAAACTAAAACTAGTTAAGTGTTTGAGAGTATACCCTTCCTTGAAAAAAATATCTGCAGAAACAAACTCCAAATAATGTCCTTTGCTGAATCTATTTGCCTTGGATAATAGGGATTTGCAACAACTTTGATTTGCATGTATGTCTAAAATAAAAAGGTAACTCAGGATTTAATGCAGGTAACAGTAACGGATTTACACAGAAAGACGGTTTCTCTGCCCATCTAGCAACCAGCGTTCTTGTCTCTTTCACCCTTCAGGGCCTCAGATTTCACAACTGGGAACCAAAGGATCAAATTTAAAAGATCTCTAAACCTCGTCGCGCACTCTAAGGTTCTGCGACTTCATGGAAATGTGCTTTTGCTTTGTACTTGGCAATAAACATACCACTCAGGTTTCTCATTAGAATCCTAAGACGATGCATAATCTTAACCTGTTTCTAACTAAAACAAAGTATTGCTAAGTCACCACCAGCCCCTGGACTGGGTCTCACTACGCTCGCAGTGGTCGCCCCCCGCAGCAGGAACTACATCTCCCAGGGTACGCCGCGAGTGGGGCGCCCACTCGGATTGGCCCCGAGTCTATGACGCTCAGTGTTTTGGCCCGGACGGTCACATGTTTCCTTTGTTGTGAGCTAGAGCAGTGGCTGGTGGCTGCGGGAGACTTCAGGGCTGGCAGGAGCGCTGCGCCGCCAGCCGCTAACGGACCGCGGGGCAGCCGCTGCTCGCCACTGCTGCTGGCCGCCTCCAGCCTTCGCCGAGAGGTACCCGGGGATGACAGCTCCGGGACTGGCCGAAAGGCGAGGGGCCGGCCAGCGCCAGGGGCGGAGGGGCGACCGAGGTCACGATCACGGGGGTGTCTTGCAAGAGGGAGGCCAGCGGCGTCCGGCCTCTCGGGGGAGCCGAGGAGAGAACGAACGCGGTTTGGGCTGCTGGGCCCTGTCTGGGGGCGAGGGCTCTGTAAGGCGTTTCTGGGGGGGGAGGTCTTTAGTCCCGCTCGGCAACGACAGTCCTGAAAGGAGGGCACCCCCGCCTCCTGGCCCTGCCGCTCCGGACCCGTGGCGATGCCGGCGCGCCCCGCAGGGGCCGGGCTGGGAGGGACAGGGCCGCCCGGGCCGGAGTGAGCAGGTGTCCGCCACCTCGTCGCCTCGGGGCCGGGGCAGCTGGCGGGTGGGACTGGAGAAGAGACGGGTCCCGCTGTTGCCGACCGGCTTCGAACGGGAGGGGGGACGCGGCTCTTTCCTAATCGAAGGAAGCGCAGAATGCAAAGGCCTCAAATCAAGCCTTTCCGTTTTTTCTTTTCTCTTTTTTTTTTTTTTTTTTTTGCGGGGAAGGGGGTGCGATCGCCGTCTGTCGGGGAGGACTGTGACGGGGTCAAGGGGGGCTCCCGGGCTACGGGCCGGCGTAGCCCCACTAAAGCGTTTGCGAAATGTGTTCGCTTCTGTCGCCTGACCGGGCTACCCCCGCCCCAGTCCCCTGCGAGCCTTTGTTTACCACGGACCGCGGCGGGGCCCGGGCCGAGAACCCGGCCCTTGGAGCGGCCGTCCCTGGGGGAGTCGTGGCGGGAGGGGCGGCGGGCGTTGCGCCGGCCCGAGGCCCCGCCTAGCCTCCCCACCTTCCGACCACTCGGCGGCTGCGTTTCGCAATGTAGTTCCTCATGGCCCCGCCCCCCCCCGCGCGTCCCGGACGTTCTGTACGCCGCCGACTGTCACCGCGGTCGGGATTGGGCGCTTGCGCGGCTTGCGGGGCGGGAGCCCGGGGGCGAGTTCCGAGTGTTGATTGGCGGCCGCCTTGTCGCTAAGGTGGTCCTGCCCCCGGCGCAGCTCCTCCCCGCCCCCTCGAAGGTGACCTGGAGGACGCGCGAGGGCGCGCTCTGCGCTCCGCCGCCAGCCTCGGCCCCAGCGGAGCCGGCGGCCCGCGCCCCCGCGCGGAAGGACCCTTCCGGGTCGCCCTTGGGTGAGCCCCGCACCCTCTGCTAGAACCCGAGGCCGGCCCTGTTGCCCGCCCTCCGGGACCGCGAAATGAGAGGCCCGTTTAAGTGGTGTCAGGTCTGCCGCCCCGTCGGGCAGGAAGTCCTCTGGCGAATTGGTTCTCGACGATTTGTAAACAGGGCTTAACCCGTTAAGCGCCACGCCTGTTTTTGTCCTCCTTTCCGTGTAGCTCTCGATAATCCGACTTCACCCCTCCGCTGGCGGCACCGGTGACTGGCGGCTCCGGGCCGGGAGTGTGGGGTTAGTCCCCGGCGGCTGACCTGGCGCTTAACGTGTTAAATGGCTAAGTAAGGGCCCTAACGCCGCATTTTAGGGCCCCTCGGTCCCCCCCTCCTCCCACACCCCCCCAGGCAGGGACTGTGCACTCTTAGTTTGATGGATTTTAATGACTAATTTCTCGCACTCTCGAGCAGCTTTTTAAAAGTCACGTCTCAGTCTTTGCAGCTGCAGACTGTTGAGGTCCACCAGCTTGATTTGTATTCGGTGCGTAAAATAGACTTAAAATCTGCCTGCTGTCGACCAAGGTGTAAAATTGTAATTCTAAGATATTAGATATCCTGTGAGGATATCCTAAAAGTTAAAAGACTCTTCAATACCTCCGTTTAAATTCGTTGTTTTCTTTGTTTGTTTGTTTGTTTTTTTGGGGGGGAGGGTTATAGTTCAGTTTTCTAGGTATTAATCCCCATCGTAATTCAGAATTTGGGAGAGCGAATTGCACATGTGGTTTTTGTTTGTTTGTTAATCCTCACCGCAGTATTATCTTTTCCATTGTCGTGTAGAGAAAGTGGGAGGGAGGGAGAAGTAGGAGGAGCACACAGAGAGGGAGAGAGAAGAGAAAGAGGAACATCAGTGTGAGACACACTAATTGTTTGCCTCCCCCGTGCGCTCGGATGAGGCCCGAATGAACCTGCAACCCAGGTACAAGCCCTTGACGGGAATCTGCGACCGACCCTTGGGTGTGAGGGTCGTCACTTTAAACCACGTAGCCACATCAGCCAGGGCAGCAAATGGCCTGTTTTGAAATTGTAAGTTACTGTGCCTGTAATAAAATCTACCAAAACGTTCATTTTAGCCATAATGTGTTGAAGATGCAGTTTTCCTGATCTCATGGGGAGATTCTGGAAATAGTGCTTGCGTTTTATCAGGTTTTCTTTTCCTATAAATCCATAGGAATTGACCAAAAACTTAATGCATTTCTGTAGGAGACTGATTGAGCCATCTAGGTAAAGCAGGACTTGAATATGAACAATTCTCATTGGTTATGCATTTTAATATGTTTTTTTAAATAGAAGTGGAGATGACCACCGTAAGGAGCAGCTTCTGTGATCCCAAACTGATCCTATGTGCACATTCAGGGCTTTTAGAAACGTATCTAAATAAATAAAAAATGCAAACATTTTTAAAAAATAAAATCATTCAAAGGTAGCTTATCCAGACAAAACCTGTGACTTAGTTTCTAAACAGGAAGAAGAAATAATATTCTGAGTTAGAGCTAGCTTTAATTCAAACATTCTTAGCTTTTGTCCAAGTTGCTAAAGCCTTAATGCTTTTTACTATTTCTTAAGCGGCTGCAGTTATTTTTGTATATACTTTTTAATATCCAATTCTATTAAAAACAGTGGCTAAACTAACTTTTTTAATTGACGAGTTTGTCACTATGCTTAAACTCACATAAGGGCTACAGTTTTTCAGATTTGGCACATCTTAAAGTCTACTAAATTAGTGTTTAAATTAGGCTTTACCTATTCAGTTGTTGCTAAAAGTTATTTGTGTCCCCTAAGGTAAATAAAAGTCACTTGACTTATAAAAGCTTTTATACATGGAGAAGTCATTTTAAAACTTTTTTAAAATATATTTTATTGAGTTTTTACAGAGAGGAAAGGAGAGAGATAGAAAGTCAGAAACATCGATGAGAGAGAGACATCGATCAGGCACCTCCTGCACACCCCACAGTGGAGATGTGCCCGCAAGCAAGGTACATGCCCCCTACCGGAATCGAACCTGGGACCTTTCAGTCCAAAAGCCGACACTCTATCCACTGAGCCAAACCGGTCTCAGCGAGAAGTCATTTTAAATATTGGATCTCAAACTTGTTCAAGTGGCACAGCATTGGTATTGTCCTTGCAGACTTCAGTAATTCTAATAAGAGAACAGAAAGCATAATTCTAATCCTCCTATATAATAAAACTGTAATATGCAAATCAGAATGACCAGTCACACTGATCACCAGGGGGCAGACGCTTGAGAGGGAGGCAACCAGTGGCAGCAATGTGTGTGGGGGGGAGGGGAGCAGGGCCAGCCAGCAGGTGGCGCCAGGCCATTAGCCAAGGTAAGTGCCAGCGCGGGGGTGGGGGTGGAGGGGGCCAGTTGCCCTGCCCACTGGTCACCCCACAGATGGCTCTGATTGCTGGCCAGGCCTAGGGACCCTACTCTATATATTGGGAACAGTCTCATAGATTTAAAAACCAAAACCTGGGCTACTCTAACACTGAAAAAACAGGATGATGAAGTGATGACATGCATGGATCCTGGCTTGCACATTTTGTGATCATCCTTTATTCTGACACTTATAACTGTGTGACAAAGCCAATTACTTAACTTCTCTCTGCTTCAGTTTTTCCACCCATAAAATGGGGAAAATGGCACCACTGCCTCAGAAGGATCATGTTTTGTGTTACTTTTCATAACCAGGGCAAAAACATGTAGCTGCCCATACAACCACAAAATGCCTTTCACCTGTATGAAAAATATGGTCACTGGTGCATGCAGAATCCTGGATGGCAAGAGGGATGTCTGACTGCCCATTTAGGTCTAACATCCCATCCTGTGAGGGGCCCCAGATTGTAAGGGGATGCAGGCCGTGATGAGGGACACTGCCACCACCCATCCTACCACCACTGTGTACAAATTTTGTGCACGGGGCCTCTAGTAGAAAACATAATTCTAACAGGAACTATAACTATATTATGTATCTATAGGTCTTTCAATTTCAAAATAAAACAATGCATTAAATACCTAAAAAAACAGGTTAGCAAGATAAAGCCAATGAAGTTAAGTTTACATATCAAGTCTAGTGAGAAGCATGAGTAGATTCAATAGGACAGCTTAATATCAGGTATGATGTCTGATGACTAATAATTTGTTTTTCTTCCTTTGAGGAATATTAATAGCCAAAGTTTTTAAGGCAAGGAAGAGAAACACTGAAGAAATTCACTTTTTTGATTCTGTAATTTGGGAAAAGATAGTATTCTTTTTTAATTATAGAATCATATGGTTTAGTCTGACATTGTTTAAACAATCCTAAATTTTTCATTATCATATACTTCTTATTTCTCTTTCATTAATCAAAGTCATAATGCATTGACCATTTGAGGTTCTAGTAAACAAAGGATAATCACTAGTGTCTATAATTTAGGCAAAGAAATGTAAGGTTTTAGTTTATTTCTGATATTTTAAGTGGGTAAATACGTTCTTGGTGGTTCCATTAAGAAATTAGAAATGTTGAAAATAGCAGCTTGCAGACTGGACTTTAAATATTCCATTTACAAAACTTGGTTCAGGAATCACTGCTCCAAAAGTAAATCTTTAAATTGAAAATTTAAGAGCATAAGTTTAAATATAATGGTTCAAATAAATTAGCAAACTTTTGTGAAAATTATAAAAATTGCTTCGTTTTACACAGTATCATGTTAAATATAATTTTCTAGTTATTTTAATATACGTAATGGATTTATTATGTTGCAGTTGTTTTCTTCCTTCTTTTGACTCACTATGTATCTTTAAAGATAAACCTTTTTGGTTGGTATTCACTTGGCTCTGCTATTTTTTCACTCAGGGTTAAATTTGAGAAAATGAAGTCGTGTAGAGCATAGCATGTGGCAATTCTCTACTGCATGTTATAATAACTGTGTTAATACAAATGTTGGTCTCCTTTTTTTCTGGTATTTATTAGTCTTTATAAGCCCTAATTAATCTGTACTATCTTTAAAGCTGATTATAATTTCTTTCTTTGTATAGAATGCCTGTATTCTAAAGGAAAAATAAGCTTGGTGGCAGCACAGCTACACTCTAGATTAATTCTGATCGTATACACCTTCTTGGGACTTTGTATGCTGACCCCCTCTATCCCGTAAGTATTAGCTTAAAATCCTGCAGAAAATGTCCAGATGAATTGTCTTGCCCTTCTACTTCTTAAGGCAGCAATTTTCTACCTTTTTCATCTTGTGGCACACAAACTACTAAAATTCTGTAGCATACCAAAAATATGCATTTTTTTTTGCCAATCTGACAAAAAAAATGGTATAATTTTTTTCTTTATTCATTCATACTATATGGCTCTTGTTGAATTGGCTGTTGTCATTTTTCTTATTTGGCAATCTAAGGGAAATGAGGTCAGTGCCCCTGACTAAATAGTCAGGTATTTCATGTTTTAAAAATTCTTTCAGCACACCAGTTGAAAATCACTGCCTTAAGGTATAATTCTAGATCAGATAAGTCATGAGAGAGTCTATTCCAATCTGCACCTGTGTTTTCTATTAGAGAAACACTGAGAAAATGAATCTATTTTAATGTCAGTCTTTGAATTTTTGTCTGGTTCTTATATTAGCCAATCCCAAAGTCTAAAATTGGATCTGAATCCAGTATTTGCAACCCCAGTGCCAGACAAAGGATAGGCTCTTTATAAATGTTTCTTGAATGGAGCTGAATACCTATGTTGGCTCAGAATCTTATGCCATTGGGAAGAAGCATTTAGCTAGGATTAACAATCCCCTGACCAATTTGAGATATTCTTTACCAAAGGTACACACAAGTTAGACTGTGTTCTACAAGTAAAAAAACATTCTAGATAACATTCACCTCACAATCATCACATAATCAGGATATCGAGAAGTGTGTTCATGTATTTCTGTAGAAAAAAATCTATAGTCCATAACTTGGTCTTGAGAACTTATGAGTTCTGTTTATAGATATATGGGCCAGAAACCAGGTCCATTAGTGTTCAATTGCTATTCTGTGCACAGTTCAAGGTGCTAGTATTTTCTCTTAAGCATTCCTCTACTACTCCCTCCAAAAAGAAGTTATGCTAATAATTAGTTTCTATAGGTACTACATCTATATAAGCTTCAGCGAAGCAGAGGAAACAATACATTTATATTAAAAGATTAAAAATTATTTTATAAACTTGGAGATTCTATATTGATAATCTAATTACTATGGAATTTAAAATGAATTTTATCCTGAATTACCTACAATACTTGACTAAATTGTTTACTTTTGGTAATATTGATAGACCAACTAAGAATTATTTAATGGCTCCAAACTCAGATGTGATATCTATTACCAGACATTCTTCAAATATCCAGTGCAGAATTATCACAGGATATCTATTTTCTCATCTTTCTGTCACCATTAGCTTGCTGTTGATGTCAGTGTTTACTCCTCTTTCACACAAGAAACCTTACTGCAGAATAAAATTGTCAAGTAAAGAAGTTGATAAATAATAAAACTAGTTTGTATGTAAAATAGCAATTTGCTTTCAGGAATTGTTAATCAGTAATGATTTTCTATACAAAAGTAAACTTCCAGTTGAAAACTAAAATCAACTAAAAATATTTTTTAACATATGTAAATCCTGCCAGCTACCAGTATAAGTGATTCATATCTGATTTATATGTTGTTGCTGCTCTCCATTTATTTTAGGTGTGGAAATTGAAACAACACAAATATTTTGACTGAGGCTTTGATCAAGCAAATGCTAAAAAGGTATTTGTAATATTTGTAACCTATTTAAACATAGTTATTTGAGGATTTAAACCATTTTACTTTCTTGAACCAAGGGGTCACTTAGGTCAGTAAGAATCACAAGGAACAGTTCTGTCCTCAAGATCATAAAGGAAGGCAATCTCAGAGTCGTTTACATTACTAAATAAAGTATTTACCCAGTCCTTTCCACCCCTTCCTTATACTCTCAGTCTTTCTTCAGCATTTTTCTCCAGTCTTAGAGACACTAAAATAAGTTATCTCTACTCATTTTTCTGGGACATAAATCAGATACACCCAATTTTAAATTTCTTTAACAATCAGAAACAAGGTCTACAACATTTATGAGTTCCGCAGCTGGAAATAAACCCTACAGTATCCTTAACAAGAAGAATCTTCTAGCCCTGACCAGTATGGCTCAATTGGTTTGGCATCATCCAGTGCTCTGGAAGGTTGCCAGTTCGATTCTCATTCAGGACACATGACTGAGTTGTGGGCTGGAGCCCTGGTGTGGAGCATGCAGGAGGCAGCCAATCGATATTCCACTTTCACATCAATGTTTCTCTCTTGCCTCTCCCTTCCTCTCTCTCTAAAAATCAGTTCAATTAAAAAAAAAAAATCTGTTAAGAAAAGTCTTCCTTTCAAGTGAAAATGTAGCTCCAGAAATAAAGCCCCTGAAGAAATGAGGGGAAAAAAAGTTAGTAGCTTTACTAGACAAATCATGTGATATGAGCAGGCAGTCATTGACACAACCGTCTGATCACCCTTGCATCTACTAACTTACCTAGATATACACTTAGTAGCCAGATTATTATGATCTCTGAATGCATAATAATTCTGGCCACTCAGTGTATATTCTATATAATAAAAGGCTAATATGCAAATTGTCCCCTCAACCAGGAGTTTGACCATCAGGCAGGCTGGCCAACTGCCCATATCCCCCCTCCCCTCAAAAGCTAGCCGGACCCCACCAATGTATGAATTCATGCACTAGGCCTCTAATATATACGTATGTATTTGTATGTGTGAATACACACACACACACACACACACACACACACTTGAGTGGCCAGATTATTATGTGTTCAGAGATCATCATAATCTGGTCCCTCAGTGTAATTTTCTAATTAAATTTCCTTGGAACAAACATTTTCCTCTTGTTTTGTCAAGAGATGCCAAATTGATTTTTTGCTTTTTCCATTACTAGTTAAAATACTTGATTTGTGTAAAATGGGAAAACAAAGGCTAATAAGCTAACATATAGAAGCCTAAAAGATCAACTTTGAAATGCATCTCATTTTTTTATATATGTATTTTATTGATTTTTTACAGAGAGGAAGGGAAAAGGGTTAGAGAAATAGAAACATCGATGAGAGAGAGACATCGATCAGCTGCCTCTTGCAGGTCCCCTACTGGGGATGTGCCCGCAACCAAGGTACAGTGGTACCTCGAGATACGAGTGCCGTAACATACAAGATTTTTGAGATACGAGCCGTTGAGCAGCGATTTTTGCTTTGAAATACAAGCAACATTTGAGATAGGAGTAGTCGTGCGGATCGGCCGGCTGCACATGGCCCACCAGTTTACCGCGACTCGAGCATGTCATAGTTTCCCACGCTTCAAGGTTACGGAATGAATTAAACTCGTATCTCGAGGTACCACTGTACATGCCCTTGACCGGAATAGAACCTGGGACCTTTCAGTCCAATGCTCTATCCACTGAGCCAAACTGGTTTTGGCGCATCTCATATTTCTAAGATCCTTCTGTGCAAATCATTTACCCACCTTGTCATCTAGGTGGAGACTGGTTAACGGGAGAGTTTCCAGAAAGTCCAGAGAAGTCAGGATATCCAAAAGCCAAGCCAAAGCTGCTCAGAAGAAAACAGCCCAGATCTAAGAGACAGCCACTTACAAACAAAGCAGTAGACAAGTATCTTGTTGCTGTTGAATACTTTATAATAGCAGGTGATTTTTATAGTAGTTCTAATTTAGGATTCTCAGTTTTGGTTGGGTAAAAGACATGAAAGAGCTATTGTCAGTAATTAAGGAACCAGCTATGAGAATAAGGGACAGAAAACAACATAAAAAGATTCTTAAACTCAGTTCTATGAAGTTTTTGGGTTTTGTGTGTGTGTGTAAATTTTTGAGAATAGTTTATTAAAGCTGAGGACATTGAAACAAGGAAGGGCTTAGGACAGAAGAAGCAACAAGGAGAGCCTAGGCAGTCACTTAGTAATGTTATAGGAAAGAAATGAGTTAGGGGGGGGGGGGTTGCTTTGGCTCATTGAGAAATAAAAGCGACAGTGAATGGAGTAAGCCAAGGCTGGCTGCTGTCAGCTTACTGCAAAGTCAGAAAAAGGGGGCCTTGAAGACAAGTTCAGGGGGTTAACCCAGGACAAGCTGCCCACTGCTCCATGGTTCTGGTTGCAAGTCTCAGTGGGATGCCTTAGAGCAGTAGTCGGCAAACTGCGGCTTGTGGGCCACATGCGGCTCACGAGCTGCAGTTTGCCATTCTGTTGACTAATGAGTTTGCCCACCACTGATCTAGATTCTCGATTCTGATACAGGCTGTTGTTGTTCCTTGTGATTAAGCCCCTATCCAGTGGTTGGCAAACCACGGCTTGCCAACCACTGCCTTATTGTTTAGGAGATGCATGCCTGTGAGGGAGGAAGGGCAGGGAAAGGCCCAAACGTGTGCTCCCAGGAAGAAAGCACACAAGTTTTAATCAGCCTTATATTGATACTTAGCTCACTCAGTATGCTACCCCAAAGATAATACAGTAAGGTATTAGAAAACAAACACAGTAAGATTATTGAATACAGAACACAGAGTATCTTTTCATTTATGTAAGAAAAACTTGTCCCTTTTATCCAAAAGGGAGATTCTATAATGCTGCAGTGATCATGGGGGTGCATATGTCTTTTCAAATTAGTATTTTAGCCGAAACCGGTTTGGCCCCATGGATAGAGTGTTGGCCTGCGGACTGAAAGGTCCCAGGTTCGGTTCCAGTTAGGGGCATGATCCTTGGTTGCGGGCACATCTCCAGTGGGAAGTGTGCAGGAAGCAGCTGATCGATGTCTCTCTCTCATCGATGTTTCTGACTGACCCTCTCCCTTCCTCTCTGTAAAAAATCAATAAAATATATTTTTTTAAAAATTAGTATTTTGGATTTCTTCAGAAAAATACCCAGAAGTGGAATTGCTGGATCATGTGATAGTTCTATATTTAATTTTTTTAGGAACTTCCATACTGTTTTCCATAATGTTAAGCCTTCTTCATGCTACCATCATTTGGCCTGGATATCTGACTCTTGAAATATTTCAGGAAGAAGCTGGGACCTTTATAAGTGATTGTGTGTATGAAATTTTGAGGGCATGGGAATAGATGAGAGCTACCCCGAGTGCTCTTAAGCCAGTGGTAAATACATTTTGGGTCATATGTCAACTTAAGATGTGAAAAGCGAGTAGGAGAAGAACCACCTTAAAAATTAAAATTAAAGAGAATTGAGAGCTATAGCCTAGTGCCTCAATTCATTAGTTACTTATCCAGAGTCACTTCTGAAGGAGGTTTAAAAACAAATTATTTATAGTGGATATTTAGGGGAAAATAGAGAAAAACAAAACAAATCACTTCAGATTTTGGCATATATGCCTCCTTTTTTCTATCTCTAGATGCACTGATTCATAAATTTTTCTATTTCTTTAGCATATGTTTTATGATCTGCTTTTCACTTACTATCTAGTTAATTCTTCCTCATGTCATTAAATAGTCTATATAATTTTTTAAAATGTATTTTTATTGATTTTAGAGGAAACGAGAGAGAGAAACTTCCATTATCAGAATCATTGATCATCGGCCTCCTGCATGGCTCCTACTGGGGATCGAGCCCAAAACCTGGGATGTGCCCTGACCTGGAATCAAACTTTGACCACCTGGTTCATAGGTTGATGCTCAACCACCGAGCCACACTGGCCGGGCTAGTCTACATAATTTTAAAAGGCTGCATAGACTGTGTTCCATCCTTAAGATGTACTTCAGTTTAACTAATCCCCTATTTACATCATTTAGGTTGTTTTAAGTATTTTTTTATTAAAACAGCATTGGGGCCCTAGCTGGTTTGGCTGAGTGGATAGAGCATCAGCCTCGGGACTGACGGGTCCTGGGTTTGATTCCAGTCAAGGGAACATGCCCGGTTTGTGGGCTCAGTCCCCAGTTGGGGAATGTAGGAGGCAGCCGATCAATGATTCTCTCTCAGCATTGATGTTTCTATCTCTCCTTCCTCTCTGAAATCAGTAAAATGTATTTTAAAAAATACAGCATTGGGCATCTCTGTAGATATATTTTCCTACATATCCTGATAATTCTTTAGTAATGCTGGAAAAGACTTGCTAGTCAAACAATATACATATTTTTAAAGACCACTAATAAATATAATTGAATCCCTGTCTAGCAACACTAGTATATTAAGATAATATACACTTATTTTAGGATTCTGAATATAGTCAAGTTCTGTGTCTTACAGTATCCTGACTTACCTTTATAGTCAGTGGATAAAACCTAGCTATGTAAAAGGGAAGACAGGTTATTAGCAATTCAAAAGTACATGGTATCCTTTCACCTGAGAGGTCTAATTGTGCAGATGCAATTTTTATTTATCAATGTTTATTAAAACGAAGTGTAGTGCTCTATACCCTGCATGAAATATATTACACAATTTTGTTGCAGTGTTACATCAAAATGAAATTATGTAATTTGAATACTGAATATTTTACTTAATTAAAATGTTTTCACTGTTTGTTTGTTTTCACTTTTAGCCACGTAAAGAAGATCCCTAACAGTCATTTCTCAACAGTTATATAGTCAACTGATGTAACGATGGTCCTAATATTAGGACGAAGACTAAACAGAGAGGATCTCGGGGTGCGTGATTCCCCAGCAACTAAGCGTAAAGTTTTTGAAATGGACCCTAAATCTCTGACAGGCCATGAATTTTTTGACTTCTCTTCAGGATCATCCCATGCTGAAAACATACTCCAGATATTTAATGAATTCCGAGATAACCGATTATTCACAGATGTTATCATTTGTGTGGAAGGGAAAGAATTTCCTTGCCATAGGGCTGTTCTGTCAGCCTGTAGTAGCTACTTCAGAGCTATGTTTTGTAATGACCACAGGGAAAGCCGAGAAATGTTGGTTGAAATCAATGGTATTTTAGCTGAAGCTATGGAATGTTTTTTGCAATATGTGTATACTGGAAAGGTGAAGATCACTACAGAGAATGTACAGTATATCTTTGAAACATCAAGCCTCTTTCAGATCAGTGTTCTCCGTGATGCATGTGCCAAGTTCTTGGAGGAGCAACTTGATCCTTGTAATTGCTTAGGAATTCAGCGCTTTGCTGATACCCATTCACTCAAAACACTCTTCACAAAATGTAAGACTTTTGCATTACAGACTTTTGAGGATGTGTCCCAGCATGAAGAGTTTCTTGAGCTTGACAAAGATGAACTTATTGATTATATTTGTAGTGATGAACTTGTTATTAGTAAAGAGGAGATGGTTTTTGAAGCTGTCATGCGTTGGGTCTATCGTGCTGTTGATCTGAGAAGACCACTATTACATGAGCTCCTGACACATGTGAGACTCCCTCTGTTGCATCCTAACTACTTTGTTCAAACAGTTGAGGTGGACCAATTGATCCAGAATTCTCCTGAGTGTTATCAGTTGTTGCATGAAGCAAGGCGGTACCACATACTTGGGAATGAAATGATGTCCCCAAGGACTAGACCACGAAGGTGAGAAAACTATTTACAAATTAACTACAATATAATTAACAAAAGTTTTTGTTTTTAACATATTTTAAACATCCTAAAGGTAATTTCAGTGTAGTTATTTATATGTATTGTTGCATGTAGATTTATATAATTTAAGATTTGTTTTAAATGTCTCTCCCAGTGATGACTAGATTTGTTCTTTGTTATTGTTCTGAACTGTCAGAGGGTGATGCAAAGGGTCTTTGCAAATGTTGCACGTCTCAACATATTTCTACTAATTTTTTGTAGCTTTTGTAGGGTCCCAAAGCATTCCACCTTTCTTTCCAGAGAGGCTTTGGATAGAAAGGAGCTAAAAACTTTGGCAGACTAACAGACAACATGAAATATAGAGGTGGAGTAATAAGTAAGCTCATGTATATTGAGTAGATTCTCAGATATAAAACTCAACCTTCTGATCTTTTCTTATTGCCATAGTTACTATACTTAATGTCAATCTCAATTTTTAAATTTTTTTCTGATTGTAAAAATTATATCTCATTATACAGAATTTGGAAATTGTATGTTATGTTAAGGTGTAGGAATGCAATTAAATATTGTACAATTATATCTCGATGAAACAAAAAAGCTGACTCTAGTTTTTTAAAAAGTAATTATTAATTGTTTAACAAAGGACAAAAACATACTTTTTTTTCTATAAATGTACTGATTTTTTTCTACGTTCCTGTTCTTTTTTTAAAGACTGTTCAGAGACTTGGGCTGAGTTTAAGAATGTGGAGAGGCCAAAGTTTTTAAATGTATTAAGAAAGCAAAACAGCTTCAGGGATATTCCACAACTTTTCTGGATGTACAGTATCCCTCCAAGGAAAATCACTCATTCTTCCAAACCGAGTCCCTTTTGTTGCAGAAGAATGTTTTGGGGGTCAAATAGGGCTGATAATACCTATTCTGCTTATCTCATGGGATTAGATAGGAGGGACCAAGGGATATCTGTTGCAAAATCAAAATAAGTCATTTATTATTAATGTTATTTACAAAGAAATTACCTGAATTAACATATTGAAGCCTCAGGCTAATTAGGTTAGATAAAGATAATAAATACTTTTCTTGATTCACTTAATTACTTGGTTACAAAAATTTACTTCCAATTTTGAAGGGGACCAATCCATTTTATACAGTGGAACACATCTATGTAAAAGATTGCTATATCACCTTTCTTTAGGAGGCAAGTAGAAAAAAAACAAACTATAGTTATATGGAATTTACAGACTATTATAATAGCGGGTATTTATTTTGTGAGGAATCCTTTATTTTACAACTCTGCAATCAACTTCTGTCCCTCATATTGTCTTGCACTTACTTGTTACTGCATGTTAGTACCCATCACTAGGAATTTCATTATCTGAACAATGTGTATTATTTGTACAGGTTCTCATCTTTCTGAGAGCCTCCAAACTTTGAAAAAGAGGTGATGTCCTCACTTCTTCAACTGCAGTTCACTCCTCTAACTTCTGCTCCAGTCACTCTCCTGAAACTCCTCTCAATCAGATCATCACTGACCTTCTGTTTATTTGTTAGACACCTCTTTTCAGTCTTTATCCAGCTTGATCTCTCTTTAGGATTTGATATTATAAATTGTTTTAATCCCTCTTGGAACTCCTTTAGCTTGTGGAGTACCATTTTCTTCACAGACCTTTTATTTCTCCAGCTGCTCTTTTCCAGTTGATAGTTCTGTATTTAGTCTTGGGAATGTTGGTAGTCCCTTTGGTTCACATCTCTTTGTCTTGCCTTACATACTTGCCTAGGCGATCTCATCTACTCTTACGGTTTTAATTACCAAACCTGTATCTCCAGCCTAGACTTTTTCTTTCATTCATTCATTCAGCCAATTTTATTTTTATTTTTTTACTTGAGGATGCATATTCTAAAAAAAAAAAATAACAGGCAAAATAATACCACACTTTAAGTTAATAGTTATTTAATATTATCTAATACCCAATTCATATAAATACTTCCTCCAGACTGTTATTTAATGATTCTGGATCTAATCCAGGATCTCTTATTGCATCTGGTTATTTCCATGAAGTCTCTCTTATTTCAGAACAATTTCTTTTTTGTGATTCTGACTTGTTGATGGGCAAGTTGTTCCGAAAAGTATAGCACCTCCTATATCAGTCTGGTTGAATCCTTATTGTATCACTTACCTGCATCTACTTATGTTTCTGGAAACAAAGTTGGCTCTGGTTAATGGAGACCAGTTAAGTATTTCTGGCATGAATTCATCCTAGGTAGTGGTAGTGGGTCACATTAGGAGACACAGTCTATCTGGTGGTCTTCACATTAGCAATGCAAAGATTAACTCCACCAAAGAACAGTTAAGTTATACTCCATATCAGTCAGTGTTTCTTTAGTGTTTAACCTGTGCCAAGTATCCTGCAGAGTTCAATGAATATTATATATATATATATATATATATATATATATATACACACACCCATTTGTCTCTTAAATAACAGGAAACCCAAAAATGCTCCCAAGCATGAAAGTTTTACAGTCTTCACTGTCAGCTGTAAACCCTTGAGTGCATGGAGAGAAAACAGTGGAGACCAGTCACAGAAGGAACAAAGCTTAGGAACAGTAGTTGTCTTTTTAAAAATATATATTATGTAACCTTAAATGTCTGTGCTAATACATAATATTAATATTTTTTATTGATTTCAGAAAGGAAAGGAGGGATAGAGTGATAGAAACATCAATGATGAGAGAGAATCATTGATTGGCTGCCTCTTACATGCCCCCCCACTGGGAATCGAACCTGCAACCCGGGCATGTGCCTTTGATTGGAATTGAACCCAGAACCCTTCAGTCTGCAGGCTGACGCTCTATCCACTGAGCCAAACCAGCTAGGGCTATAATATTATTTTTTAATAAACACCAATTGCAAGCATCATGATGTGTTTAGAGTACTGACTTCAGATACAGACAGGCCTGATTATAATCTGGCTCTATACTAGTTAATTGTATGATCTTGGGCAAGGCACTTTAACTTCATTATGTATCAGTCTCCGCATTGTAAAATGAGCATAATATTATCTATCTTGTAAAATTGTTTTGAGTGCCCTAGCCAGTTTGGCTCAGTGGATAGAGTGTAAGCCTGTGGACTGATGGGTCCTGGGTTCGATTCCAGTCAAGGGCACATGCCTAGGTTGCAGGCTCAATCCCCAGTGTGGGGCTACAGCCAATCAATGATTCTCTCTCATCATTGATGTTTCTCTCTCTCCCCCTTCCTCTCTGATATCAATAAAAATATATATTTTTTAAAATTGTTGTATTAGAGATATATGAAAGAATGCATAACCTAGCATTTGACACAAAAAAAAGCTTATAAAAATTATTACTGGTTTCATGAAGAAAATAGATTTTAAATTTATGCTGTACTTTTACAGAATAGGAAATATGATTAAGGCAGAAATGCTTGATATCAAATGGTTTATTTTAAGCATAAATTGTTCATATCGATGATAAAAAAATCAGTGTTCTTTGCTATACTCCACTGAGCAATAGGTAGCTAATATTTAATAAGCTCCTACCTCCTCTCTAATAATCAGTTACTATATAATGAATATCAGAATATAACTGCCATAATGAGAACAAGGTTCAAGTAAGTTCCTATTAGAAACCATTTGAGAAAACTAAGATAAGAGTTTAGTGTGTTTTTTAAAGAAATGGTGTTTTAGTTGAAAGAGGCTTATAAATACAGAGAAAAGACTCATGGTTGCCAGAAAGGAGAGGAGCTGGGAGACTGGGTATAAAAGGTGAAGGGATTAAGTACAAATTGGTAGTGACAAAATAGCCACCAGGATGCATAGTCAGTAATCCTCCTATCTAATAAAGAGGGAATATGCTAATTGACCATCACTCCATCAGAAAGATGGCTGTACCTACAGCTGAGGCCAAGTTCCCATAGGGAGTCTTAATAAGCAATCAGCAGGGACCTGAAGCTCTGCCCTTCCCCACCCCAATGGGGCTTGACAGGGGATCTCAGGCTGTGTCCCCCACCCAGCAGGGCTTGATTGGGGGCCTCAAGGTATGCTTCCCATCCTGGTGCTGGGTTAGAGGACCTCAGGCCATGCCCCCCACCCCAGCACCAGGCCAGGGGACCTCCAGCCACACACCCTGCCCTAGTACCGAGCCAGGGGACCTGAGGCTGCACCCCCCTGCCTGGCAGGGCTTGACAGGGGACCACAAGGTACACCCCCAGTGCTGGATCGGGGGAACTCAGGACTCTCACTCCCCCCCCCCTGATGGGGGACCTGAGGCTGCACCCCCCTGCCTGCAGGGCTTGATGGGAGACCTCAAGGCACACCCCCTACTCCAGTCTGGGCTGAGGGACCTCAGGCCATCCCCCGTCCTGGCACCAGGCCAAGGGACCTGAGGCTATGTCCCCTACCCCTGGTGCAGCTTGACAAGAGAAGGACTGGCAGGGTCTGGATCTAGCCCAATGGGGAGTGGGGGACAGATGGCACATGTCAATGGTCAGGGACTTGACTCTGGGTCCTATGATAAGCCCCAGACTCTGACAGGAGGAAGGTTTTCATATACATTTTACTGATTTTCTCTCATCTCTGACACTTCTATTATAGAGAAAGGGCAAATAGCAATATTAAATTATTTCCTCTAATTACACAAATTTTGTGCACTGGGCCACTAGTATTGTAATAACTAGATATGATACCAGATGGTACTGGAAACATCAGGGAGAACACTTCGTAAAGTATACTTTTATCTAACAACTGTATACCTGAAACTAATACAAAATAATGTTTAATCTAAAAAAATAGTGTTTTAAGCCGAAACCAGTTTAACTCAGTGGATAGAGCATCGGCCTGTGTTCTGAAAGGTCCTGGGTTCGATTCCGGTCAAGGGCACATTCCCATTGGGGGTTGTGCAGGAGGTGGCTGATCGGTGTTTCTCTCTCATCGATGTTTCTGACTATCTCTCTTCCTCTCTGTAAAAAATCAATAAAATATATATTTTTTAAAATAGTGTTTTAAGATTAATAAATACCTTCATTCTTTACTTTATAGGAGACAAAACTGAAGCACAGTTAAATGAACCAACTTGTTCTTGTTATAAAGTTTACTTAGTGGCAGGGTCAAGACTAAAATTGTTTGTTATGAATTTTTGTTCTAGTCCCTCTTAAGGATGTTATTCTATATTATAGAATATATGGTTTCCCATTTTTAATACATGTTAATTCATTGTTATTTAAACTCAAACATCCTATCTAAATACAAATTGACTGTACTTCCACTATACTTGCAAGCCACGCCTAACAGCCAATCAGAGCAAGTATGCAATTTAATCCAACCAAGATAGCTACAGCCACAGAGAGAGCAGGAGAGAGGCCTGGGTTGCCCCTGGCAATGGAAAAAGCCAACAAAGTTTCAATGGCTATGCAAGCAGAATACTTGGTTCCTTTTCAGGCTACAAAGTTTCAATTGTATAAGATAAATAAATCCCAGATACCAGGGCCTCTGGCTTGGGTTGGTGAGAGGCGTGGCCAGCCTGCAAACCACCAGAGGCCCCTCACCTAGGCCACCCCACACCCCAAGGAAACACCCACCCTGATCCAGGACACCCTTCAGGGCAAACCAGCGGCCCACACCCATGCACCAGGCCTCTATCCTATCTAATAAAAGAGTAATAGCAGATTGACCATCACTCCCAACACAAGATGACTACCCCCATATGGTCACAAGATCATGCCTCCATGTGGACACAAGATGGCCAGTAGGGGAGGACAGTTGGCAGGGACCAGGCCTGCAGGGAGGGCTGTTGGGGGTGATCAAGCCTGCGGGGGAGGGCAGTTGGGGGTGACCAGGATGGCAGAGGAGGGAAGTTGGGGGTGACTGGGCCTGCAGGGAAGGGCAGTTGGGGGTGACCAGGATCATAGAATAGGGCAGTTAGGAGCAAACAGGCTGGCAGGGGAGCAGTTAGGTAGCAATCAGGTTGGCAGGGGAATGGTTAGGAGGTGATCAGGCTGTCAGACAGAAGTGGTTAGGGGCAGTCAGGAAGCCAGGCAGGTAAGGAGTTGGGAGCCAGCAGTCCTGGAGTGTAAGAGGGCAGTCAGACATCCCTCAAGGGGTTCCAAATTGGAGAGGGAGCAGGCTGAGCTGAAGGACACCCCTCCCTCCTGTATGAATTACATGCACCAAGCCTCTAGTTATTACATAAAAGCATATATATTGTAATTTTCTCTCTACCTGATCTTTGGAATATCAGTTGTCCCAAAGGATATCGCTTTAACTCTATTTAGAAATATTCTTTGCATATAAGTGTGGTGTATATGTGTTTGTGTGTGAATGTGTGTTTGCATGCATATCCACATATGTTCCCACTTTTGTTTATGCAGATAGTAGAGTACTACAGCTTTGCACCTTGTTTTTATCACTTAAAAGTATCTTGGAGGTTGTTGTACATCGCCACATAAAAGATATTTTTTCATTTATTTTTACTTTTGTTACGAATTTTTTTCAAATCTTTTTTTGCTTGTTAATTCTTACCCAAGGATATTTTTTCTATTGATTTTTAGAGAGAATAGAAGAGAGAGAGGGAGGTGGAGAGAGAGAGAGAGAGAGAGAGAGAGAGAGAGAGAGAGATACATCTATATAAGAGAGACATATCAGTTTGTTTGCCTTCTACATATGTCCCAACTGAGGCTGGGGTAGGAGTTGAGGTGGCAAGGTGGGAGGGGGAGATCAACAACGCAGGTATGAGACCTTGATGGGGAATCAAACCCTTGACCCTTTGGCCAATGCTCCAACACTGAGCCACACTGGCCAGGTCTCAAATCATTTTTTAAAAATTGTATAGTGCTCCATATATGGATACCATAATTTATTTGATTTATCTCTTAATGATAGATGTTTAAGTTTCTAGATTTTTGTCATTATAAAGAATGCTCAGTATTGTGCATTATGTCTGTATACACTGATAATTTATAACTTGAATTACTAGAAATAGAATTGCTCAGTCATAGGATATGGGCATTTTTAATTTTGGTAGCTACTGTATAAAGTTCTCTTCCAAATTATACTTCAACCAAAAATATGAAAGTATCTTAATTCTCAACTTTTTTGTCAACATACCCTATTGTGAGTGTAAATCTGTGTTACTCTGGAAAGTGAAAACCATATCTCATAATTCTTTTAGAATTTTTATTTATTGATTTTAAAAGGAGAAAGAGAGGGATGCATACTTTACCTGTTTATGCATTCATTAGTTGATACTTGTATGTGCCCTGACTGGGGATCAAACCAGCAACTTTTCGGTGGATAGGACAACACTCCCATTAACTGAGCCACACTGGCCTGGGCAAAGTCAACTAACTTTAAAATTCCATAGAATCTTATGAACAAAAAGAGCTTGGATAAGCTTTTAGTTTTTCCTGTCTCTATCTTACATTTAAAGTACAAAATTAAAAAGCCGGTATTTAACATAAATTTTGAGACTCTCTTAATGCTCTTAAAAGTTGTTTTTTTTCACTCTAAAAATAGCCCATACTCATTATTGTTTTGAAATTTTATGTTGCTAAAAAGTGGGAAGTCACACATCCAGAAACAATCATCATCAGCAATTTGGTCTATTTTTTTTTTTAATGTTTTTATTGATTTTAGAGAGAAGAGAGGAAGAGGGAGGGAGAAAAAGAGAAATATCTCTGAGAGAAAACCATCAATTGGCTGCCTCCTGCGTGCCCCTACTGGGGATCAAGCCCACAACCCGGGCATGTGCCCTGACTGGAAATCAACTGGTGAACTCTCGGTGCATGGGACAGCTCAACTAACTTGAGCCACACCAGGCAGGACCTTTTTTTTTTTCTTTTCTTTTTCTTTTTTTAATATATTTTATTGATTTCAGAGAGAACAGAAGAGAGGGAGAGAGAGAGATAGAAACATCAATGATGAAAGAATTATTGATTGGCTGCCTCCTGCACGTCCCCTACTGGGGATTGAGCCTGCAACCCAGGTATGTGCCCTGGCCAGGAATCAAACCATGACCTCTTAGTTCATAAGTCAATGCTCAGCCACTGAGCCACACTGGCTGGGTGCAGATCTTTTTAATATAAGTATTGTACCTTATGTACAGCTTTTTATCTTTTTCCTTTTTTAACATTCTTTGTTATAAACTTCGTTAACATTTTTAGTGACTACCAACATTTTGAATGGGATTGCCTAAATTTACTTTAAAATTTTTTAAATAATTTCTATCCAGCCAAAACCGGTTTGGCTCAGTGGATAGAGCGTCGGCCTGCGGACTGAAAGGTCCCAGGTTCAATTCTGGTCAAGGGCATGTACCTTGGTTATGGGCACATCCCCAGTAAGGGGTGTACAGGTGGCAGCTGATCGATGTTTCTCTTTCATCAATATTCTTCTTCTTTTCTTTTTATTTTTATTGATTTTTTACAGAGAGGAAAGGAGAGAGAGAAAGTCAGAAACATCGATGAGAGAGAGACATCGATCAGCCACCTCCTGCACGCTCCACAATGGAGATGTGCCCGCAAGCAAGGTACATGCCCTTGACCAGAATCGAACCCGGGACCTTTCAGTCCGCAAGCCGACGCTCTATCCACTGAGCCAAACAGATCTCAGCTTTCATTGATGTTTCTAACTTTCTATCCCTCTCCCTTCCTCTCTGTAAAAAATCAATAAAATATATTACAAAAATAATAATAATAATTTCTGTACATGTACAATCATGTTGCTTAACAAAAGGTGTACATTCTGAGAAATTCCTCTTTAGGTGATTTTATAGTTGTGCAGACATAATAGAGTGCATTTACACAAACATAGACTGTTTAACCCACTACACACCTAGGCGGGATGGTATTACCTATTGCTCATAGGCTGTAAGCTTCTACACCTTGTTACTATATAAAACAACATGAGATGAAATCAAACACAAAAGAAAATGATGCAGTCAAGAGACATAATAAGCAAAATGTATGAGGGTGCTGCTGGTATAACAAGTATAAAGAGTACACTCTAAAACAGTGATTTAAAGTATAGTATAGTTAATATATAAAGTCATTTATTATAATTTTCACATATTACATATTATACATAAATCTATGTGCTATACTTTTATATGATTGGCTGTGCAGTAGGTTTGTTTGCACCAGCATCTCCACAAACACAAGTAATGCATTGCACTACAATTTTATGACGGCTATGATGTCACTAGGTGATAGGGATTTTTCAGCTTCATTACAATCTTAAGAGACCACTCTTCCTTCTATCTGCAGTCTGTTTTTGACCCAAACAACAACTTATGTGGCACATAATTGTAATCTTTTACAAGATAGTAGGTTATACTGTGAAGTGGCTTTTTTAGAACTAGCAATCTGACAGAAAAATACCATTTTCCTACACCTTAGAAAAAGTGCATCATCTGTGTGGTTGTGCACATCTGAATTGCTGCAAAACTTCATTTGAAAATCATCCTTAATATTACCAGAGTTCCAACTGAGTTAAATAGGCTCTTTGGACTGTTTTACAATGTTTAAGGCAGACTAAAAAAAAAAAAATACTCAGAAATTTTCTGTGGAAAAAAATGATAACACTAAATTCCTTGTAAATGTTCTCAAAGTAATAATTAATAGCTTGTGTTATTTGGTACATTCAGAGAATAAATTGTTTATAATACTATTCCACTTTATGGTATGTTTTTAGGGTCTGAAATAATCTTGAATATATTTTAAACATTATTTATTCATTTTTATAATAATTTTAGATCAACTGGCTATTCTGAGGTGATAGTTGTCGTTGGCGGCTGTGAACGAGTTGGAGGGTTTAATCTTCCATATACTGAGTGCTATGATCCTGTGACAGGAGAATGGAAGTCTTTGGCTAAGCTTCCAGAATTTACCAAATCAGAGTATGCAGTCTGTGCACTAAGGAATGACATTCTTGTTTCAGGTAAATAAAGAATTATTATAGTAGCTATTTTTCATTTGAACATAGCTTGGCTGTTTTAAATTAAAACAATGTCACAAAAGAAAACAGTAACACTGGGTGTGCCAACTTTAGGCAGATCAATTTATACAAAAAATAAAACCAAGATGACTTTTTGCTGTATCTACAGTATCTCTGGTGTAAAGTCTGTTAATTGATTAAGTAATCATTCTAGCTTTGCAGATTACTAAACATTGAACATATAACAACACATTTTGTACAATAGTATGCTTTTTAAAAAATTAACAATTTTTAAAAAAATGTTTAAAGTAATTCTGGTCCTGACCGGTTTGGCTCAGTGGATAGAGCATCGGCCTGCAGACTGAAAGGTCCCAGGTTCAATCCCAGTCAGGGGCATGTATCTCGGTTGCGGGCACATCCCCAGTAGGAGGTGTGTGGGAGGGAGCTGGTTGATGTTTCTCTCTCATTGATGTTTCTAACTCTCTATCCCTCTGCCTTTCTCTCTGAAAAAAAAAATCAATAAAATATATATATTTTTTAAAGTAATTCTGGCCCAGCCAGCATGGCCCAGTGGTTGAGTGCTGACCTAGGAACCAGGAGATCACAGGTTCAATTTCGGGTTAGAGCACATGCCTGGTTGCCAGCTCGATCCCCAGTAGGGGGTGTGCAGGAGGCAGCTGATGGATGATTCTCTCATTATGGATGTTTCTCTCTCTCTCCCTCCCTCCCTCCTTCCCTCCTCCCCCCCTCTCCTTTTCTCTCCTGTTCTCTCTTAAATCAATAAAAATATATTTAAAAAATAAAATAATTATAGGCCTCAAGTAATAAAATGCAAACTCTGAACTTTACAAATATATATAGATTAATTTAGGAGTTGGACATCAGAAGCACCCGAAAAACAGAACAGAAACATGATGAGAGAGAATCATTGATCACCTGCCTCCTGGCCAACCCCCCGCCGCCCCACTCCTCCCACTGGGGATAAAGCCGGCAACCTAGGCATGTGCCCTGATTAGGAATCTAACCATAACCTCCTGGTTCATAGGTCAGTGCTCAACCACTGAGCCATGCTAGCCAGGCTGTAATTATTTCTCAAGATAATAGTTGGCAATGTTAAAATCTGTTCTGTAGAACTATTTGCATTAAGCTTTCAGAGGGTCCTTGTTTTCATTTATTGAACCGAATTCTCAAGTTCTTAGACTGAGTGAATAAATCCTGTGTTTTATTATCTATGACTTGGACATAGATCCTTTGGTGATAGATACATATATATTGAATGTGCATTGTTTTGCATTTAAAGGTGGAAGAATCAATGGCCGTGATGTCTGGATTTATAATTCACAGTTAAATATTTGGATCAGAGTTGCTTCTCTAAACAAAGGCAGATGGCGTCACAAAATGGCTGTCCTCCTTGGTAAAGTAAGAGAAACCACTTTTTATCACTATTGCTGGTACATTTCCAAAATAAATACCACAGCTGAATACTTTATTTTACTCACCCTCTGGGTATTTTGGCTTCACATTGTATTTCCTTCCATTTCTAACCTCAAAAGATAAACTGAAGATATAACAATTTGACACTGTACTTTTGAATGGGTAGTTTGTTCTCTCAATTTGGAATTCGTGACAGTACACTACATTTCTCTTTTCATGCGCCATTGGAGTCAATGCCTAAGAAGCATTGGAAAATAAAGGCGTTGCATCAAGTACAAAAACAAGCCAATGTCTAATCCAACCAGTTTTTTTCCTTTTACTGACTTTGCTAGTCAGGCACAGATATATTTATCTAGAGTGATGCTATTTTATCTTTTTTATTTGTACAAGTAGGGGCAAAACAAATTTAAATTAGGTATGAAAATAAACTCACCAACATATTTTAAACTAAACTTGTTATGGACTGCAGCTAATAAGTTTTATAAAAAATATGTAATTTGGTTTGGAACCCTTTGCTGTTTTTTTGGAACCTGAGAATCACTTGTGGACTAGTGGTTTCCAAACTTTTAAAAAGTAACTACATCCTCCTTTTTAAAGTTAAATCTAATATAAATTTTATTCAAGAGCTAACTTGGGTCCTTTAGCTTTTCCCTGCCTTCATCTCTATCAACTCTTCCAAAGCCTTCTCAAATTAATAAACATTGTAAAAAAAGGCAGCATACTTCCTTGCACATGTATTTTTGACTGGTCTCTTAGTACAGGCTCTCTCCTGTGGAGATATTTCAGAGCTAACAGTGAGAAAACAAAACTGCTCTAATTTGAAACAGAGATGGTATCGGGAACCTTTCCCAGGCAGCCTCCCCTTCTCCCATGCCCATAGAGGCTTCTAGATAATCTGTCTCTATGTCGAATACCAGAGTGTCTCAAAGCACAGTGGAAAGCCACTGTTAATTCTTAAGGATTTTTTTTTCCCCACTCCTAAGGATATTGATCTAGTGTGGTGCTGCTGTCAATAAGGTCAGTGAAATAATGAGGACCTTGAGATAGATGTAATGGAAAGAAAATATTAATAGAATATTTTATAAAACCACTGGTTTGGCAGGACCTACTATGTTATATATAGTTTTGGTAGCTATGCCTCAAGAATGACAAAATATTACTAAAAAGGGACTGCTAAAGTAAGGGGAAGAGATGAAGTCTGACTAAAAATATTATCATTAGTCCTAACCGGTCTGTGAACTGAAGAGTCCCAGATTTGATTCTGGTCAAGAGCATGTACCTTGGTTGTGGGCACATCCCTAGTAGGGAATGTGCAGGAGACAGCTGATCAATATTTCTCTCTCATTGATGTTTCTAACTATCCCTCTCCCTTCCTCCCTGTAAAAAATCAATAAAATATATTAAAAATAAATAAAATGACCCTCGTGCTGAGGCTGAGGCTGAGGCTGAGACCCTCGTGCTGAGGCTGAGGCTGAGGCTGAGACCCTCGTGCTGAGGCTGAGGCTGAGGCTGGGACCCTCGTGCTGAGGCTGAGACCCTCGTGCTGAGGCTGAGACCCTCGCGCTGAGGCTGGGGCTGAGGCTGGGACCCTCGTGCTGAGGCTGAGGCTGAGACCCTCGTGCTGAGGCTGAGGCTGAGACCCTTGTGCTGAGGCTGAGGCGCTGAGACCCTCGCACTGAGGCTGAGGCTGAGACCCTCGTGCTGAGGCTGAGGCTGAGCGGTGCGTCCTCGGCTCTCGAGCCGCCAGGGCACCTGCCCTCAGGGCTTCCGGTGCGGCTCGGGCCGGGCGGGACCTGCAGGAGCGAGCGCTGGTGCTGGTTCCCTTAACCCCTGCGACCCCGCGGCCCCCCGCCCCCCCCCACGTGTGTGTGCTGCCGCTGTGGCAGCAGGAGGAGGTGTGCTCAGTGGGTAGAGCAGCGGCCTGCGGACTGAAGAGTCACTCACTGCGGAGCCCGCGGAGGACTTGCTGCTCCAGACCCACCCGTGACTGATAATTCTCAGGGGGGAAGGGGTGAGGGGTGTACAGGGAGAGACTGGACAAAAATCATACACCTATGGATGAGGTCAACGGGAGGGAGGGAAGGGTGGGAGCTGGGTGGAGGGGTGCTATGGAGGGGAAAAAAGAAAAACAAATGTAATAATCTGAATAATAAAGATTTAATTTAAAAAAATAAAATAAAATAAAATAATAAAAATAAATAAAATGAAAGTATTACAATTAGTCAACATACAAAGGTATTAAAAATTATTATTTATCAAATACTATGTATGGATTAATTAACACAAATTTATTTCAGAAATATCAGTATACTTGACTTGAAACTACCCAAAATTTGGAATCACTAAATCAAGAAATAAAAGGGATCCTTCCTACTTTATACATCAAGTACTCAATCCATGGAAACCATTATCCTAAAATGTATAATATGGGCTGAATTCAAACCTATAATATTATTTCAATTTATAAATGTTCTCTGTAAAAGAACCCTAGGATGGCTTAGAATATAGAATCTTAGCACATGAAGGAATCTTAGAGAATACTTACTGTAACTTTTTTAATTCATAAAGTGGCCTAGCCAGTATCACTCAATAGTTAAGCACCAACCTATGAACCAGGAGGTCTCAGTTCCAATTCCAGATCAGGGCACATACCTGGGTTTTGGGCTCGATCCCTAGTAGGAGGCTTGTAGGAGGCAACTAGTCAATGATTCTCTCTCATCATTGATGTTTCTCTCTCTCTCTCCCTCTCCCTTACTCTCTGAAATAAATAAAAAATATATATTTTTAAAAAAGTAATAAAGTGAGATCAAGCCACTTTCCCAAGGTTATACAGAAAGTGATAAAGGGACAAAAGCTCAGATTTTCTTAGGCTATAGGTGTTTTATCTTGATGCTCACAGCACTTATTTTTAATTTATGCATGTAGGGAACATTAGGTAGTCCTGGCAGGGTGATAAGATCATTTGGTTAGAGTGTCTTCCTGGTATGCCAAGCCTGTGGGTTTGATTCCCAACAGAGCACATACAAGAAGCAACCAATGAAGGCATAAATGTTCCACATCAAATAGATCTCTCTCTCTTTCTCTCTATCTCTTTCTCCCCTTTCCCTTCCTTCCCCACTGTCCTCATCCCTATCTGCTCAAATCAATTTTTAACTTTAAAAAAAAAAAAAAGGAAATTAGGACTAAGTCTCAGAGAGAATAAATTGCCCAAAGCTTTAACATTGTCTGGCTGCCTCTCCTGACTTCAAAGCCTATGTCCTACTGGCTACATTGTAGGACAGTTTCCATACCCCTTTTTACTGCATAACCTTGATTAAGTTACTTAGCCTCTCTGAACTACATGGTGTTAGAACAAACCCACCAACAGATCATTTTTAACATAATGTGAGAAAGCAAGATAGAAATGGTATTGGCTTTGTGTAAATTTGGAGGAACACAGAAAGATAAATTGTGGGTAGACTTTCAATGATAATATATAACATTTAGCCTTGATCCTTAGGCATTCATTATTGAACTATTAAAAGAAATTTGATGAAGTGTTTTAGTAAGATCAGTCTGTGGTTTAGAGACCAGGAGATTAATTGAGAGGTATGAAATGATATGGACCCTGAGGGAGGATAATGGCAACGGTAAACAAAAGAAAGGGACAGATGTCAGAGATATTGTGAAAGAAGACTCAGTAAGTATTAGTAGTTAATTAGATATGGAGGGAAGAGTTGATGATGACTATCCTTTAAAAGAACTTTGGATGTTACACAGGAGAGCTTCTTTAGTTAAAAGTGTCTTATATGTCTCATTATGTTTAATGGACTATTCTGCATGTAAGTCACTTAATAAATGGCTTGTTCATTAGATCACCTGTCATATAAAAATATTAATTTGCCCTATCTTCCTAATATTTGTGAAAAGAAAATGTACATGAAAGCCCTTTGAAATATATAGTATGGAGTTCATTATGTATCAGGTACTTTTCTAGGCACTTGTAGAGATTAAAATGAAGAACAAGTCCTAGCCAGTTTTGCTCAGTGGATAGAGCATCAGCCTGCAGACTGCAGAGTCTCGGGTTTGATTCCGGTCAAGGGCACATGCCTGGGTTTCGAGCTCAATCCCCAGGAAGGGGCACGCAAGAGGCAGCCAATCAGTGACTCTCTCTCCTCATTGATGTTTCTGTCTTTCTCTTCCTATTCCTTCCTCTCTGAAAGCAATAAAAATATATATTTTTAAAAGAAGAACAAGATTGGCCCTGCCTCCAAAGATCTCAGTCTAGTAATCCTTACCTAGTATTTTATTTACATAGCTTTCTTACTTTATCATAATCTAATATTTTCATCATTCATGAGTATGAACATTTAAGCTTAATCATGTAATTCTCAGCTCAAGCAGTATTATCCCTAAGGAGATGAAGATTTGTTCTTAAAGGGATGAAAAAAATATAGTTTCATGTATAAAGCACAGATATACATAGAGTATATAAACAGATATACAATTATCTTTGATATTAAAATTTTGTTGGAGGAGGCTATTATGAAAAAATGTCTAAAAAGACTCCTTGGTGGTGGTAAATTTTTTAAAGTTTCAGAAGCTGAGCTAAATATATTGCAATTATGATTATCAATTGCTCTTTAAAGGGGAAAGGTCACTTAATTCTTTAGCCAACTAGTTTAGCATTCAGACTTTGTTAATTAAGATTTTTTTCCCATGTATTTTATATATAGGTATATGTTGTTGGAGGCTATGATGGGCAGAACAGACTTAGCAGTGTAGAATGTTATGATTCCTTTTCAAATCGATGGACTGAAGTTGCTCCCCTTAAGGAAGCAGTGAGTTCTCCTGCTGTGACTAGCTGTGTAGGCAAACTGTTTGTGATTGGTGGAGGACCTGATGATAATACTTGTTCTGATAAGGTAAGCCATGTTCTCTTACAGAAATTACCAATGATATAAATAAGAAGAGAAATATGCAAGGCTTAAGCAAGGGGATAGCGAGGTTCCTTAGTGTGAAAGGCCTTTTAAACTTGGTACTTTATACTTTTGAGAGAAAATACTGAATTTTAAATTGGTAAAGAGAGATTCTAATATATCAATTTGCTGTAAAAAGCATGATTTGATCTGTTTGAAATGAGACTAATCTCAATGTTGAGATCTTGTACTAAATAAGTTGTTTTAAACCTTTTACTGCTATAGTCAACAGAATCGAACAATTATTCATACAAAACACAGTTGAGAAATGAATTAGCAAAGGATAAGACACAGTAACTAATTATGCCGCTTCCAATTGGGTCATTTTCTGCATACTTTAAAAGTATTTTTTAGAACAAAGATGAGAAAAGGAAACCTCTGTAATGTAAAGAGGGGATGGTTCAAATTTGCTGTGTTTCATTGAGCTCTTAGACAAAAGAACTTATGTCACCCTGACATCTCAGGAAATACAAAATTTATTCTGGAAACAACTTCTATTACCTAATTGGTTTAGCAATAGTTAACTGAATTTTGTCAATTTTTTTTCTAAATTAACTTTAACAGTGTGGTCAAAAGTTACATATTTAAAATTCATTAATTCAGAATTTGTTATCATTCCGAGTACACTGAATTGAGATTTACTTATGTTCTTTTAAAAAAAGGTATCCCTAAAAGTGTAAAGAAATGATACTCAGATTAAATCATAGTTATACTATATAATACAATTTTTAAAAAATCTAAACTATTCATTTTAATGGAAATAAGTAAAGCAAACTTGGTAGCTATTCCTACTGGAAGCAATCTCTGTTACTTTATTCTGCTTGATAACAATAATAAATGTACATTTGAGAATTTCATATTTCATAGTTTACTATCAAGCTAACTCCCTTAATTCTGTGAATTAATGGGATTTGATTTTTAATCATGTTTCTATATATTGATAGGCTTTTTATTAAGCAAATTTACATTTTTGTTTAGAAATTTTAATTAAATATTTCTATGTATTATTAGGTTCAATCTTATGATCCAGAAACCAATTCTTGGCTACTTCGTGCAGCTATCCCAATTGCCAAAAGATGTATAACAGCTGTTTCTTTAAACAACTTGATATATGTTGCTGGTGGACTGACCAAGGCAATATACTGTTACGATCCAGTTGAAGATTACTGGATGCATGTACAGAATACATTCAGCCGGCAGGTAATAACATAAAAATCCTTAAAAAAATGAATCTAGGAGGGACTAAGTACATGACAATTATGAATATACTGCAATTCTGCTATTAAAATATTTCATGTGTGCTTGAAGTATTTCATAATTTTTTAAAACGTTTTACCATCCCATGGTAAAGTGTAGCTATTGTGCTTCAGCTGTTGATTTTTTTTCCCCTTGACCTTTGTCAGGATCCTGCTCTAGTCCTTATCACTCTCTCTTGCATATTTTAAAAGATAAGAAATGCTCCCAAACTGGTTTTTTCTTTCTGTAGTCATAAGCTAGTTGTTTATTTGTTATTAAAAAAATGGCTGTTCATATCTTCATCCACACACTCTAGCCTGTGTCTTCCTATTCCCCCTCTACCACTGCTTCCAAAAAAAGGCCTTCCCTCAGCCTTTCAGTTCATGGCTCGACTCTTCTTTCTTCTACCACCAAAATGCATGATGGTTCTGATGCTGGAAATCTGATTCTACCTATACCTCTCTAGAGATCTTGTACTGTCAAAGCTCATTACTTATCTCCTAGACTCATTCATATTCGCTTATTATTTTCTACCCAGCTTTTAAATATGGGTTTTCCTAACCTCTTCAGAGTTTATACTCTATTCCTGAATGATCTCACCTACTGCCCAATACTGATGACTTAAAATCTATATCTCCATTAAAGCCTCTCTTTTGTTCTCCAGACTCAATTTCAAGCTGCTTATTTGATACTTTACATGAGTTTCTTCCCCAAACCTACTTTTTCTGTTTTCAGATAAGCTAGTGAATGGAAAAACTCTGTTTTGCCCTTACTCTCAAAATACTTCTGACACCAGAAATGTGTGTTTTTCCCATAGCAATTACCTCTTCACAGTCTGGGCGTCTTACAATTCAGTTCTGTTCTGACACTATCTACCTGGACTTAGTGTCAGATTCCACAAGTGAAAGGCTCACTTCCACTAGACTGCCCCTGCTTCACATGCCAATCACAAATTTCAGGTGGTTGCCAGTATTTCCAATCTACCACTTCTAGTTTGATAATTTGTTTGAACAGCTCACTGAATTTAGGGAAACATTTATTTGTGTTTCCTGGTTTATTGTGTAAAGGGGTGGTATAAAGGATACAGGTGAACACCCAGATGAAGAGGTGTATAGAATAAGGTCCAGAAGGGCCCAAGCAGAGGAGCTTCTGTCATTGTGCAATTGAGATGTGCTATCCATCACACGGATGTGTCAACAACCTGAACACTGCAAATTCCATACTTTGGAGATTATGTAGACATGATCAATTATTAACTCAGTTTCCAGCCAGTCTCCCTTCTCCAGAGAATCGGGGTGGGCCTGAAAGTTCCAAGCCTCTAGTCATGGCTTCATGTTTCTGGTGACCAGTCTCCATTCAGGAACCCACCAAGAGTCACCTTATTAGAACAAAAGACACTCCTATCACCCAGGAAATTCAAGAAATTTAGATGCTCTATATCAGAAACGTGGGGCCAGAGACAAATATACACATACATCTTCTATCTATAGTAATAAAAGTGTAATACGCTAATTAGATCAGACAGCCGAAAGACCTTCTGGACAAAGCTGCGGCTGCAAGGGCCGAACCCCTTGCACAAATTTTGTACATCAGACCTATTATTTCACAGCTAGAAAATTTCTTAGATCAATCTAGCCTATCAGTTCTCAGAGTTTCTCCTATTCTTTTCCATTCCTATTCTTGCTTTTTTTTTAAAATATATATATTTTATTGATTTTTTTTACAGAGAGGAAGGGAGAGGGATAGAGAGTTAGAAACATCGATGAGAGAGAAACATCAGCTGCCTTCTGCACATCTCCTGCTGGGGATGTGCCCGCAACCAAGGTACATGCCCTTGACCGGAATCAAACCTGGGACCTTTCAGTCCGCACGCCGACGCTCTATCCACTGAGCCTAAGAGGTTTCGGCCCTATTCTAGCTTTTGTTTAAGTTCTTATCAGTTCCTACCTACACTGAAACAATAATCTAGTGTTCCTTTTGCTAATGTCTTGCTTCCCTAACCCATTTTGCCACCAGTTATTTTCCAACAAGTGTAATAATCATGTCTCTCCTCTGATTGGAAACTACTGAGTAAAATCTAAAAATTTCCCACTTCCTTCTTCTAGGCCTTCTGTTGGCTGACCTCTGCTTGCCTCTTTAGCTTCACTTTGTAAAACTATACCTCAATTATATTTATATCTATTATTTGCATTCTATATAGATCTTATGTGTTCTTGCCTTAGTTCATACTATCCCTTTAGCCCCTCATGCTTTTTCTGGCTTCTCTGTTCACTGAGAAACGATAAATCATCTAATTTCATGGTAGACAGTTATTTGAATCCAAGGCTACATTTGTTTAATAGATTTTATTGATTTTAGAGAGCAAGGAAGAGGTAGAGAGAAAAACACCAATGATGAGAGAGAATCATTGATTAGCTGCCTCCTGAATGCCCCCTACTAGGGATCAAGCCTGCAACCCAGGCATGTGCCCTTGGCCGGAATTGAACCTGGGACCCTTCAGTCCACAGGCCGACACTCTTATCCATTGAGCCAAACCAGCTAGGGTTACATCTTCTTCTTCTTCTTCTTTTTAAAAATATATTTTATTGACTTTTTACAGAGAGGAAGGGAGAAGAATAGAGAGTTAGAAACATCGATGAGAGAGAGACATCGATCAGCCGCCTCCTGCACACCCCCTACTGGGAGTGTGCCCGCAACCAGGATACATGCCCCTGACCAGAATCGAACCTGGGACCTTTCAGTTCACAGGCCGATGCTCTATCCACTAAGCCAAACCGGTTTCTTAAAAGCTTAAAATCCTGAATGACATATAAGAGCTGAAAAAATAAGTTGTAGTTTGTTGGGTTTTTTTGCAGTCCAAATGGACCCAGCCTTTTTCTCTATTTCCATGCTTCTTGACTTTGCATATTTTTTAAAAGCCACAGTTTGCTATTTTAAACATTTTTGCATTTTAATTTTTATCAGAAACATTCTTTAAAAAAATTGTGGGATTTTAATTCAATGACGATTTTTTTAAGTCTTTCTTCAGTAGACCAGGTATTTAAAGTGTCATTAAAGTTTAGAATAATAAATGAAATATAATTTATTTTCTTTATTGTTGGCATTTAAGCCTAAGGATTATAAATAATATTAATTAAGGAGAGGGTTGTTGATTTTTTTTTTTTACAATATTAGGATTGTGTTTCATTTTAACTATAATACATGTAATTTCCTGATATGAAAGTATAACTATTTCCATGTTGCTTGTTTGGTTTAATTCTGAGCATTATTATCTGAAACGATGTAAGTAACAAGATCCTATAATAATATAATTTAAGAATCATTATCAAAGTAACTGTAAGGTTTAGTCATGTGGGTTTGCTTATCCCTGGAAACTAAGGATGTTGTTTTGTGTTTTTTTTAAGTATATTTTTATTGATTTCAGAGAGGAAGGGAGAGGAAAAGAAAGGCAGAAACATTAATGAGAGTCATTGATCGGCTGCCTTCTGCACACCCCTTACTGGGGAGCAAGCCTGCAACCTGGGCTTGTGCCCTGATTGGGAATCGAGCCTTGAACTCCTAGCTCATAGGTCGACGCTCAACCACTGAGCCACACCAGCTGGGCAGAGCTTGTGTACTTTAGATGAAAAATGTTATAGTTTGGTACATAATTGGTACAATTCATGGGTTAGGTCGGTCACTCATGATAATCAGCCAAGTCATTCTGGATGTATATGAACTATAATATAGGCATTTTTAAGTACTCATTCTTTTTTTATTATTATTACATTTATTTTTTAGAAAGAGAGGAAGGGGGAGAGAGAAAGAAACATTGAATTGTTTTTCTACTTATTTACACATGCATTGGTTGCTTCTTGTATGTGCCCTGACCAAAGATCAAATCTGCAACCTTGACATATCGGGACAATGATCTACCCAACTGAACTCCCCAGCCAGACTCACTAACTCTTTTATACCTCAAGATACTATCTTAATCTGTGATCATATTATAGCCACTTTGTATAATAAAGAATCTTCCTGTGATAGAAGAGGCAAGCCAAGCTCTTCAAAGATGTTTTTTTTCAGTTATCATTAGGTTAAAATCCATCTCTCAGCCCACCACTCTCACTTCACCCCCCACAACTTGGCCCAATTATTAACATATATTTTATCTTAACACTCACTTCATCCATGCAAAATTAGCACTCAAAAGGGAAAAGTTCAGCAAAAGGGAGCTTATTTCGTGTCTCCTTTTATTGACAGTGTTAAAGCATGTCTTATTTTACTTTTCAGCTGCTACCAAATCTCTTCAATTAATGTGGGGGTTTTTATGTGTTTGTTAAAACAGGAAAACTGTGGTATGTCTGTGTGTAACGGTAAAATATATATCCTGGGTGGAAGACGGGAAAATGGAGAAGCTACAGACACTATTCTCTGTTATGATCCTGCAACAAGCATCATCACAGGGGTAGCTGCAATGCCCAGGCCAGTGTCCTATCATGGCTGTGTGACTATCCATAGATACAATGAGAAATGCTTTAAGCTCTAACACCAGGATGCTTCACCCAAGAAGCCACACCGATCCAAGATGAGAGGTTTCAAAAGCTCCAGAGTGGGACCTTGGCATATCTCCTTTGTGCCATATGCACAAAAAGTAAAAATAGTAATCGTGGTGCCTTTCTCCCCAAAATATCAGTCTTTCAAACTGTAATAAAGCCTTCCCTGCAATTGGAAAATAAAAGGGGCTTGGGTTGTTGTTGAAGATAATAGTGGTGTTGCTTGGGCTTTGAAAAATGCATCTTTGTAAATACAGTATGTGTGAGAAACCTATGTGGAATAGGAAAGACTGTCTGATTACCTTTTAGGAACTTGTGAATGGTCTCTTCATTTATGTATGTTTATCTGCAAGACTGTACTGTATATTCCTTATTTTGTCATATAGACAGACAGAAAATTGCATGACTTAAGGCTTCATTTAAGTTGAATCACGTAATGCTTACACCACATCCTAAGGAGGAAAAGTCGATTTTCAAAATCTTTGTCACTAAAAATATATTCAGCTGATTAATTTTATTGAAAGGATTTTTTCTGTAATTGATAAAAATGTGATGATAGCAATTTGAGTGAGATACCAAATTATTACTTCATGCTAAGAATTGCTGTCTTATATTAAACCTATTCTTGAGAAGAGATTGGGTAGAAGATAGAAAAGCAGATGCCATTAAAATGACAGGTTACTTCACTATTTAGCGTATCATCTCTAATGCCTCTTAAAGCGGTTCCTTTTTGTGAACCTGGCAAAGGAGTTGAAATCCATTTTGTAATATTGTCCTGTGAAAAGCCAGAACAGATCTTCTCCCTAGCCCAGTAGGGTTTGACCTCATTAATATGGTGCTTTGGGTGAGGACTTCTCCCCTGGTTATCCTACTTTCATGTGACCAGCTAAAGTTCTGGGAATCTCTACAATTAAGTTGTCTTTAAAGGATAAACCAGGGACCACCTAGCTGGGCCCATAGTTTATTCAACTGTCTGAATATACTAATGGCAGTAATTGCAGTCTTCTAATCTCATTTGGTACCATTGTGTAAATTATTGATCAAAATTCTCAAGCTTCTATACAACAAATTGACTTTGTCTAGATTTTTCAACTCCAGTTTGTAAAACTTAACTAGTATTTAGGGATGAACTTAAAATTTCTAAGGCAAATGGAGCAGCAGGAACTACAGCATAGTGACTGTCATTTCTCGGTGGAGTGGTGTAATTTACATTTTAGGTATGTTCCAGGTATCCTGCTATGTTTCAACTTCCCAGGCACTATTGTCTTCTTACATTATAATTAATATGGTCCTTGTCATAGGAGAAATGATGCAAATACATGTTTGGAGTGTCACCACATTTCTGTTAAAACCAAGGTAGTAATAAAAAACTTAACATTAATAAATTTATTTTTATTATCCTAGAATGATAACAGAGATTTCAAATAAACCATATGGCATCAACTTAAATTCTTAGCTGGAATCAGAATTCTGAGGAAAACTCTAAAAAGCTTACCAATTTTTAGCGAAATTTTACTTTTCAAATCATAATTTTTAATGACATACCTTTTTGTGATAATTATCGGAGCAATTCAGAAAACAACTTTGTCATTTTAATTGAAAAATAATTGTATGTATTAGGATACTTGTTTTAATTGTTGAGTAAATATCTACTTTTGCATTATATCCTTTGTGTAGATAGTAATATCTATTTAGTTCAGAAATTCTTTGCAGTATATGAGATAATGTTTGAGAAAAATATAAATGCTGAGGATTATACAGACGATACTTGTTACTTCATGTTTATTTCTAAGATCATACCCATTCATAAACACAGACATTTCACATAAAAAATATTTCCTCAAGGTAACTTGTATTCTGGTACTTTTATCTATTGTAAAAGTATATTAATTATTGTATTTTGTTATTCATTTATTTTAATATCTATATGTTCATTATAGTAATTTGAAATGAAATTCAATAGAACAGAATTTGTTTAAACATGACCTCATACCAATATTGTTTAATTTTTATACATAATTTAAAACTACATCAATTAAGTATTCAAACCAAGAACTTGGTTATACTAGGAAATTAAAGAACTATTTTTAAAGTTACCCAAATGATATTTTAATTTTCTTTAATTATTTATCTTCCTTTACTGATTCTTGGTAAATAATGGTGTTAGCATTTTAAAAAACAAAAAAATTTGAGGATATAATTAGTATATAAAAACGGATATGACAAACTACCAAATTGGTCAGATTATATTCATACTGTCATCACATAGTTGACAGATTTTTTTTTTGATAGGTAATGCTTATATAAGCATTTGGGTTAGTGTATATGTATAGTATACATGTGAATGTATGAAGAGAGTATGGTCATGTGCACACATATATACTAGTACAAACACCAAGAGTTGTATAAGTTTGTAAGGATCAGGAAAAAAAGCACATAAATTAAAAAATAATTGACCTTATTCCATTTCAGAAGATTTTTTATTTGGAAATTTCTAGATTACTTTTTTTACATTTAAAAGTACATGATGAGTATTAGTATGAATACTTGTATATAGTCAGAATCTACATAATACATATGGTTTTACAAGGTTAGAAAACAAATTGGAGGTGGAGATGCATTTGCTAAACCCACTCAGTGGGGAAGGGAATTGAAAGTATGTTTTGTGGATCAACAGAAAAGTACAGTTTGTTTTTTCATGAACTTGAATCCTTTTCCATGTGTGAGTGAACAATAGAGTGGTCTAATTTTTACCACAGAAGATCTTCCTTTTCTACTCTAATTTTCCCACTGACTTGACTGCACAGGTATGAATTGGTAGCCTGTTGGATTTTAAATAACCTTTTTTCCTCTAGATGACTAAAATATAGATATTTACTCCATTTAAACAGGTGTTTAAGAAAAATGATGTATATACTCAGGGAGGGTATTATCATTTTTGCTTATTTGAGGGGTTTAAAGTGCCATCAATAAGTAACCTTCAGTTCATGATTCTAGAGTAAATTTAATTTGATAAAGAGCTTCACACATAGCAGTGGTTGAACATTCTTTTGTATTTAGGAAGATGAAAATGTTTTGTGGACTGATAAATTTTCTCTTAGTGAATATGAATTGTTTATGTATCTCTACTGTCAGAAACTCTTCTTGAAACTCAGGAAAGACAAAGGTTCAATTATACTACTTTTGTCAGTATGCAAACCAGGTGTGTTGTGTGTGGTTTTTTTCCCCCCTGTTGTCTGGCTATGGCAATAGATTTTTTTTTGTTAATTGATTTCAGAGAGAAAGGGAGAAGGAGAAAGAAATAAAAATATCAGTGATGAGAGGGAATCATTGGTCAGCTGCCTCCTGCATGCCCCACACTGGGGATCAAGCCCACAACCCAGGCATGTGCCCTGACCCGGAATGGAACTGTGATCTCTTGGTTCATAGATGGATGCTCAACCACTGAGCCACCCTGGCCAGGCAATAGGATTTTCTTAATTGCTGTGAGAACCCATACATGAAAAGAAAGGGGTCAAGTTGTTCATGTATGCCTGTGGTATCTTGAGATATAGATGTGGGAAAGACATCTACTCCAGACTGTATTTTCAAAGAATAAAAATTGCTATTTATATGGTGCCATGTGATAATGCCTTGTTAAAGGCTTCCTGTGGATGGCCTTTATTTTAGTAAACTCAAGACACCAGTTAACCTCAACATAATTTTGGCCTTATTAGAATTTGTTGTGCATTATATTAAATGCCAGGTTTACATAACCTCAACCCATTATTCTTTTTAGTTAAGTAAATATATTCACCATATCATGTAACCAGAATGGGGCAATTTGTTTGATCTTTTAAGGTAGTAAGTTTGACTAGCTAGCTATACTTATTGTCTTACCTAATGTTACACACTAAAAACCACTTGAGCCAAGAGTGTGAATTGAGAATTCCAGAGACATTTTCAACATACTTCATACATTTTAAAATGTTTTATATAAATGTTTTACATATGTGTGATTGCCTAGATATTAAATTTACTTAGTGCTAAAGATGGTCATCATATATAATTTTTTAAAACAGCATTAGTCATTACTTATTTTATATATTATTCTAAAGAAAACAATTTTAAATGTTTTTTAAATGACTGCATCTGAATTTGTGCCTTAAGTTCTCCCAGTGCTATTTCAACTTTTTTTCAATCTAAATAAAGCTCAATCTTAGAAAAGTTTCATATTTGTTTCCTATAGAGTAAATAAACCTCTTAGTTTTTAAAATTTTAGTCCTCAATTTTTTTTATTAGCACCAACTGTGTGGTTGCTTGGCAGAATGAGAATACTAAGAAAAGTTGTTGGGTGTTAGGAGTTTTATTATATTTTTGGGTTGTTTGGGGTTTTTTTGTTTGTTTTTATACTAAGGTGCTTTTTAAGATATTCAGGAAAAAAACATTAATCTTACATAGATTAATAAGCCCTTGTAAACATCATTTGCAATATCTGCATCCAATGTCGAAAAAGTAAATTTTATTTTTTCATTTTCCTTTATGTACTGTTCTTCTTTTTTTCTCTACAGACTTTTTCAGTTAACTTTATTGGAAAAATTCTTACTCTCCTCCCTCCCTCCCCCCTGCCCACACCCTTCCATCACCCCTCCATGGTTTCTTCATTTAAATTTTTGTTGGAAGTTTCTGGATCTATCTGAGACAACATAATTACAGAATTGAACAAAAGTAATATGCTTTAGAACTTGTATAGAATGGCCAAATGTCATTTGCCTTCAATTAGAGGCTCTAGAGTCTTCACAATGGAGAGAGAAAACAAGGCTTTGTATTTCTTTGTTCTCAGTTCAGTTGTAGCACATTAATACTTACATGTTTTGTTTAAATATATTTTGTGCATAGTATTTTTTAAAAGTTGTATCTAATAAAATGTCTTTTAACCATTATTACTTGATTATATGGGTGTATTAAATTTTGTTTACCAAAAATTTGTTGTTTTGTTTTTTTGTCAATCCTCACCCAAGGATATTTTTTCTGTTGATTTTGAGAGAGGGGAGGGAGGTTGAGAGAGAGAGAGAGATTCATTCACCTGAGGGAGACACATCAATTGGTTGCCTCCCACACTCACCTCAACTGGAAATTGAATCCAAAACCCTTAGTGTACAGGCCAATACTCTAACCACTGAGCATGCCAATCAAGGCTGTTGTTCTATTTTATTTTAACTATTAGAGGCTTGGTGCACAAAATTCATGCATGGGGGGGCCCTCAGTCCAGCCTGCACCCTCTCCATCCCAGGACCCCTCGGGGGATGTCCAACGGCTCGTTTAGGCCCGATCCCTGTGGGCCTAAACCAGCTGTCAGACATCCCTCTCACAATCCAGGACCACTGGCTTCTAACCACTCGCCTACCTGCCTGATTGCCCCTAACCACTTTGCCTACCTGCCTGGTTGCCCCTAACTGCCTTCCCCTGCTGGTCTGCTTGTTCCTAACTGTCCTCCCCTGCTGGCCTGATCACCCCTAACCACCTCTGCCTCGGACCCCACCACCATGGCTTTGTTCAGAAGGATGTCCAGAAGATGTCTGGTCTAATTATCATATTACCCTTTATTAGTATAGATATCCAAATGGTTGTGTGGAAAAGGGATGGGGGGAAACACTTATTAACATATGTGTATATTTACTGGTGTGTTCATAAAATAACTACAAGGATTGCTTATATTTTTTTTGGTTTTTTTTTTAATATATTTTTATTGATTTCAGAGAAGAAGGGAGAGGGGAGAGAGAAACATCAATGATGAGAGAAAATCATTGATCGACTGCCTCCTGCAACCCAGACATATGCCCTGACCTGGAATCAAACCTTGACCTCCTGGTTAAATCAGTGCTCAACCACTGAGCCATGCCAGCCAGGCAAGTATTGCTTATCCTATATAATAAAGCAGTAATATGCAAATTGACTGTCACACCCTCACAATATGGCTGCTTTCAACCAGGAAGCAGAGGGGTTAGTGAGGGACGACCAAATGACTGAATAAGCAGGTTGCGTGGGACGACCAGGTCAGGAGGGGGGCACCGTGAGGGGTGACCAGCCCTGTAGGGGGGCAGTTGGTGACCAGGACAGCAGGGAAGTTGGGGTGACCGGGCCGGTTCTGGGGAGGGGGGGTTAGGGGCAACCAGGCAGGCAGGCAGGTGAGTGATTAGGAGCCAGTGGTCTATGAGAGGGATATCCGACTGCCAGTTTAGACCCAATCCCCTGCGTGGTCCCGGGTTGAAGAGGGTGCAGACTGGGCTGAGAAGACCCTTCCCCATTCACAGATTTCGTGCCCTGGGTCTCTAGTACTAGTATATGGAAAACGATGGGTAGTGGATAAAGAATAGGAGCCTCTTGTACTTTAAATATTCCCTAAAAAATCACTTGGACTCACCCTGAGCAGGTAGTTCAGTTGGTTAGGTCCTCGTTGATACCCCAATGTTTTGATTTCAGGTTTGCTCCCTGGTCAGGGCACATACAAGAAGAATCAACCAACAAGTACATAAATAAGTGGAACAAGAAAATGATGCTTCTTTCTCCCTCTCCCTTCTTTCCTCCCTCCTTCCTCCTCTCCCTTTCTCTCCAATCAATTTTTTTAAAAATCACCAGTATTTTTATATGGAATGAGGGGAAAATGGGCTATACCTGCCTTATGTTTCTCCAGTTTGTTAACTGTTAATGGAGACAGATAATCAGAAGGGCTGTTTTACTCCTAATCATATTGAGGTCTTTTTAAGTTTTATGTATTTTATAACGTTTGACATCTTTGGAGACCTTATTGGCTGGAACGAAACCACCTCTCCGGACTGTATGATTTCTAGAGGCAGTAAACAACTTCGCATTGAGCCCACCTTTCATATACAAACCAACAAGCCCTTGTCCATACCCCCAACCACTTGCTTTTTCTCACACACCAAGCCTGTTCTCCCCTTCCCTAACTCATCCTGGGGCCAGGTCCCAGACAACATAAGAATAGCCCCTACGCCCCAGAGCCCACCAGAATTATTCAAATAAACCAATACTAAGCTGTTTACCCTGCCCCACTTTGACTTTCCCATGGAAACCCCAATAAAGGCTCTGATCTATTTTCCCCTCACCCCCTGTCTGGTTCCTGACTGACACTGGTACTTCCCCTGTAGGTGGCCCTGGGTAGCATGCCCTGCCTCTTGTTTCTAGGGCCGTGGTCAGTTTGCCACTCTGTTGACTAATGAGTTTGCCGACCACTGCATAAGGCATTACCCTTACGCAGAAGTTTTGACTTCAGGTTAAAGACGTTAGTACATTGTCAAAATGTTTTTTTGATGTTTTTCCCGAAGGCAGTGGTCGGCAAACTCAACCGTCAACAGAGTGGCAAACCTCGGCTTGAATGTGGCTCCCGAGCTGCAGTTTGCAGACCACTATTCTAGTGGCTCTGTGAGTAACATTTCAGTGATACTGATTTTATCATGTCACTCAATCCATTTTATTAAACTCACAAATTACTTATGTAAAGAGCCAGGTAAGGTCCAAGGAAACCTCAAGCATATTATGTGCACGGGGGTGGCCAACCAGTGAAGTTTTCCCCAATATAGGCTTTCTCTGTACAGCGTGATATAGAATACAGAAAACAGGGCACGCAGCTGGAGGAATGTGATTACCTGCAAACTGCTTACAATCCAGGCTCACACCTGAGAACAATTTCTGTTTGGCCATTTTTTTCCTGAAGTCCACCAGCTGCAAGCAAGTTCTCACAGTCTGCTTACAGATGGTCTTCATCATATTCCCACAAGGTAAGAGGGAGAGTTGAGCTTGGGAAGGGGCCCATGTCCTGGCATATCACATATCACTTGTTCATTTTTGTTTTTCCTTCTTGTTTTTATTTAAATATATTTTTATTGATATTTTACAGAGAGCAAGGGAGAGGGAGAGTTAGAAACATTGATGAGAGAGAAACATCAATCAGCTGCCTCCTGCACAACTCCCCACCCCACTGGGGATGTGACTGCAACCAAGATACATGCCCTTGACCGGAATCAAACCTGGGACCGTTGAGTCTGCAGGCTGACACTCTATCCACTGAGCCAAACAGGTTAGGGGGTCATTTTTTTTTTTTTTTTTACAGAGAGGAAGAGAGAGGGATAGAAAGTCAGAAACATCGATGAGAGAGAGACATTGATCAGCTGCCTCCTCCACGCTCCCTACTGGAGTTGTGCCCGCAAGCAAGGCACATGCCCCCAACGGGAATCGAACCTGGGACCTTTCAGTCCGCAGGCCGACGCTCTATCCACTGAGCCAAACCGGTCTCTGCTAGGGGGTCATTTTTGAATTATAAGACTTGTGCTGGTCTGCTGTCTCTGAAAAGCAACTCAGTATCTCATTAAACAGGACAGGACCATTTTGAGCTGGTTCTGTGGTTACATTTTATGCCATTCATTATCCTGGGTCGTTTCAGCATATAGAAACCATCCCTTTGCTCTAGCCTCCTATTATTTTTACCTCTAGTCAACAAACTTTCACCCTAACTCACTCTACTAACACACAAGGCAAAGCCTTAAATCAGTTCATTATCCAGAATTACTCTTCCTATGAAACCTTAGACTCAAATGTCTTTCTTTTGCCATAGCCTTCCTTCCTTTCCATCTCTCATTCCATGATATTCCTTGTGATCTTATCCAGTTCTCCAATCTTCTAACATCTCTTTATGCAGACCCCTGGATTACACAATATCCCTTCCCAGCCTACATTTCATAATTATCACATTCCAACCACCCTCACCAGCAGGCAAAATTTCCTCACCCGTTTGATCTCCCATTCCACTTACTCTCCTACTGCTGACATGTGTATCAGCCCAATTATTGGGTTTCTCTCCTCCTACTCCCAAGCTATTGAGCCCTGGTAGAGAAAATCAATTAGCTATCAAATGATACCTTAAAAATGTTGTGATCTCCAACCTCAACTGAGCAAGATATTCTTGGCAAGCCTTCAATGTGCATCTACTCTTCTTTTCCCTTTCTCCGTAACAGCTCACTCACCACACCCCTGTCTTTTGTTCTCAGCAGTTGATCTTGCCTTCTCCTTCAAACACTTAAAAAGGACATGAGGTAGAATCTCAACATCTTGCCCTCCCATACTTATTTCCCATCCTCTCTCTTCTTCATGACTTGGGTATCCCTTCTTCATCTAAACTCTGAATTCCTCTCATCTGGCATCTTAGCTCCCGCTCTGATTTTCAACCTCTCTGTATGAACATTTTCCCTTCTTTTTAAAATATATTTTTATTGATTTCAGAGAGGAAGGGAGAAGGAGAGAGAAACATCAACGATGAGAGAGAATCATTGATCCACTGCTTCCTGCACACCCCACACTGGGGATCAAGTCTGCAATCCCGAACATGAATCCTGACCAGGAATTGAACCATGACCTCCTGGTCAATAGATCGATGCTCAATTATTGAGCCACATTGGCTGGGCACCCCTCCCATCTCTAAAATACCTTCTGCTGCTCTAAATTCCCTTCTAATTCCACCCACATTTTAAAAAAGTCTCTCTTTTGCTTCACTTCTTTTTTAAAAAAATATATATTTTATTGATTTTTCACAGAGAGGAAGGGAGAGGGATAGGAAGTCAGACACATCGATGAGAGAGAGACATCGATCAGCCGCCTCCTGCACGTCCCTCCTACTGGAGTTGTGCCCGCCAGCAAGGTACATGCCCCCCGACCGAAATCAAACCTGGGACCTTTCAGTCCGCAGGCTGACGCTCTCTCCACGGAGCCACACCGGTCTCGGCTTGCTTCACTTCTTAACACACTGCAATCTGGCTCACATGACTCACACTGCTACAGAAATCACCTATGCCAAAGGCACCAATTATATCTCTGTTGCTAAATCCAAAATTCTTATTTAATTCCCTGCATATTTGATGCTCTTTGATTATATTTTCCTATCTTGGCTATCCTCACACTTTTCCTTTTACTTTTATGGGCTCTTCCTCACTTAAATCCTCAATCATCAGGCTTTCTTCTTACCCTGCAGATAATTGTCCTAGGTAACTTTACCCACTTTCATAGCCCCAGTTATGATTATATTTGATGATTCCTAAGTAAATCAGTCAAGACATTTGATACACACAGCAGTGATCTTTAAGCAGAAATATTCAAAAGAACATCCATGCTCATTTACCATAACTGCTAATGTATCTTTACCTTACTCTTTGATTGAAATCTCTGGTAGGCCTGGCCGGTGTGGCTCCATGGTTGAGCACTGACTTATGAACCAAAAGGCCACAGTTCAATTCCCATCAGGGCACATGCCAGGCTTGCAGGCTCAGTCCCCAGTAAGGAGCATGAAGGAGGCAGCTGATCAAGATTCTCATCATTGATGTTTCCATTTCTCCTTCTGTCTGAAATCAATAAAAACATATTTAAAAAGAAAATAAAGATATCCCTGGGGAAATAACTGGTTGACACTCTAGTTAATATACCTGGCTGGCTGCTAAGGATCTGGGAGAGAGATCTGAAATTTTCAGGGAGATGAAGGCTTTGCTTCTTGCCAAAATAAATACTATATGGAATTCCCCAAATCTTGGGTGTGTAGGGGGTTGGGAGGAATGTTTTATAGGCTTATCTCTGTGCCTTGGCTTCCTTCGGCTGGAATCCCCAGCCTCTAGCTATCTCCCACATTTGAGAGCGAGAGCGAGAGCGAGAGCGAGAGCGAGAGAGAGAGAGAGAGAGAGAGAACACACGCACACACACACACACACACACACACACACACACACACAAAGATTCATTTCCTCAAGGCAGCTTTTGTGACTGTCCTCTTTCCACCCCAGTCTGAGTTAAATAAGCTCCTGTGTGCTCCCATTATCCACTCTATATACCTTTGTCAGCAAACTTTTCTGTTTACTTGACTCTTTACCTCCCTCTCTGAGACTACAGATTCTTCAAAGTGAGGTGAGGGCCAAGAATCTCTAGCCTAGAAATTAGACAGGAGAAAGGATCAGCTGGGGTAAGATGCCTTAATGCAGTGGTCGGCAAACTCATTAGTCAACAGAGCCAAATATCAACAGTACAACGCCTGAAATTTCCTTTGAGAGCCAAATTTTTTAAACTTAAACTTCTTCTAACATCACTTCTTCAAAATAGACTCGCCCAGGCCGTGGTATTTTGTGGAAGAGCCACACTCAAGGGGCCAAAGAGCCGCATGTGGCTCGAGAGCTGCAGTTTGCCCACCACGGATCGTTTTGGAAAGCTCAAGGTCTCTGAAAAGGGAAAGGAGACAGAAAATGGCTAGCAAGTAGAGTATCAATGACAAATGACCTATTTTGACTTTGCCAGGAACTGAAAAGTCTCATCAATATTTGTTAAATCATTTCTAATGATTTCCTGGCATCTTATATAACAGTGACTTTCCTTGACCTTATCATTAGGTTTTGGGTTTCTGTCTAAATTTAGGTTCAACCTTCTCTTTGGTTCTGAGTACAGTTCAAATGCTACCTTATTTAAGAAATCTCTCCTGATTCCCCCAAGTGGGTTTATTTTTCGCTCTTTGAGGACAAGAACCAAGTCTATCTTTTTATCCTACCTCTGTCCCCAGGACCTGGCAAAATGCCTAGAACAGAGTGGGTAATGGATATTTATTTGACTGATAATCACTATGGGAAGCAGAAGAGATGTGTTTAAAAAAAAAACAAAAACAAAAAACAGGGGGTGTGGGGGGGAGAAACAGGGTAAATTATAAAGTTTCCAAAGTCCTTTAGTGATCCCCGGTTTGGGTCACAGCTACTGCCTCTCTTGTTATGCTAAGTGGAAGTACTAAGGGATTGCTACTCAATCTTCTATTCCTGACTTACCCTGCTACTGCTCCCCTAACCCATACCTGTACCCATGCCCCAACATCTGCAGAGTTAGTAAAATGTATATAAGTGGGTTAGATGATAAATAAATTATATCTCAATAAAGCTGTGACATTTTTTTAAACTTTGAATAACACTCTTTTCTTCAAGAAACCCATCCTACCCAAAGTTGCTAACAGAACGGAGTTGTCAGTGAGGAAAAAAAAATTTTTTTTCCTTGTCTCCAGTGTAATTTCCATCCTGGAGGCCTAGAGACAATAGTGTTAGGGGCAGAAATAGACTAATGGGGACTAGCTATCGTTTTAAGAAATATTAATCATGCTCTGTTAACCGTGATTGTTTTTGTTCTAATTAAAGAAAGCGCATTCTGACCTGGCTGGGAGTTGAATTCCCTGCCCTCCTCCCTAACCCACCTGGATTACCTGAAATCTGTAACCATTTTACCCATTCTTATTCCTTTTGCCTACTTCCCTATGCCTGTAATACCCATTTGTATCCTTTTGCATACCCATTCTTATCCCCACTGTAGACAAAAGGGCCCACATGCTGACCTGACAAGCTCAGGGGAGGCCTGCATGGCAGTCTTGCAAACTCAGAGACCACAAATAACCACAAGGGTGGTCTGAAATTAAACTCTAAGTAAAAGCAGTTACGGTGGGTAGTTACATCCTAGGCAGGTATCTTCACTGACAAGGTCAGCCTTTACCTTAACTGAGCCTATCTGTCTTTTTGCATCTATAATAACATACCCTTAAAATGTCTGAGTAACTTGTAACTTCTCTTTTTCTGGACCCCTTGGGGCACAACCTAATGTGCTGGGCGCCAGGAAGATACCACAAATTCCCTCATTATCACGTTAATTGTTCCTGCACCCACCTAAGTATGTGTCTGTTATTTTACTTTTTATCCAATCCCAGGGGTTTCCCTCCCCCCATCCCTTTGCTTTCTCCCGCCTCTCTAATCTAATCATCAATGGATTTCATGTAACCTACCTACATCACTTTCCTTTTATTGCAATGTATAAATACAGGTGTAACCCGCCAGTCTCCGGAGCATTATCTCAATTCACTGAGGTTCTGCTTCCCAGCATATTTTGACAGTTTGGCTCAAATAAACTCACAAAAGTTCTTTACAGGTTTTAATAATTTTTTTACATTAACCTCACTTCCCCGTGTAATCTGTGTCCTTCTACCCAATATAAGCAACTGGCTTATGGGGGGAGAGGGTAAGAAGGGGAGGCAGGAGGACCTGCTGCTCTCCCATGCTGCCAGCATTAATGGAATAAATGCTCAGACATGATTCAACCCGGTCTCTGCTTAATTGGCTCAAGTAGTGACAGGCAGCCCTGACCCGTTAGTTGTCCAGTTTCAATGGGACTTTGCCTTTCTCAGCATTTCCTTACACGAACAGGGAGACAGACCTATGAATGGATAATGGCGATACTATGTGTGAAGACCTGTAATAGACAATTGGTGTGGAGTAAGCACAGATTTTGAAGCCAGATGACCCTGGGTTTGAATACAAGTTCTGCTATTACTAGCCTCTTTTATCATTTGTAGACAGTGATGATGATCCATAGGACTGTTGAAGAAATCAAAAGAAATACTGTCATCAAAGAATCTATCACAGTGCACAAGGCCCTGCACAACAGTAAGTACTTCTCACACCCCAGTAAACACAAAAGTCACCTAGGGATCCTGTTAAGATGCAGATTCTGATTCAGTAGGTCTGAGGTGGGCCCTGAGATTCTGCATATCTAACAAGCTCCCAGGTGATGTCTCTACTGTTGGTTGAGGACCACAGTTTAGCAAAATTATGCAGTGCCAATGGAATGTAGAGGAGAAGGCAGGAAACTAATTCTTCAGGAGAAAGGAAGGCGGCACTTCCTTGAACTGGAGTTTTCAAGGAATGAGAAGGCATGCATCTAGGCAGGAGGAAGAGAATGAGTCTAGACTTTCACTTTGCATTAAAGTGGGAAGTGACTTGGAAAATAACAAGGAATGTGGTGAACAGACACCAGAGACTGGGAAGATGAATTGCAATTTACCTTAAACTTGATGTTAATGAGTTTTAATTTTAGCCTGAAACAGTGGTTCTTAAAACTTGGTCCTTGATCAGCATCATTCCTAAACTTGTTAAAAATGTACATTTTAGCCCTAGCTAGTTTAGCTCAATTGCTAGAGCGTCTGCCTGTGGACTGAAGGGTCCCGGTTCCATTCCAGCCAAGGGCACATGCCTGGGTTGCGGGCTCAATCCCCAGTAGGGGGCATGCAGGAGGCAGCCAATCAATGATTCCCTCTCTTCATTGATGTTTCTTTCTCTCTCTCTCCCTCTTCCTTCCTCTGTAAAATCAGTAAAATATACTTTAAAAAAATGAAAAAAATATGTAGGGGAGTGGGGGAGGGATTTTTAAAAATGCACATTTTAGGACCTATCCCAGACCTACCGAATCAGAAACTCTGGAGGAGGAATTCAGCAATCTGTGTTTGAACAAGTCCTTCAGGTAATGCAATGACCTGTAAAATTTGAGAACCACAGTTCTTAGGCAATGGAGGGTGGGGGCACTGGGAGGTGTTTTAAATACTAAAAGGAAGCGATCAGATCTGTGTTGTAGAAAGGTGATCCCTGCCCTACTGGAGCAGTAGAGGGGGTTAGGAGGCAGGTAGCATGACCAATTAGGAGGAAAGGGCAGGTAATCATACAGGAATGTGCTTGTCTGCAATTAACAGAAAACCTGAACTCAAGTTGTTTAAACAAATGAATGATATTTTTCTTACACAGCAAGTTGGCAGTACAGGCCTGGTGCTAAGGCTCCAAACTGTCCTTGAAGACCCACGCTCTGGCTTTTCTCTGCCCTACCATGTTGGCTCATGATCTCATGGCCAAAGAATGGATGCTGTTTCTTCAGGTATCACATCCAAATTCAAGATAGAAAAAAGGGGATCGAGGGGCAAAGGCAGGACTAGTTACAACCCTCCACTTCCCTCGGGAGACTCTTTTTTATTCATTGACTTGTGGTTTCATTTTCTTGAGCCACAGGAAAATGTGGGTCACTCCTGGCTGCAAGGAAGGGTGGAGATTTAGTGTTTAACTTTCCAGCTTCTATAGAAGGTAGGGGAAGAAAGGTTGGAAAAAGATGTGAAGTCTGCCAAGCTGACAAGTATGCCACATCTAAAGGAGAGTTATAAGAAGAGAGATGGGTGGTGAAAGCAGGAGAGGAGAGGCACAGCTTATCCTATGTTAGTGCATAAATAAGTCCTTTATACAAAAATATAAATGTTGCCCTGGCTGGTTTGGCTCAGTGGATAGAGTGTTGGGCTACAGACTGAAGGGTCCTGGGTTTTATTTCAATCAAGGGCACATACCCAGGTTGTGGGTTTGATCCACAGTGGGGGCATGATCCACAGGGAGGCAGACAATCAATGATTTTCTCTAATCATTGGTATTTCTATCTCTCTCTCCCTCTCTCTTCCTCTCCAAAGTTAAATAAAAAAAAATATTTAAAACACACACATATATATGTCAACATTGTACAAGCAGTATACAGTTAAATGTCAAAAATTTTTTTTCCGAGAGAAACCAAGATAGTGGCATAGACAAACACCTAAACTGTAGCCTCGCACAACAATTTCAAAACTACAACTAAAAGACAAAACAGGCATCATCCAGAATCACAGGAAGGCTGGCTAAGTGGAAATTCTACAACTGGAAGGAAAGAGAAAAGCACACTGAGACTCACAGGAGATGCAGAAGGCAGAGGTACCGAGGCGCACACATGTGGGCAACTGAGTACGCTGCTGGCTTTCTCAATTGGGAGTGAGACAAAAGCTCCTGACGGCTCTGAACTCCAGTTCTGGGCAAGACTCATTCAGGGAGAAACTGGACTATTTGGCAGCAGGAGAAACTCGAAGGTAGCTTTCTCTCAGAGGTGCTTGAAGCAATTACCACGGGACACTGAGACCCAGGGGCCTATTCGGGCAGGCCTTATGGGAAGCCATTGCTGTCTGCTCCGCCCTGAGGGTCCGCCCCATCCAAGCTGAACACAGAGGCTTTTGCAAGTCTTGTCTCATAAGGGTGTCTCCAGCACAGAAGTCCTCCCAGTGTAGACAAAGCTGATCCTCACAGCCAACTGACCTGGAGGTCAATTCCTCCCAGTAATACCAACAACAATCAAGCCTTAACTACAAGACTGTACACATACCCCACAAAGTGGTACACCAAAAGTGTCCACCTCAGGTAACTGGGGAGGCTGAGCCACTCAGCCCTATAGGACACCTAGCACACAAAGCCACTCTATCAACTCAGGGAAATAGCCAAATTGTGAAGACAAAGAAACAGGTCACAAATGAAAGAAATGGAGGAAAGCAAATGCCTGGATATAGAGTTCAAAACCACACTTTTAAGGTTTTTCAAGAGTTTTCTAGAAAAGGCCAATCAATTTAGTGAGACCCTCGAGAATATGAAAAAGGAATAACTAGAAATTAAGCATACACTGACTGAAATTAAAAATATTATACAGAGATCCAATAGCAGACTAGAAGATCGCAAGAAACAAGTCAAATGTTTAAAATGCAAAGAAGTAAAAAGCACAAAGAAAAAAGAATCCAAAAACATGAAGATAGTGTAAGAGCCTCTGGGACAACTTCATGCGTACCAACATCCAAATTATGAGGTGCCAGAAGAAGAGAGATAGCAAGATACTGAAAACCTATTTAAAGAAATAATGACTGAGAACTTCCCCCACCTGGTGAAAGAAATAGACTTATAAGACCAGAAAGTACACAGAACCCCAAACAAAAGGAATCCAAAGAGGACCACACCAAGACATATCATAATTAAAATGCCAAGAGCAAAAGATAAAGAGATGATATTAAAAGCAGCAAGAGAAAAACAGTTAATTACCTACAAGGTAGCACCCATAGGACTGTCAGCTGATTGCTAACAGAAATTACTCTGTTTCCCCGAAAGTAAGACATCCCCTGAAAATAAGACCTACTTCCAGTTTTGCCTCTTGCTGTAATATAAGGCATCCCCCCGAAAATAAGACCTTCCCGATAATAAGGCCTCCCTGGAATATACGGCCCCCAAAGCTACAGTAAGGCATCTGACTTCTGATTTAAAGAGACCTCGCACTGCCTGAGTAGCTCCAGCTTCACTGCAGTCAATCAGTGAGCTGCTTTGTGATGACAACTACTACTGTATGGTATACAGTTAATAAATTTCCTTTTTTTTTGTTTTGTTTAACAATAAATGTGTACTATATTCTTCTTTTTTTTTCAATATATTTTATTGATTTCTTACAGAGAGGAAGAGAGAGGGATAGAGAGCCGGAAACATCGATGAGAGAGAGACATCGATCAGCTACCTCCTGCACGCCCCCCACTGGGGACATGCCCGCAACCAGGATACATGCCCCTGACCGGAATCGAACCCGGGACCTTACAGTCCGCAGGCCGACACTCTATCCACTAAGCCAAACTGATTTCGGCCCGTATTCTTCTTCATGGAAAAATAAGTCATCCCCTGAAAATAAGACCCAGCACATCTTTGGGAGCAAAAATTAATATAAACCACTGTCTTATTTTCAGGGAAACGGTATGCAGGCCAGATGGGAGTGGCAAGAAATATTCAAAGTGATGAATAGCAAGAGCCTGCAACCAAGATTACTCTATCCAGCAAAGCTATCATTCAGAATTAAGGGCAGATAAAGAGCTTCACAGATAAGAAAAAGCTAAAGGAGTTCATCAACTCCAAACCAGTATTATATGAAATGCTGAAAGGTACTCTTTAAGAAGAGGAAGAAGAAAAAGGTAAAAGATAAAAAATTATGAACAACAAATACATATCTATCAACAAGTGAATCTAAAAATCAGGTGAATAAAAAATCTGGTGAACAGAATAAACTGGTGAATATAATAGAATCAGGGGCATAGAAAGGGAGTGGACTGACAATTCTCAGGGGGAAACGGGTGTAGGGAGTGCGGGAACACCTATGGATGAGGACAGTGGAGGGGGGAGCAAGGACAGAGGGGGTTGGGAACTGGGTGGAGGGGAGCTATGGGGAGAAAAACGTAGAACAACTGTAATAATATAAACAATAAAGATTTATTAAAAAAATAAAGTTTTTTCCCCCCAGCTATCATGCCCCTTATTATTTGTTTTTATTTTACTTTAAAACTGATTGCCTGCATTTGGGGCCCTGGAAATCCAAAGTCATTCTACACAGAAACTGTGAACACTTAATCTTACCTACAATGAATAGTAAATAAAGCAACAGGGAAAATTACCTGACAGTTTCCCCTCCTTTTGTTCCTTTTATAATGACAACAATCCTTCTCCTGGCACATTTATGACTATTCTGACATTATTGCTGCTCAGCTAGGGAATACCACACCTGGATGGGTTTACTCTGAAAATCTGAATAAGGCGTTTTACAAGCATAGAAGGAAAAACATAATGGTCATACAAAATATGAATTTGGAGATGTTTGGGGAAAATAAAAGTTATTACACACGTGGTATGTCTCACTGCCAAGGTCAGTTTATAGATTATTCATCTGAATTAAAATCCTCTGTTTACTTACATTTGAGGAATCTGAGGATTGAATACAGGGGCAAAGTCCCACAATTGGCCATTGGGTGCCCCATTGTGAGGATAGAATAGGATTTCTAATATCAGGGTCAACAGAATAGCACTCTGGGCAGTAAATGATTTTTAGAACCTGGTATATGCAATATTGTTTGTTTGAGCTCAGTTTAGGCCACCAGAGATCTTTTATTTGGGAATGAAGACTATTTACAGTCAGGACTGTATTTCTTGATTAAGGGCATTTGGGGGCAGTTCTGGAACAGAAGGGCCATCCACAAGGAAGCCAGGAAGAGATCATGATAAAACCTAGCAGAGAATAATACAAGTAAATACCCTCAAGGAAATTAAAGGCTATAAGAAATTCTGTCAGCAAATAAATAAGCTCAGTACTAGAGTTGTTGTTTATCTTTCATAACACATAACTGTAGTGTAGAAGTCCAATTTAAAAACAATTAGGGGAGCCGAGACCGGTTTGGCTCAGTGGATAGAGCCTCAGCTTGAGGACTGAAAGGTCCCAGGTTCAATTCCCGTCGGGGGCATGTACCTTGCTTGTGGGCACATCTCCACTGTGTGGCGTGCAGGACTGCTCATTGGTGTCTCTCTCTCATTGATGTTTCTGACTTTCTATCTCTCTCTCTCTTCCTCTCTGTAAAAAAAATCAATAAAATGTATTAAAAAAAAATTAGGGGAGTGGGAGGTCAATGGGGGAAAAAGGAGACATATGTAATATATTTTTATATTTATTTAAATCCTCACCTGAAGATATTTTTCCATTGAATTTTAGAGAGAGTGGAAGAGAAAGGGAAGAACACAGAGAAATATCAATGCCAGAGAAACACATCTATGGGTTGCCTCCTGCACGCACGTAAAAAAAATATTAAATGAAACCTGAGGCAGTAGGAGCTGTGGGTCATGATAAAGCCTAAGACAAGGTAAGAGAAGTCCAGGGTGTTAGGTCTGATAAAATCATTCAATCCACACTCCTCCCCACTCCTCCCCGCCCCCACCCCACCCCCCACCCCCTCCCCCGCCGCTGGGAACTGGCCTGTAGACCATTTTACAAGAACATTCCCTTTCGTTTAGAACCCATTCCACTTGCTAGACCACATTCCACTTGGCTAAATGCTAAATGCTAAAACCATTACCTGTTCCCTCTGGACCTTTGCAGGATTCAGACTCACCTAGAGAAATCTCCATCCAGAAAAAGCCCACCTAGAGGCCCTTAAAATCTCTGACTCCTGTTCCTGGGTGCTGGTGCCATTTTGGGGTTCAGCCCATCTGGTTTTCCAGATGACCTAATGCATTTATAAGTCCTTTCCCGTTTTGGCTTTGTGTGTTCCTCCTTTGACCACCCTAACACAAGGTAACCTAAGCAAGAGCAAAATGGCTGGGATGGGGTTGAGTTAGTCAGAGGCAAGATCACACAGGAAATGGCATTAAGATTTTGATCTTTATTATAAAACCAATAGGAGGTCATCAAGAGTGTTAAGTTTGGAGTGAACAGTTTTGTTGTTTTTTAAAAAATATATTTTATTGATTTTTCACAGAGAGGAAGGAAGAGGGATAGAGAGTTAGAAACATCTATGAGAGAAACATCAATCAGCTGCCTCCTGCCCTCTACTGGGGATGTGCCTGCAACCAAGGTACAAGCCCTTGACCGGAATCGAACCTGGGACCTTTCAGTCCGCAGGTCGATGCTCTAGCCACTGAGCAAACCGGTTTTGGCTGGAGTGAACAGTTTTTAATTTTCCTTCCAAATAGATCACACCCTGGCCAGATAGCTCAGTTGGTTGGAGCATCCTTCTGATACCGCAGGGCACATACAAGCATCAACCAGTGAATGCATAAATAAGTAGAACAACAAATGGGTGTTTCTCTCCCTCTTTCTCTCTTTAAAATCAATTAAAAGAAAGAAAAAAAGCATCCAGACAGTTGGAAAGCAATTTGAATTGCCCAGCTGAAATAGGAGAATGGCTTCCACTGGACAGTGGAGATGAAGGGAAATAAGTGGATAGATTCAGCAACTGGGGACAAAATACAGAGACTTGGTAATGAACTGGGAGGAAGCCCCTGCTAAGTCAAACGGCACCTGAGAAAGAGTCACCCTTTGCTTCAAGTAAACAAAGACACAGCTGGGCAAGTGGCTGGAGGTTGGGTTTCAGGCCCCTTTTTGGCCAGGCCTCCTCAGGCATTATTCACCAGTACAATCACTGGAGGTGGAGGGGGTGAGGAGTAGAATAGGGTGGGGACTGGGTTAGGGTAAGGGTGGGGACAGAGGGTTGGCGGAGGAGGTTACAGGAGTGTTGACACTGACCTAGGAAAAGGAGCCAGCAGTTTGGGGGAGCCTCACTGGCAATTGCTGGCAAATAGCTTCTTGCATCGGAGAAACAGGGGAAGGAAAACCTGAGAAGGGTGGTGGATCCAAAGCTTGGCCTGAGCCGGAAGGGGAAGTTGGCTCAGAAGGAAAACTGTTGCTAAATTGACCAGAGATTCCCAGGTATCCTGGCTTCTTCCCTGGGAAGACCAACCACTCTTCCTAAGATTAGCAGGAACCTGACTCCTGGAGCCCTTAAGGTAATGAGGTTCCCCTACCAGGATGCAGATACTAATTAGACCTGTAAAATGAGAGCCTCACTTATTTGCAGCCTCAAGCAAACTTAAATTAGTGCCTGGGAATTACATTGGGATAATTAAAAATAAATGATTGTCCCCAACCAGGTCCAAACAAGAAACCAAACGTTTTTGAGGCCTTTGGATTTTGGTAAGACCATATTGAAAGGGTTAGCTAGCTAGCTTACTTAGGAAGGTTTAAGGAATAAGGAGGGTGCATGGGAGAGTAATGCACAGATGGAGACTGAAAGACCCAAAGGTGCTTATTTTATTCAGAGGATAGAGAAATGCCACAGGAAGAGAGGGTCCAGGCAAATGGAAACACTTCTGGTCTAAACAAAACAGCCATAAACCAAGGACAGGTTGGGGGCCGGAGGATTGGGGGCCTCTGGCCTGAGCAGTTGGGAGATCAAAGGCCAGCTCCAACCAGCAAGATAAGAGGGAGAGAAAAAGGAGGGTAGGGGAAATGGGCTCCCAACCTTAATGAGATACTTTTGTGCTCCTGTCTCAGGGTTAGAACCCAAAAGTCAGGAACACTGGCATGCACATGCTGACCTCTGACCTTACCTATTTATTCATGAAAGTTATTTTTAACACCCTAATTCCTAATATTTCTGTGGGTCTTAGCTTAAAGCCCAGGGAGGCCCTTTCTGTCTTTCACATAAGATTGATCATAAATTTCACAAGGACAAGGAACTGCTTGGTTCATTTCTGATTCTCAGTGCCTAACATAGGTCTTGGCACACAGTGCCAAAACACAGAGTAGAAATACAATAAGAAATTTGCTTAACAAAACAAAACAAAATTTGCTGAACAAATATTGTTAATCTGGTTAACCCCTAATAGACCTAAACCCCAGTCAATTATTGGCCCTCTTATTCCTTCACTCAACAAATACTTTTTAAAAAAATATATTTTATTGGTTGTTTACAGAAAGGAAGGGAGAGGGATAGAAAGTTAGAAACATCAATGAGAGAGAGACATCGATCAGCTGCCTCCTGCATGCTCCCTACTGGGGATGTGCCTGCAACCAAGGTACATGCCCTTAACCAGATTCAAACCTGGAACCCTTCAGTCCACAGGCTGATGCTCTATCCACTGAGCCAAACCGGTTTTGGCTCAACAAATACTTTTTGAGTTCATACTATGCACCAGGCTTGCTATTGGAGATAAAAGTAAATCCTTTAAGACATGTTTATTAAACATTAAATACATCCAAACCAAACGTTGACAACATATGTAAAGTATAAATCAATTGCAAAGTGAACCCTTTCTAAGCTTATCATTCATCCCTAGTGGTAAATCATATCCTATAAAATAAAAGCCTAATATGCAAATTGTCCTCTCAACCATGAGTTCAACCAGGGGGCGGAGCCAGCTGGTCAACTGCTGGCGGCCCCTCCTCCTTCCTGACCTGCCAGCTGATCTGCACCAGGCATGCTGGCCAGACCCCACCCATGCACCAATTCGGGCAACAGGCCTCTAGTCTTTACATAATGAGAACAGATGAAAGAGGGACAGACAGAAACAGATCCCTGGAGACCAGTTGGGAGACCAGAGTTGTCTTGAGCAGAGAGAAGTAATTTGGGGCAGGGTGGTACAGGGCAAGAGAAGGGAAGGGTCAGCTCAAGAGATATTTAAAGGAAACCTGGACTTGATGGATCACCACTCGCTAGTTGTGTGACCTAGCCTTTCCAAGCCTCAGTTTCTGCATCTGTAAAATAGGCTGGTAATAACTAGTTATTTGTATTCCTAGTACCTAGCACAAAGCTTGGTGCAAGATGACACACACAAATCATAGCCACTGTTGTCAAAACTGTACAGTACTGGGTAAACTTCATAAATGCTGGCAGAATGAATATTCTGTCCAACTTGGAGCTGGAACCTTCCATTTCCTTCTAGGAAGGAAGACGATAAATGAAGCTAACTCCGCCATAACCCAAGCCCATACTTCCAGGAAAAGTGGCAGCGCGGGCCCGGGTCTGAGTCGGGGCCAGCCCCGCCCCCTCCAGGCCCCGCCCACATTCCAGCGAGCCCCGCCCCCCAGGCCGCGCGCGGCGCCGCTGCCGCCTCTGCGCGCGCCCCGCCCCGCCCCGCCCCGCCCCTACTGGTGACGTGCGGGCCGAACGAACCGGGCGGGCTACACCAAGCCTGGTGCTTCCGCGGGCTCCGGGGTCGCTGGGGCTTCGCGGCGCGGGGGTCTGTGCGGGGCACCGCCTGCTCCCTCCCCTTCCCCGTGCCGTCTCGTGGCTTCCTGCCTGGCCTGCGCTCAGCCGGAGACCAGGGACCGGGTGAGTGTTGGCGGGAGCAGGAGGGGACCGGCGGGGAGCGCGCTCCGCTCTCGGGGCCTTGTCTGGGCGGGGGCGGCGCGGGCACGTGCGCGCCCCTCCCCCACCCCGCCGCCGCCGCCGCCGCCGCCGCCGCCGCGCCGCCCCCGTGGGCCCTGGTGCGGAGCGGGGGGGAGACGGCGGCTGAGTGTGGGCAGGAGAGGGCCCGGAGGAGGAGCCTGGGTCCAGGGAGAGTGTGTGTGTGTGTGTGTGTGTGTGTGTGTGTGTGGTGTGTCCGGGGTGTCTCCGGGGCGGGAACCCGGAATTTGGGTCTGTTGTGTGGGAGGTTCCTTTCCTCGGGGGCACGGCGCTCGCTGAGGGTTGGGGGGCCCCCTGAGCTCCCGTCGCGGGAGCTTTCGGGTCGGCGAGCTTGGAGGCCTGTGGCGGGCTTGGAGACCAGCGCTGGCCCCAGCAGTTAGCAAGGGGTGTGTGGGTTTGGCAGCAGGAATCCTGGGGTCCCCCCTGCAACCTGTCGCCGGCCCCCTCCCTGGGTGAGGGAAGGCGGCGTGGGGTTGGGGAAGGCGGGAGGGCACTCCGGGAACGCGGCCCCCGCGCCCGCGGCGGGGCTGGGAGGCGGCGCGGGGCCGGCGCGGGGAGCGCCTGGGAGTGTGAGCGCCGCTGGGAAGGAAGGCTGGGGTTCGGTGGGTCGTGGCCAGACTGCAGAAGACAATGAAGTTTGTATCCTAACATTCTCCCCCCCCCCTTCCCCTATTAGGAATGTAATTGTGTTAAAAAACAGAAAGTAGAGGAGTAAAGTATCTCCAAAGAAACCTTCGCGTTTGATACATGTTTGCTAGTGTTTTCGTCTACCCTTATAACAGATTACCGACAGTTTTCTATTCCGTTTTCTAGTTATCCTGCAAAACGCGATGTCATAAATAGTACTCAGGAATATAATTTCCTCTTTTCTTAATAAGCAGGTAGCAAAGTGTTCATCGTAGAAAAATTGAAACGAGAAAAAGTGCCCATAGTTTTTCCCGGTCTACAGATAGATAGTATCGTGGAGTGTATATTTTTGGCTGTGCATTTTCTTTCAAAGATAGGAGCGAATGATGCCCCGGTTAGGAATTCAGTTTTTATGGGGGATCTTTTGAAGGTTTTTAAGCGGATAAGGATCACAATGGGACTGCTATGCGGAGGCCAGTTAGGATGCTGTCTGCAGTATCTTGAACCAGGTCCATGACAGTGGAAATAGAGAAGGATAAAAGATTAAAAAGATATTTTGGAGCCCTGGCCCGTGTGGCTCAGTTGGTTGAGCATCATCTCGAGTACCAAAGGGTCACTGGTTCAATTCCCAATGGGGGCGCATGCCTGGGTTTTGGATGATCCCTGGAAGGTATGGGGGGATGGGGAAGCGGGCTGCTGATTGATGTTTCTTCCTAAAATAAATTAAAAACATTAACATTTAAAAAAATGTTTTGGAGGAAAAATGAACAGGATATGGCAGTGGATTGGTTAGGGCAGTGATCAGCAAACTCATTAGTTAACAGAGCGGCAAACCGTGGCTCGCGAGCCGCAGTTTGCCGAATACTGGGTTAGGGAAAAGGAGACGTCTTTGCTTTTCAGTATTTGTTTAGAACAGCTATGAGTAGGTAGTGCCATTTACTGGGAAGAAGAATGGAATAGAAATTTGAGGTGGGAAAAATCATGTTTTGTTTGGATATATTAAATTTGAGATGCATATTAGTTGTGCAGTCCGTATATTGTGGAGGCAGTTGGCTGTACAGGTTTGGCACTCACAGAAGAGAGAGAGCCTAGAGCAGCGGTTCTCAACCTGTGGGTCGAGACCCCTTTGGGGTCGAACGACCCTTTCACAGGGGTCGCCTAAGACCATCGGAAAACACCTATTTCCCATGGTCTTAGGAACCAATAGACCGCTCCTCGGTGTAGCAAAGTGTAGCAATGTAGTTTACTGTTGTCATATGAAGACTGTTGCCCATGCTTCAGCATGATTCAAGACAAAGTTTCATTTATTTGTAATTAGAAATATTTCACAATATATAATTACATATTGTTTTTGTGATTAATCACTATGCTTTAATTATGTTCAATTTGTAACAACGAAAATACATCCTGCATATCAGATATTTACATTACAGTTCATAACAGTAGCAAAATTACAGTTATAAAGTAGCAACGGAAATAATTTTATGGTTGGGAGTCACCACAACATGAGGAACTGTATTAAAGGGTCGCGGCATTAGGAAGGTTGAGAACCACTGGCCTAGAGCTGGGGATAAAAATTTGGGAGGCCCTGGCGAGTATGGCTAGGTGGTTGGAGCATCTGCCAGGGACCTGAAGTTTCAGGGTTCAATTCCTGGTCTAGGGCAAGGATTGCAGGTTCAATCCCACCACTCAGGGTGGTGTGTGGGAGACAACCAATCAATGTTGACAACTCTCTCTCTTTCCCTCCATCTCTTTCATCCATTCTCTCTAGAAAATCAATGAAAAAAAAATACCCCTGGGTGAAGTAACAAAACAAAACAAATAATTTTGGGGGAGTACTCAGTTATATTGGTGATATCAAAGTTTTGGGACTCTATGAGATCATTTAGGAAGAATGAGTTAGTTCTTGCACTCCAAAATTTGAGGTCTGGTAGGAGAAGATTGAGCATAACAGGCCATTGAGGTCCAAGAAAAAGCGGGACACTGGTGTCATGGAAGCCAAAAGAGATAAGTTTCTGAAAGATGGAGAATTTTTTTTTTATCAGTATTTCTAAGATATTTGGTAAGATCATCAATTGGACTTGACATCATGGAAGTTACTGGTTTTTGGTCTATCCAATAATCTAGAAGTGAAAGGTGGGAACCAGATTGGTATAATTGAATGGGATGTGAGAAAGTGAACACAGTGAGTGTGAATTAGAAAAAAGTGCCCCTTTTTTGGGGGGAGGGTGGCAACATCCCCTTTATGTTCATTGACCCAAAACTAAATTTGATAGGTGAAAAATTGATGTCTTGTTTAATTTTTTCATTTCTTGATTACTAATATGGTTGAAGATTTTTTTCAAATTTATTGACCATTTGTGATTTTCTGTTCATTCTGTACTGCTGCTGCTTTTTTAAAAAAATCTTTTTCTAATTGTTGAGTTCTTTAGGCAGTAATAATATGTAGCTGATACAGTGAAATATAATTGTCTTTTTGCGGCTGGCTTATTTCACTTAGTATAATATTCTCTATGTTCACTCAGGTTGTAGCATGTGTCATAATTTACTTTTTAAGGCTGAATGATATTCCAGTGTATGTCTATCTATTTTGTTTATCCATGTGTCAATGAACACTTGGGCTGCTTCATGTTTTGGCTGTTGTGAATAATGCTGCTAAGAAGGTGGGTGTACAGATATCTGTAGTAGATACAAGTCCTTGCTTTCAGTTCTTTTGGATATATATACCCAAAGGAGTGATTACTGAATTATATGGTAATTCTGTTGTCAATTTTTTGGAGGAATTGCCACTTTTTTCGTTTTTTTGTTAATCCTCACCCAAGGATATTTTTCCATTGATTTTTAGAGAGTGGGAGGGAGAGGGAGAGGGAGAAACAGAAACATCAATGTGAGAGAAATACATTGATTGGTTGCCACCTTCAGGCACCCCAACCAGGGCCGGGGGGACCTGCAACCAAAAGTACAAGCCCTTGACTGAAATCGAACCTGGGACTTTTCAGTCTGTGGGCCAACGCTCTATCCACTGACCTAAACTGCCAGAGTGTCATGTCACTTTTGTCTTATGTTTTCCTCTTAAGAGTTTTACTGTTTTATTAGAGGCCCAATGCACGAAATTCATGGAAGGGCTTGGCCCTCGCAGCTCCAGCTTCATCCAGAAGGTCCTCCTGGTGATTGGCAATCTGGACTAATTATATTACGCTTTTATTATTATAGTTATCTTACATTAAGGTCTTAGATCTTTTCAAAGTTAATTTTTGTTTATGGTGTTAGATAAGAGTCTGATTTCATTCCTTTTTTTTGGGAGGGGGTGGCAACTTCCTCTTTTTTATTTATTTTTTAAATTTAATAAATCTTTATTGTTCGGATTACAACAGTTATTCCTCTTTTGTCCCCCCATAGCTTCCCTCCACCCGATTCTCACCCCACCCTCTGCCCTTACCTACCCCCATGTCCTCATCCATAGGTGTATGATTTTTGTCCAGTCTTTTCCTGCACTCCCCACACTCATTTCCTCTCGAGAATTGTCAGTCCACTCCCTTTCTATGCTCCTAATTCTATTATATTCACCTCTTTATTCTGTTCATCAATTTTTTTATTCATTTGATTTTTAGATTCACTTGTTAATATATATGTATTTGTTGTTCATAATTTTTATCTTTATCTTTTTCTTCTTCTCCCTCTTCTTAAAGAGTACCTTTCAGCATTTCATATATTGGCTTGGTGTTGATGAACTCCTTTAGTTTTTTTTTTAATCTGTGAAGCTCTTTATCTGCCCTTCAATTCTGAATGATAGCTTTGCTGGGTAGAGTAATCTTGGTTGTATGTTCTTGCTATTCATCACTTTGAATATTTCTTGCCACTCCTGTCAGGCCTGCCTAGTTTCTGTTGATAAATCATCTGGCAATCATATGGGTGCTCCTTTGTAGGTAATTGTTTTTTTCTTGCTGCTTTTAATATTCTCTCTTTGTCTTTTGCTCTTGCAATTTTAATTATGATGTGTCTTGGTGTGGTTCTCTTTGGATTACTTTTGTTTGGAGTTCTCTGCTCTTCCTGGATTTGTAAGTCTATTTCTTTCACCAGGTAGGAGAAGTTTTCATTATTTCTTCAAGTAGGTTTTCAGTATCTTGCTCTCTCTCTTCTTCTGGCAGCCTCAAAATTCTGACAGTGGTATGCTTGAAGTTGTCCCAGAGGCTCCTTACACTATTTTCCAACTTTTGGATTATTTTTTCATTTTGCTTTTTCAGTTGAGTGCTTTCTGCTTCTTTGTATTTCAAATCTTTGACTTGATTCTTGTGTTCCTCTAGTCTGCTGTTAGGTTTCTGTATAATTTTTTATTTCAGTCAGTGTATGTTTAATTTCCAGTTGGTGCTTTTTCGTATCCTTGAGGGTCTTGCTAAATTTATCAGCCTTTTCTAGAAAATTCTTAAAATACTTTATAACTGTGGTTTTGAACTTTATATCCAGTTATTTGCTTTTCTCCATTTCTTTCATTTGTGATCTGTTCCTTTGTCTCTGCATTTTCACTGCTTCCCTGAGTTGGTAGAGTAGCTTTGTGTGCTAAGTGCCCTATATGGCCCAGTAGCTCCGCCTCCCCTGTTACCTGAGGTGGACTCTCTTGGTGCACCCCTTTGTGGACTGTGTGTACAACCTTGTTGTAGTTAAGTCTTGATTGTTGTTGGTATCATTGGGAGGAATTGATCTCCAGGCCAATTGGCTGTGAGGATCAGCTGTGTCTATGCTGGGATCAGCTGTGTCTATGCTGTGTCTGTGCTGGAGACACCCTTATGGGATAAGACTTGCAAAATGCAAAAGGCTCTTTGCTCAGCTTGGATGAGACTGAGTCTCAGGGCGGCACACACAGCTTTGGCTTTCCGTCAGCCCTGCCCTATGAGGCTCCTGGGACTCAGTATCCCTCAGTAATCTTTGTAAGCACCTCTGAGAGAGAACCGCCTTCGAGTTTTGCCCACTGCCAGACAGTCCAATTTCTCCTCAAATGAGTCTGGGTTTCCAGTATCTCGCCTGGAACTGGAGTTCAGCTCAGTTTGGAGCTTCCGCTTTAGAAAGCCAGCAGTCCACTCATCTGCCTGTGCACTCAGCAGTCAGTCCTCTCTGTGTACGAGTGCCTCTGGACCTCTGAGTCTCAGTGTGCTTTCTCTTTTTCTGACAGTTCAGTTTCTCCCTGAATGAATCTGGGTTCCCAGAAACTCACCCAGAACTGGAGTTCAGTGCAGTTGGGAGTTTCTGTTTCCCTCCCGCTTTAGAAAGCTAACCACGCACTCAGCCGCCCATGCACTGAGCTGCCCATCTTCTCCATGTGCTCACACATCTCCGTACTTCAGCCTTTTGCAGCTCCTCTGATTCTCAATGTGCTTTCCTCTTTCCTCCTACTTGTAGAATTTTCACTCAGCCAGCTTTCCTGCAGTTCTGGAGGGTGTCTATTTTGTCTTTTAGTTGTAGGTTTGATATTGTGTGAGGCAGCAGTTTAGGTGTTTACCTATGCCACCATCTTGGTTTCTCCACCTGATTTCATTCTTTAAAAAAATTTTTATAGTTGATTTTAAATTAAATTTTATTTATATTTTAATGTGTTTTTATTGACTTAAGAGAGAAACAGTGATATGAGAGAAACATCTACTCGTTTCCCACCACACACACCCTGACCATAGTTTGAACTGCAACCTGCGTATGTGCCCTGACTGGGAATTGTACTGGGAACCTTTCAGTGCACAGGATAACACTCAGCCAAGCCACATTGGTCAGGGCTTAATTGATATTGCTTGTGTGTCTCTGTGTGTGTCTGTGTGTGAGAGAGAGACATCAATTTGTTATTTGACTTATTTATGCATCATTCATTGGTTGATTCTTGTATGTACCCTGGCTGAGGAACAAACCTGCAACCTTGATGTATGGGGACAGTGCTCTAATCAACTGAGCTACTTGGCCATCTGCACCATTTGTTGAAAGGACCATTCTTTCCCCCATTGAATGGCCTTGACACCCTCGCCATAAATCATTTGACCATATATTCAAAGGCTTTTTGGGGAGAAGAGGGTGGGTCCCGATATATGGTGATGGGAGAAGATTTGATTTTGGATGGTGGGCACATGGTGTAATATACAGATCTTGTAATATGGAAACGCACACCTGAAACTTGTATGTTCATTTTGGCCAACGTCACCCCGATAAACTTAATTTTTCAAAAAATAGTTTATTTCTAGTCTCTAGTCTATTCTATTGGTCTCTATATTTGTCTTTATGCCAATACCACACTCTTTTTGTTATTGTTGTTAATCCTTACCCCAGGATACTATTTTTCCATTAATTTTTAGAGAGTATAGAAGAGAGGGCAAGATACAGAGAGAAACATAAATGTGAGATAGACACCCTGACCAACTGGGGCCTGGGATTGGGATCGAGCCTGTAACTGAGGTATGTAGCCTTGGGGACACTTCAGTCTGCAGGCTAAGGCTCTATCCACATAGCCAAACCTGCCAGGGCCCCAAATATCATATTCTTGGTTAATGTAGATTTGTTGTCAGTCTTAAAATCAGGCAGTGCAAGTCCTCCAGTTTTGTTCTTTTTTATGATTGTTTTGATATTTTGGTGCCTTAAAATTCTATATAAATTTTAGGGTATGTTTCTCTACTTATGCAAAGATGTCATTGGGATTTTGATAGGGGTTGCATTGAATCTGTAAATGGCTTTGGATGTATATACATTTATTTTTTACTAGAGGCCCAGTGCACGAAATTCATGCACAGGGGCTGAGGAGGAGGTGTCCTTCAGCCCAGCCTGTTCCCTCCAATCTGGGACCCCTTGAGGGATGTCCAACTAACCATTTAGGCCCAATCCAAGTAGGAACCCTTCAATCTGTAGGCCGAAGCTCTACCCACTGAGCCAAACTGGCTAGGGCTAGTATTGACATTTTAACAATATTGTCTTCTAATCTATGAAAATTGGGTGTATCTATTTATGTCTTTCATTTTTTTCACCAATATTTTATAGTTCTCATTGTACATCATTGTACAGCTGTTTTACCTCCTTGGTTAAGGTAATCCCTCGGTATTTTTATTTCTGATAACTATTATAAATGAAATCGTTTTTATAGTTCCTTTTTATAGTTCATTTAAAATATATATTTTTTATTTTAGGGAGGGAGGGAGAGGGAGAGACAGAAACCTCAACGATGAGAGGGAATCATAGATTGGCTGCTTCCTGAACGCCCCCTACTGGGAATCAAGTCAGCAATCCAGGCATGTGACCTGGACTGAAACTGAACCCAAGACCCTTCAGTCTGCAGGCCCATGCTCTATCCATTGAGCCAAACCGGCTAGGGCCATAGTTTATTTTTTAAAAATATATTTTTATTCATTTCAGAGAGGAAGAAAGAGAGGGAGATAGAATCATCAATAATGAAAGAGACTCATTGATCAACTGCCTCGTGCAGGCCCCATATACTGGAATCAAGCCTGCAACCTGGACATGGAATCGAACCGGGGACCTCCTGGTTCATAGGTTGAAGCTCAACCACTGAGCCACGTCAGCCAGGCTCACAGTGCATTTTTCAGGTATAGAAATGCATCTGATTTATTTTTTTGAGAGAGAGAAGGAAACATCAGTTTGTTGTTCCACTTATTTCTGTGTTCATTGGTTGATTCTGTTTATTTTTTAACCAAATATCTCCTTTTTTACTTATTTATTTTTTGTTAATCCTAACCTGAGGATATTTTCATATATACATATGAAAATATTTTTTTTAGAGAGGGAGTAGAAGACAGGGGGAAAGACAGAGAGAGAAACACTGATGTTAGTATGTATTGGTTGCCTCCCACATGCCCAACCAGGTAGGGGATAGAGCCTGCAACCAAGGTACGTGCCCTTGACCAGAATCAAACCCAGGACTCTTTAGTCCATCGTCTGACTTCCTATCCATGGAGCCAAACTGGCTAGGGCATTGGTTGATTCATGTATGTACCCTGAACAGGGATCAAATCTTCACTTGTTGGGGTGATACCCTAACCAACTGAGCTACCCAGCCAGGGTGAAATGCAACTGATATTTGTGTGTATCCAGCTACTTTGCTGAATTCATTTATTCTAACAGATTTTATGTATGTGATTTTCAGGGTTTTCTACATATAAGTTCATAATAAAAAGTTTTTCATATTCATTTAGTGGATGTACTATAATTTGCTGTGGACTATTTCCAGTTTTTTTAATTATCAAACTAGAGGCCCAGTGCACAGATTTGTGCACCATTGGGGTCCCTCAGCCTGGTCTACACCCTCTCACATCCCCGTGGGGATTGGGGTGGTCTGACATCCCCCAGAGGGATGTAGCAGTGCTGGAAGTGACAGGTGGCCAGGGAAGAGCCTGAGCCCAGGCTGGGCGCAGCTCCCAATCATCCCAGCCCTGTGGTGCCTGCCTCTGCTGCCACTGCTTGGTAGTGCTGTCCTGGAGGCAGGAGTAGCTCATGCCACTGCAACTGCGCTTGCCAGCCACGAGCCCCGTGTCTGGCGCCAGCTGGTCAGCTGAGCAGTCCTCCCACTGTGGGAGCACACTGACCACTGGGGGGAAGCTCCTGCATTGAGTGTCTACCCCCTGGTGGTCAGTGCATGTCATCTGCCTGACCATTCACTTATAGAGTTTTATATACATATAATACATAGGAAGAGGAGAACTAACATTTAAGCAGCCCACATATGATGTACATCACCCTTCTTTGAGAGTATTTCCTTAGGATAGATTCTCAGAAATACCTAATCCTCCTCTCTTCTCATTTGACCACAGATTTTTACTGAATCTTCATTATCATTAAATTGCCCTCCCGTTTCCCTCTCTGCCTTTAATCCTGGTCCTCTTTCATTCTGTTTTGTACACTGCTACCAAATGAAGAGTGAAGGTCGGTACTTTTCCCTCATAGAAGACAAGACTTATGAAACAGATTGTTTCTGTATCATCAGTTCTGTGGGTGTTAGAAAAAAAGTTTCCAAAGGCTGGAGTGCATTTCATGGATGGGTTGAAATTCAATTTGATTCTTGAAGAATGAAGTAGCATTTTAGTAAGTGGAGAGAAGGCAGAGGTGAAATATTACCCATTAGAAGGTAATTGTGAGATATTCAGGTATGTGAACTTTGATGACTGCAGATAAGGAGAGGTGGAACTCATTCTCCTAGATAAGGATTGTTTATTCTGCTCATCTGAAGAGTGAGCTAGGGTTTTAGATACATTGGCGATTTTTATCCATTTTGTTTTAGAAAAATAGTTTATTTGAGGTTGTATGTATACTCTTATTGAGGTATAAATCACATGGTATAAAATTCACCATTTGTATTTATTTTGTTTTTTTTTTCCTTTATTGATTAAGGTATTACATATGTGTACTTATTCCCCCATTGCCCCCCCCACCTCCCTCACTCATGCCCCCACTCCCGCTGGTGTCTATATAGGCTTATATGCATGCATACAAATCCTTTGGTTGATTTCTCCTCTTTACCCCCACCCTCCTCTACCTTCCCTCTGAAGTTTGACAGTCTGATTGATGCTTCTCTGGTTTTGTTCATTGTTTATGTTGTTCATTAAATTCACCATTTTTTAAAATATATTTTTATTGATTTCAGAGAGGAAGGAAAAGGGGGAGAGAGAGAGAGAGAAACATCCGTGATGAGAGAGAAGCATTGATCGGCTGCCTCCCACAGGCCCCTGCACTGGGGATCGAGCCCACAGCCCAGGCATGTGCCTTTGACCAGAATCGAACCTGGGACCCTTGAGTCCGCAGGCCGATACTCTTATCCACTGAGCCAAACTGGCCAGGGCTCCATTTTTAAGTGCATAAAGTATATTCACAAGGTTGTGCAGCCATTACTATCTAATTTTGTAAGTTTTCCATCTCCCTAGAAATAAATCCCGTATCTATTAGCAGTCAATCCCAGTCCCCCTCCTGTCCCCCTCCCCTCCCTGCAACCATTTTCTATGTCTATTGACTTGTCTATTTGTGGACATTTCATATAAATAGAGTCATATAACTTGTGACTTTTTGTATCTGCTTAATAATATTCTGTTGTATGATAGAGTGAGAGAGAGAGGGTATTGATTGGTTGCCTCCTGCATGTGCTCCAATCAGGGCCAGGAATCAAACCTGTGACCCTTTGGTGCAGGTGCCAACATTCTAACCACTGAGACACACTGGCCAAGGCTAACCAGCTTTATTGAGGTACAATTTGCATAACAAAAACTGCACATATATGAAATGTACAATTTGATAAGTTTTGACATCCTTATATACCTGTGAAACCATTCCCATAATCAAGATAGTGATCATTTGCATTTCCCCAAAATTTTTCTTATGGACTTAACTGCCTCTGCCTGCCTGATCACCCCTAACTGCCCTCCCCTGCTAGCCTGATCTCACTCCCAACTGCCCTTCCTTGCCAGCCTGATTGCCCCTAACTGCCTCTGCCTTGGCCCCCACCACCATAGTTTTGTCCAGAAGGAAGTTGGCCATCTGGAAGATGGCCAGTCAACCTGGTCTAATTAACATATTACCCTTTTATTAGTATAGATAGATTATATAGGATAGGATTGCTTAAATAGGGGGCGGGGGAAAGCCTTTTTCAGCAGGAGGAGATACTCTTGGCAGACAAAAACACATAATCCCTAAAACACATAATCTGGACTGATAGCCAGCCATATGCATTATACTGCCAAACCAGTCATTAAAAAATTGAATCACTTTCTTAAACCTTATAATAAACAGCTTTTGCCCTTAAAACCCCTCCTTAGCCCCCACCTTAGATTCTGCCCTCACAGTTTATCCAGATTTGGTTCTGATTGGTCAGTTTTTATGCCAGTCAGCATCTCTGGGCCTGATCATGGAGGTAGGGCTGATCAGCAGCCACCCCTCCTCTCTATTTCTCTCTCCCTGAGAGGTCAGCAATTCAGCCCACTTGCCTACTGCGCATGCAGCCTGGCATTTGGTTGAGCCTTCAGTTGTTTTGGATGTTATAACCATTGCTCTTTATATAGGTAATAGTCTGTTGTGTAGATATATCCAATTTGTTTATCCATTCACCTGTTTATAAACATTTAAGTTGTGTCTAGTTTCTGACTAGCACAAATAAAGTTGCTGTGAACATTTGTGTACACATTTTTGTAGGTCATATGCTTTTGTTTCTCTTGGGTAAATACTTAGGAGCAGAATAGCTGAGTCATATGGCAGTGTTTTAACTGTTTAGGAAACTGCCAAACTTTTCCAAAGTGATTGTACCATTTTTCCTTCCCACTAGCAGTTCATGAGAATTCCAGTTGTTCCACACTCAAATTGTGTTCTTTTTAACATACAAAGAAGTAAGAAAACAGAAGGAGACATAAAGATAACTTATAATCAATCTCTCATACTGTTCCTTTTGGCATTTTCCTCCCCCAAGTAACTCCTACATGATTAGAAAATTTAAACATTGTAGTCAGGAATAAAATGAAAAGCAAAACCACTACCCAGAGACAATGATAGTTAATTGTTTTTGATGTAGAAAAACACACACATGTACCAGCATCTCTTTTGTTCCTTTTTCTTCTAGTTTACAACAGAAGCAATCAAAGTATAGACTTGTTCTGCACCTTGTTTTTTTTCACTTTACAATTTACTTTAGAGGTATTTAAATAGTTTCATTACAGTCTATTTTAAAATATATATATTTTATTGATTTTTTTTTTTTTTTTTTAGAGAGAGGAAGGGAGAGGGATAGAAAGTTAGAAACTTCGATGAGAGAGAAACATTGATCAGCTGCCTCCTGTATGCCCCCCACTGGGGATGTGCCCGCAACCAAGGTACATGCCCCTGACCTTCGGAATCGAACCTGGGACCCTTCAGCCTGCAGGTTGACGCTCTCTCCACTGAGCCAAACCAGTTTCGGATCATTACAGTCTTACAGTAGTACCATCAGTTTTGCTACAGGAAAACACAAATTTGTTTAGTGCAATTGATATAATAGGGAATTGTTTGAGTATAATATGAAGTTTGTCTGCAAGAAATGCTAGGCAAATGCAGGAAAATACCCTCCCCAACTGAGCCATGGGAGGAATACACAAGCCACACTTCAAATACCTTCCAGCAATCTCAGTTTACTGCTCTGTAATGAGTTATACCCATCCACATCTGGTGTTAATAGATTTTTGTTGATTTCACATTACCCTCCTACCACTGACAGTAACTCACAAGCTGCAAACTTTAATTTAAAAAAAATATATATATTTTATTGATTTTTTACAGAGAGAAAGGGAGAGAGATAGAAAGTCAGAAACATCGATGAGAGAGAGACATCGATCAGCCGCCTCCTGCACACCCCACACTGGAGATGTGCCCGCAAGCAAGGTAGATGCCCCCGACTGGAATCGAACCTGGGACCTTTCAGTCCGCAAGCCAACGCTCTGTCCACTGAGCCAAACTGGTCTCGGCACAAACTTTAATTTTTTAAAAAATATATTTTATTTTTTACAGAGAGAAAGGGAGAGGGATAGAAAGTTAGAAACATTGATGAGAGAGAAACATCAATCAACTGCCTCCTGCACACCTCCCACTGGGGATGTGCCTGCAACCAAAGTACATGCCCTTGATGGGGATCGAACCTGGGACCTTTCAGTCTGTGGGCTGATGCTCTATCACTGAGCCAAACCAGTTAGGGCACAAGCTGTAAACTTTCAATGCCCACTACTACAGCAAACAAGTCTTTTTCAAGGTAAAGTGCAATGTTTGTTATGTACTAGAGGCCTAGTGCATAAAATTCATATGTAGGTAGGGTTCTTAGGCCTGGCTAGTGATCAGGGCTGATCGGGGCTTTCCTTCATTCTGTGCCTCCCCTGGTGGTCAGTGCATGTCATAGGAGGTGGTTGAACTCCCAAGAGGACAATTTGCTTATTAATATGTCTTTTATTATATAGGATTTCTTAACCATTTAGCATGTGTAAAATGGCTACCATTATAATTAGACTCCCTTTTTCATGTTATTGGTAAAAATTTTGAGTGTCATACTTCGAAACTTCATTTTTCCCATAAGCTTCATGATTTTTAAAAAAACATATTTTATTGATTTTTTTTACAGAGAGGAAAGGGGAGGGATAGATAGTTAGAAACATTGATGAGATAGAAACATCCATCAGCTGCCTCCTGCATACCCTCTTGGACATTGGGAATGTGTCTGCAGCCAAGGTACATGCCCTTGACCAGAACCAAACCTCAGACTGATGCTCTAACCACTGAGCAAACCAGTTAGGGCAAGCAAGCCCCATGATTTTTATGATACAATTGTACACAGCGAGGTACATTTTAAAAATGTGTTTGTCCCATTATAGAAGAAATTTATTTCATGGTATGAACGTACATAATTTTTTAAACTTTTAAAGTTTTGTTTCAAAAAATGGAGATATACATCATATATATTAAAGAGCACATAAATAAGGAAGTATGTTATAAAGAATTAAAGAATAGTAGTAAAGCAATAAATGACTACTTAGCTCCCACCCAGCTTACAAAATAGTAAATTACTAATATTTTTGAATTTACTGTATGCCTCTCACTGAGTATTTTTACTCTTTTGAATATCTGAAATATTTCATGATAAAATTAAATTTAAAAATATTAAAAGTCTGTACTTCCCCCTCAACTGGTCTTCCTAATAAAGGTTGATTCCCCAGCTGATAGCCCTGTCAGTGCACAAATAGTCTGCACACACATGCCAGAGGTAGGATAATCTGTAAATAGATTTGGGTTTATCATTGTTAATTTTTATAATTGCTTTGTTGAGATCTAATTTATATGCCACAAAGTTCACTCTGGTAAAGTGTAACATTTAGTTTAGGGTTTTTTGTTTTTTATTTTATTTTATTGTTTTTTTACAGAGAGGAAGGGAGAGGGATAAAGAGAAACATCAATGAGAGAGAGATATCGCCCCCCACTGGAGATGCACCCGCAACCAAGGTACATGCCTCTGACCGGAATCGAACCTAAGACCTTTCAGTCTGCAGGCTGTCACTCTTATCCACTGAGCCAAACCGGCTTCGGCTAGTTTTTAAATTATATTCACAAAGTTGTACAAACATCATTATATCTAATTCCAGAAAATTTTCATTAATAGGTTTTTTATGGATAGATTTTTCAGATTAGGCAGTGTTATTCTAAAGAAAAACTAATTTTCTAAGCTATTAAAAAATATCTTAGGCTTTAAGGTGCTATTTCCTTTATACTAGAAAGAATCATAGCGCTAGATAAAAAGGCATAACACTTATCCCCGTAGTATTTATTGTCCATTTGAAAGCTCCAGTGAAAAGTCCCTATTTAGTGAAGTGTGCAAGATTTGGCTCAATATATGTAGTCCCAATGACTGTGTCCAAGAGTTTGGCATAATCTTGATCTGATCCTGTTTTTTTCTCTCCAACATAGATATATAGACAAGTTTTGTTTCCTTTTGCTTCTCCTGGAAAGAAAACTTGATTCCCGGTCAGGGCACAAGATCTGATTTGGAGCTCAATCCCCAGTATGGGACGTGCAGGAGGCAGCTGTTCAATGATTCTCTCGACATTGTGGTTTCTATCTCTCTTTCCCTCTCTTCCTTTCTGCAATCAATTAAAAAAAACAACAGTGGACACAGACAACAGGGGGTTGGGGCATGAGTAGAGGGTGGTGGGGGGTAATGGGAGAAAAAGGACACATGTAAAAAATAAAAATGAAAATAAATTATAAGGAAAATAAACAAAAAATAACAACCGTGTGTGTGTATATAGAAGAATTTACCTGAAATATCTCAAACTTTTATATATCCATTGTTCAATCTTCTATAAAAATTATGTTGAAGTGATAGGGTAAAGGAAGAGTAAAATTTACCTCCCTAGCCGGTTTGGTTCAGTGCATAGAGCATTGGCTTGCAGACTGAAGTGTCCTGGGTTTGATTCTGGTCAAGGATACATACCTTGGTTGTAGGGTTGGGGGCCTGCTGGAGGCAACCAATCAATGTGTCTTTCTCACATTGGTTTCTATCTCTCCCTGTCTCTTCCACTCTCTAAAAATGTTTCTAACTCTCTCTCCCTCTCCCTTTCTCTCTATAAAAATTCAATAAAATATACAAAATCAATAAAAAATATATCCGCGAGTGTGGTTTTAAAAAACAAACAAAAACTTACCTAAGGCAAATTCTCCACTGATGAATAGGAGGAGGACATGGATCATTTAAAATAGCTGTTTCAATCTAAACTCCTTTTCATACTATTACTTAGTCAATTTAGAAATAGATTATTTGTCTGAATGGATTTTGGGGCTTACCTTATATAGAGCAACTTTTACTATTTTTTAAAAATATATTTTATTGAATTTTTATAGAGAGAAAGGGAGAGGGATAGAGAGTTAGAAACATCGATGAGAGCCGAGACCGGTTTGGCTCAGTGGATGGAGCGTCGGCTTGCGGACTGAAAGATCTCGGGTTCGATTCCGGTTGGGGGCATGTTCCTTGCTTGCGGGCACATCTCCATAGTGGGGTGTGCAGGAGGCAGCTGATCGCTGTCTCTCTCTCATCGATGTCTCTGACTTTCTATCTCTCTCCCTTCCTCTCTGTAAAAAATCAATAAAATATATTTTAAAAAAAGAAAGAAAGAAACATCGATGAGAGAGAAACATCGCTCAGCTGCCTCCTGCACACCCCTTACTGGGGATGTGCCCTCAACTAAGGTACATGCCCTTGACTGGAATCAAACCTGGGACCTTTCAGTCTGCAGGCTGATGCTCTATCCACTGAGCCAAACTGGTTAGGGCTAGAGCAACTTTTAGTCTTAAGCAGATTTGTTTATAATAGAAAAAGTTGTTTTTATCTGGAAATAGATAATCCTATCTAGTAAAAGAGTGATATACAAATTAATCCCAACCAAGATGGTTGCAGCCACAGAGCGAACAGGAGGGAGGCTTGGGTTTCCCTGGCAATGGAGGAAGCCAAGCTTTCCACACACCCAGGCAGACCTAGGCCTCCTTTCAAGACTACAAAGTTTCAATTATAGAAGATAAATAAATCCTAACAAGAATGGCGGAAGCCACGGAGCTGGAGAGAGCAGGAGGTTAGGTTTGCGCCTGGTGATGGAGGAAGCCAAGCTTCTGCAGCCCTGGCCTGTCATGGCCTTTGCTTAAGGCTACAAAGTTTCAATTGTAGAAGATAAGTAAATCCCAGATATCAGGGGCTCCGTTTGGGTCACTGGAGGGGTGTGGCGGGCCTGCAAACCACAGACCCCTTGCCCAGACCACCCCCTGCCCCAAGGGAACCCCCACCCTGATCTGGGACACCCTTCAGGGAAAACCAGCTGGCCCCTATGGATGCACCAGGCCTCTATCCTGTCTAATAAAAGAGTAATATGCAGATTGACCATCACTCCCACACACAAGATGGCTACCCCTGTGTGGACACAAGATGGCCAGCAGGGGAGGGCAGTTGGGAGGGACCAGGCCTGCAAGGGAGGGCAGTTGTGGGTAATTAAGCCTGCAGGGAAGGGCAGTTAGGGGTGACCAGGCCGGCAGAGGAGGGAAATTGGGGATGACTGGGCCTTCAGGGTAGGGCAGTTGCGGGGGACCCAGGCCTGCAGGGGAGAGCAGTTTGGAGAACTAGGTCTGCAGGGGAGGGCAGTTAGGGGTGATCAGGCCTGCAGGGGAAGGCAGTTAGGGGCAAACAGGCTGGCAGGGGAGCAGTTAGGCATCAGTCAGGCTGGCAGGGGAGTAGTTAGGGGGTGATCAGGCTGGTGGGCAGAAGCGGTTAGAGGCAATCAGGAAGGCAGGCAGGTGAGCATTTGGGAGGCAACAGTCCTGGATTGTGAGAGGGATGTCCAGCTGCCTGTTTAGGCCCGATTGGTTGGGATCGGGTCTAAACAGGCAGTCGGACATCCCTTGAGGAATCCCAGATTGGAGAGGGTGCAGGCTGGGCTGAGGGACACCCCTCCCTACCCCCGTGCATGAATTTCATGCACCAAGCCTCTAGTACTTAAATAATGAAACAATACTTTTTGAGCTCAGCTGTATAGCTTTTTCATTTTGCTCAGCTCTTTACATGCCATATTGGAATGGCCTACATCAGCTGAATGGCCCACATCAGTTTGACGCTAATGACCAAGCTCTTTCAGCTTTCCACCATTCTGGCCCAGTGTAAAACTGTGATTATTTTTACTTAAAATGCGTATTTTTTCCAATTCTAGATGAGTTTAGGAAAGATTGTGTTGGCCAGCAAATGAGAGTGTATTCAAACAATTTTGTGTATAAGACCTAGCTTAGGATATTTAGGATAGAGTTTTTCAGTATCAACTGTAATTAAAATTCAGAACAGAATCTTTCTTCTTTTAGATTTCCCTTAATCTGAATCTTTCCTAAAATAGGTTACTTCATATAGCTTGTAGTGTGAAAAATAGGCATAATTTTTTTTTTGGGGGGGAGAATTAGCTTATATGTTAACTATATCAATGAGAGATGACAGTTTTATGAGTAATCTTCAAATAGGAAAAATTGACATTGGAATACATTTTGATTCTTTTCATTGGACTTCTTTATGCCTAATGATTTTTCTCAATCTGATATTAAAATGGATATACATTCTTCGCATACACATTCAGCAGTCTTTGGGAAGCTTAGATGGTGTTGGGGTAAAACCTGTTGCCCAAAAATATGCTATTAAAAAAATAGCATAAAAATATGCTATTTTTTTTTCTTCTTAATCCTCACCCGAGGATATGTTTCCATTGATTTGTAGGGAGAGTAGAAGAGAGAGGGAAAGAGACAAAGAGAGAAATACAATGTGAGAAACACATCAATTGGTTGCCTCCTGCACGAGCCCCAACCAGGGTTCCGGCTGGGGAGGAGCCTACAACCAAGGTATGTGTCCTTGACTGGAATTGAAACCTGGGACCCTTTGTTCTGCAGCCAGTGCTTTATCCACTGAGCCAAACCGGCTAGGGCTGCTGCTATTTTTAAAAAATATATATATTTTTATTTATTTCAGAGAGGAAGGAAGAGGGGGGGAGAGCTAGAAACATCAATGTTGAGAGAGAATCACTGATCAGCTGCGTCCTGCCCAATCGCGGATCAAGCCTGCAAGCCAGGCATATGCCTTGGTCAGGAATTGAACCATGACTTCCTGGTTCATAGGTCAGTGCTCAACCACTGAACCACACCAGCAGGGCCCTGCTGCAATTTTTACTTGCAAATTTTAGAGGTTAGCAAAAGTAAGGTAACAGCCGAAACCGATTAGGCTCAGTGGATGGAGTGTTGGCCTGCGGATGAAGGGTCCCAAGTTCCATTCCTGTCGGGGGCATGTACCTTGGTTGCGTGCACATCCCCAGTGCGGGGGCGTGCAGAAGGCAGCTTATCGATGTTTCTAACTCTATCCTTCTCTGTAAAAAGTCAATAAAATATATATAATTTTTTAAAAAATAGGGTTACAGTTATTTGTATGAAAAATAATGCAATAATTAATAAATAATAAAAGAATAAACTTGTTTTGCGTATCACAAGAGTAAACTTACTTTTGCCTACCCGTGTATGATTCATGATATAGATCATATGTATTTAGATTAGTTCTTAAAGATCCAACATTAAATGTGTGTAGTCAAATTACCTGGCTTTTGGATCTACTTTAATGTTGGCAGTAACACCTTCTAATTATGGTGTGCTATTCTTTTAATACCCTACTGGAAAGGATTTGTAATCTGTATTCACAAATGAAAAAACAGGTCTGTCATTTTCCTCTGAGGATACCTTTATTTATTTATATTTTTATTCTTTTTTGAATATATTTTATTGATTTTTTACAGAGAGGAAGGGAGGAGGGGAGAGAGAGAGAGAAAAAAAAAAACCACCAATCAGCTGCCTCCTGCACACTCCCCCCACTGGGGTTGTCCCCGTGACCAAGGTATATGCCCTTGACCCAAATCAAACCTGAAGCCCTTTAGTCCGCAGGCCGACGCTCTATCCACTGAGCCAAACCAGTTTTGGCTGAGGATACCTTTAGACCAAATCTCCATAGGTTCAGATATATTGTTAACTTTTTAATAGGCTGTTCTTTTAATTTCCTCTTTGAGCCATGAGTTATTTAGAATATCGTATTTTTCATATCATAGTGAGTTTTTGTTAATAAGTTCATATTTAATTTTTATTGGGACCAGACAATATGATTATGACATGTTCACATTTTGTAATTATTGAGTTTTTCTTTATATTCTGTTATATGATTTAATTTTAATGAGGCTTTATAAATATTTCAAATGGACTATTCTATGAGTTCATAGTTGTATGTATCTGTTAAATCTGGCTTCTTTTTTCTTTAATTTAATAAATCTTTGTTCAGATTTTTACAATTGTTCCTCTTTTTTCTGCCATAGCTGCCCTCCACCCAGTTCCCATCCCACCCTCTGCCCTTACTGCCTCTCACTGTCCTCATCCATAGGTGTATGATTTTTGTCCAGTCTCTCCCTGCACCCTCACACCCTCTTTCACCTGAGAATTGTCAGTCCACTCCCTTTCTATGTCCCTGATTCTATTATATTCACCAGCTTATTCTGTTCATCAGATTTTGTTATTCGCTTGATTTTTAGATTCACTTGTTGATAGATATGTTGTTCATAATTTTTATCTTTACCTTTTTATTCTTCCTCTTCTTAAAGAATACCTTTCAGCATTTCATATACTACAGGTTTGGTGGTGATAAACGCCTTTATCTTTTTCTTATCTGTGAAGCTCTTTATCTGCCCTTCAATTCTGAATGATATTTTTGCTGGGTAGAGTAATCTTGATTGTAGGCTCTTGCTATTCATCACTTTGAATATTTCTTGCCAGTCCTATCTGGCCTGCATGGTGTAAGTTGGTGGTCTGTTGAGAAATCAGCTGACAGTCTTATGGGTGCTTCCTTGTAGGTAACTAACTGTTTTTCTCTTGCTGCTTTTAATATTCTGCCTTTTGCTCTTGGCATTTTATTTATTTTTAACATATATTTATTTATTTTAATTTAATTTAATAAATCCTTATTGTTCACATTACTACAGTTGTTCCTCTTTTTTCCCCTCATAGTTCCCTTCCACCCAGTTCTCATCCCATTCTACCCACAACTCCCCTGATTGTGCTCATCCACAGCTGTACAATTTTCTTTTTTTTTTGTTAATTATTATTTTTTTATTAATGTATTACATGTGTACATATCTTCCCATTGCCCTCTCTCCCCCATTCCCATGCATGCCCTAACACCCTAGTGTCTTGTGTCCATTGGATATGCTTATATGCATGCATACAAGTCCTTCAGTTGATCTCCTTATCTATCCCACCTCTCACTAACCTTTCCATGGTAGTTTGACATTCTGTTTGATGCTTTACTGCCTCTGTATCTATCTTTTTGTTCATCAGTTTATAATGTTATTACCCATAAATGAGTGAGATCAGGTGGTATTTTTCTTTCATTGACTGGCTTATTTCACTTAGCATAATGCTCTCCAGTTCCATCCAGGTTGCTGCAAATGGTAAGAAATCCTTTTTGATGGCAGCATAGTATTCCATTGTGTAGATTTATCATAGTTTTCTGATCCAGTCATCTGCTGACAGGCACCTAGGCTGTTTTCAAATCTTAGCTGTTATATCGTGTGCTGCTATGAACATAGGGGTGCAAATATTCTTTCTTATTAGTGTTTCTAGTTTCTTAGGATATATTCCTAGTAGTGGGATCACTGGGTCAAATGGGCATTCCATTTTTAGTTTTTTGAGGAAACTCCATACTGTTCTCCACAATGGGAGCATCAGTCTGCATTCCCACCAGCAGTGCCCGAGGGTTCCTTTTTCTCCACATCTTCGCCAACATATGTCATTTGTTGATTTGTTGATGATTGCCATTCTGACAGGTGTAAGATGGTATCGCATTGTCGTTTTGATTTGCATCTCTCGGATAATTAGTGACTTTGAGCATGTTTTCATGTGTCTCTTGGTCTTCCTTCTGTCTTCTTTTGAAAAGATTCTATTTAGGTCTGTTGCCCATTTTTTTATTGGATCATTTATCTTCCTTTTATTAAATTGTATAAGTTGCCTGTAGATGTTGGAGATTAAACCTTTATCAGTGCTAACATTTGCAAATATGTTCTCCATACAGTGGGCTTTCTTGGTGTTTTGTTGATAGTTTCTTTTGCTGTGCAAAAGCTTTTTATTTCAATGTAATCCCATTTGTTTATTTTCTCTTTAGCTTCCATTGCCCTAGTAGCAGTAGCAGTGAAGAAGTTCCTTCAGCATATTCTGAGATTTTTCTGCCTGTGGATTCCTCTAGTATTTTTATGGTTTCCTGTCTTATGTTTAAGTCCTGCGTTTATTTTTGTGTATGGTGTAAGTAAGTGATCTAGTTTCTTTTTTTTGCATGTATCTGTCCAATTTTCCCAACACCATTTATTGAAGAGACTGTCTTGACTCCATTGTATGTTCATGCCTCCTTTGTCAAATAGAGCACAGTGGTTTGGGTCGTTATCTGGATTCTCTATTCTATTCTATTCTATTCTATTCTATTCTATTCTATTCTATTGTTCTATACAGTGGCACCTCGAGATACAAGTTTAATTCGTTCCGTAACCTTGCTCGCATATCAAGTTGCTTGTATCTCAAAGCAAATTTCCCCATTGAAATCAATTGAAATGCCGTTAATCCGTTCCAGCCCCCAAAATGCCATCCCAGTTGTTCTTGTTACGTGTTTTTGAATAAGAAAAATGTATTTATAAATGACAAATATTGTATAAAAACATAATAAAAGAGAATGTAAAGGAATAAACTGGTTTTATAAAGTGTATTTACCTACTGGTTACACTCTTAATGCTACACTTTATCCCTAAACTGAATGTAACTTAACTAATCTTCACTGAACTTAATTGCTACTGGTCTTTGCATTTTTGGCCAATTTAAAAAAAAAAAGTGTCCAACAAGGTTTGCCTCTTCCTCCCTTTCAGAATGTTTCTGAAATGGGTGAGGCAAGTTTCATTGAACAGCTCCGATGCACGACCAGTAGCAACTTTTTCGGGGTGTTTCTTTTCCACAAAGTGTGACACCCTCTCCCACATTCCTAAGATCTCCTTTATCTCACTTGAGGAGATCTCCTCCACCTCTGGCTCCTCCTCGAAACCAATTTCTTGGAGAACCTCTGCATGGTGCTGAGATTGCAACTCTTGTAACTCCTCCGTGGTGAGTTCCAGAGAGTGCTCCTTGACGAGCTCGTTCACGTCTCTCTCATCCACCTCCAGGCCCATGGATTTTCCCAGAGACACTATCTCCTCCTCCACTGGCACCGCAGGTTAGAATCCTTCGAAGATCCTTTCGGCTACGGCCTCAGGCCACAGCTTCTTCCATGCAGAGGTCAAAGTCCTCGTTGTAACACCCAGCCAGGCCTGATCAATAATTCTGAGGCATATCACAATGTTAAAGTGGTTCTTCCAGAACTCTCAAAGGGTGAGGTTTGTATTCTCTGTCACCTCAAAGCAGCGCCAGAACAGGTGCTTATGTACAGCTTTTTAAAATTAGAAATCACCTCCTGATCCATGGGCTGCAGGATAGGAGTGGTGTTGGGAGATAGGTAGACAACCTTTATGAACCTGAACTCTTCGAGGAGTTCATCTTCGAGGTTTGGTGGGTGAGCAGGAGCATTGTCGAGGATGAGGAGGGCTTGCATGGTTAGTTTTTTTTCCTATAGATATTTCTTAACAGAAGGGCTGAAAACCAGGTTTACCCACTCCACAAAGAACTGCCTGGTGACCCATGCCTTCGGGTTTGCCCTCCACATAACTTGCAGTTTATCTTTTAAAATCTTATGTGAGCCAAGACCGGTTTGGCTCAGTGGATAGAGCTTCAGCCTGCGGACTGAAAGGTCCCAGGTTCGATTCCGGTCGGGGGCATGTACCTTGCTTGCAGGCACATTTCCAGTGTGGGGCATGCAGGAGGCGGCTGATCGATGTCTCTTTCTCATCGATGTTTCTGACATTCTATCCTTCTCCTTTCCTCTCTGTAAAAAATCAATAAAATATATTAAAATCTTATGTGACTTAAAGATTCTGGGGTTTTCCGAATGGTATACGAGCAGAGGCTTGATCTTACAGTCGCCACTCGCATTGGCACACATTGCGAGAGTTAGCCTATCCTTCATGGGTTTGTGGTCTGGCATTGCCTTCTCCTCTGCCGTTATATAAGTCCTATTCAGCATCTTCTTCCAGAAAAACCCTGTCTCGTCACAGTTGACTTGCTGGGGGATATATCCTTTGGCTTCTATCAGTTTGGGAAAAGTTTTGAGGTAATCCTCAGCTGTCTTCACATCCGAACTTGCTGCTTCACCATGCCTGACGATGGAGTGAATGCCGGACCTTTTCCTGAAGTTATCAAACCAGCCTCTACTGGCTTTAAATGAGTCTTTCGATGCTTCGTCCGTGGAAGTCCGTGGGGTCTGCTCCAGCAAATCACTGTAAATTGCTCTCCCCTTCTCTAATATGATGCCCTGTGTTAATGTATCTCCTTTAAGTTGCTTCTCTGTCACCCACAGCACACCATCAGTAGATTCTCCATCTTTTCATGGAGAGAGCTACGGAGCTTAGAAATGATTGTAACGCCCTTAGCTGGCGTTATACCCTTTATCGACTCCTTCTGTTTAAGCACAGTGCATATGGTTGAAGTACTACGCCCGTATTGCCTCGCCAAGTCAGCCACTCGCACACCTTGCTCATATTTTTCTATGATTTCACGCTTTAATTCAATAGACATTATCCTCTTCTGAGCACTGACCTTTCCACTCACTTTCTTCGGACCCATGGTTATAAAAAGAAATGTGATAAAGTATGTAAATGCACAAAAGATGCTTCGACAACGAGCTAAACAAGCACGCTGACTGAGACGCTGGAGTCGCGGTAAACTGGGTGGGTCGTGTGCAGCAGGCCGATCCATGCGATTACTCGTATCTTAAATGTTGCTCGTATTTCAAAGCAAAAAATCACTCGCTCAAAAATCTCATGTTAGGGGACTCGTATCTCGAGATACCACTGTATGTCTGTTCTTATGCCAGTACTAAGTTGTTTTGAGAACAGTGGTTTTGTAATACAGATTGAAATCTGGTATTGAGATCGCACCTACTTTATTCTTCTTTCTCAGGATTGCTATGGATATTCGGGGCCTTTTTTTATTCCAGATGAATTTTTGGAGTTCTTTCTATGTCTGTGAAATATGCCATTGTTATTTTAATGGGGAGTGCGTTGAATCTATAGATTGCTTTGGGTAGTATGGACATTTTATTTATTTTGGTTCTCCCATTCCATGAGCATGGTATGCTCTTCCTTCTGTTTATGTCTCCCTATATCTCTTTTTTCAGTGTCCTGTAGTTTTCCACGTATAGGTCTTTTACCTCCTTAGTTAAGTTTATTTCTAGATATCTAAATTTTTTTGGTGAGATGGTAAATGTGATTGCTTTTTTAAGTTTTTCTTTCTGTAAGTTCACTTTTATTGTATAGAAATGCTACAGATTAGTTTCTCTTTCTGTAAGTTCACTATTATTGTATAGAAATGCCATAGATTTCTTGGCATTAATTTTGTATCCTGCTACATTGCCGAATTCATTTATTAAGTCTATTAGTTTTTTGATGGAGTCTTTCAGATTTTTTGTGTACAGTATCATGTCATCTGCAAATAAAGACAGTAAAGCTTTCTTTTTTTCCGATGTGGATGTCTTTTATTTCTTCTTGTCTAATTTCAAGGGCTAATACTTCCAGTATTACCCTGTTTCCCTGAAAGTAAGACATCCCCCGAAAATAAGACCTACTTCCAGTTTTGCCTCTCGCTGTAATATAAGGCATCCCCCTGAAAATAAGACCTCCCGGATAATAAGGCCTCGCCAGAATATAAGGCCCTCGAAGCTACCGTAAGGCGTCTGACTCCTGATTTAAAGAGACCTCACACTGGCTGAATAGCTCCAGCTGCACTGCGGCCAATCAGTGAGCTGGTTTGTGATGACAACTACTACCGTACCATATACAGGTAATAAATTTCCTTTTTTTGTTCAACAATAAATGTGTACCATATTCTTCTTCATGGAAAAAATAAGACATCTCCTGAAAATAAAACCTAGCGCATCTTTGGGAGCAAAAATTAATACAAGGCACTATCTTATTTTTGGGGAAACAGGGTATGTCAAATACTAGTGGTGAGAGTGGGCATCCCTGTTTTGTCCCTTTCTTAGAGGAAATGGTTTTAGTATTTGCCCATTGAGTATGATGTTAGCGGTGGGTTTATCATAAATGGCTTTAATTATGTTGAAGTATGATCCTTCTATTCCTGCCTTGTTGAGAGTTGTTATCAAGAAAGCATGTTGGGCCGAAACCGGTGTGGCCCAATGGATAGAGCGTTGGCCTGTGGACTGAAAGGTCCTGGGTTCGATTCCGGTCAGGGGCATATGCCTTGATTGCGGGCACTTCCCCAGTGGGGGACGTGCAGGAGACGGCTGGTCGATGTTTCTCTCTCATCGATGTTTCTAACTTTCCCTCTCTCTTCCTCTCTGTAAAAAATAAATAAAATATATATTTTTTTTAAAAAAAAGCATGTTGGATTTTGTCAAATGCTTTTTCTGAATCAATTGATATGACTATGTGATTTTTATCTCTCAATTTGTGATGTATCACGTTTATTGATTTGTGAATATTCTACCATCCTTGCATTCCTGGGATAAGTCCTACTTGGTCATGGTGTATGATCTTTCTGATGTACTGCTGGCTCCAATTTGCTAGAATTTTATTAAGGATTTTGGTATCTATGTTCATGAGGGATATTGCCCTGTAATTCTCTTTCATTGTGTTGTCTTTATCTGGTTTTGGTATTAGGGTGATGCTGACTTCATAGAAGGTGCTTGGAAGTGTTCCTTCCTCTTGAAATTGTTGTAATAGTCTGAGGAGGATAGGTTTTAATTCTTCCTTGAATGTTTGATAAAACTTCCCTGTCTGGCCCCGGGATTTTGTTTGCTGGAAGCTTTTTGATGATGGCTTCAATTTCTTCCATAGTTATTGGCCTATTGAGATGTTCAGATTCTTACTGATTGAGTTTTGGAAGGTTATATTTTTCTAGGAATGTGTCCATTTCCTCCAGATTGTCCCGTTTATTGGCATAGAGTTGTTCATAGTATTTTTTAACAATCTTTTGTATTTCGGTGGGGTCTGTTGTTACTTCACCTCTTTCATTTCTGATTTTGTTTATTTGAATCCTCTCTGTTTCTTGGTGAGCCTAGCTAGAGGTCCATCAATCTTGTTTATCCTTTCAAAGAACCAGCTCTTGGTTTTGTTGATCTTTTGTATTGTTTCTCTGGTCTCTGTATCATTTATCTCTGCTCTGACTTTTACTATTTCCTTCCATCTGCTTACACTGAGCTTTTCTTGTTCTTCTCTTTCTAACTCTTTGAGTTGTAGGATTAGGTAATTTATTACCGTTGTTTCTTGTTTGCAGTAGGCTTCTAGAGCTATGAACTTCCCTCTCAAGACTGCTTTCACTGTGTCCCATAGATTTTGGGTTGTGTTTTCATTGTCATTTGTTGCCATGCTGTTTTTTATTTCTTCCTTGATCTCTCTGGTTACCCAGTCATTGTTTAATGACATGCTATCTAGTTTCCATGGTTTGATTTCTTTGGATTGTTTTTATTGTAGTTGATTTCCAGTCTTATGCCACTGTGATCTGAGAAGATGCTTGATATGATTTCTATCTTCTTGAATTTGAAGAAACTTTGCCTATGATCTATCTTTGAAAATGACTCCTGTGCAGTTGAGAAGAATGTATATTCTGTGGCTTTGGGGTGAAATGTTCTGAAGGTGTCAGTTAATTCCATCTGGTCTAGTGAGTCATTTAGGATTGATGTTTCTTTGTGACTTTTTGTTTAGAGGATTTTTCCAATGGTGATAGTGGGTTATTAAAGTCTCCTACTATGATTGTATTGCTGTCAATTTCTCCCTTGATATGTTCCAGGAGTTTTTTTTAATGTATTTGGTTGCTCCTATATTCGGTGTGTATATGTTTACTAGAGTTATTTCTTCTTGTTGGATTGCTCCCTTTACTATTATGAAGTGGCCTTCCTTATCTCTTGTTGTGTCCTTCACTTTGAGATCTAATTTGTCAGATATAAGTATTGCTACCCCAGCTTTTTTTGTTGTTGTTTTTTTCCATTTGCCTGAAAAACCGTTTTCCATTTCTTCACCCTCAGTCTGTGTGCATTTTTTTTTCTGAGGTGGGTTTCTTGTAGACAGCAGATATATGGTCGTGTTTTCTTATCCAATCTGTTACCCTATGTCTTTTGATTGGAGCATTTAATCCATTTACATTTAAAGTTATTGATAGGTAATTACTTGTCGCCATTTTTATTCTTTATCCCTGTGTTCCTTCTTCGGTTCCTATTTTTTTTTACAGCAGACCCTTTAGCGTTTCTTGCATTGCTGGTTTGATGGTAATAAATTCCCTTAGTATTTTTGTTTGTTTGTTTATGAAGCTCCTGACTTCAATAGGTGTATGATTTTTGTCATGTCTCTTCCCATACCCCTTTCACCCCTTTGCCCCTTTGAATTGTCAGTCCACTCCCTTTCTATGCCCCTGATTCTATTATATTCACCAGTTTGTTCTGTTCATCAGATTTTGTTATTCACTTGATATTTAGATTCACTTGTTGATAGATATGTATTTGTTGTTCACAATTTTTATCTTTACTTTTTTTCTTCTTCTTCCTCTTCTTTTTTTTTAATATATTTTATTTTATTTTATTATTTATTTATTTTTTAAATGTTTTATTGATTTTTTTACAGAGAGGAAGGGAGAGGGATAGAGAGTTTGAAACATCGATGAGAGAGAGACATAGATCAGCCGCCTCCTGCACGCCCCACACTGGAGGTGTGCCCGCAACCGAGGTACGTGCTCTCGACCAGAATCGAACCTGGGACCTCTCAGTCTGCAGGCCAACGCTCTATCCACTGAGCCAAACCGGTTTCAGCTTTTTCCTCTTCTTAGGTACTCTTTCAGCATTTCATATTTTTGTGTTGATGAACTCCTTTAGCTTTTTTCTTATCTGTGAAACTCTTTATCTGCCCTTCAATTCTGAGTGATATCTTTGCTGGTAGAATACTCTTGGTGGTAGTTTCTTGCTATTCATCACTTTCTTTTTTCTTGCTACTCCCGTCAGGCCTGCATAATTTCTGTTTAGAAATTAGCTGACAATCATATGGATGCTCCCTAGTAGGTAATTAACTGTTTTTCTCTTGCTGCTTTTAATATTCTTTCTTTGTCTTTTGCTCTTGGTTTTTTATTTTTTTTATTATATCTTACTGATTTTTTATAAAGAGGAAAGGAGAGGGGTAGAGAATTAGAAACATCAATCTGCTATCTCCTGCATGCCACCTACTGGGGATGTGCCCGCAACCAAGATGCATGCCCTCGAACGGAATCGAACCTGGGACCCTTCAGTCCACAGGCTGACGCTTTATCCACTGAGCCAAACCGGTTTTGGCAGCAGTGGTTAATTTTAAAACAGATTGAACCCAGTTAATATATCTTAATAATTTTTGGAAGTCATTTAATGTAAGTAAAGTGTCAGTCTGAATTAGAATTTTCTGTGGTTTTATTGTTTTTCCCTCAGTAATGATGCCAAGATAAGAAAAAGGAAATGTCCTTTGAACTTTTTTGGGTGCTATGCATAATCCAGCACAATGCATGGAATCCTGTAAATCTATTTATTTATTTATTCATTTGTTTGTTTATTTATTTTACATAACAAGTTTACTTTTCTAAAATTATATAAACAATAAACAAAGTGAACATTCAGTCATATCTTAACTGCCAAGTATTATCTGTCCTGGAATTGTTCCATTAAGTTCCAGTGTCTATGCATCTTAAATTCAATAATCGTCACTTTCATCAGAGTCCATTACTTTTCTTCCGTTGAATTTAACTGTGGTTTTCTTTTCTGTTCGTTGGCTTACTTTTTCAAGGATTTCTATTAAACCTTGTTCTGTTACCTTCCCATTTAGTTGTCCATATCTTGCCATCTGTATGAGGTAATTCTCTACTCCTTTAATTTTTTCAGGCTTTACAAGTGCTAAGTTACTTAACCGGGCCCGGGCTGACTGATCCAGAACTTGAGCTAAGATACTGTTTCTCATTTCTGCTTCTCTGTGCTTTGCTTCCTGTTGTGCTGCATCGCATGCTTTGTCTGCAGCTCTGCCAGCCTCTGCTTCTGCAGAGCCTCCAGCTCGTCCTCCACCATGGTGCGACCCTAGATATTTTTTAGATGTGTTTCATTTTCATGAGCTAAGAGAATATCATCCATATAATCCTATATAATATAAGTGTAATATGGTAATTGGCCATCACGCCCTGACACGCACAGCCAATCAGGAGGGAATATACAAACTAGCAGGACAAAGATGGAAGCAGCCATGGAACCAGCAGAAGTGAGTGTGAGGCTTGGGTTGCCCCCGGCAATGGAGGAAACCGAGCTTCCTGCCTACGTTGCCGGCCACCAAAGGAGGGGCCTGCAAACGGCCCTCAGCCCCAGGCTGGCCATGCCATCATTGGACCCTGACCCCATCGGGGTGTGGCTGGCCTGCAGACTGCCTCAGCCCCTTGCCCAGGTTGAAACCATCCCCAGTGAGGATGGCCACCCCACCCCTCAAGGGAACCCCCACCCTGATTCTTGATACCCTTCAGGGCAAGCTAACCGGCCCCAACCTGTGCAAGAGGCCTCTATCTATACTAATAAAAGGATAATATGCTAATTATATTGGAAGACCTTCTAGGAGATCTTCAGGATGTTCTTCTGGACAAAGTCATGGTGATGGGGCTGAGGTAGAGGATTTTAGGGGCCAAGAGGGCAGGGCAGTTATAGGTGATCAGGTTGGCAGGGAAGAGGGGGCATTTGGGGGTGAGCAAGCCAGCAGGGGGTTCCAGTTGGGGGCAAGCAGGCTGTCAGTAGGGGTCACTTGTGGATGAGGAGGCTGGCAGTGGGGCATTTAGGGGTGAGCAGGCTGGCAGGCAGAGTGGTTAGTGGCAATCAGACAGGCAGGTGAGTGATTAGGAGCCAGCAGTCCCAAATTGCAAGAGGGATGTCCAACTCCCAGTTTAGGCCCGATCCCACAGCAGTTGGACATCTCCCGTGATGTCCCAGATTGGAGAGGGTTTGGGCTGGGCTTAAGGACACTGATTTCATGCACCAGGCCACTAGTGAATAATATAAGCCTGTGGATATTTTTTCTTTATAGAATGTATGGCTGCAACCACAAAATCTGGACATTTGGAGGACTATTGGACATGCCCTGAGGCAATACTTTAGCATATCTTCACCCCTATCATCTCAAATCTACCAGCACTATTCCCTTGCTTTCTCCACTCCTCGCTCACATGTGGGAGGAAGCACATTGTCCAGAAGGCTCTCTCCCACAGGAGTTGTAGCCCCAGGGACTGGAGGGGGCACCGGAGGCGCAGATGATGGAGTCTGAAGCCTCTGATGGCCTTCCCCCATTTGTCTTAATTCCCCTGCCACATTAATCCACTCCCTTTCTGGAGTGGGCTCTAGGCAGTCCCGAATCAGGGACCACAGACTGAAAATAGAGGCAGGCATTTCCTCTGGACCTTCAGGTATATAATGATTGTGAAATTGTTTTCCTACCTTCTCCCATGGCTCTATATTTACCTTTCCTTCCTCAGAAAACCATGGGCAGGTTTTACTCACAAAATCCAAAAAATTGAAAAGCTGTTCATATCTTACAGAACAGCCCCTTATTTGGAACATAGCCTTAAACATGGATATGCATACATTCTTTCCCTGCGATCCTGAATTTCCCATGTTTTACACCTAGCTATTACTAAACTGCCACTTGGGCCAGACTCAGCCCCACGTTGGGCTCCACTTGTGCCATGCCAGTACAGGGGCTCCACTTGTGCCACACCAATACAGCCAAGGGTTTGGTTGAGCCTGAGGGAGGGCCGGTGAAGGATGAAGAAAAGACAGACAAAGAATAAGCTGGGTCTAGGTGGATCTTTTGTGCCTAGCTGAGGCCACAGAGCAGATCCAGATTGCAGCTGAGCCTTTATTTTATAGTCAGAGGTAAACAAGGTAATTTATAATGTTCTTGTAAGTTTCACTTGTTTTGGCAACACTTGGTGCACCTCCCACAGCCCATTAGCTACCCAGGAAGGATCTAGGGAACAATCATAAGATCAAGCTTAATTATACTAAGAGGGCTGTGCTTTCTAAGCTGGGACTTGTTTGCATTTTGCCTGCAGGTCAGTCTGAGGCTTAACCCTATAACCACTCCCTACAGGAAAGAGAGTTAGAAACATTGATGAGAGAGAATCACCAGTCAGCTGCTTCCTGCACAGCCCCTATTGGGGATGTGCCCTCAATCAAGGTACATGCCCTTGACCAGAATTGAACCTGGAACCCTTGAGTCTGCAGGCGGAAACTATCCCCTGAGCCAAACTGGTTAGGGCTATCATCTGTATTTTTATCTGTTGTTGTCTTGGTCTTTTAAATTTCTGAGAGAGATATGTTCAGATTCTATTATAATGGTGATTTTTTAAAATCCTCCTTATATTTCTGCTTTGTTTTGTATTTAGTATATCTTGACACTATGTTGTTTGGTGTATAGGTTATGATAGATCTTTGTGGTTGTGTTTTTTAATAGTAGCAGTCTTTATTAAGTGTTTTCTTTGCCTTAAATTATTGTCTGTTATTAATCTTGCCAAGCCTGCTATCTTTTTGTTTGCACATGCTTGTGTATAACTTTGCACATCTCTTTTGTTTTAATATGTTTTTATTGATTTCAGAGAGGAATGGGAGGAGAGAGGGTGAAGCATCAGTGATGATAGAGAGCCATTGATCTGCTGCCTCTCGCACACCCCCTACTGGGGATCAAGTTTGCAACCCAGACATGTACCTTGACTGGGAATCGAACTGTGACCTCCTGATTCATGGGTTGATCCTCAACTACTGGCCAGGCATTTTTGCACTTCTCTTTATTTTAAACATTTAGCCATAGTGCTTTTGAAGTTGTAGCAATATGAACAAATAGATGTATCAGTATAATATTTTGGGAAGCTTGTGTAAACTATTAGTTATAGTCCTGTGGATATTTATTTTTTATCATGTGTTTTAGTTAGCCATTAATTTATTCAGCATTTAGTTTCTTGAGAGCTTACAGGAACTGTGTAGGGGAAAGAGGGGGAGAGCTGTATTAGAAGGTATGATCAGGGAAGGCTTTCTCTGATAAGGTGGACATTTGAGTGGGGATCTGGTAAAGCTAACCTAGGGGAAGAGCATTCCAGAGAGAAGGAACCTTAAGTCCAAAAATCCTAAGGAAAGATTGAGATATATTGGGAACAGAAAGAAAACCAATATGTCTGAAAGTTAATGATGAAGAATGGAAAGGAAGACTGGACCCAATTCATGTAAGATCTCGCAGATCATGTTAAAGAGAGTGATTTTATTAAAGTGTTATAAGAGGCCATTGAAGATTTCAAGCAGGGATGACATGATCAGATATATATTTTTCTAGTCCTAAACTGAGCTATAGTGAAATACACAAACAATTGAAATACACGGATTTTAAGTGTGTGGTTGGATGAGTTTTCATGATTGCATATTACCCATGTAACCGACACCATTACTAAGATATAAAATATTTCTATCACCCCAGAATGATCCTTATTCCTCTTCCCACTCTCCACCACCAGGACCCCACTACTATTCTCTTTTCACTAACCAAAGATAAATTTGTCCGTTTCAGAATTTCATATAAGTGGAATAATTTTATGCATTCTTTCATGTCTGGCTCTTTTACTTACCATAATGATTTTGAAATTCATTCCTGTAGTTGCTTGGATAAGGAGTTCATTGGATATACCACAGTTTGTTTGCCCATTCTGTTTTGTATTTTGTAGATATTTTTTAAATGTCTCTGGCTAATAGAGGAGAACGGTTGCAGATTCTTTTATTCAAATATTTGATAAAGAAACATTGGTTGTCATGTTAACAAAGGGGAAAATATTTTGTAGGAAGTGAAGACTACAGAAATAGGCCAAAGAATTATAAAAACCATTATTAACATATTAGAAACATTTGTCTATGTGGAAGCAGATGGAAAACAATTGTTCTGTCCCTCCCATCCCCCTTTTAAAATTAGATGGGCAAAGTTGTCTTGAATGAGAGCACAAAATAGTGGTTCTAATGAGATTCAGATGCCATAAAGATCATAGAATTTTAAATAAGTTTTTACTAATTTCAGAGAGGAAGGGAGGAGGATAGAAACATTAGTGATGAGAGAGAGTCATTAATTAGCTGCCTCCTGCACGGACCCTTCTAGAGATTGAGTCTGCAACCCAGGCATTTACCCTGACTTTGAATGAAACCCTGAACTCCTGGCTCAACCACTGAGCCACACCAACTGGGCAATCATAGAATTTTATAGTATTGAGAAGATACCTCACATACCCTGTTTCCCCGGAAGTAAGACATCCCCCGAAAATAAGACCTACTTCCAGTTTTGCCTCTCGCTGTAGTATAAGGCATCTCCCCAAAAATAAGACCTCCCCGATAATAAGGCCTCCCCAGAATATAAGGCCCCCGAGCTACCGTAAGGCATCTGACTCCTGATTTAAAAAGACCTTGCACTGATTGAACAGCTCCCGCTGTGCTGCGGCCAATCAGTGAGCTGGTTTGTGATGACAACTACTACCAAACCGTATACAGGTAATAAATTTACTTTAAGACATCCCCTGAAAATAAGACCTAGCACATCTTTGGGAGCAAAAATTAATAAAAGACACTGTCTTGTTTTTGGGGAAACAGGGTAGTACAGAGCAAATTTTTCAAGGACCTCCTTCCCCTAAGAATTGGCCGCCTTGTAAGATATGTCTGCAAGACAGGCTTCTAGGACTAAATTCTAGGAGTTCTAGGTTTTCTCTGACATGAGAACTAAAATATTTACTAAGAATTTCTAGTGACTATCTATTACCTAATTTTTATGTTTTTAATTATATAATTTTTTAAAAACTTTTTCTCTTAGAGTTTATTTCAAAATATAGAATATTAAAAGGTTTTGGTTTTGATCTTTAATCTTTTTTAAAAACTCAGACTAATTTATGTTACTTGAATAGGTGTGATACAGGCTGGTTTTGCTTTGTTATATTATACATGGGAAAAATGTGTTTTTTTAAGGCTAACCGGACAACATTTACTGTTTATAATGAGGCTATTTCAATGAGATGAAAATTTTAAATTACAGGAATGAGTATTACATATATTTCTGCATTAGTATTTGATCTGAAAGTCTTTTTTCACAGACAAATTATAAACAGTAACAGATTTTTTTTAACAGTTCACAGTAACATTTCAGTATTCTTTTTCATTTCATTTTATCTAAAACCTAAAAAGGATTAGTAGGACATTTTGTTTCAGAGTTGGATCTGACAATATCTAACAACTGTTCACATTTCCTTTTCATAAATCTCGAAACCAGTCAAGAAGAATCCAAAAATTCATATTGCCATGGTTTGTTACACATTCCATTCACTTATTTATTACATCATGATGATAGCATGCTTTGGCATACGTGCCTTGAATGCAGCATCTGTATACTTTAGTATTCTTGCTAAGACTGAATGAAGCAGACTGACTTATTTAAACATGCTCAATAGACTCCTAAATCTTCCGATAATGTTTGTCGGAAGCTCAAATTTATGCCCAAAGATGGCAGGAGAAGATTGCTTACAAGGGCTGCATAAAATAGGAATTACCTAGGCTGAAAAAGCTAACTCATTGGTAGTTTCTTCCTTACTTACCCAACCCCTGCCCTCCCAAACTACCAAATTTTTCCATTTTTCCTCTTCTATTTCCCCAGCTTAAGAGCAAACGTTAAAAGAGAATTTTTGCTTCATTCCTTAAGTGAGGGTAAAATAAAGTAGTATTTTCTTCAAGAAACCCCAATCTTTCTGGGAAAGAACCACTATAATCTTGAGATTACTTGAGGGGTGGTGGGAAGGAATATGCAGATTATAAGGTCCATGGAATGGGTTAGTGACTGGATTCACTCATCTTCATAGATAATCCCATAAGAATCTTGGTAAATTGGAAGACAGGTGGTCTCTGAGGAAATGGTACAGCGCAGAAATAGATTTGGAGATCTGCTGGGTTGTCTCTGCCTCCAATTTTAGATTTGTCTGAGAGTAAGAGTGTTACTGTTTTTGTTTTTTTCTTATTTGCATTAAGGAAAAAGGAATGAAGTTTATTGATTTTTTTTTTAAAGAATGTATTCTTCATATAACTGTCCCAGAATTTCACTAGAAATTCTTTTTTTTTTAATATATTTTATTGATTTTTTACAGAGAGGAAGGGAGAGGAATAGAGAGTCAGAAACATCGATGAGAGAGAGACATTGATCAGCCGCCTCCTGCATGCCCCCTACTGGGGATGTGCCCGCAACCAGGATACATGCCCTTGACCGGAATTGAACCCGGGACCCCTCAGTCCGCAGACCAATGCTCTATCCACTGAGCCAAACCGGTTTTGGCTCACTAGAAATTCTTAGTGACAGTTTGTTGCAGACCAAATGGAGAAGGCTAAAAGAAAAAAGTAAGATTTTGCTCTCACTTTTTATAAGCTCTAAAAACAGAAAATAATAGATTCAGTGTCTCTCCAAAAACAAAGACTTATTTATACTCTGAATTAGAGCAGGTTAGGTAATGATAGTGAATAACATTAAATGGCTTCATTAAGTATGTTTGTTAATATTGAAGTTTTTAGAACATTTAAAGCTTAGGGCTATTATGCACGATAACAGTTACAGGGAAAATATTCTCTGAAATACAGGATTTACATATACATATATCAGTACATGAGTCTGACACAGAATCAAGTGAGTCTGTTTCTGGGATGGATGAAAGAACTGAACTAAAAGCCTTTTTTTTTTTTTTTTTTGAAGAATAGTGTGGTTTTTTTTTTAATTCACCTTAGGATATGTTTATTGATGGGGGGAGGGGGAGAGATGGGAAAGAAACATTGATCCATTGCCTCCTGTTACATGCCCCCACGAGGAATTGAACCTGCTACCTAGGTATGTACCCTGACCAGGAATTAAACCCACAAACTTTTTGGTATATTGGACAATGCTCCAAACGGAGCCACCCAGCCGGGCACGAGGCAAGAGACTTTTAAATTGTTATTTCTGTTAATGTTGAGTGAATAAGAAAACAAACATTTTTGAGTTAACATTTCATCTTCATTAATTTTATTTTAAAACTTTGTATTACCTTAATAAATATTCATTGTATTTTTGTCTTTAGTTAGATATATAATCTCTGTTATTGATAGAGCAGAGGTTTGGAAATCAGATAAATCTTGTCTTTTTTATATTATAGATTATTATCTAGAGGCTCGATGCATGAAATTTGTACATGGGGTATGCGTGTGTGTCCCTCAACACAACCTGCACCCTCTCCAATCTGGGACCCCTAGAAGGATCAGGCCTAAATGGGCAGTCAAACATTCCTCTCACAATCTAGGACTGCTGGCTCCCAACCGCTCGCTTGCCTGCTGGTCCCCCCTAACTGCCCTCCCCTGCCAACCTGATCACCCCCCTAACCACTCCCCTGCCAACCTGATAGCTCCTAATGGCCTCCTCTGCCAACCTGATTGCCCCTAACTGCCCTCCCCTACCTGCCCGGTCACCCCTAACTGCCCTCCCTTGCTGGCTTGGTTGCCCCTAACTGTCTTCCCCTGCAGGCCTGATCCCCCCACAACTGCCCTCCCCTGCTAGCCATCTTGTGTGTTGGAGTGATGGTCAATTTGCATATTATCTCTTTAGGATGCTAAGGGGCAACTCATGTAACCACCCTGGGCAGTTTTTTTTATTTGTATGTCAGTAGAAACTGGCTGCCCAATAAGGAGCCACTAGCCATGGATGATTATTGAACCTTTGAAATGTGGCTACTCCAAATCGAGATGTGCTCTCCGTTTAAAATACACAGGGATTTTAAAGACTTACTGCAAAGATAAGAATGTAAAAAGTATCTTCTTGCTAATTTGTTTATATTGATTACATTGTTGCAATAATATTTTGGGTATATTGGTTGAATAAAATACATTATTAAAGTTAATTTCACCCATTTTTCCCCTCTTAAATGTGGCTGGTAGGTCTTGACTGGTTTGCTCAGCTGGTTAGAACATCATCCCAATGCATTAAGGTTGTGGGTTCGATCCCTGGCCAAGGCACAGACAAGAATAAACCAATGAATGAATGCATCAATGGGTGGGACAGCAGATTGATGTCTCTCTTTCTCTCAAATAAATAAGGCTGCTAGAAGATATTAAATTTGTGGCTCATGATATTTCTTTTGGACAGTGCTGGTCTAGACAGCATATCTTACAATGACTTATGAAAAGTTATTAGTAAGTGCTCAATGAAACAGAGTTTGGAAGAGGAGCACTGTCCAGTAGGACTTTTTGCAGTGACATAATTCTCCTATATCTTTACTTATAGTAGTAGTTACTAGCCACAGATGACTATTGAGCACCTGAAATGTAGCTAGTTCTATCAGTAACAATATTTATTGAGGACCTGTTCTGTAGTAGATATTGTGTAAGTACCATAGAAAGGATTTATATAATAAATTTTTTATTGAGGCTATATTGCTCTTATTTTGTAATATGTTTGATACATTATGAATTTCAAGATAATATGTGGGCCTACCATATTTTCATTCAAGTCTTTTTTTGTTTGTTTGTTTTTTCTTTTCTTTCTTTTCCTTACGATAGCCCTTCTGTGAAAGCCTGGCCCTTTAAAAATGTTTGAACAGGATGCTGCTTTGTTAAAGGATTTTCTCTTGGAAGGAAATCTATGCTTTGTAATAGATGATGAGCATGATGATTTTTTTAATAAACTTTTGAACTTGTGCCTTTGGGTTGAGAGGGATATGTACATATTTACCCTGACTTTTAAGTGTCAGTATTTATTCCCTTTGTATGTGTGTACACATATATTTATACGTACTTGTACCCAGCTGTGTTATAATTAATTAATTTATTATTGCTTCACAGTGAAGAACGGATGTCATCATGTCTGGAATCAAGCGAACAATTAAAGAAACTGACCCTGATTATGAGGATGTATCTGTGGCTCTTCCAAATAAGCGGCATAAAGCAATTGAGAATTCAGGTACCTTAGGAAATTATGTATTTTTTTGTTGGCACATGCTAACATGAAATGCATTTCCACTGTGGTATGTAATTTGATGAAGCTTGTGAGAGGGATAACTAAGAGCTCTATTTAATAGTAATACACCATGTATGGCATAAAAGATAGGAACAATCAGGTAGACTGTGAAGCATCAGTAATGAGACAGGTTATAAGTTTTAGTCATTGTATGTGTACTACAGTATGGTGTCACGTGAGATGATTATAGGTGGTACATGGATTCAGGTTTTTTTATATTAATAGTTATATATTTTAATGTCTATAGAAATGATGATGGTTTCATGAGACTTGTAGTTTCATGACTATTGCTAAAGATAAGGCTAAAATTATTTTAAAATATTATTTAATTATATGTTTCATGTGGTTCTCAGATCTGGTAGGTATCTTGAAGGTGGTATATGAATGATGGAAATTTGGGAAACATTGATCTAGTTTATCTCTGCACATAGAGGATAGTAGTTAAGGGTCAAAAGCATTAAATTACTTGTTCAGGATCATATAATTACTAGTTTTAAGTTGAATAGCAGATCATCAAGTAAGTGTCTGTAATTACCCAGAATGTTTTAAGCTATCTTTAAAAATGGAGCTAAATTTTGATTTTCAAAAAAAATTACTACTGAAATTTATTATTGTTCATTTAAATGACAAATCTATGTAAGTTAATACTTAAAGCTGAGTAAAGAAGGCATCCAAGTCATAAAAAGGTGTTATAGCTCCAACATAGAAGAGGACTCCTAGAGTTTAAGTAGAAAAGAAAATTCCTGTCTCTATATAAGTGCAATCAAGTCATACTGTACCCTCTACCAAAATCTTTGTAGAGCAAAAATTACTAAATCTAATTCCAAATTAGGAAAACATTTCACTGCAAACCCCCCATTCAGTAGAAATTTTATTTATAAGGAAATGTTGTTTCCGTTCAGAAACAAAGTAAATGTGAAAGTATCATGCAATTCAAATGTATCATATGACAACTTTAAAAAATATATATTTTTATTGATTTCAGAGAGGAAGGGAGAGGGAGAGAAAGATAGAAATATCAATGATGAGAGAGAATCATCAATTGCTTGCCTCCTGCACACCCCATACTTGGGATCAAGCCTGCAACCTGGGCAATGCCCTGACCAGGAATTGAACCGTGACCTCCTGGATCATAGATTGACACTCAACCACTGAGCCATGCCAGCCGGGCAACATAACTTTTTAAAAATAAAAATGAGAATAGGGAAAACAACGTTTTAGTAAACATCATAATTTCAATTTAATCCAGTTTAAATTCCCAACCACTCAGCCTGAACAGGGAGGGATACTTTTTTGTTATTGAATCACAATTTGTTATTCTTCCTTTTGATGTCCATACCCTACCTAATTCCCAATCATATTTTTCAGAATTTTCTCAAAATAGATTTGGTTAGGATGCTTCCTTTGCCTGTATTTTATTTTGTTTGTTGTATTGTTTTTACTTATTCCATGAAAGAGATAATTTAAAAGAGTTTTTTCTGTTTTTAGGAGCTTATGATAAAATAGCATTCAGTGATCATTGTCTCTAGGGAGACTTTCAGTCTCTGCTGGTTTCTGTACACAGGGTTTGTATAAAGGATATATATACAGTAATACTAGAAAATATTCTTTACCTCCTCTATGAGAAAATTTGGTCTTTTGCCTTTATGCAGACATCTATAAGAATGTTTATACCATTACTAGTTTTAAATTGTCAATTTAATGGCATATTTTATGGGGAGAAAGTGACAGGAGTGATCACAGAGTCCAAATTTTCTCTATAATTTTTCATAAACCCCAAAGCATGGTGATTTTTTTTTTCATCTTACAAATATAGGTTGTTTTGCAAAATCCCAGGTTGTTCAAGTGGTTATTTGGCTCTTCTATTTTTAAAAATTCTCTATCAAGCTACATTTTATATTCTGATATTTCTACTGTTTGAGTTGCCCATTACTTTGAGTAGTCATCATCTAAATTCTATCACCTTTGGAGGCATTCAAATTCCTTTTGAATTTTCTTTACTCATTCCTTTGGGTAGTTGTGGTTAGAAACTGCTGAATTGCTTGCTAGATCCTTCTCTACAGAAGGAAACTTCCTTCCTGTGTTGTTATAAACTGCTCTCATGTTACTGCTCTAGCTAATTCTTTGCTTCTTTCTCCTAAGTCACCAAATTTTCTCTAAGAATCTTCATGAGTTTCTTTTTATATTTTGGTAATATTATTTTGATGTAATTTCAAACAGGAAAATTTCAAAAATTACCCATATTTTTAAAATTAAGATTAATGACCAGTTGTTTACATTTTGCCTCCTTTGGTTAATCATTCTCCCTCAACCAGTTATCCCCGTATTGTTTTTTATAATGTCAACATAAGAAATATTCAAAGCTATAGAGAAGTTGTGTGAGTTTACTTGAGCCAAACTGTCGACAGTTGTTGGGAAGCAAAATCTCAACAGATTGAAATAATGCTCCAGAGAATGGCAGTTTTGCACCTTATTTTATACATTATCATCAAAAGAGAAGACATAAAATCCATTGGTGACAGACTAGGGCAGTGGTCAGCAAACTCATTAGTCAACAGAGCAGCAAACCGCGGCTCGGGAACCGCATGTGGCTCTCAAGCTGCAGTTTGCTGACCACTGGACTAGGGAGATGGGAGAAAGCAAAGTGGAGAAGCCTTTGGGTTTGGGTGAAAAGTAAAATAACAGACACATATATCTTTTACATAGGTGGGTACAGGATAGTCAACAGTTATCATGATAAAATAATGAGAGGCTTTATGGTCTCCGATCTGGTACATTAATTGTGCTCTGAGGGGTCTGGGAAAAGGAGGAGTTACCCCGACATTCCAAAGGAATGTTATCGAAGATGCATTGTCTTTTGTCAGAGAAGATTCTAGTTTAGGACATGACTACCTGCCATAAACTGCTTTCAGTTAAAATTTTTTAAATTTCAGACCATCTGATGTGGTTGCTTTTAAGTCCCTGAGCTTGCAAAGGCCATGCTGCAGGTCTTTCCTAGTCATGTGGCCCCTTTTCAACCACAATAACTCTCTTTCCCTCTCTGGGATCCAGTTCAGTATCACACAGTGCATTTAGTTGTCATATCTCTTTAGTCTCTTTTAATCTCCTCAGATAGTAACATTTGAGTTATATATGCCAGTTAGTTTATAGAATGTCTTTTAGTTTAGGTTTGTTTGATATCCTTATAATTAGATTCAGCTTTTTGGCTGAGTGATGTAGTTTTCTCAATGCATCCTATCAGAAAACACAATATTAATGATGTTCACTTTTCATCATTAGTTAAGATGATGGCCAATAGATTTCTCCACTTCAGAGTTACTATTTTCCTGGGTTTCTTCTTTGCTGCTGACTTAAGACAACCACTGATTAATTAGACCATGGATTACTTTATGTTCTTTGTGTAGCTCGAGATGCTGCTGTGCAGAAGATAGAGACTATTATCAAGGAGCAATTTGCACTTGAAATGAAGAATAAGGAACATGAAATCGAAGTCATTGACCAGGTATAATGATGACAAATTAAAAAAACAACACAAAGTTATTGAAAAAAATCTACACATGATGACTTGAAAAAAATCTCTTGAGATAGAATCATAGTTTATTTTTTCCCTTTGCTGTTTTTTGGGGTTTTTTGGTTTTTTTTAAGAGCTTTCTCATTTTTGGAAAAAAGACATGCCCCCTCCCTTTTTTTTAATTAATGAAATTACAGGAAAAGATAAAAAATTTACCTGAAATTTCATCCCAAATATAATTCCTCTTTGCTCTTGTGCTCAATTCTTTGTGGATGTTTCAATGACAATGCATGTGTACACATAAATATACATATTAATATATCTGTATGCTCTTGCAAAAACATTGGTTTTTGTCATTCTTTTAGGTCTTTTGCCAACCTGATTGGTGGAAAATGGTCATTTTTATTTGTCTTTGATTATTAGAGAGGTTGAGCTTTTGTTGGTCATTTGCATTTCTTATTTTATGAATTATTTATATATCCGTCCTGTCATTTCTATTTTTTAAAGTAATGAGTTGACATTTGTTTTTAGCGACTGATTGAGGCAAGAAGGATGATGGATAAACTTCGTGCCTGCATTGTCGCAAACTACTATGCTTCTGCAGGACTTCTAAAAGTTTCTGAGGTAATTTTTCCTCATATGCAGTTATTTCTGGCCACTCATATTTGTTGTGTGAAGGGGAAATTAGTGTTGTGGAATTCCTGCCTTTGAAACATTTCTTATATTGACCTTTAGAATTCAAGAAGCCTAGTCTACTTTCCTGGGAATGTATATAAACTTATTGTGTTCAACCATAATCCTTTATTCGTCCTTTAATCGTACCTCTCTATGTTGTCAATAATCCTAAGTAACATTTTTTTCTTTTTTAATTAATCCCTTTCCTACTAATATTTAGCAGTGTTGTTAGGCTTCGCAGATACAAAAATAACTTGCTTTCTTTCTCTTCATTTGATTATGGTTGGCTTTGGAGGAAGTTGTAGGTTGATTTTTTTTTTTTCTTTGACTTTTCATTGCTAATGAATGGAATTTTTTTGTTTCAATAGATTTGCCCTGTTCAGGAAACCCTGATTTCCATCCCTCCTTATTTTTTATTAAAAATTTCAAATATGTAGAGAAGGTTAAGTAAGCACCTCTTAATGCATCACTTAGAATGAACAGTTTTAACATTTTGCCATGTTTGTTTTATTTTTCTCTAAAGCATTTGAAAATAAGTTTCAGGCATCATGACAGTTCACCTCTAAATATTTAATTACATATTTTCTAACGGCCATTTTTCTATGTAGTCACAATACCTAAGAATAATTCACTACTATTACCTGTTAGCAGTCCATATTAAAATTTTCCTAGTTGTCCCCAAAATATCTTTTAAAGCTCCTTTGTATGTTGTTGTTGTTGGGTTTGTTTTTTTTTTGTTTTTGTTTTGTTTTTTAAAACAAACCAAGGATCTAATCAAGGTTCATAGCTACATTTAGCTATTTTGTTTCTCTAGAGATTAATTTTATCTAGACCCCGTTCTCCCACCTATTTTTTCCCTCAGAATATTGACTTATTTTAAGAGATGAGGCATTTATCTTATAAAATGTTCCACATTTTGAATTTATTTTTTTCCCTTGGTTATTCCTTCATTCCCTCTGTTTTTCCTGTAAACTGGAAGTCAAATCTAAATATTTGATTATTTTAAGATTAAGTCATTTTGGCAATAATGCTTCATAGGTGATGCTATATATCTCATGTTTCACGTCAGGAGATACAGTAATCAGGTTGTCCTGCTGTTGGTGATAAGAGTGTAATTATTTGGTTGCTGTGATTGCCACTAGATCACTCCAGTATAAAGGATGTGGATAGGATTGAAAGGCAACAGGACAGATTGACATTTTGAAAATTTCATTATAACTTTGTTGTTCTCTCTTAAAATTTTGTTTTCTTAAGTTTCTTTCAATTAGAGTTAGGTAATACTTCTTTTGGACAGTGCTAATTCTGTGAGAATGGCGGGAGGTATGATGGCATACTGCTTTGCATCATTTCCTATGGTTTTTATTGATAAGAGGTACCTTTCATATTTAGGCGTTTATGTCATCCCATGGAGCTTTGGTGATACTCCTGTTGTTGTCTTAGAGAAATCTGGAGTATTATTCGAATTTAATTTTAGATGGTAGACAGTTGTCTCTTCTATTGCAGGAGTTTCCATAAAACATTAGAGTCTGAACAACTTTTCTGCAGCTAACAAATCATAACAAATTACCACAAGCTTGGTTGGCTTTAAACAACAGGAAATTATGATTCTGGAGCCCAGCAGTCCAAAATCAAGGTGTTGGCTGGCGCATGCTTTCTTTGAAGAATCTTAGAAAGAATCCTTCCTAGCCTTGTCCTAGCTTCTAGTGGTTGCTGGCAGTCCTTGGTGTTCCTTGGTTTGTAGTTGCATCACTCTAATTTCTGCCTCTGTCTTCACATGGATGTTTTCCCTCTGCATATCTTCTCTTTCTCTTTCTGTTCAAGTCCCCCCCCCCCCTTTTTTTTTTAAATAAAAAAAATGTTTTGATTTTAGGGACAGAGAGAGAGAAACTTCAAAGTGAGAGAGAAACATTGATCTGCTGCCTCCTGCACCACCCTTACGAGGGATTGAGCCCACAACCTGGGTATGTGCCCTGACCAGGAATCAAACTGTTGACCTTTTGGTGCATGGGACGGCGATCAAACAACAGAGCCACCCATGCCAGGCCAAATTTCCCTCTAAAAAAAGCACTACTAATGATATTAGGGCCTATCTTTATCCAAATGACTTTATCTGAACTTGATTACATCTGCAAAGACCCTATTTCCAAATAAAGTCACATTCATAGGTGTAGGGTGGACATGAATTTTTGGAGACCTGTTTAACCCAGAGTAGATTCTGATGTCATTTGTTAAGTGGCTTGCTGTTGGATTCAACAAAATAGACATCATGATCTAAGGGTTGTATGATGTAGGACTCTAGATATTCTGAAGAGCTGATTATTCATTTAATGTTTTGTTTCCTTTTTTTCTTTTTTTACTATTAGCAGTTTTGAGTTGTGCTATTTTGTGGTCCAGAAATGTAATGGTTTTTATCTTATATTCTGATTAGGATATATTCAGTGATATTAGTTATAATTTTAGTTTGTTGTGAAAAATATATTTATAGCTCCAAAAGATATCTTTATTATTGAAATTCAACAACTTTGTGGCTTTGGTTCTGAAACACTAGTCTCTGGCTCCTTTTTCTTTCTAAAACAATTATTTTAATAGCACAAGGTTTTTTTTTTAATTTTATTAAATTGGTGTGACATTGGTCAACATGAACATATAGTTTTCATGTGTGGGTTTCGATGTTACAAGATCTGTATATTGCACTGAGTGACGCAGGTTTTAAAAGCTGGGCTTCCTAGGAACGTAGCACAGTGTGTCATATTATATAACAGAACACACTGTATTTTGTATTCAGGTTAACGAGATACAGAAAAATACCCTAGACTTCAGTACTAAACTGAGGGCAAAGTTTATATCAGTATTAATAATTTTAAAGCATTGTATACTAATTTTTCTTCTATGTGGGGACTATTTAACATGTGCATATATTTTTATATTTCTTACAGGGATGTTTTATTCAGAGCTATTCTATCTATGTAAAACAATGTGAAACTTATTGTTTAAATTTTTTATTGATTTAGGGGAGAGAGAGAGAGGAAAAACACACATCAATTTGTTGTTCCATTTTTTTTTGCATTCATTGGTTGTTCTTTGTATGTGCCCTAACTGGGGATCAAACCTGCAACCTTGATGTATCAGGACAATGCTCTGACTGAAACATATTTTCTTAAAGTCAAATTTTGCTTTCCATATGTTACTATTTATTTGCCTTTATTTTTCATTTACCTTCAGAGGACTTGTATCTTTAGCCTTTAGTGTTAGGATCTTTGCATAGTTACTTATCACTTTGTTTTGGTGGTTTAGACCAGGTTAAGGAATTAGGACTTTATTTTATGGGTGTGAAGGGATTATGAAAGATTTTAAGCATGAACATAAAGTAGAAAATTGCCTACTTTTGATTAAAGTTTATTTTGATTGCTTTCACTTTTGCAGGGATCAAAGGCATGTGATACAATGGTTTTTAATCATCCTGCTATCAAGAAATTTTTGGAATCACCATCTAGGTCATCATCTCCTGCCAATCAGAGATCAGAAACTCCATCAGCCAATCATTCTGAAAGTGATTCTTTATCTCAACACAATGACTTCTTGTCTGACAAAGACAATAACAGCAATATGGATATAGAGGAAAGACTCTCCAACAACATGGAACAGAGACCAAGTCGAAATACTGGAAGGGTATAGTTGGATGGATGGGAGGGAACCAAAAGAAAAGGGAACTATATTTATTAGAGTATGTACATGTTATTTCATTTAACCTATTTTATAGAACCCTGGGAAATAAGTTAATTATATTCCTTTTAGAGATGGGGAAACTGAGTCTCAATGAGATTAAAGTTATATGTGTCCACAAGCATCAGAACCGAGAGCTAAACCTGTGTCTTTCCTTTTTGTTGTTGTTTTTGTTACTCTTCATCCAAGGATATTTCCCATTGATTTTCAAAGTGGAAAGGAGGGGGAGAGACTCAGAGAAACATAGATGTGAGAGAGACATGTCAATAGGCTTCCTCCCACACATGCCCCCACCAGGGCTAGGGATCGAGCTTGCAACTGAGGTATGTGCCCATGACTAGAATTGAATTTGGAACCCTTTAGTCTGCAGACTAACACTCTAGCCACTTAGCCAAACCAGCCAGGACTAAACCTACGTCTTTCTTTGGTTCTTTGACATTTTTTAATTTATTTTTTAATTTTTATTGATGTCAGGAAGGGAGAGGGAAAAAGAGATAGAAACATCAGTGATGAGAGAGAATCATTGATTGGCTGCCTCCTGCATGCTCCCTTACTGGGGATCAAGTCTGGGACCTTCTCTGAAGGCCAGCACTTTATCCACTGAGCCAAACCAGCTAGGGCTAAACCTATGTCTTTCTGATTTTAAAATTCAGTACCCCTGCATATGGCACCACCCCAATGCCATTCACATGGATATGAAAGAAATTTTGAGGAGTTGGCAGTGGTATGACCTTGCCAAGGTCTTTCCACTCTGTCATGTTTATTTGCAAGAGTAGTGATTCTTTTTAGCATTTTACTCTGTGAAACTTGATATTCTAAGATACTTCAATAACTGGAGGAAATTTGACAAATGATAAATAGAATTGAAAACCATGCTCTTTGATCCTGACAGTTTATGGAGTTGCTATCTCAAGATACTCAAAATACAAGTTGTTAGTATAGTATTTGGCTTTGTTTATTTTTAAAGTAATTTTTATTGGGGGAAAAAACTTTTCGAGAGATAAAAAGGGAGAAGGAGAGAGAGAGGAAAATTGATGTGGCAGAGAAACAGCCCTGACCAGAAATCGAACCAGCAACTTTTTGGTACAGGGGTAATGCCTACTAACTGAGCCACACTAGCCAGGGCAACATTTGGCTTTAGAAATGAGACTGATGGTTTTCTCATCTATGTGTTCTATGATAGAAGACATTTCAGGGTTCCTTTTCACAAACTCAGACATCAAGGATTTGATTTTTTTTTTTTTTATAAAAGTGAAATTGGAAATTTTTATTATAAATTCATGTATTCATTGCTAAAAATTTAAACTACAGAAAAGTAAAAAAGAATAGAAAAATCAGTCTTAATGCCACTACTCAAAAATCGGAACTCAATGTTTGGGTTTATTTGCCTTTTTCAGTATTGTTTCTGGGGAAATACTATATATTTTTTCTTTTTATAATTAAAAAGAATTCAGGTTGTATTGACCATTGGATTTAGAAATTTATCGTCTTTTATATAATACACAGTCATGTTTATGTAACAAATAGTACTGTTTCAGGCACTTTTCTAAGAATTGTACAAAGCGATCATGTAAGGTAAAAACTATTATCATCTTTATTTTATAGGTCAGGAAACTGAGACAGAAGTTAAATAATTACCCAAGATTATACATCTACTAAATGGAAAAACTAGGCTTTAAACCCTGGCAGTTTGTCTCCATAATTAAACTTGAATTGTTGTGTTTAAATTACTTCTCATCGAAAATGTTTTGATAGTATAAAAGGTTGAAAAAAAAGTAAATTCCATTGAGTCCGTTCCCCTTTACCATTTCCCAGAGGTAATCATTGTAATTAGTTTCTTGTGTATCCTTCCACACCCTATTTGAATAGACAAAGCATATATGTATGCCTATTAAATACATACATGTGGAAATATAATGTACAAACTTTTTGTCTCAACTAATGCAAAAATTAGAATAAAATTATTCGTTTATGCTCTGATGTGCCACAGAGCCAAAGAATTTTATAATAAAAAAATTCCAAGTTATTCATTTCATAGCTTGTATGATTTTATAGTTTCTGCCTATTGAAAATTGTCCAAATTGAAAATGAAAATTATGATTTTTTTCAGGATACTTCTAGTATTACTGGCTCCCATAAAACAGAGCAGCAGAATGTTGATCTTGCAGGAGATGAGACTTCACGACTTTTTGTAAAGAAAACAATAGTAGTGGGCAATGTGTCCAAGTGAGTATCCAGTTGAATTATCTCATTTTCAGTCATCTATTTATGTTAATAGAACTCAGGCATACTCTTATTCTAATATATAAAAACTCAGGGTCCATAATAACCAAAGGCTCGACCGACCAGAAGTAAGTCCTGCAATCAGTGCTGTTGTCGAGGCGACTCAGCACTGGCTGCCGAGAGGCTTGGACAGAGAAGCAGGGTCTGATCCATAGCCTCTGTGGCAGCTGTTGATCAGCCCTTTCCTCTCTCTTTCTCTCCGGGCCTCCACATGAGCTGCTGATCAGCTTCGCTCTTCTGATCAGACCTGGAGCTAGGCCCAGAGATGCTGGCTGGCATAGAAACCGGCCAGTCAGAACCTAACCTGGGTGAACTGCGAAGGCAGAACCTAAGGTAGGGGCTGAGAAGGAGTTTTAAGGGCAACAGCTGTTTGGTGTAAGGTGTAAGAAAGCAGTTCAATATTTCAATGGCCAGTTTGGTAGCATAGTGCATATGACTGGCTATCAGTCCCGATATAGGGATTATGTATTTTTGTTTGCCAAGAGCACCTCCTCCTGCTGAAAAAGGCTTCTCCTCCTCCCCACCCCCATTTAAGTAATCCTATCCTATATAATCTATCTGTACTAATAAAAGGGTAAAATGCTAATTAGACTGGGTCAACTGGCATTCTTCCAGACGTCCAGCTTCCTTTTGGAGGGGACCGAGGCAGAGAAGGCAGTTAGGAGCAAGATCAGGTCGGCAGGGGAGGACCATTGGGGATAATCAGGCAGGCCGAGGCAGCTAGGAGCAATTAAGCCATCAGGGGAGAGCAGTTGGGGGCAAGATCAGGTCAGCAGGGTAGGACAGTTGGGGGTGATCAGGCTGGCAGAAACAGTTAGGGGTGATCAGGCCAGCAGGAGAGGGCCGTTGGGGTAAGATCAGGCCAGCTAGGGAAGGCAGTTGGGGGCGAGATCAGGCCGCCAGGGGAGAGCCATTGGGGGTGAGATCAGGCCAGCAGTGGAGGGCAGTTAGGGGTGATCAGGTAGGCAGGGGCAGTTGGAGGCGAGATCAGGCTGGCAGGGGAGGGCAGTTAAGGGGCGATGAGGCTGGCAAGTAGAGAAGTTAGGGGCTATCAGGAAGGCAGGCAGGTAAGCAGTTAGGAGCCAATGGTAGCATCGGACATTCCTTAATCAGCAGTCAGACATTCCTCAAGGAGTCCCCGATTGGAGAGGGTGCAGGCTTGACTGAGGGAAACCCCCCTACCGTGCATGAATTTCATGCACTGGGCCTTTAGTAGTGGTATAATAGAGAACTCAGGAATTATTTTTTCAAACTCTTAGTTGTTTTGTTTTAAAATATATTTTTATTGACTCCAGAGAGGAAGGGAGAAGGAGAGAGAGAGAAACATCAATGATGAGAGAGAATTATTGATTGGCTGCCTCCTACATGCCCCCTACTGGGGTTTGAGCCCACAACCCAGGCATGTGCCTTGACCTGGAGTCAAACACTAACCTCCTAGTTCATGGGTCGATGCTGAACCACTTAACCACACTGGCCCGGCAAACTCTTAGTTGTTTTAAAAAGAATAGTAATATCCAGAGACTTGAGAACGCTGCCTTAATGTGTCTGCTAATCTTTGACATAGAATAAATTATGCTTGATATAAATTTCTAAGACATGAGGTTTTACACAAATGGTATATTTCATTAACATGTAAGTGTGGATAAGTTGAGAGGGACTTTTGACTTCTTCTGACCTAGTTTTAACTTAGGTAGGTAGTTTCTAAAAATGTTGTATTTGGTTGCCCAAATTGAAATGTTTTTAATTTGTAGCAGAAGGTTGCAGACCAGTTCTTGAAGACAGAATTCCTCAAAGTTAAAGAGCTATCTATCTCTCTTAACAGTATGATCTCATGCTATCTTTCGGGAGTGTGAACCTTTTTGCCAAGTATCTAGGAATGAATAAAGACATAAATCTTCAAATAGTGGAAGATTGTTATTTCCTCACAAAGTCTTACTTGCCCTTTTCCAACCCTGTTAGGTATATTTCCCCTGTTTTTCCTTGTCATTTTTTTCATACAGTCATTTTCTGTTTTTATACATTTCCCCCAAATTAGACTGGAATCTCTTGTGGATAGGAATTATGTCTTATTTATTTTGTACCTTATATTAGTTGGAGTAAATATTTGCTTGATGAATAAATTGATATATGTATGGAAATTGTAATTAGATTAAATTATTTAAAAAAGAATTTAAATTACAATAATTATCTGGCAGGAATATCAGATGGGATGGGGAGGAATTTTTCATGCTCCAGTTAATGGATTATTAATAACAAACAAGATATACATAAAATCTCAGGATACTAAAAATAAAGATTCTTTTTTTTTTTTAAATTAAATCTTTATTATTCAGATTATTACATTTGTTTCTCTTTTTCCCCCTCCATAGCTCCCCTCCACCCGGGTCCCAACCCTCGCTCTACCCTTACCTCCCTCCCATTGACCCCATCCATAGGTGTATGATTTTTGTCCAGTCTCTCCCTATACACCCCTCACCCCATTCCCCCTAGAATTATCAGTCCACTCCCTTTCTGTGCTCCTGATTCTATTATATTCACCAGTTTATTCTGTTGATCAGATTTTTAATTCACTTAATTTTTAGATTCACTTGTTGATAGATATGTATTTGTTGTTCATAATTTTTTGGCTTTTACCTTTTTCTTCTTCCTCTTCTAAAAGAGTACCTTTCAGCATTTCATATAATACTGGTTTGGAGTTGATGAACTCCTTTAGCTTTTTCTTATCTGTGAAGGTCTTTATCTGCCCTTCAATTCTGAATGATAGCTTTGCTGGATAGATTATTCTTGGTTGTAGGTTCTTGCTATTCATCACGTTGAATATTTCTTGCCACTCACGTCTGGCCTGCATCGTTTCTGTTGAGAAATCAGCTGACAGTCATATGGGTGCTCCCTTGTAGGTAATGAACTGTTTTTCTCTTGCTGCTTTTAATATTCTCTCTTTGTCTTTTGCTCTTGGTATTTTAATTATGATGTGTCTTGGTGTGGTCATCTTTGGATTCCTTTTATTTGGGGTTCTGTGTGCTTCCTGGACTTGTAAGTCTATTTCTTTTACCAGATGTGGGAAGTTTTCAGTCATTCTTTCTTTAAATAGGTTTTCAGTATCTTGCTTTCTCTCTTCCTCTGGCACCCCCACAATTCTGATGTTGGTACGCTTGAAGCTGTCCCAGAGTCTCCTTACATTATCTTCACATTTTTGGATTCTTTTCTCTTCTTGCTTTTCCAGTTGAGTGTTTTCTGCTGCTTTATATTTCAAATTTTTGACTTGATTCTTGCCTCCCTCTAATCTGCTGTTAGGACTCTGTATAATATTTTTTATTTCAGTCAGTGTCTCTAGTTGGTCCTTTTTCATCTCCTCTTGGGACTCGCTAAATTTATCCATCATCTCTAGTTGGATCTTTTGCATCTCTAGTTGGTCCTTTTGCATCTCCTCTTGGGACTTGATAAATTTATCCATCTTTTCTAGCATATTCTTGAAAAACCTTATAAGCGTGGTTTTGAACTCTATATCCAGTCGTTTTTTTCCCCTCTATTTCTTTTGTTTGTGATCCCTTCCCTTGTCTCGGCATTTTCACTATGCCGGGGAAACTTCTGTGTTGAATTCAGCCTTATGATACCAGACTTGCAAAACCGAAGAAGCCTCTGTTGAGTTTGGGATGGGTGGAGTCTCAGGGCTTAAGGGACCGCCTTGCCTTCCAGTCAGGCCCGCCCTCCACAGCCCCTGAGTCTCACGTGACTGGGTAATCGCTGGAGCGGTCCCTGTGTGCACAGGCGCTCTCACAGAGCCTCTAGACTGCTGCTCTTCCGGCTCCCCTGCACTCCGGGACCATATGAGTCTGGGTCCCCAGGGTTTCACCCAAAACCGAGGTTTAGTGGAGTTAGCAGTGACACAGTTTGGAGGGTCTGTCTCCCGCCCACTCGTGAAAGCCAGTGGCACAATCAGCAGTCTGTCCTGTGCGCAGTGCCGTGCAAGCTGCCACCAGACTTCTGATCTTTTGCGACTCCCCTAAATTTCCCTGCACTTCTCCCTTTTCACAGTCCAAACTCTCCCTGTATGAGTTTCGGCTGGATCTGGGGTTTAGTGTCGTAGGATAAGGGGTTAAATGCTTGTTGAGAGTCTCCGTCTCCCTCCTGCCAGAGAAAGCCAGCTAGGTACTCTGTCACCCGCTCTCTCCACGTGCGTATCTCTGTACCTCAGCTTTTTGCAGCTCCTCTGGGTCTCTTTGAGCCCCTCTCTTTCCTTCTAGTTGTAGAACTTCCACTCAGCCAGCTTTCCTGTGGTTCTGGATGATGTTCGTTCTGTCTTTTAGTTGTAGTTTTGAAATTGTTGTGCGAGGCAGCAGTGGAGGTGTTTACCTATGTTGCCATCTTGGATTCTCAAAGATTCTTAATGGTCCATATAAAAGTACTTAAATGGAGTCATAAAATATGATTAGACAATTAGATTTATGTTTTATAGATTATTTGAGTTAGCATGTATTCAGCTAAGGAAACTAAATAGCTTGTGTGAAGTGTTAGAGCTGGGTCTTAAATATAGTACAGGACAGATCAGCCCAGAAAATGTCTAAGTTAGAAATCTAGGTAAATCCACCAGCCACTAGAAGATTGGGTAGAAACAGTCATTGACATTTTCAACCAATTATCTCTATAATTTGTAGGTTTTGGTGTGTTTTTTTAAGACAAGCTAGAACTAAAATCCTGGTTAATCATAAATTTAGAGGGAGTTGATTGGATGAAAATTGTAAGGTCTGTGTTCTGAAAGAAGGTAAAAAAATATTGATTTACCTTAGATTTTGTTATATCTGCAATATCTAAGATAACAACGAAAAGAATAGATAATAGAAATTTAAACTTCAACAATAAAGGGAGGGGTGGAAAATGAATGAAAAGGGGGAAACTGATTCTAGAAAAAGGCAAGCAGGGGCAGGAGGAGGGTTATAAAGAGAAAAAACAAGACAAATAGTATAAAGTAATTTGGTAATAACAAATCTAAATGTATAAACAGTCCTAAAATGCATATGGATTTAACTAGTTAAAATATAGTAATTCTTATATTGAGATAAAATAACCTAAAATTCAGATCTCTGAATTTTATCAGTGAAATCTAAATACAGAAAGATTGAGAGTAAGCAAATAGGATCTTGCTCCAAGCATATGTCCTTAGTTTGGCCTAAAAAAGAAGAGAAAGTAAGCAAATAGATAAATTATAACTAGCAGATTCTAACCAAAAGAAAACCAGTATAACATATTAATATCAGGCAAAAGAGACTTGAAGTCCAAAAGCATTCATAGAGGTAAAGATTTATTATATAATGATAAAAGGTTTTCTTCAACAAGAAGATAAAACAATTCTTAGCGTCTGTGTACTTTATAACATAGTCTTAAAATGATAAAGTCTTAAAATTGATAGAACTACAAGCAGGAATTACCAAATGCACTACCACTGACTTTATATACATCTCTTAGTAATTGGTACATCCAGCAAACTACTTATATGAATATAAAAAGTTGGAATATCAATTAACAAAGCTAAAGTACACACATATAGAACATTACACAAGAGAAACATTTTTAAGTATACAAGGAATATTTATGAAAATTGACTACATAAGTCAAAAAGCAAGCTTCAACAAAGGACTTGTATTTTTTCTGACCACGAGTGCAATAAAGCTAGAAATCAGTGACAATAGGATAACTAAAAAAAGCCTCCAATATATCTGGAAATTCAAAACACTTGCAAAAACATATTAAAGCAATGAAAAAATTACATTAAAATAACCAGAACAAAATAATAAAATCAAAAGTTGTGGGATAACACTAAAAAGATAGTTAAAGGGAAATTTAAAATCTTAAAAGACTACAGTAGAAGAAAAGCTTAATATTAATAAACTAAGCATCTTAATTAGACAATGCAGTGGGGAAAGCAAAGAATTTAGGGGGAAAAATAAACAGCATACATAAATGTGAAATTAAGGAAAAAAGATACAAATAAATATTAGAAATGAAAACAAGACATAACTTCAGATGCTGCACACTGTTAAAGAGATAGATTATTTATATCTTTATGCCAGAGTTTTTGAAAATTTAGATGAACTGAAGAATCCCTAGAAAAATACAACTTAAAAGTGACGTGACAAAGGAAACTTGAAATAGTCATAGAACTACTAAATAAATTTAATTACTGACTTTTTTTTTAGCATTCCTGTGACAAAACTAAACCACACCACTTGGCTTAGATTGCTTTATAGGCTGCATGAATAGATAATTCTGGTTGTGTACAAAATTTTCTGGAGACAAAGAGACAACACTTTTCGACTTACATTATGAGGATATCCTAATTCTGTTCATAAAGCTTGACAGGGGGGAGTTCATAAGAAAAGAAAAATTAGGGAAATCACACTTATAGATACAAAAATACCGAACAAAATCTTAGCATACTGAATTCAGTAAGTATAGAAATGGTTATCATGAGCAACAAATGCAAGTTTGGATTAACATTAGAACTCAGTAAGTATAATAAACACATTAACAGGTTAAAGAAGATAAAAACTTGGTCAAAATGCAGAAACAACCTTTGACAAAACTCAACATCCATTTGTGTTAAGTCTTCATGGCAGACTTAGAATTTAGATAGATAAAGAATATCTTTGAAATACCTACAGCATATTTTATACTCAGTGGTGAATTTAAGTCTTACTGTTAGGATTAGGAACAAGACAAGAAATATCTGGGGCCACTACTATTCAGTATTGCTCTTGGAAATACTAATGGAGTCCTGTTTAAAAATTAAAAGTATATGAATTTTAAAAAAGTCATTAACAGATGATACAGTCTACATAGAAAAACATAGAACAATTTTTAAAATATATTTTATTGATTTTTTACAGAGAGGAAGGGAGAGGGATCGAGAACCAGAAACATCAATCAGCCGCCTCCTGCACACCCCCCACTAGGGATGTGCCTGCAACCAAGATACATGCTCTTGACTGGAATCGAACCTGAGACCCTTCAGTTCGCAGGCCAACGCTCTATCCACTGAGCCAAACCAGCTTTGGCAAAACAATTTTTGATACAGTTTTAGAGTTAATGAGAGAACTTCACCAGGTTTTTTAATATAATACCAGTACAGAGATCAGTTGTTTCTGTGTGACAGCCACAAAATTAGGAAACATGATTTTAAAAGATGTATTTACTATAGCAATAAAAATACAGTAAATAAGAGACATGTAAGCTTTTCATAAAGAATTATAAAAACTTAAAGACTTAAAAGAACTTAATAGTATACTATGTTTATGGGTGGAAAGGCTCAGTATAATAAAGATAACACTCTTCAAATTGATATGTAGATATTCTGATTAAAATCTTAACAGGGTTCATGAAATCCACGGGCTGATTTTTTTTTAATATATTTTATTGATTTTTTACAGAGAGGAAGAGAGAGAGATAGATAGTCAGAAACATCGATGAGAGAGAGACATCAATCAGCCGCCTCCTGCACGCCCCCCACTGGGGATGTGCCTGCAACCAAGGTACATGCCCCCGACCGGAATCGAACCTGGGACCTTTCAGTCTGCAGGCCGATGCTCTATCCACTGAGCCAAACCGGTCTTGGCAGGGCTGATTTTTATATATGGAAGAGTAGAGAGTCATGATAGGACAGGAATACTGCTGATGAAGAACCAGATTAGGCAACAGGGCCTTCTGCATCACTAAGGATAACTGTAGGCTTAGATTACATATGGATCGCTATGTCCATATTTTCTAACAGAATGTAATAAGGGGCCCTTGTGAAATAAAATCAACTGCATAAGGGAGGGCTAAAGATACTGGTTTTACCATGGGCAGGACTTAAGGGAATGGCTTGTTTTGGCTTTTAACAGGCCAAGCCAGCCCTAACCGGTTTGACTCAGTGGATAGAGCATTGGCCTGCAGACAGAAGGGTCCTGGGTTTGATTCCGGTCAAGGGCATGTGCCTAGGTTTTGAGCAATCCCCAGTGGGGAGTGTGTAGGAGGCAGCTGAATTGATGTTTCTAACTATCCCTCTCCCTCTCCATTCCCCTCTATAAAAAAATCAAAAAAAAATATATATATATATATATGTTTTTTTAAATATATTTTATTGGTTTTTCACAGAGAGGAAGAGAGAGAGTTAGAAACATCGATGAGAGAGAAACCTTGATCAGCTGCCTCCTGCACGTCCCCCACTGGGGATGTGCCCACAACCAAGGTACACGCCCCTGACCGGAATCGAACCCGGGACCCTTCAGGCCGAAGGCCAACGCTCTATCTACTGAGCCAAACTGGTTCTGGCCAAAAAATATATATATATAAATAAAAGGCCAAGCCAGTTGCAACATTCTTGACTGCAGTTGAGTAGGACTCCAAAGTTCTAGCACACTGAAACCTATATAAAATCAACCCAAATTCCAGAGGTTCCTAAGCCAAGAATAAAATACATCAGTTATTTCTACATCATGTACCCCAGTTGGTAATAAAGGCAAAGTTAATTTTTTAAATTGCATAGTGATACTCAGAAAACAAAACAAACTTTAGGGGAATGCCCCTTAGACCAAAAAAAAAAAAATTACTATTATTATTTTTTTTTTAAGAAAAGGATTAACTGCAAAGACTTTGGTTAGGTGATATAGCTGTTAGGTTTTGCTGCAGTTTAAAATTTTTAAATTAAATTTCAGCTTTATTAAGATATAATTGACCAAATTACAAGATATTCAGAGTGTACATTGTGATCATTTGATATAAGTATACATTTTGAAAGTTTTTCCTCTCATCAAGTTAATTCACACACCTATCATGACTTCACATAATTGTGAGAACATTTAAGTTCTATTCTCTTAGCAAATTTCAGTTATATAATGCAATATTATCAGCTATATTCACAATGTTATAGCTGAAAGTATCTTCTCTTTTTTTTAAAATATATTTATTGATTTTTTACAGAGAGGAAGGGAGAGGGATAGAAAGTCAGAAACATCAATGAGAGAGAGACATTGATCAGCCGCCTCCTGCACGCCCCACACTGGGATGTGCTCGAAACCAAGGTACATGCCCCCGACCGGAATCGAACCTGGGACCCTTCAGTCCCCAGGCCTACGCTCTGTCCACTGAGCCAAACCGGTTCCGGCATGAAAGTTAGTATCTTCTTACCAGCCATTCTATATTTTCCCCAACTCTCAGCCCTGGCAATTTTTTTCTATTCTTTTTATAAGTTTGATATTTTTTTTTAGATTCCACATGTAAGTGATATCATGTAGTATTTGTCTTTCTCTTTTAACGTATTTTCCTTAGCATAATGCTTTCAAGGTCCATCCATATTGTCACAAATGCAGGCTTCCTTCTTTAATGCCTCATAGTTGAATAATACTCTATTGTATGTATTTATAATCACATCTTTATTCAGCTGTTTATGGACACTTAAGTTTACTTGTCTTGGCCAGTGTTTGGCAAACTTAATAGTCAACAGAGCCAAATACCAACAGTACAACGATTGAAATTTTTTTTGAGAGCCAAATTTTTTAAACTTAAACTTCTTCTAATGCCACTTCTTCAAAATAGACTCACCCAGACCGTGGTATTTTGTGGAAGAGCCACACTCAAGGGGCCAAAGAGCTGCATGTGGCTCGTGAACCGCGGTTTGCTGACCACTGGTCTTGGCTATTGGAAATAATGCTGCAGTGAACGTGGGAGTGCAGATACCTCTTTGATACACTGTTTTCATTGTGTATATATATACTAATATATATATGCATATACACTGAGTGGCCAAATTATTAAGATCTCTGTATATATGTGTGTGTGTATTAGAGGCCCGGTGCATGAATTTGTGCATGGGTGGGATCTGGCCAGCCTGGCCAGGGGGAGGGGATATGGGGAGTGGCTGGCTTTGTTATGCATACTTTCATTTTGCTTGTGTGATATCAGTTGCAACATCTCTTCACTTGTAATTTTATTTATGTGAGTCCTCTCTTTTTTCTTGGTAATTGTAGCTAAAGGTTTTTCTATTTCGTTTATGTTTTCAAAAAACCAACTCCTAATTTCTTGTATTTTTACTTTTTTATTTTATTTTTGTTGATGACATTATTACAAAATAGAGGCCCACTGCATGAAAATTCGTGCACTGTGGTGGTGGGGGGGCTCCCTCAGCCTGGCCTGCCCCCTCTCACAGTCCAGGAGCAGGTCCCATCACTCCACTGCTGCTGTTGCTGCGGCTTTGTCCTGAAGGACGCCTGGTCTATCTAGTCTAATTAGCATATTAACCTTTTATTAGTATAGGTGTCCTCATCTTCCCCACCTTTGCCCACCTCCACCTAGCCCCTACATGCCCCCCATTTTCCTCTAGCTATCATCACACTGTTGTCTGTGTCTATTAGTTATGCGTATATGTTCTTTGGCTAATCCCTTCACCTTTTTTTATCCAGTACCCCCTTTCTCCTGTGACAGCTATCAGACTGTTCTATGTATCCATGCCTCTGCTCGTATTTTGTCAGTTTATTTTGTTCATTAGATTCCACATATAAGTGAGATTATATGGGATTTGTCTTTCTCTGATTGGCTTATTTTACTTAGCATAATAATCTGTAGGTCCATCCATGCTGTCGCAAAAGGTATGATTTCCTTTTTAATGGATGTGTACAGGTATCACAGCTTTTTTATTCACTCATCTACTGATGGGCACTTGTTCTGTTTTCAAATCTTGACTATTGTAAATAATGCTACTATGAACTTAGGCATGCATATATTCTTTTGAATTGGTGTTTCAGGATTCTTAGGATATATTCCCAGATGTGGGATTGTTGCATCAAAAGGTAGTTTCATTTTTAACGTTTTGAGGAAACTTCATACTGATTTTCACAGCGGCTTTACCAGTCTGTATTCCTACAACAGTACATAAGGGTTCTCTTTTCACATCTTCCCCAGCACTTGTTTGTTGATTTATTGATGGTAGTCATTCTGACAGGTGTGAGGTAATATTTCATGTGGTTTTAGTTTGATTCTCTCTGATGATTAATGAAGTTGGACATTTTTCTATTCTTTTATCCTTTTCTAAAATATATATATATTTTATTGATTTTTCACAGAGAGGAAGGAAGAGGGATAGAGAGTTAGAAACATCGATGAAAGAGAGACATCGATCAGCCGCCTCCTGCACGTCCCCTGCTGGGGATGTGCGCGCAATCAAGATACATGCCCTTGACCGGAATCGAACCTGGGACCTTTCAGTCTGTGGGCCGACGCTCTATCCACTGAGCCAAACCGGTTTCGGCTCTTTTATCTTTTTTATTGGCGTTTTAGTCTTCTCTTATCTTTGTTATTTCCTTCCCTCTACTAGCTTTGGCTTAGTTTGTTTTACTTTTTCTAGTTCCTTAGGGTATAAAGTTAGGTTGTTTATTTGAGATTTTTTATTTTAATGTACACTTTTATTGGTATAAACGTCCTTCTTAGGGTTGCTTTTACTGCATCCCTTAAGCTTTGGTGTGTTGTATTTCCATTTTCAGTTGTCTCATGATATTTTTATTTCTCTTTTGATTTCCTCTTTGGTCTAGGGATGGTTCAGTAGCATGCTATTTAATCTCCACATATTTGTAAATTAACCAGTTTTTTTTTATAATTTATTTTTAATTTTGTTTTAAGTAGGTATTAATTGTTTTATTAGGCTTTTGAAGGAAAAAAAGGATTCAGTTTCTTTTTCTTTTTCTCTAGGTATATACCTCCTGATAAGAGAGAAGAAAATGACCAATCAACCCACAAATGGATGGTGTATGTCCGAGGGTCTCGTAGAGAACCCAGCATTAATCATTTTGTCAAGAAAGTTTGGTTCTTCCTTCATCCCAGCTATAAACCAAATGACCTTGTGGAAGTTAGGTAAGCATACTTGAGTTTAAAGAAGTGAAGATTTGCCCTAACCAGTTTGGCTCAGTGGCTAGAACATCGGCCTACGGACTGAAGGGTCCCAGGTTTGATTCCAGTCAAGGGCGTGTACCTTGGTAGCAAGCACATCCCCAGTGGGAGTGTGCAAGAGGCAGCTGATCTATGTTTCTCTCTCATTGATGTTTCTAACTCTCTATCCCTCTCCCTTCCTCTCTATAAAAAATCAATAAAATATATTTTAAAAAATAAAAAAGAAGTGCAAATTTATTCAAGTGAAAGAAAAGTGACTTAATTTGAAAATACTATCTTGAAATCTTTTCTTCCCTTTTTTCCTCCCTCCCTCCTCCATCCCTTCTTTTCTTCCTTCCTTCGCTTCTAGTCTTACATCTATCTTTTTTAAATTTAATATTTTAATTGATTTTTGAGAAAGGAAAATTTCAAACATGTACAAAAGCGGAGTATTATTGAACCCTAATATATCCAATACCAATTATTAATAGTTTGCCAATCTTTTTTTCCATCAAATTTTCTTTTTCTTTCCTTTACAAATTAGGTTCTGACTGAAAATTCATGGGTTCAATTATCATTCTCTCAATTTTCTCTCTATCCTCTGAAATCATAGTCACTATTTGGGGAAGATCATATTGTAAACATTATCTTTTAAGCCCTCTTAGCAGATACATTTAAATAAATTGTCACTTTCAAATAGAGTATTCATGACTTTGTTTTTGCCAGAATGGAGGAATAACTGAGTGTTGGGGATAGGGAAAATATATTTCAGCCTATGTCTATCAAATAGCTATCAAGGAATCTGACTCTTACTGTGATATTCATCAAAAATTTTATTTATTTTTTTAAAATATATTTTTATTGATTTCAGAGAGGAAGGGAGAGGGAGGGAGATATAGAAACATCAATGATGAGAGGGAATCATTAATTTGCTGCCTCCTGCACACTGCTTACTGGGGTTTGAGCATGTGCCCTGACCGGAAATTGAACCATGACCTCCTGTTTCATAGGTTGAAACTCAAACACTGAGCGACACTGTTTGGGGCAGCCATTCACTCTAGTTCATTATATGTGAAAACAATGACATTGGATTATATGGTACTAGGGGCCAGTGCACGAATTTGTGCACCTTGAAAGAAACTGTGGGCCACAGGCTGCGGTGGGCCCAGGAGCAGATCTTGGCCCATCCTCTGTGTTCCTACTGTGCCCCCTCTACCACTCTCCCATCCCGTTTGTGGCAGCCTTGCTCCCACTGCCACCTCTCTCACACATTGACAGCATGGAGTGATTGGGGCCTGGCGCCAGCAGTGGATATAAGCAGGGTCGGTGTCAGTGAGAATGAGCAGTGGCTGCTGCCCTGATCCCCCTTCAGGAGCAGGGAGAAGTGGAGAAGCCTCAAGGGCAATTGGGGCCGGCAGTGGGTGCAAGTGGTGGCTCTGGCACTAGCTGCGGGTGGGAGCGCTGGGCCAGACCTTCTTGCACGGGAGCAAAGAATTTTCAGGCTCACCCTAATGACAGCAACTGGTGCCCTGCCTTGGTCTGGTGCCCCCATTTACCTGCTCTACCATCCTGCTGCAGCCGACACTCACCATGTTCCACGCTCTGCTGCCTGTTGCCAACGCCTGCCATGTTCCCGGCACGTGCCCCCTGATGGTCAGCACATATCATAGTGACTGGTTGTTCAGTTGTTCCACCCTTCAGTCTTCGCATATTAGCCTTTTATTATTATCAATAATAGGGTAATATGCATATTGGTCAGGACACCATCACAGTAACAGCTGATCAGCAGGCTGTGCATGCAGCAGGCACAGGTGGGCAGGACTTGCAGTGTTGGGGAGGCAGTGGGTGGCTACCACTTGCCCATGGCTGGCCCCAGGCTCAGGCAAGCTGCCAATGGCCACTGCTGCTGGAAGGGTCCGAGGCTCAGGCATTGAGGGCTAGGCAAGTCTCAGGCAAGCTGCAGTGGCTGCAAAGGTCAAGGCTCAGGCAGCCTCACGCCTGGCAGTAGCAGCAGCAGAAGTATGATGGAGGCATCGCCTTCCCCTGATCACCAGCTCCCCTCCTGCAGAGGGAGGCCAGAGGTGGCAGCAGCGAGAGGGTGACAGGGGCAGTGCCTTTCCCTGATCAGCCGGCAGTAGAGGGAGGCCAGATTGTGACTCTGCAGGGAGCGGGCCTAAGTTATTAGTAGGACATCTCCTGAGGGCTCCTGGACTGTGAGAAGGAGCAGGCCGGGCTGAGGGACCCCCTGCCCCAGTGCACAAATTTCGTGGACCAGGCCTCTAGTATAGGATAAGTGTCTTAGCTCTAAGTGTCCAGTAATTGAAAATTAATGTAGGTTTGAGTTAAATTTTTCTTTGATAATTTAGCATTATATTTATTTGTTTTTAAATATATATTTTATTGATATTTTTTCAGAGAGGAAGGGAGAGGGATAGATAGTTAGAAACATCTATGAGAGGGAAACATCAACCAGCTGCCTCCTGCATACCCCTTACTGGGGATGTGCCCACAATCAAGGTACATGCCCTTTACTGGAATCGAACCTGGGACCCTTTAGTCTGCAGGCTGACACTTTATCCACTGAGCTAAACCGGTTAGGGCAGTGGTCAGCAAACTCAGTCAACAGAGCCAAATATCAAAAGTACAATGATTGAAATTTCTTTTGAGAGCCAAAAATCAACTTCTGCGCATGGGCCACAAAGTTTCGATCACACTGTCTGTGTGCACCCGCACATGGTATTTTGTGGGAGAGCCACACTCAAGGGGCCAAAGAGCTGCATGTGGATCGTGAGTTGCAGTTTGCTGACCACTGGGTTAGGGCTATAATTTATCATTTTAGCATAATGCAGCATACTGATTTACCTTCAAATGAGGAAATGTAAATGATTGTCAGAATGTGAATTTCTCACTTATCCATTGGGAGAAAACTTTTCCTATGGAACAATTACATGTGGATTGCTGTGTTAAAATATCTGCTCTTCCATAGAGAACCTCCTTTCCACCTGACCAGAAGAGGCTGGGGTGAGTTTCCTGTCAGAGTTCAAGTTCACTTTAAGGACAGCCAGAACAAGCGGATAGATATCATACATAATCTGAAGGTATTGTAACAAAACATTGTTCTCTGGAAACGAAGTATCTCTTTCACCTGGTATTGAACATAGTAGGTTAGTCCTTCTGAGAGAAGTGGACACGTGAAGGATAGTGGAAGCAGGATAAATCTTTTTGAGTGTGTTATGCTTATTACTATACACTCCTTTGTCCTCTGAAGGTTTCGGGGGAGGGAGGAGGGCACTTTACAGTTGAATGTATGTTCTTTAGATCAGATCATCAGAACATTTGAATTTCTAAACACAGCTCACGGTTATTGTGTTACCTGTGGTTAATCTGTTTTTTGTTTTGTTTTGTTTTGTTTTTTTTAATCTTTCTTTGTATAAAATGAGGCAAATTCAGCCTGGCTGGCATAGCTCAGTAGTTGAGTGTCAACCTATGAATGAGGAGATCACAGTTTGATTCTGGGTCAGGACACATGCCCGGGTTTCAAGCTCGATCCCCAGTGTGGGATGTGCAGAAAGTCACTGATCAATGCTTGTCTCTCATCATTGATGTTTCTATTTCTCTTTCCCTCTCCCTTCCTCTCTGAAATCAATAAATATATATATTTTAAAAATGAGGCAAATACAGAAAGTCCTAAATTGATGTTTCATTCAATGTCATTATAATGAGATGTCAGAGGAACTTAAATCTTCTATATATCATTTAACCTCTAGATTTGGTTTCATTATACTACTAGAAGCCTGATGCATAATATTCTTACAGGGGCTCAGCCCTCATAGCCCTGGCTTTGTCCAGAAGATTGTCCAGAAGGTCATTTTGCTTTCTTTTTATCATACTTTAAGCATCACACATACCATTTTGTAGACTGGGCTCAGCCCTTATCCTGATGATTAAGGAAGTTGTTTGCATAGTTTTGCATATTGTTTGTCCATATCATTTAGAATTCCTGGTGAAAGATTGAGGCACAGTATTTTAAAATGATATATTTAAAGCATTTCTTATCAAGTTTTTTGAAAACTTAATTTTACTACATATTATGTATCAACTAGAGGCCTGATGCATGAAAAGTCGTGCAAGAGTAGGCCTTCCTTCCCCTGGCTGCCGGCACTGACTTTGCTCCGGGACCAGGCTTCCTCCAGCCCTGGCTTCCTCTGGAAGGATGTCTGGAATGACATCTGGAACGACATCCAGTCTAATTAGCATTTACCCTTTTATTATTATAGATTGGCCTTGAGACCTTAAACACCACCTGTATTGTGACCATATGATTTTTATTTGTACTAGAGTATCATTTTTTCTGTCGTTTCTATGTCAACCCTCAGAGCCATCTTTGCTTCTTCCATTTTTGTTCAAAATATTCTTTTAGTTGCAGACCATTATTCTTCATAATCTTATATTTTACCCTTTTATTGTTTACTGATTAGCTTCTTTAATTCTAATGTCTTCATTCTGCACACCACCATCAAATTAGACTTCACAAATAGGAGATTATCGTATTCCTGTCTGAGAAACCTATACTGCTTTTATTTTTTGTGATTAGATAATGCTGCAGTAAACATCTTTTTTCATAAAGCATCCTCCCTTTTGGAATTGTCCTTAGAATGGGTTGTTAGAAGTGTATTCATTATATTAAAAGTATAATTACTACATGTATCTCAGAGGTTTATATTAATTTTGAGTAGAATTAATTGAGTAATTCTTCCCCACAATATTAAGAGGGTTTTTGTTGAAGTGATGAATTATATTATCAAAAAGTAGTTATGGTATGAAAACTTCTGGTGAAAGAGTTGTTAGATTATATTTAAGCATGTGAAACCTAATTCTTGCTTTTGTCTTTAAATAGCTGGATAGAACGTACACTGGCTTGCAGACTCTTGGAGCAGAGACGGTAGGTTTTTCTTCCAATAGCATTATTTGGGAACAAATAGACTGAAAATTGATCTTCATTTTTAGTTAGAAAAAAATGAGTGCTAAATTTAGAAAAATTTTATATCCTCATTTATTTTTTAGTGTGAAAAATTACACATAAAATTTACTATTTTTAAGTATGCATTTAAGTATTATTACATATATTCACATTTTGTGCAGTGATTACTATCACCCTTTTGGGAAACTGAAACTGTAACAATTTACGATAATTCTCTATTCTCCTCTTCCTCTAGCTCCTAGCACTCACCCTTCTACTTTCTCTCTCTCTGAATTTGACTACCCTCGATGCAATATAACTGGTATCGTACAGTGTTTTGTTCTGTTTTGTTTTTTAACTGGCTTATTTCACTTAGCATAATGTTTTCAAGATTTATCCACATTGTAGAATTTCCTTCCCCAAAAGGCTGAATAATGTTTCATTATATGTATATACTACATCGTGTTTATCCATTTATCTGTCAGTGAACACTTGAGTTGCTTACATCTTTTGGCTATTGTGAATACCAAGAATGTGGGCCTGTTTCTTCCAGTCCCTGCTTTTAATTCTTTTGGATAGATACCCAGCAGTGAGATTGCTGGATGATACTGTAATTCTGTTTTGTTTTGTTTTTAATACTCTGTTTATTATTATTTTATTTTATTTTTTAATTTAATAAATCTTTATTGTTCAAATTATTACAATTGTTTCTCTTTTTTCCCCCCATAGCTCCCCTCCACCTGGTTCCCACCTACCCTCTGCCCTTACCTTCCACCCACTGTCCTCATCCATAGGTGTACGATTTTTGTCCAGTCTCTTCCCACAACCCTCATATCCCTTTCCCCCTGAGAATTGTCTGTCAATCCACTCCCTTTTTATGCCCCTGATTCTATTATATTCACTAGTTTATTCTGTTCATCAGATTTTTTTATTCACTTGATTTTTAGATTCACTTGTTGATAGATATGTATTTGTTGTTCATAATTTTTATCTCTACCATTTTCTTCTTCCTCTTCTTAAAGAATACTTTTCAGCATTTTGTCCCTTTAGCTTTTTCTTATCTGTGAAGCTCTTTATCTGCCCTTCAATTCTGAATGATAGTTTTGCTGGGTAGAATAATCTTGGTTGTAGGTTCTTGCTATTCATCACTTTGAATATTTCTTGCCACTCCTGTCTGGCCTGCATAGTTTCTGTTGAGAAATCAGTTGGCAATTGAATGGGTGCTCCCCTCTAGATAATTAACTGATTTTCTCTTGCTGCTTTTAATATTCTCTTTGTCTTTTACTCTTGGTATTTTAATTATGATGTGTCTTGGTGTGGTCCTCTTTGGATTCCTTTTGTTTGGGGTTCTGTGTGCTTCCTCGACTTGTAAGTATATTTCTTTCACCAAATATGGGAAGTTTGCAATCATTATTTCTTCAAATAGATTTTCAGTATCTTGCTCTCTCTCTTCTTCTGGCACCCTCATAATTCTGATATTGGTACGCTTGAAGTTGTCCCAGAAGCTCCTTATACTATCTTCACATTTTTGGATTCTTTTATCTTTTTTCTTTTCCAGTTGAGTGTTTTCTGCTTCTTTGTATTTCAAATCTTTGACTGGATTCTTGCGATCCTCTAGTCTGCTGGTAGGTCTCTGTATAATATTTTTTATTTCAGTCAGTGTATGTTTAATTTCTAGTTGGTCCTTTTTCATCTCCTCTTGGGTCTCTCTAAATTTATTCATCTTTTCTAGGAAATTCTTGAAAAACCTATAACCGTGGTTTTGAACTCTATATCCAGTTGTTTGTTTTCCTCCAGTTCTTTCGTTTGTGATCTGTTCCTTTGTCTCTGTATTTTTACTATGCCGGGAGAACCTCTGCTGGAGTCAGCCTTCTGATACAAGACTTGCAAAACTGCAAAAGTCTCTCTGTTGAGCTTGGATGAGGTGGAGTCTCAGGGCTGAGCAGATAGCCTTGGCTTCCGGTCAGCCCGGCCCTACATGGTCCCTAGGTCTCTAGTGCCTCTCAGTAATCGCTGCAGCCCTCTCTGTGCACACATGGCTTTAGACCTCTGCCTTTCCGGTTCCCTTGCGCTCCAGGACCCATATGAGTCTGGATCCCTAGGGTCTCGCCCAAAACTGGGGTTCCATGTAGTCAGAAGTGGAGTTCTGCATAGTTGGGAGGCTTTGTCTCCCACCCACTGGAGAAAGCCACTGGCACAATCAGCAGTCTGTCCTCTCTGTGCACAGTGGTGTGCATACCCCCAGACCTCTGCCCTTTCATGGCTCCCCTAAATTTCTGTGCATTCCTCCCTTTTCATGACAGTCCAGACTCCTTCTATATGAGTCTTGCCTGGAACTGGGGTTCAGTGCAATAGGATAAGGGGTTCGATGCAGTTGGGAATTTCTGTCTCCCTCCTACCAGAGGAAGCCAGCCAGGCACTCTGCTACTCGCTCTCTCTATGTGCACGTCTCTATAACTCAGCTTTTTGCAGCTCTTCTGAATCTCTGTGAGCCCCTCTCTTTCCTTCTAGTTATAGAATTTCCACTCATCCAGCTTTCCTGTAGTTCTGGATGATGTCTGTTCTGTTTTTTAGTTGTAGCTTTGAAATTTCTGTGCGAGGTAGTTGTTTAGGTGTTCACCTATGCCGCCATCTTAATTTCAGTAGTTTCCTTATTTTATCAACTTTTCATTCTTGATTATGTTCTTGGATGCACAAAAGTTTTTAGTTTTGACATAGTTCAGTTTATGTTTTTTTCTTTTGTTACATGTTTTTATGTATCATATCCAAGAAATCATTACCAAAGTCAATGTCACGAAGCATTGCCCCTATGTTTCCTTCTAAGAGTTTTATTATTTTAGGTCTTTGATCCATTTTGTATATTAATTTTTGTATACGATGTAAGGTAAAGATGCACATTCTTTCTAATGCATGTGAGTATCCAATTTTCTCAACCCCATTTTATGATAGATTGTTCTTTTCACATTGAATGGTCTTGGCATTCTTGTCAAAAATAATTTAACCATAGCCTTATCCAGTTTGACTCAGTAGATAGAGTGTCAGCCTACAGACTGAACGGTCCCAGGTTCGATTCTGGTCAAAGGCATATACCTTATTTGCAGGCACATCCCCAGTAGAGAGTATGCAGGAGGCAGCTGGTCGATGTTTCTAACTTTCTATCCATCTCCCTTTCTGTAAAAAATTAATAAAATGTATTTTATAAAAAGAATAACAGCACTTTAAAGTAATTAATAATAATTTTATCATATATGTAAGAATTTTACCATATATGTGAGGGTGTATTCTGTTCTAATGGTCTATATGTCTTCTATGCCGGTACTACATTGTGTTAATTAATATAGCTTTGTAAGTATAAGTTTTGAAATCTGGAAGTATGAGACTCCAACTTCACTTTTTTTCTTCTTACCACCTCCCCCATACCTTTTTGGGGAATTTATGATATATCAGCAATAGTCATTATAATTAGCTAGTTATACTTTGTAATGTATTAGAAGATATTTTTTTGAGCACAGAGTATATGCAAGGCACCAGTCTAGGTAATGGAGATACAGATTTCTGCACAAGATAGCTGTTGTTCTCAACTATTCTTGGTTGTGTTGAGAACTGGCAGATGGTATAAAGTAAGCATAAAAGCAAATAAGGTTTCACTTACAAATAACTTCAATAAAGAAGAGAGTAGCTGGGGAACAAGAGGGTTGCTTTAGCTAGGTTGGTTAGGGAAGGCCTGAGAAGATGTCGTTGGATTGAGACCAAATAGTGAGAAAGAGGCAGATATGCAAAGAGTTGGGCTAAGAGAGTTCTTAGGCATTGAAACAACAAATGGAAAGAACTCAGTTTTATGATTGGTATTACATTATCATAAATCAATAGTTATCTATTAAACCAGAAAAGATTATATTCTGGGATAATCCTTTAGTTCTTGAGATGGAAATTGCTTTTGAAGTATGATTAGAAATCATTTGTCACATCTCTTTTTTTGAATATTGTATTCTTAGAAGGTTTGGGGCTTTCTGGGACACTGATGATGAATTCATGAGCCCAATTATTGCCCAATTTTGTAGGTAGTGGATGTTGAGCTCCACCGGCATTCTCTTGGAGAAGATTCCATTTACCCACAGTCCTCTGAGTCAGACATCTCTGATGCCCCACCGTCTTTACCTTTGACCATTCCAGCCCCAGTGAAAGCTTCCTCACCAATAAAGCAGTCACATGAGGCAGTACCTGATACTTCTGTGGAGAAAGGTAATATATTTTTCTCTTGTACATTCATGTATTTTTTCTTATAGGGAGGAGTCATTCTGGGGCATTTTTTCTCATTTACATAATATGATAATTAACTGCTGCCTTCAGAGACACAGAGAAAGGAAATTTTCCATAAGTAGACTTGTTGCCTCTACTGCCCAGTACTATTATGAAAATACCAAAATGCTTATTACTCTTCTCAGAAAATATATTTCATTAAGTTCTACTAACATTTTATAGAACACAAAACTTACTTAAAAGCATTAAATGTTTAAAAAGAAATTACTTTATGGTTATATTGCTATTTTTGTAGATTCAACAGAAGCTATATACTTCTCTACAGGACATACTTGAATAAATCAGTGTTGCAAACTAGATCATGCCACAAGTCTTTTCTTTTTTTTTAATTTCAGAGAAGAAGGGAGCAGGAGAGAGAGAGAGAAACATCAATGATGAGAGTCATTGATTGGCTGCCTCCTGCACACCCCCTACTAGGGGGTTGCACCTGAAACCCAGGCATGTGCCCTTGGCTGGAATCAAACCTGGGACCTTTCAGTCTGCAGGCCAATGCTCTTTTTTTTTCTTTTTTTTTTTTAGTTGATTTTTTTACAGAAAGAAAGGGAGAAGGATAGAGAACTAGAAACATTGATGAGAGAGAAATATCGACCAGCTGCCTCCTGCATGCCCCTCACTGGGGATGTGCCTGCAACCAAGGTACATGTCCTTGACCGGAATCAAACCTGAGACCTTTCAGTCTGAAGCCGATGCTCTATCCACTGAGCCAAACCGGTTTCAGCACCGACGCTCTTATCTACTAAGCCAATCCAGTTAGGGCCACAAGTCTTCTTTAAGTATGACAAATTGTTTATTACGGAATAGATACCATTCTTCTCACATGATAAAATAGAGCAAAACAACAAAGTAATAATAGTGAATTGGTAAAATCAATTAATAAACTTATATGTGCATTAGGGAAGGGGACTTGAACAAAGTCTCAATTATAGCTGAGACAGCGAGAAATAAAACCTCTTCCACAGATACACTGATGATAAATAAGGTGACCCTGCCTCCTCCTCCTCACCAAAATAAATGAATTCATTAACATTTCCTGTAACTGGATGATTCCCTAACAGAACATTAGTTCAGATTTTGCAGTATTAATGTGGGATTTTACAGCACAAACTTTATAAAACCATTTTCTCTGTTAAATGCTTTTGTTGCTTGAGACTTCCTTTTACAACAGGTAATTCAGAGAAAAGTAAGGCTTATCCAATGAAGTTCATGAGGTTTGGGCATATCATAAAACTTAATTTCTGCTCTAGTTTGGGTTTGTAGATGTCTCTCACTGGAGGAGAATGTGGATATTTTAACAACCGTATTAGAGAAAAGATAGGCATTAAAAGTATGAAAAAGATAATTTTCCCTGTTTTTACCTTAATCAGGGTTTTTCAGTTCAACTTAGGGGGAACTCTTATCATCATAATTAAAGTCAAGCAGATAAATAAAGTTGCATCAATCTTTTTCATTAATGGAAAAACTACTTCTCATTGGCTCAATAAGGGGAAACTATAAATAGCCATCCTAGAACAGCCCTGTGATGTGATTATGTCCACATCATCAGTGTCATAGATCATAAATATATACTTTTTAATTTAATATTTCCCATCACCATTTACCTTCTCTATGCTCTCTTCCACCTCAAGCCTCCCTTGCAGTCACCACACTGTTGTCCATATCCATGGGTTCTCATGGAGCATAGATCTTAATGTTTCTTTCCAGCCTGTCATTGCACTCGATCCCTTTTATTAAATTGCAACTAATTAATTGAGTGAGTTACAGTTCTTATATGTAGTAGGTATTAATTAAAATATCACGTGTTTTAAGCCATTTTATGATTATATATAGTAAATACAGAAATAAATTGAATTTTGTCAGTTCTTCAGGTGGAAGAAAATTATATTTTTTTCTGAGTTAAAAACCATTAAATTTTTCTTCCTTGATGATTATAGTAGTTTCTTGTAATTCTGGTCCAGTTCCCAATTATGTGAACAAGAAACTTAAATAATAAATATCTAATTTTACTTAAAATACTAGAGGCCTGATTCATGCAAGAATGGGCCTTCCTTCCCCTGGCTGCTAACACTGCTTTTGCTCCGGCCCGAGGGCCCGAGGCCATCTTTCCACTTTTCCATGCTGCCCAGAGGCCCAGAGCTGCTTTGGCGGGGGGAGAGGTGGGGGGGGGGGCAGAACGCCTGCATCGTCGCCGTGGCAATGATACAAGCGTCCCGCCCCACCCCCGGCCACTCAATGCCTGTGTATGCAAATTAACTATATTGGGTTAATTTGTATACTCACTCCTGATTGGCTGGTAGGCGTCTCGAAGGTATGGTCAGTTTGCATCTTTCTCTTTAGTGTAGATAAGGTTCATCATCAATGAATGTTTAAGTATTCACTTATATAACTTACATACAAGAAATAAAATTGATTCTAAATGGTATTAGTTTGTCTCTTAGCCTGCATTTTAATGTGATGTTAATATTTTTCTTCTATAAAATGTTAACTTTATTCCTCTTTAAGTTTTAGTTACATCTTTATGGGCATTTAATAAGATAGGACATTATTAGATTAAGTGAATGCTTTTGTGTTTTTTCTCTTCTCTAAACAGGTTTCAATTTGTATTAAAAAATAGAACAAAATGAACTTGCATACTGTTTATAGTTAATATGTTTTCTAATTTTTAAAGAAACATTTTAACGAACTATAGGCATATTCACATTTGTTAAAAAAACCACAGGCCCCAAATGTGGTCACCTATGCCAAACTCACATCACCAAATTCAAACTTATAATTTCAGCCTCTTCCAGAAATGAATCCTAAATCAGTCAATCAGGAATCCCCTAATCAGCATTAGATGGGTAATTGGCCTGATAAACTCCTATTGTTCCCCAAGAAAGGTGACCTTACCATAGCTGATCTGCTTTTTGCTCAATAACTTCCTTGCTCCTGCTCCCTTCTGCCTCTAAAAGTCTTTCATTTTGTATGGCTCCTGAGAGCTGCTTTTTCTCTGCTACATTGGATGCTGCTTGATTCATGCATTGTTGAATAAAGCCAATTAAAGCTTTAAAATGTACTCCACTGAAATGTATTTATTTGTTTGTTTATTTATTTAATGCCCTTGACTGGAATCAAACCCAGGGCCCTCCAGTCCACAGGATGATGCTCTATCCACTAAGCCAAACCAGCTAGGGCTAAAATTTATTTTTTAACACACTTCACCCAAAAATGTATAAAGGGATAATAAATACTGTGGATTGTATTTACTTTACTACTAGTAAATGGCTTAAATGGTTGTTGAAATGATAAGGGATTTTTATTGTTTCATTCTTTTTTCACAATGGTAATATTTTATTATTGCAAAGAGATTAATGACTTAATCATTTGCCTGTTTCATTTCAAGCAGGATTACCAGCCAACACTGAAACTGACAGGCATACTACATTTTATTCTTTGCCATCTTCACTGGAACGAACACCCACCAAAATGACAACATCCCAGAAAGTTATGTTTTGTTCTCATGGCAATTCAGCTTTTCAGCCAATAGCATCAAGCTGCAAAATTGTGCCACAGAGTCAGGTTCCTAATCCTGAGTCACCTGGGAAATCCTTCCAGCCTATCACCATGAGCTGCAAGATTGTTTCAGGTATACAGATGATGCATGTGAAGTTGATGTGTATAAAAATGATTAGAATGACAAAACAAAATACTGTGGTTTAAAAATATATATATATTTTTTTTAGTTCTTCTAAGCAGTGTTTTTGTTTATTTAACAAGTGAGCTAATCACTTGATTAGCAGAACAAAGGTGCCAGGAAACAAAAATGAGTCATCAATGTGGAAACAATTTTTGAATGAGTCAAAAAATGAAATTCAGAGAGGTTAATTTTTTATCTATAATCAGCACAGGTAAAATGTTTGCTAGGATTATGGTTGAGTTTAAAGTAGGAATTATGGTTTGTGATTATATATGGAAACCAGAGCAATTGGTAATAAAGCAAATGTAGAGACCTTTTAGTTTGGAGTTTAAATATCTTTTATAGTCTAACTACATGAGAAAAATTACTCATTTCAGTTATTATCAGGAAGGTTGAATTTCCATTGCCTTACAACAATTTCACATTTATGTTAGGTAAACTTTTAGTAGAACTATATGTTTTTGGCCAGACCTGTGGGAACCCCTTTCACATCCCGTGTGGTTCAAGGTTCCAGTTCAGGGTTCTGATTCTGGAGACTAGAAAAGTATTAGTTTGGGAATATTGGGGGCCTGGCAGGAGCCCACCTCTAGTGGGAGGACTGCTCTCTGCTCTCTCCTTGCTATCCCTTTTATTAAGATTATGGGATACACCCATAGCCTTTAGGCAGAAAATTCCAATAACAAATTTACATAAGCAACAGAGGTGGAGGCTACTTCAGCTAACAATGTTTCAACTAAATAGTGAGCTAACTAGCTCTAACGTTTCAGAACAATGAAGGTTGTTTACCAGCCTTCCTGGTTCCCTGTCCATATCTTTCTAATAATGGGACAATGATCGGTTTCTGGCATGTACCACCTCAGGAAAGAGAGTCAGTAAAAATACTTAGGCATTGGAGGTTTCTGTATAATCCTACCAAATAAAAGAATAATATGCAAATTGACCATACCTCTGCTACACCCACAAATCATGCCCACCAGCCAGTCAGGAGCGAGTATACAAATTAACCCAACCAAGATGGCTGTTGCCACGGAGCAAGCAAGAGGCTGGTGTCCCTGGCAATGGAGGAAGCCAAGCTTCCTATACACCCTGGCCAGCTGTGGACTCCACTCAAGGCTACAAAGTTTCCATTATAAAAAATAATCCCAACAAAAATGGCAGAAGCCACGGAGCTGGAGAGAGTAGGAGGCTTGTGTTTCCCTGCAATGGAGGATGCCAAACTTTCTGCCTGCCCTGGCCTGCCCTAGCCTTTGTTCACGGCTACAAAGTTTCAATTATAGAAGATAAATTCCAGATACCAGAGCCTCTGCTTGGGTCACCGGAGGGTGTGGCTAGCCTGCATATCACCACATGCCCCTCGCCCAGGCCATCCCACACCCCAAGGGAACCCCCACCCTTATCTAGGACACCCTTCAGGGCAAACCAGTCAGCCCTCACCCATGCACCAGGCCTCTATACTATCTAATAAAATAGTGATATACAAATTGACTCTCATTCCAACACACAAGATGGCTGCCCCCATGTGGACACAAGATGGCCAGCAGGGGAGGGACCAGATCTGCTAGGAAGGGCAGTAGTGGGCAATCAGGCCAGCTGGGGAGGGCAGTTAGGGGTGACCAGGCTGGCAGAGGAGGGAAGTTGGGGGTGACTGGTCCTGCAGGGAAGGGCAGTTGGAGGGACCAGGCCTGCAAGGGAGGGCAGTTGTAGGCGATCAAGCCTGCAGGGGAGGGCAGTTAGGGGTGACCAGGCCGGCAGAGGAGGGAAGTTAGGGGTGACTGGTCCTGCAGGGAAGGGCAGTTTTGGGGGACCCAGGCCTGCAGGGGAGAGCAGTTGGTGGGAGGATAAGGCCTGCAGGGGAGGGCAGGTAGGGGCAATCAGGCTGGCAGGGGGAAGAATTAGGCATCAATCAGGCTGGCAGGCAAAAAACAGAGGAAATCAGGAAGGCAGGCAGGTGAGCAGTTGGGAGCCAGCTGTACTGGATTGTGAGGGATCCCAGATCAGAGATGATGCAGGCTGGGCTGAGGGACACACACCCATCCCCTACCCCATGCATGAATTTTGTGCACCTAGCCCCTAGTACTTAAATGAAGGGGAAGGAGGGAGTCTTTGTTAAAAATAGAAACTAAACAGTAATATGATCCAAGTATTTGAAATTTAAGAGAAGTAAAGAATATAAATTTATCTACCAATTAGAATCACTGTGGAACTTGCTGCTTCAGAGGTAGATGATGAATGTATAAATTGGTTTGAAGTTTAGAGAAAAATATGATAAATTCCATCACTAGAAGACAATAGAAGATGTTTAATGGTATATTGATACCCTTTGAGCATATTCTGTGGGAACATAAATCTCTCTGGATTGTGGCTATGACATAGTATTGACAGAGACTTTGGTTTTGGGGGGGTGGATTTCTTATTTTCCTATTGGAAATTAATCCCAAATCAAGACTCCTGGTTCCTAAGTCCAATTTATCACTTACTAATTTCCTCCCTAATTTTAGCATCTTTGAATACAACCTGCCTAAATTGTTAAGAGATTTATTATCTAGGGATTCAACAGTTTCACACTGTTATGTAAAGCGCTGCATTTTGAACTTTAATGTGCCTACAGGGGAACTTGTTAAAATACAGATTTATATTTGGTAGGTCTGGGTAGGACCTCAGAATCCGTTTCTAACAAGCTCCCAGATGATGCAGATGCTAATGCTGCTGGTCACCAGATAAGGCTAGTCCCTGGCCTCAGCTACACCGAGGCTGCTGCTGCTGCTGCTCCTCAGTACCTGAAATAGACAGTCTCATTCACTTTTCCTAATTTGTCACCTTTGTCCTGGCATCTCTGCCCTTCTTTCATTATCTTCCAGCATCATCTTAGATGGGTTGAATATATTTATTTTGTTTAGTTTATTTTTTTCTCTTTTTAATTAATAAAGGTTCCCCCATATCAACGCCAAGTCCATCACCATTGCCTCGAACCCCAACTTCCACTCCAGTCCATGTGAAGCAAGGCACTGCCAGCTCTGTTATTAGTAACCCTTATGTTATCATGGACAAGCCAGGGCAGGTTATTGGAGCCACCACTCCCACTACAGGTGTGTGTTTGATCAATATTTATGTGATCCAAAAGATTTTATCTTTTTTAAAGATGAAATCCTAGTGTCACTTAATAGCCATATAATGGGAAAATGAAATCTCCATCCATAAACAAGAGGAGGGAATATATAAGAGTAGCACTAGTGCTATTTTTCTGAGAAAGATTTACTCTTTTTGTAAAAGTTGTATTTTAAAATATATATATTTTTATTGATTTCAGAAAGAGGAAGGGAGAGGGAGAGAAACATCAATGATGAGAGAGAATCATTGATCAGCTGACTCCTGCACAACCCCCACTGAGGATCAAGCCTGCAACCTGGGCAGGTGCCCTGACCAGGAATTAAAAACGTGACTTCCTGGTTCCTAGGTCGATGCTCAATCATTGAGCCACGCCAACCAGGCAAAAGTTGTATTTTTAAGAGTTGACTTACATTTTCTCTTTAGTTTCTAAATTAAAAGTGACCTATAATTAATTTAAAAAGAGAGAGTTGATTTATTTCATTTGGAAGACATTCTTTTTGGGCCTGTAAGCAATGTGGTTATTCCCAAATTAAGCTTTAGTTCAAGAATAACTTTGTGAGCAATATACTAGTATATTTCACCCCAGTCAAATAAAAAAAGTCATCTTTACTTTACTGTGAATAAGATAAATTTTGTGTGTGGGAGGAAAATTATACCCCCCCAATATAAAAAGAAAACTCCAATAGGAAGAATGAGACAGATTTGGATTCACCATATTTGTCACATAATCTTATGTGACTACAGACTGCTCTTTGGGTGTTGTTTTTGTTTTTTTAATACTTTCACTAATATTAATTTAATTGAAGGTAATAAATAGAATATTTAAACACATGCTCCTAAATGTAAACATTTCTATCGTTTTCACTTCTAATTAAGAGAAATGGTAAAGAGAGAAATGAAATGAGAGAGGTGATTGTAAGGTAATGAAATCGTTCTTCCCCAAATATTTTAACATGTGAATGTGTATTAGGCCATTTCAGGTAGGTTTTTGGAAAAGTTGGTTCCTTTAACAGTGATTGTAATTGTGGAATTCCTTTTAAAAAATGCCTCTTTCAGAAATTACCTAAGACCCTTTTGAATATACTTAGGGATGCCAAATATGTGTGCTTTGAGGATACTTAGCTTTAGCAATTAGCCAAATGTCTTTGCAGACAAGTTTGGTAAATGGGTAGGTGACCAATAACCATTTTGGGTCTTGACTTTTTTTTTCTTTCTTTCTTTTTTTTAATATATTTTTATTGATTTCAGAGAGGAAAGAGAGAGATAGAAACATCAATGATGAAAATCATTGATTGGCTGCTTCCCACATGCCCCACACTGGGGATCAAGCCCACAACCCAAGCATGTGCCCTGACCGGGAATCGAACCGTGACATCCTGGTTGATAGGTCAGTGCTCAACCACTGAGCCACGCCAGCCAGGCTTGACTTATTTTTGGCTGTAGATAATATGAGTGATTTTTATCAGACCCTAAAGTCAGTTGTACAAATGGAGTATAAAATGTTTAATGTTGGCTGGATTTCCAAATAGGTATTTCTTCTAATGAAACTACTTTGAAGTAGCGAGCTAGCATTCACTTGAATGTATATATTTTGGCACATTGTTAAATAACCAATTCCATTATGTTATAGTATCTTTTTATAAAGTAAAACTACTTACTTTACTTATTCTACACATTCTTAAAAGCTTCTTGTCCCTTTTCAGGCTGGTGAAGTGGTCACCTTTATAGGATGAATCCTTAAGTGTTTCTTATCCAACAGTTTCAGGGTTGTAGGTTTTCAACCCTTAAAGATGAAAGCCAAATAGTGGGGAAAAGGGAAGGGTGATGGAAAGTGCTTTAAAATTCCATTTTGCAAATTTTATTTTGTTTATACTTTACTTTTAAATCTGCCTTGTTTATAGGAAGTCCTACAAACAAGCTCTCTACTGCCTCTCAAGCCTCCCAAGGAACAGGTTCCCCTATTCCTAAAATTCATGGAAGTAGTTTTGTAACATCTACTGTCAAGGTAACCTTCTATTACATTATAGCACTTCGCTAGTTTTAAAGACAGTGTGTTCGAGTTCAACAGTAATTTGTTAGTTGATGTTGCAAACTTCATGAAGTAAAACCTTCAGGCTAATAAGTATCTTGAAGATCATCTTACTCTGTACCTTTCCTTGATTTTTTCCTCACGTAGAACATGTTTCTGAGCACTTCCTCAATTGGTTACCTTGAATCTATTTGAAAACTTACTATGGTGAGGCAGCCTATTTTTTGGATGGAGGGGGCAGCTTTGTTACAATTTTTGTCTTATAAAAATATTCATCTGGCAAAATATTATTTTTTCTTATATTTTTACAAAAAAGGAATAAATATATTTCCTTTTCCACATGTCAGCCATTTGGTTACTTGAAAATAATTCCTCTTTCCAAAATTTATTGTTTTATTTTTCAGAGAGTAAGTCCTTTGAAATTTGGAATTCCAAATGTTATCTGACTTATTCAGATCAAAGTGCTAGCTGTCTGTTCACTGTCTGGCAAAGACAATTCTTGTTGTTTGGTTAAGTTATTCAATTTATTTGTCATTGTCATGACTGTCTAAAGGCTGGAGTTTTGAGGTATAAACTCCTGTGTGAGAATTGCCAAGAGGCCAGAGATCATCTCTTATATAAGACTGTGCTAACATTGCATTTTTTTATACTTGGGCACTTAATGGTGATGTATTGAATAGTTTCTTGGTCCAAGGAAAGGTTTTTCTCTAAATTCAGTGTAAGGTGTGAGCACCGTGTTTACATAGATGTCTAAATTGTAATAATTTTGTTTCTTGCCCTTTAACATTTATTCATGACAAATTGACTCTTAAAATTTGCATTTTTGTATTTGAGAATTGGAGATGACAGTATTTTAAGTGTTGACTTTTGCTGTCTTTACAGTTGCTATTTGTTTAAGTTCTTTTTTTGCTGTTTAGTTTTTAAAATATTTATTGAAAAATTTCCCTGTGTCCTGGGTATTTATTCTGAGTACAGACAACAAGTCAAGTTATGAGTATTATAAAAACGATATGCTCAGACACTGACTGCCTGTTTTGTTCATATATTTAGTGCCTAGGCTTTAGTGATAGAAAAGAAATAAAACATAGTGCCTGTTCTTGACTAGCTTACCATTTGGCAGGAGACTGGACCCAGAAACCAGTGAGTTGACCAAATATGGAGGTAGTGTGATAGGCATCTTCTAGCATATAGGGGGGCACAAATGAGTGGCTTCCTGCCAATTACTAGCCTTGCTTTGTATTTGGTTTCCTTTTTTAATCTATTTTTATTGATTTCAGAGAGGAAGGGAGAAGGAGAAAGAAAGAGAAACATCCATGATGAGAGTATCATTGATCGGCTGTCTCCTGCATGCCTCCCACTGGGGATTGAGCCCACAATCCGGGCATGTGCCCTGACTGGGATTCAAACCGTGACCTCCTGATTTATAGGCCAATGCTCAACCACTGAGCCACACCAGCCAGGCACATGTGGTTTCTAAAATAATATTAAAATGCAAATGTTGAGGCTTAGAAGACCCCAACGAATTTTGGGCTTTTTTGTTTTGGTTTGGTTTTTGGTTGTGTATAGTGCTAGAGAATGTTACAGATTTGTATTAAATATGACTATAAAGTATCTAAAGTCACTTGTTTTATTTTAATTGTACAATATGTATTTTTTACATTCACAGCAGGAGGATTCTTTGTTTGCATCTATGCCACCTCTTTGCCCAATTGGGAGTCACCCTAAGGTTCAAAGCCCCAAACCTATAACTGGAGGACTTGGAGCTTTCACAAAAGTGAGTATTTTTTCAGGGCTCATCCTGCAAATCAGTATGGTCTTACGTAGTCTTTTTTTTGTGCATGTTGGAGTTGGTTGACACTACCTCACAACATGTAACTTTATATATATATAAAATTGATTTTTTTTTACAGAGAGAAAGGGAGAGGGATAGAGAGTTAGAAACATCGATGAGAGAGAGACATCGATCAGCCGCCTCCTGCACGCTCCCTACTGGGAATGTGCCTGCAACCAGGATACATGCCCTTGACCGGAATCGAACCTGGGACCTTTCAGTCCACAGGCCGACGCTCTATCCACTGAGCCAAACCGGTTTCGGCACAACATGTAACTTTTTAATCAGCCTCAGTTCTAAGCCAGATCCTTTTTGGAGACATGCTTCCATTTATTCAGTGGTGTCCACAGGGTAGCCCTTGGAACCCAGGGAGATGACAACTTGAGAGAACACGGTGTGTTTCTCTCTGCTGCCAGTGTACCAGCATCTAAAACAAATGACATGGTTGAGTTTGTAGATACACAGGATCAAGTCCCGATCCTACTTTGTCCCTTTAATAGCTGTTATAGGCTTCCTTAAAGCTGTGTTTTTACTCTTCTGGTGGAGCCATTCTTTACAGACCAGGTTTCATTAATTTATTCATTCCTATGAACAGAATAGATCTAGGTATTAGTAGCTCTTTTCTTGGGATGTTTATTCAGTATCATTATCATGTTTGTTGCAAGGTAATCATCAAACAGGAACCTGGTGAAGCCTCTCACGTGCCCACAACTGGAGCTGTCAGCCAGTCACCACTCCCCCAGTATGTGACTGTGAAAGGGGGTCACATGATAGCTGTGTCCCCTCAAAAACAGGTCATAGCTGCTGGAGAAGGGACTGCCCAGTCACCAAAGATTCAGCCCTCCAAGGTTGGTGTTGGGTAGGGATGGGGAGGTAACAAGTATGGCCATTCTTTGCCTACATAATTGACAAGTGCTGAAAAGATATAGATGACAGGGTTGCTGATCCCAGAAAAGCCTGTAGATGAAAGTCCCACTGAAAAAGCAAGTTAGTCGACGTGCAGTCCATCTGCTCTTTAACCAATGACCAGAGCAGGCCTGTCTTATTGAGGGTCCTGGAACACTCAGAGGCACAAGGCACAATGTTATCTCTGCTAGTGAGGGTGGTTGACTTCCTGAGCACAGCTTTCCATATGATTCAGTCTAAAGTGGGGAACTGACAGGACCAAAGTCTACTGTTTTACTGACTTATTTCTGATTGGAGAGTGCCGTAGTTTATACCTCTGATGTCCACGCTGTGTGATCTGTTTAATAATTCTTGGCTCTTCGGAGAGTTTCTTTTCTTTATAATTTGGAGGTGTGGGGAATTATGTGTTGGACGAACTGTAAAATTGCACATGGATCCATGGTTTATAGCTAATAAGTGACAGTATTTGAACCCATGTCTGCTGGCTCCAAGACTCCTCATTCCAGAACTAATTAAAATTTGCGAGACATAAACTAAACATACATTTAGAACGTCCAGAGTTAAATTATCTCACTTTTAGGACAGATATATTTTAAAGCTCTTGAGAACATTATGTGCAGTGTTTGCTTTTCAACTTGAGAGCCAGCCTGTCTAGGGAGAGAGAATTGTTTTCGAGGAATACTTTGAAGTAGAAAAAGGGTTTAGATATTTTGGTTAGACTATATAGCTATAGATGGATTGAGATAAAAAATTTATAGTGTTGCCCAGCTGGTGAGGCTCGGTGGTTGAGCATTGACCTATGAACCAGGAGGTCACAGTTGGATTCCCAGTCACATGTCAGGGTTTCAGGCTTGATCCCCAGTGTGTGGCAGACAATCAATGATTCTCTCTCATTAATGTTTCTATCTCTTACTTACTCTCCATCTTTGAAATCAATAAAAATATATAGATTTTTAAAAAATTTATAGTGTTTTATAAGTGGTTCTAAAATCTCTTAAGAGTCCATTAACTACTTTCCTAAACTTACATGGTCATAAGAATTGTCTGCTGGTTTAAACACAAATGTGTAGGCCCCCATCTCAAACTTATTGAATCAGAATCTGCTTGTGGGCTCTGGGAATCTGGATTTTTAAAAAGCTCCCCTACTGAGTCATGATTAGGCAAATTTAGGATCCACTGAGCTGCAGCATCAAATTTGACTTCGTGGCTTCCATAGCCTGAATCACTAAGACAAGTGCCTCAGATGCATCCTAATCTGCCTCTGTTGTTTGGTCAGTGGCAAGCATTTTGTCAATGTCGGTAAGGGAGCAAATTATTATCATGCGGACTTCCTACTCAGATACTTCCTATATGTTCTTCAAAATCTATTTGACTTCAACTGGAAATGTGTGGTATTACTGACTTAGGTTTTTGAATTAATACAGCATTTCTGTTTATGCTCAGGATATGTTAGTGGATTTTGCAATACACTTATCCAGTAATGCTGTACTGGCTTTCTTGTCATATTGCCACCTATCTAATGGCAATGACAACTGAGAGAAAGTGGATGGGTTTGTGCACTGAATAAAGTTTAAGGACACCTAAAAAGAAAACCACAGAAAAATGTGAAAGAACTGCAAAGAAGCATGAGAAAAGACATCACTATTTATCCAGGAAATTTAAGTCATGTTTTGGGCTCAAGATCAGGAGCTATCTGCAAGTACACCCTGGTTATTGCTGAAGTGCATTTTAGAAACTGTGCTGAAAAACGGAAGGGTGAACCAAGTGGTGTTTTACCTTCCCTACAACTTCGGCACAGTAAAAACACAGCATATCATATTCATGAAAGCAGAGAGAGGTACTGCTTTTGACATGAAAAGGGACAGGAATTAGTGGGTTCATATGGGAGATAAGCTGTATAGATAGTATAAAAAAGCATATTCAGAATCTTGCTGACTTGCAAAGGTCAAAAGGGCACAGGAAAGGCAGAAATAAAAACATTGCATCAAAGTGATATATTTATAACAATATACAACAAAGGGTATCTGCCTTGTAAAACTAAAAGGAAATTAGGAATATAGAGAAGGTTTTAAGCCAAAATGTTATATTGTTAAAAAAAAAAACACCGCAAAGCTAATTAGAGGTTATGGTGTCCTACTTAAGAGCCTTCCTTGTGATGTCCATAGATAGCTGTGTGTAGGGTTCCCCCCGGTAGCATGCCAGACTTACTCATTCTCGGTTATTTTAGAACAAAGGAGGAACTGTTATCCTGTGAGTGCTATGCTCCTAGTGGATAAGTTTGGCTAATAAAAACTGCCCTCCTGTGGCCAACTTAGGATACCACATTTTATTTGGCCCTGGGAGAGATTGTGTCATATCCTGGAAATTTTGAAGCAATTGAATGTAAGGATAGAGATTGGCACATGGAGGGAAAAGCAAGTCAGATGCATGGAATTTGGGAGAAGAAATTAAAATGGGTCCAATATGTATGTATTATTTTCTTTAAGAACTTTGCTTTCTTTAGGAACATGAAAATAGATTACGTGTAATTTAACTTACGCAATAGGTTATTATATTTGATATATTTAAGAAATGTGAAGACTTGTCTTAGGAAAAAAATTCAACTGCTATAACCCAAGATATCCAAAACTCAAAGACATAAGTTTATTTCTATCATACATAAAAGACCAGTAGGCAGTTCTGTGTTAATTCTACAATCATCAAGAATCTAGACTTCTATTTAGTTGCTTTGTCATTCTCAAAATTTTATTTTCATCTTATGGGCTAAAAGAGCTACTTCATCTTAAGCTACCATATTCACATTTCTGGCCAGCTTGGGGAGAGAAGAGGAAGGGTGGAGGGGAGAAGCATAACCCAAAGGTTGCACTTATCTGTTCATGTGCCTTTAGCCAGAAATCAGATGACCAAACCTACTTGTGTGGGGGCTGGGAGATATAGTCAGTATTCTATGTGATGTATCCCTAGCTGAAAATTGGGGGCTCTATGAGAGAGAAACAAAGAATGAACATTGAGGTTCAACTGGCAGTTTTTGCTATACACCAAAAATGTTTTTCTCCTATTAATAAACTTTTTTTTTATGATGTACAGAAAACTTTTCGACTAGCTGTGTATATATGCACATCTCTAGGGGGAATGACTTTCCCAACTCTGCAGCCATAGCAACTCTGTTGCCTTCAGAATGAGGCTGGTTCAACCACGCCGGGATAGCTGGGAGAATTTCTCTTCATTATAGGTTAACTTGCTTTTTCTTTTTTTTCATATTTTTTTGTTTGTTTTTTTACAGAGAGGAAGGGAGAGGGATAGAGAGTTGGAAACATCGATGAGAGAGAGAGACGTCGATCAGCCTCCTCCTGCACACCCCCTACAGGGGATGTGCCTGCAACAGGATACATGCCCTTGACCGGAATCGAACCTGGGATCTTTCAGTCCACAGGCCGATGCTCTCTCCACTGAGCCAAACCGGTTTTGGCTTAACTTGCTTTTTCAAAAATTGGTTCTTTAATTCTTTCATTTCTTCTTTGCTTCCCTCCTCTCTAAACTTACATAAAAGTGGAGAGACTATTATAATGAATCCCATGTGCCCATTATCTAGTTTCAACAATTATCAAAATGTTTGCTAATCTTCTAGAATATTCTAAAGCAGACGTCAGATATTACATACTTTAATTTCTCTCTAACAATCTAGGGTCCTCTGCCCTGGACAAACGCTGAAGACATTGACAAATGCTTGTCCTGTGGCTCTTTTCTCTCCATTGAGTCTCTTGGGGTTTCATGGATCACCTTTCTTTAGTTAATGAGTGCCAGCTTAGCTTGGCATTTCATAAACTTATTCTCATTTATGCCTCAGAATCTTATGAGGTAAATATTATAGATGAGGTGTCTAAAGCTCAAAAAGGTTAAATAACTTACCCAGTTACAAACTGGTGAAACAAAACTGGGAAAACAGGTCTGTTTAGAAAAACCTGTACTCTTTTGTCTATATTATACTGTGGTTCATGTTTGTTTGTTTTGTTACTTCTCACATGAGGATATTTTTTTATTAATTTTTAGAGAGAGTGGAAGGGAGGGGTAGAGACAGAGAGAGAGAAAACATTGATGTGAGAAAGACACATTGATTGGCTGCCTCCCTCACATGCCCCAACCATGGCTGGAAATGGAGCCTGAAACCAAAGTACATTCCCTTGACTGGAATCAAACTCGGGATCCTTTAGTGGGCCAGCACTCTATCCACTGAGCCAAACTGGCCAGAATAGGACCATTTTCTTTACATCAGTCAAATTATCCACGCACATGGCAAGTGCATTTCTCTATATTTACATTCTTTGAAAAGAAACCATGTATGATTTAGTAATTATTTAACTCAAATATTCCATTCACCAGTTGTATTTGGTTTATTATTTTGTCCCACCTCTTAAGTAATACTATTTTTTAATTTAGAAAGATTCTAGCCCTAGTTGGTTTGGCTCAATGGAGATAGAGCTCCGGCCTGTGGACTGAAGTGTCCCAGGTTTGATTCCAGCCAAGGGCACATGCCTAGGTTGTGGGCTCGATCCCCAGTAGCGGGTGTGTAGGAGGCAGCCAATTAATAGTTCTCTCTCATCATTGATGTTTCTTTCTCCCTCTCCCTTCCTTTCTCAAATCAATAAAATACATTTTAAAAAAAGATTCTAAGAACCTTTAGAATTCTTTAAAATAGAGAATAATATAGTAATTACTCACATATCCTCCTCCCTAAATTAACATGTTCATATTTAATTTAAATCATTTTTCTTCAAATAAAATATGAAGGATAAAGATGAAGTCCACTTTGTTCTTTTCAAAAGCAACACTGTCATGAAATTGAATGTGTAATTTTTCAGTCCATACTTTTATTATGTAAACACATAGCTATAAATAACATGTAATGTTTGTGTGTTGGAAGATTTACATAAAAGATACAGCTGACCCTTGAACAAATAGGTTTTTGAACTGCACAGGTCCACTTAGATTTTTTTCAAGAAATACCTGTACTATTTGATCTGATCAGAGGGCTGACTGTATCCTTTAAGCTACACTATTTTATATAGGGGACTTGAGCATCTGTGGATTTTGATATCTGCAGGGGTTCCTGAAACCAGCTTCTATGAGGGATATCTGATGCAGTTAAGTTTCGGGAGAGACAAAAGTTATACTTGGATTTTTTTACTCTGGGGATATCGGCATCCCAAACGCCTATGGTCACGGGCCAACTATATTCTCAAAAGTAAAATTGCTATAACATGTTTTATGTGAATTCTCAGTTTTATTAGATACTAGAAGCCCATTGCAGGAAAATTCCTGTAAGAATACGGCTTCCTGCAGTGATCTCTGCTACCCCATCCACTTCTCTACTGTCTGCCGCCCCGCCTGCTTCCCTCCCTACCCGCTTCCCTCCCTTCGCAACCCTGCCTGCTTCCCTCTCTTCTTCCCCTGCCCCACTTGCTTGCTTCTTCACAGCTTCCCTCCTTCTGCAGGCTTCCTTTTACACTGTCTTTAGTCTTCTCTCTGTACCAGGAAACGCAAATTAACTGCTATCTTGGTTGGATTAATTTGCGTACTTGTTCCTGATTGGCTTGTGAGTGTAGCAGAGGTATGATCAATTTGCATGTTTCTCTTTTATTAGATAGAATGCCAGTACTTCTCTGAGTGGCTGTACAGATATACTTAACCGATGAACAAAAGCTCCTGTTTATTCATATCCGCCAGCTAATTCTTGGTGTTATCAGACTTAAATTTTCCCCCTCCAATCTGATGGGGAAAGTACTTTCTACTTTCTTTTTTGCCTTTTGAAGGCAGATCTTTTGTTGTTCTTATAAAAATTTTTATCTAGATTCTGGTGAGAAGGTCTTTTTATTAAATAAATTGTTTCTTCTAATTGAGCATCCTACTATTTTGTCTTAAAAGAGCTCTGTAGTATTTTCTCACTTTGAAAGAGTTCACTCTACAGTATTTTCAGAACCAGATATATTTCTAATGTTCATAATTTGGGTACTGGGGTCTTTTTTAAAAAAGTCATTACAATTTTTTTTTTGTTTACTCTTTTCCATTTCTAACCAAGTGTCTACCTTTAGGAAAGATTAGAAGTATTTAGAAGGAGATGGCTTCTTAAAAATCAGTTGAAAGGGAAAAAATCAGTTGGAAGAGGTGCATCATTGTTAGGAAGGAGTTCTAGAGATAAAGAAATAATAATTTCAGATAGAGGTAATATAGAAGGGTTTGCAGAAGAGATGATATGTGTCCTAGCCAGTTTGGTTCAATGGATAAAGCATTGGCCTGCAGACTAAAGAGTCCCAGGTTCAGTTCTGGTCAAGGGCACATGCTGAGGTGGCAGGCATGATCCCCAGTAGGGAGCATGGAGGAGACAACTGATCAGTGATTGATGTTTTAATGTTTCTCTCTCTCTCTCTTCCTCTCCCTTCCTCTCTGAAATCAATAAAAATGTGTTTAAATATATACATATGTATAAGGTTATTTAAAAAAATGAAGAGATGATATTTATATTTTCAGAGTGGAATTTATAGTCCATATATGAGAATGTTTATTGCACAGTTTTTCATAATGTAAAGTTTAAAATTACCTAAATATCCATGCAGTTATGAAATGTTTACATGCATTATAATATATCAATTCTTATATATTATTACTTGGTTATCTAAAAATGTATTTAAAAAACAATAACTGGTAAAGACTTGTGATATGATAAAGAATTAAAAATTACAGAATTACATGTGTGATCCTAATCTGATTTAAAATGAATATTAAAAAGAAATAGAAGTAAATTCACTAAAAATATTGAAGATTTTTTTCTGAATGAGTAGGATATTTCCTTACACATCTGTATTTTCTATGAAAACACAAATTTGTATAATTAAAACAAGTAATAGTAGCTGGGGTTAAGAGAAAAATTATAACCTTATTGTAATAATTTCCAAATTGTAAGAAATATTGCTGTTCGCATCTATCATAGGTTGCCTTCCTACATTGGATTAGATCCCAAGTATTGTATCTAGGACTCTGCTTGTTTCTTTGCTTGCACAGTGACTGTTCTGTTCTAATTGTTCTCGAAGGACTTTAAGAAGAAGCACTGCTGGACTTTCCTCTGTTTTCAACAGGTTGTTGGTGTGCCAGTTGGGTCTACTTTACCTTCAACAGTGAAACAGGCGGTGGCAATCAGTGGTGGCCAAATCCTTGTGGCCAAGGCCAGCTCTTCCGTCGCCAAAGCAGTTGGTCCAAAGCAAGTTGTGACCCAAGGAGTTGCCAAAGCAATTGTGAGTGGAGGTGGAGGAACCATTGTCGCTCAGCCAGTGCAAACCTTAACCAAGGCCCAGGTCACTGCTGCTGGTCCCCAGAAGAATGTATCCCAGGGTTCAGGTAACTAATACTGTTTGGGGGTACTCAGCAGCAGTGCCTACCAAAAAGTTCTTTGCTAGTGATTTTATTTGGTATTTGGTTCTGTCTAGAAAACCTAGTAAGGTGTGTGTGTGTGTGTGTGTGTGTTAGCAGTAATAATAAAAATACAGCTTGTTTCTTATGATACTGCTTTTAGGTTTGAAAAATAATGTTCATTTGTCCTCATTTCCACTTTGTTCATACTTAAAACTTTGTTCATTCAGTCATTGCAGCGTTTTGAGATATTAAACATTTGACTGTGTTTAGGCTTTGATGTGTTGTTTCTATGAAGGCATACTATTTAAGAATATCTGCCTTTAAAGCATTATATACCTGAGAGTTTACTTTTTTTTATTGCTTTCTAATAAGTATTTTATTCTGTGTTTTAATTTTAGAGATGGCATTGCCCTAGTTCCATTTTATCTTACTGTCTGTCTTCTCTTTTTCTTCTTTATCATTTTAGTAATGGCAACATTGCAGCTACCAGCCACTAACTTGGCCAACTTGGCAAATTTGCCACCTGGCACTAAACTTTACCTTACAACAAACAGCAAGAACCCTTCAGGAAAAGGAAAACTGCTGCTCATCCCTCAAGGAGCCATCCTGCGAGCCACCAACAGTGCTAGTTAGTCCATCATTAACTCGTTTGGTTCTTGGGTCTCTGGGTATGTTCATCCCATCCACCTGAGGCTCAGTATTTACTGTTTCAGGAAGCATTTCCATAGCTTTGGTGGCATAATGGTAGTATTTGCCCAAATGCACTTAAAACATGTGCATAATTTAACTAGAATTAGCTTTAAGTAATCATAGCCTTATGAGGTGGTATTATTATTTTGGGTTTATCTACTCAGAGTTTGGGATCAGGGACGGATTATACTGAGGAGAGATGGCTCTTGAGGCTGTGCTGAGAGAAAGCTATCTGTGTGAACTGTAAATGAAGAAAGGTCTTCCTTTCGGAGGTAACTGACAACAAGTGATACCTGGGGAGAAGTTCTATACTTCCAGTAGCTGGAACCTATTTCTATTTTAAAGGAGACAGGAATAGGATTTGGATGAAGAGTCTTTCACTTGCCATTGTTCAGATATGCTTTGTAAGTGTGCTAGGTTTGGAGATGGAAAGAGAACTATTGGCTCAGCCTAAATATATGTCTTAAAAGCCCCAAGGAATTAAGTGGTTTATGAGACTTCTATGAACTGCTTTGACATACAGAGAAAAACAATTTCAGTAGTGTTATAAAGGGAAAGGTTGAAGGAATTATTTTCCTCTGAATCAGAAGTACAATTGATATAGCAATCAAGTTCATTAGAAATTAGGCACTCCTGCCAAAATGCTAATCATTTTGTTTATTGACTCTAATGGGTGATTTCCGGTCTCTTACTCTGGTGTTTTTTTCTTCATACTAGTTTTTTTCTTCATTCCAGAATTCATCAGTTACTTAGATTTTAGTTAATGTACAGTATGTTACCCAAAGGGAAGCAAAAAGGGTCCATGGGCTGTAAAGTGGAATTTGAAGAGCTAAAAAGCATGGGACCCTGGAGTCATCATGAATATGAAGAAAGTCTTAATTTTTTCCAGGGGGGTAGAAACAGAGTATTGTAAAATCACACTAAATTCTAGCAGTTCCACTGAAATTAAATCAGATGCCAAAAAGTTTGGAAGCCTGTCAGTGAATACATTGAAGTGCTGATTAAAATCAATCAGTGGTTGAGCATCGACCCATGAACCAGGAGTTCACAGATTTCTAATCGGGCACATGCTCAGGTTGCTGGCTCAATTCCCTGTAGGGGCGTGCAAGAGGCAGCCAGTCGATGATTCTCATCATTGATGTTTCTATCTCTTCGTTTCTTTCTGAAGTCAATAAAAATATTTTTTTTTAAATAGTTGGTTAGAAAATGTCAGTATCAGACTTTCTCATGAACTTCCACAACTAAGTCCAAACAGTTGTCAAAGGTAAGTTCTTCATTGTACTCAGAGCTGAACTAATCAACTCATGAAGTTGAAAGTAAATAGATGTCACTCTTCAACTCTAGGAAGTTCTCTTTCTTGTCAGAGAAAAAAGAAGAATAGGAAAGAGAGGGAATGGTGCTATAAAGGAAATATCTCTGGGATCACCTGTTTTTCTGGTAAGCTTCTTGATACCTTTTTATGATGTTGCTGTCATTCATTGTATTTGTAGACCTGCAGTCCAGCTCAGCTGCCAATAGTGCTGGTGGTGCCGGAGGCAGTGGCAGTGGAGGTGGCAGTAGTGGAGGAGGGGGAGGAACAGGAGGAGCTCAAAGCCCCGCTGGGCCTGGAGGGATATCCCAGCACCTGACCTACACATCTTACATTCTCAAGCAAACACCTCAGGTCTGCTTATTACAACTGGTGTCTTTTAAAATCATTCCGTTATTTAAGAACTGTTTTTAGCTATACTGGACTTACTATTACAGCTCTGGGATTAGGAATCAAAACTGACATTTTAGCTATGTTATGAATCTATGTTATCTATACTAATAAAAGGGTAATATGCAAATTTGTCAGGATGCCCTCACAGTAATGACTAAACAGCAGACTGCGTGGGGTGACAAGGCCAGCAGGGGGGTTAGTGAAGGACAACCAAACGACTGAACAGCAGGCTGTGTGGGGGGACGAGGCCGTTGGGGGAGGGGGGGAAATTGGGGGTGACTAGGCTGTTTGGAGGGGCAGTTGGAGGCAACCAAGTTGACAGGGGGGCAGTGAGGGACAATGGGGCTGGCGGGGATGGGGAGAAGCACAGTTGGGGGAGACCAGGTGGGGGGGGGGGTGGAGGGGCAGTGAGGGGCAATCAGGCCACCAGGGAGAGGTGGTTAGGGGTGATCAGGCAGGTGGAGGGGGGGGCAGTTAGGGGCGATCAGGCAGGCAGGTGAGCAGTTAGGAGCCAGCAGTCCCGGATTGTGAGGTCCCTGAGATCGGGCCTAAACCAGCAGTTGGACATATCCCAAGGGGTCCTGGATTAGAGAGGGTGCAGGCTGGACTAAAGGGACCCTTCCCCATGCACAAATTTTGTGCATCAGGCCTCTAGTCCTATATAATAAAAGGCTAATATATAAATTGTCCCCTTGGGAGTTCAGCTGCTCGTTATGACATGTGCTGACCACCAGGGGGCGGCACGGAATGAAGGCGGCCCCAATTGGCTGTGATCACCAGCCAGGCCTAGGGACTCTACCCATGCACGAATTTCGTGCACTGGACTTCTAGTTTGTTATAAATGTTACAAATCTATATTGTTTTGTTTTGACAGAAGAGAGAGTAGAGATTCAGAAAGACTTAAGTAACTTATTCAAGGCTTCTCTGCTAAGCCAGTGCAGGCTTTGAATTTAAACCCAGCTCTTTCTGAAACAAAGAAAGATCTTCACTCTGCTAATGCTTCCCAAATCCATGAGGTAATAAACATTCTTAATGTGCAGTTCATAATGTTCTCTCAGAAAGGAGTAACCAAAGAGATGCTATCAGACTGTGGTATTTGGAGTTAGGATGGATTCAAGATGAGGAACAGGTTTCCACTTTCTTCCCCTTGTCACAAAGTCTTGGCTCTCCTCTAAGAGAAGTCGTGGAATTGTGGTTCCAGACATTTTTATTGAGAGGGATGGATAGTAATCAGTCTTTGAGTGATTAAATCTAGCTTTCAGGACTAGATTACCTAAGTTTCCCACACCTTCTCTGTAGCTACTGTGCAAAGTTTGAGAAGTAGGGATAACTTGGTAGTGACACCAAGCGCTATTCTTTTCAGTTATTGTGGCTGAGTTGCAGAACAAGGGAACATTGTAGCTTGTAACATGGGACGTTGTGATTTGATTAAAGGGTCAGAGGAAGTTATTTGAATTTAACAAGTCACTGATTCGGTCTTTATTTTTTCTAATTTAGGGTACATTTTTAGTTGGCCAGCCATCACCCCAGACATCTGGAAAACAGCTGACTACCGGGTCAGTGGTCCAAGGTACACTGGGAGTCAGCACATCTTCTGCTCAAGGACAACAAACATTGAAAGTCATCTCTGGACAAAAAACCACTTTGTTTACCCAGGTAAATACACAGACACACACACACACACACACACACACACACACACACACGCAAATACATGGTGATTGTGGCATTTATTTACAAATTTACAATTTATTCTTTCCACAAAGAAATTAAGGTTAGATGAGAAAATTGAACAACAAAGTAGCATAGAAAAAGTAAGAATAAAATCTTGAGATTTGGACAAACATAAGTAGAATGAGAAAATAAAGCCTAAGTTATTTAGATCTACAAATAGTAATGACCTATATAGTTAATAAAATTTGCCAAACCAGAACAAGAAGCATTATCAGTTATAAAGTGTACACTGTTTGTGAGAGAAAAAATTAACCACATAATATTTCCTAGAAGAAACAGACATTTTCCTGACACCTTATTCTAAAATTTGTCTGGAGGGACTTCATGCAGAAGATGCTAAATACTGAGAAGTGATTTGAGCCACACCATCCACACAGGAAGTAAACACTGCAGGGAGTTTGGTGCACGTTCCTACATGCTTTTTAATATAAGCCAAAAAGATCATCATTCTTTTTAATTTTAGTCATTTTTGTGACTGTGAAATGATACTCTGAAAGACTATAATGCAAATTGTGCTGTGGCTGCTGCTCCTGGATTCTTATCATGGGTCCTTCAGTTATAGTGAGTCCTGGGGTTACATCGGACTTGATGTATGTCATTTTGTGGTTACGTCGCCATCTCCCATTTATTTATATATATATATAAAAAAAAGTTCCATCATTTCGATGTATGTATATATGTGCTTTATGTTTTTTATTATTTATTTACCACAAGTAAAGATCAGGAATTGTTATCTTTGTTTAAAAAAATTTTTTTTTACTGTTTTACTTCATTACTGCTGTGTATGTGCTCCATGTGAGTGATATAGGTGCTTATGTAGGTGGGTTCCAACTTACGTTAAAAATCGCATTACAAAAAAAAAAAAATCGCATTACATCGCGCCATAGGGACAGATCTCTGACGTAACCTGAGGACCTACTATATTAGCTGTGTGACCCTGGTAGTCATTGAGATTATCTCTTCATCTTTAAATTGGGACTACAATCTATCCTATATAAGTTTATGAAAAGATTAAATGATATGAGATATGTAAAAGTGCTTTTTGCCATTCCTGGCATATAGTATGCCCACAGAGACTGAAAAATGGTATGATTTGTAGGATGCATTCATCTGGGCTACAAAGCAATCATTTAGACCAGGGGTCAGCAAATGACACCCAAAGCTTCCTATTTTTATAAATAACATTTTATTGGGACACAGCCACACCCATTTAGTGCTATAAAAGTAGAATTGAGGAGTTGCAACAGAGATCATATGGCCTGACATGCTCACTCATGCCATTTGTTGAGCCTTGTTTTAAACTATTAAAAGTTGTTGAATGATTCTCCAGGACTAAATGCTAATCCTGTACTAGCCTAGAGCACCATTAATTTACCCACTTAAATCTGACCCTCAGTTCAATTTTCATGTTTAAAGATTATATTTAAGAGCACTTTGGACTCAATTATTTTAATAACAAATGGCCTGGTGTCTCTGAAGACACTGCTGCCAAATAGTGGCTTACAATTGCATTCATTTACTTGTTCTGTATTAGGGGTAAAGGACATTATAGGTAAAAGGTCATAAACTTGAGAATTTGCACAAACACTCTGATAGTTTTGATCAGCAAGAGTTTCTTGGACATGCTCTAATTCTACAGCAGTGGTTCTCAACCTTCCTAATGCCACGTCCCTTTAATGCAGTTCCTCATGTTGTGGTGACCCCCAACCATAAAATTATTTTTGTTGCTACTTCGTAACTGTAATTTTGCTACTGTTAATGAATAATAATGTAAATACCTATTACATACTGCATTAAAGGGACGTGGCATTAGGAAGGTTGAGAACCACCGTTCTACAGGCATCTGTAAGTAGGGAATGAATTGTGCCTGTTACCCAGGGTAATACTATTACTTCAACTCATTTTGTTTTTGCAGGCAACCCCTGGGGGACAGGCCTCTCTAATGAAAATATCTGATGGTACATTGAAGTCTGTGCCAGCCACCTCACAACTCTCAAAGCCTGGAACCACCATGCTGAGAGTAGCAGGAGGGGTTATCACAACTGCCACTTCGCCAGCTGTGGCCCTGTCAGCAAATGGTCCTGCCCAGCAGGTGAGAATTAGCATGAACATAGAAAATCATAATGAAGCCTAAAAGTACTAAAAACAAGGTATTCAGCAGGCACACAAGTGGACCATATTACTCTCTTTAAAAATGGAAATGTAATTTACATGTCCTAAAATTCACCATTTTTTAAAAATATATTTTTATTGATTTTTTTACAGAGAGGAAGGGATAGAGAGTTAGAAACTTCGATGAGAGAGAGACACCGATCAACTGCCTCTTGCACACCCCCTACTGGGGATGTGCCCGAAACCAAGGTACATGCCCTTGACCGGAATCGAACCTGGGACCTTTCAGTCCGCAGGCCAACGCTCTATCCACTGAGCCAAACCGGTTTTGGCAAATTCACCATTTTTAAGTGTCCAATTCAGTGGTTTAGATTATGTCCCCAAGGTTGTGCAACCATTGCCATCTAATTCTAGAACATTTTTTTCCCCTCCTGAAAAAAAACACTCTGTACTCAGTAGCAATTGACAGATATTTATGTTGTGTCTACCTTGTGACTACAATGCATGATGCTGCCATAAACGTTTTGTACACGTTTTTGTGTAATTTCATTTCTCTTGGCTGTATACCTAGGAAAGGAATTACTAGATCATCTAGTAACTATGTTTTAAGTTTTCGAGGAACTGCCAAACTGTTTCCCAAGCAGTTGCACCATTTTAAATTCCAGTTTTTCCACTTCCTTGCTGACACTTGTTCTTACTCATTTTTTAAAATTAAAGCTATTCTAGTGGGTGTGAACTCGTAATTCATTGTGGTTTTAATTTGCGTCTCCCTATAGCTAATGGTACTATCTTTTCTTGTGTGGTTTTTTTTTTTAAGATTTGTGTACCTTTATAGAGAAATGTCTGTTCAGATCCTTTGCCCATTATTTAAATTATTTTTTCATTATTGATTTGGATACACAATGTGGCAGATCCATAAAACTGAATATGATTCAGCTATAAATAGGAATGAAATATTTTATAAATGTTGTAACCCTGTCATACCACCTCATTTAAAAAATGTCCTGGCCCCTGAAATATAAAAATGTAGGAACCACCAAACTAGAGAAGCAGTTTTTCTAAATGGCATTACATTTAATAAGTAGGTAATAGCTAGTAGGTAATATTTATTGAGTATGTTGCACGGCAATCGCTGTTACGTAACTTACTGCTTTCTTTTATATTCTGTTATGTCTGGCCCTGGGGATGAGCAGCCAGAAGGAACAACTCCCAGTGCATCATCCACTGTGGGTTCCATAATGAAAACTGGGCAGCAGCAAGTGTGTGTGAGCCAGGCCACCGTGGGACCCTGCAAGACTGCTGCTCCCTCTGTCATCAGTGCCACATCCCTGGTTTCCACACCTAACCCCATCTCTGGGAAGGCTACAGTGTCAGGTCAGTTGTATCATAATGATACTATTTTAATGAGAGGTGGGGGGAGAGAAAGAGAGAGAAACATGGATTAGATGCCTCCTGAACAACCTCAGCTGGGGACAAACCTGAAAAATGGTATGATTTGTAGGATGCATTAATCTGGGACACAAAGCAAATGTGCCCTCACTGGGAATCAAACTGGCAACCTTTCAGTGTACTCAACAATGCTCAATCAACTGAGCCACACTGACTCTTTTTATAGTATTTATTTACTAGAGGCCTGATGCATGTAATCGTGCAAGAGTAGGCCTTCCTTCTCCTGGCTACCGGCACGAGCTTCCCTCTGGCACCCGAGACCCAGGCTTCCCTCGAAGCCTCGGCTTTGTCCAGAAGGCCATCCCAGAGGACGTCCAGTTTAATTAGCATATTGTACTTTTATTATTATAGATTTGTTTGTTTTTGTTAATCCTCACCCAAGGATATCCCCCCCTTTTTTTAAGGGAGAGGAAAAGACAGAAGCATCGATGTGAAGCACATCGATTGGTTGCCTCCTGCACAAGCCATGACCAGAGCCTGGGCCAGAAAGGGGCCTGTAACCAATGTACATGCCTTGACCGGAATCGAACCTGGGACCCTTTGGTCCGCAGGCCAATGCTCTATCCACTGAGCCAAACCAGCTAGGGCCACACTGATATTTAAATAAATAATTTAATGATTTTTAAATGCCATAATAAAATCTTAGCCATCTAAAGCTTTATTGGGTATTTTAGCTGCTTTCATAGTGTAATTTTGTAGAAAGCTGACAAAGTACCAATTTCTTTTTTTTTAATCAGTTTTAAATGGAACTCATCCTAAAATATCATACATCTCTTTGCTTTTACAAACAAAACATATAAATATAAATTAGCCTTGCTGACTATTTAACATTAGTTATTGTATTGGGTAGTATTAGGGTGATGTGTTTGAAGTCTGACAAGATGAATAATATGTTTTTGACCTGAAGGGCACCAGAAAAATGTGCCTTTTACTCTTTTGGGTAACATACATCTAAGAGCCTTAATTCAAATAACTTTCATATTGCCAGGTTGTGGGGGGGTGAAAGGGGTATGTAGGAGGGGGTTGATGGATGTTTCTCTTTCATCGATGTTTCTGTATCTCTATCCCTTTCCCTTCTTCTCTCTTTAAAATCAATTAAAAGGGGTATGTAGGAGGGGGTTGATAGATGTTTCTCTTTCATCGATGTTTCTGTATCTCTATCCCTTTCCCTTCTTCTCTCTTTAAAATCAATTAAAAAAAAACAAAATTTGCTTCAGTTTCCTCGTAGTAATACCTGCCTCATAAAGTTGAAAGGATTGAATGAGTTAATATATTAATGCATGTCTGGCATGTAGTAGCTAGTCCTATATAATAAAAGGATAATATGCAAATAGACTGGTCGCTATGACACACTCTGACCACCAGGGGACAGAGCTGCCTCCTGGTGGTGGTTGTGCTCCCACAGGGGGAGTGCTGTTCAGCCACAAGCTGGGCTGATGGCTGATAAGCATAGCGACCCGCCTCCGTGGCAGTGCTAAGAATGTCCAACTGATGGCATCCCCCGAGGGCTTTCTCCACCCCCCGAGTGCACAAATGTTGTGCACTGGGCCTCTAGTATATAGATAATTGCTGATATTCTCATTTGCAGTGTCAGCATTTTTGTTAATCCACATTTCCTTTTCCGTAATTCTAAAATCTAAAAAGCTGTAAAAACCAAAGGTTTGTTTTTTACTTTCATAACTAATTTTAGGGTGAAATCTAACCTCCATTGATAGGCTATTTATACTACTTAATATGGATATTTGTATTTTGCTGAAGAAATATTAATGTATGTTATTACATCGCTCTGTCCTAATGCCAGGGGCTGATGTAATTTGCAGCATTGTGTCTCAGATTTGATAGAGTTTTGTTTTTCTACAATCCAATCCAGATACTTTTCTAAAATACTATAAAAATGTCACAGCAATGTCAAACTGTTACAAAAGTTTCTGAACACTCTTAATTTCCATAATAATATAACAGATTAATGTCTTATTGTAGATTGATAACAGTGTACCAATTGGCACTGATAAAGAAAAAAGGCTGGGTATCACTTAAATGTGCAGAAGAACGCGCGCGCGCCCACACACACACACCGTAATCCCTTTGGATAAAAGATTGAGATATTGTTGTTCTTATTATAATCATTGTCATCACTACATTCCATACATGACTCTAAACCAGGTCCCTATGTCTTGTTTGCCTTGGGGTAGTTAGAGGAGACCAGAAGATGAAGGCTGATCTATTTCTCCATGACTTCCATCTCCCAGTTGAAATTGATTAAGTTCTATCTAACTTGACGTGTCAAGACCAGACTAGATACTGTAAGAAATAAGTATCTTCCTTCCCTTTTCTGATTAAGTTTTTAGCATGCAGTAAATGAAGTCTCCATGCTTTTAAGTTCTTGTTTCATAAGATGAAACTTTCTGAATAATATTTTCATAACAGAATGAAAGTATTTCCTACTGCCGAAACTGGTTTTGCTCAGTGAATAGAGCGTTGGCCTGTGGACTGAAAGGTCCCAGGTTCAATTCCGGTCAAGGGCATGTATCTTAGTTGCAGGCATATCCCCAGTAGGGAGTGTGCAGGAGGCAGCTAATCAATGTTTTTCTCTCATCGATGTTTCTAGCTCTCTATCCCTCTCCCTTCCTCTCTATAAAAACTCAATAAAATATATTTTTAAAAAAAGAAGAGTAAAAATGTAGGGGAAAAGGGCCAATCCCTCCCTATTAAAAAAAAAAAAAGTATTTCTTACTGACCAGTAACTTTTTAATTACATTTTGTGTGCATCATAAACTAGTTTGAACAGGTCAGTCACCACTGGGATTGGAGCAGAGTTAGCAAGGGAAAGGGCACTAGATATGAAATCAGGATGATAGGGCCAAATCACTAGGGCCTCTGTAGGTCATTCTAAGAACTTTGACTTCTACTCCAAGGGAAGCCACTGATGGGTTTTAAGCTAAAGGGTAACATGATCTGCCTTATCTTTTAACAGGATCACTGGCTGCAGCCTTTAGACTAAACTAAGGGGCCCAAATTGGAAGCAGGGAACGGACCAAGAAGTAGGCACTAAGAAAGTCAGTGATGTACCAGGGAGCCCCGGCAACATTAGACTAAAAGGAGTTCCAGAAAGAAAACAGAAAATACGTAGTGGGAAGGAAATGATCCGAAAAATGAAACAATTTAGCCCAGAATTGAAGGGCACGAACTTCCAGGTTCAAAAGTCACAGTGACCAGCACAATGAATGAAAGATGGCTCCCATCAAGGCACAATTTGTTCATGAAATCACAACACCGGGGACAAAGAGAAGATCTTAAGAGCTGTCAGACAAAGAAAAATTCAGAAATTACATGTCGTTGGCTTTTCAGTAGCAAGGCGCTGGAGGCTAGAATACAGCTTTTCAAAATTCTAGGGGGAAATTACTTACTATTTAGAATTCTATAGTCAGCCAAAACAATACTGAGTGTGAGGGTTGCCAGTGTATTTGCTATGCACCCTCCCTCTCAAGACATTGCTAAAATACAAGTTTTATCAGAATGAGGAGTTATAGACCAAGATAGAAGAAGAAAACAGAATCCAGCATGGAAGGCAAAGGGGACTCCAGAGTAATGGTGGAGGCTGTCCCCAGGATGAGAGCTTTGCCGCAGGCCTAGAAAGCAACATCCAGATTGGAGCAGATCCAGGAAGGACATCTCTTACCAAACGGAACTGTAAATTGTTTAGGAGATTTGACTATGTGGAGAACTGTATTAAAGGGTGGTTTTTAGCAGTCTTGAAGAAGTGAAGACTTAGATTTTAAAAGAGAATTAAACAAATGAGAAGAAGGAAATTATTAAGCCCAGAAAATAAAATGGAATCATAGTATCGTCGTATTCTTTGCATTGTTAAGTCTTAATAGTCAGTATGTAATATTAAAATGTTACATCAGGATGAATCAAGGCCTATAATATACACATTATTTTAAAAAATACTAAATAAATATTAAAAGAAACAACCAAAAGGGTTAAAAGTGGGTGCTACTGCCCTGGTTGGTTTGGCTCAGTGGATAGAGCATTGGCGTCTAGACTGAAGAGTCCTGGTTCGATTCTGGTCAAAGACACATGCCCAGGTTGCAGGCTTGTTCCCCAATAGCGGACATGTAGCAGGCGGCAGATCAATGATTCTCTCTCATCTTTGATGTTTTTTATCTCTCCCTTTTCCTTCCTCTCTGAAATCAGTAAAAAAAAAATTTATTTTTTTTTTTAAAAAGTGGATGCTATTGGGAAACTAGACAATACTAGGGAGGTGGAGCAAAGGACGACTATTTTTAGTTATAAGCCTATTAGCACTTTTTATTTTCAACTGATAAGCATGCAATATTTTAATAAAAAAGAATTTAAAAACCATGAAAATAGCCTGGCTGATGTTGCTCAGTGGTTGAGTGTCAACACATGAACCAGGAGATCATGGCTCGATTCCCGGTCAGAGCATATGCCTGGATTGTAGATCTATCCCTTCCTCTCTCTGAAATAAAAATGTGTTTTTTTAGAAAATGAAAATATCAGATCATTATTTTACTCTCTGGTGGCATGTCTCAAGAAGTACTTGTCAAGACTGGTTTAACATTCATCTATTGCAAAAACAAACGAACAAAAAAAGATTTTCTTTTTTATTTAAGGCTTTCTTCTAGAAAGTACTTAAGATATTCCTTTCCTTAAAGCAACTGCTTTCCACTCGCCAGAGTACCTTAGCCGAAGGTGCTTTTTTAAGTAATGACATTATCACAGGTGTTTGTGTTGTATCTGTTGTGCTCTCTCACAGTAACCACCTTTGTCACCTTATTGGCCTTTGAATGCTGAACACAGTTCTGTAATGGAAATAGGAATGTGGAAACAACCTTTAAAGGAAAGTGGGAGAGGATAACCCTTTCTAAAATGCCAAGTTGAGAATCTCTGGTATTTGATAAATAGAGGCTGCACAGAGAGGAGATTGTAGGGGTTAGCAAGTAGAGTGAAGTATTAACACATAGGGATGGTATGAGGGGATGCAGGTCAGTTGGGACCAGATGAAAATGGGCTCTGAATGCTTTGAAACTAATTTTGGAAACATTCTCTAGGCAGTCAGGAGTCAGAGAAGATTTTTAATGGCAGTTATCTAAACAAAATAGAAACTTTATATCCAGATTTGTACGTATTATAACTATATACAAAATAAATAAATTGTCATAGAAAACAAACATGGAAAAGAACTCTCAAAATGTTCAGTACTGGTTGTCTCTGTCGTAGAACTTTAGGTGACTTTTTCTCTTTTCTATTAGTTCTGCTTTTCCAAAAATTTCTGTATTTGTGATTGTGAGGTAAAAATAAATCATTATCATGCCCTAACTGGTTTGGCTCAGTGGATAGAGCGTCGGCCTGTGGACTAGAGGGTCCCGGGTTCGATTCCAGTCAAGGGCATATACCTTCATTGTGGACACATTCCCTGTGGGAGGTGTGCAGGAGGTGGCTAATTGATGTTTCTTTCCCGCCGATGTTTCTGACTCTCTATCTCCCTCCCTTTCTCTCTGTAAAAAATCAGTAAAATATATTTTTAAAAATAATAAGTCATTATCATCATACCATTGTTTCATTGTGAAATCTGCCACATCCATGGCCTCACGCTTCCAGCTTTTTTTTTCTTGAAAGGGTGAGTGTCCTAAGAACTTCCTCTTGTGAGAAAATACAAATGCTAACAAGGGCAGGAACTTCAAGGAAGCATCTGATCTTCAGCTTGGCCCTATCTTCCAACTTGTTTTAGGGTTGTTAAAGATTCACTCCAGTCAATCCAATCCCCAGCAGGCGGTCCTGACAATCCCCAGCCAGCTCAAACCACTCAGTGTAAATACATCTGGAGGTGTGCAGACTATACTGATGCCTGTGAATAAAGGTAAGTCCTTCAGCAGGAGCTGCCCTGCTATGGTTGTCTCCAGGTCTGTCGTGGGAGAAGTCCATATTCTTTCAGTTGGTGACTGCTCCCCCTCGCACAGCCTGCCTTTGGCTGTCACATGCTCCCTGGCACCTTGAGCTCTAGCATAGCAGTCGCCAACCTTTCGGACCTCATGGACCACCAGTGATCTGCGGACCACTGGTTGGCGACGGCCACTCTAGAGACCAACTCAAGGACTGACAGGAAAACCCAGATGGCCCATGGCTTCTAATAGCTGCCCATTTCTGAAGTCGAATAGAGGGGGAACACTGTAAGCGTTTATGAGACTTCATAAATGGATTTTTATTTCCTTAATTTAGTGACCCCCATTTCCATAGTTGATGGCTATGACTCAATTACCCTAGTACTAATGGTAAACAGCCCACCTTGTCAAAATCACTATTAAAAAGGACCTTCATTTCTGTTGCGCTCTGATTATTTTGTGCTATTAGTCTAAATTGGGCTATCGTCTATTAGATCATCCTTATTACAATAACTCCTGTATTTCTTATATCCTCCCCTGCCCTTTCTTGCCTTTAGTGGTTCAGTCGTTTTCTGCCAACAAATCACCTACCATTCTGCCAGTGGCTGCCCCCACTCCAGTTGTCCCCAGCTCTGCTCCAACAGCTGTTACAAAAGGTATGTCGTTTCTCACAGTATATGTCTGCCCTCAGGTTTTATGCAAGGCATTAATGAGTCCCTTGGGTCTACAACCCAAATAATTTTCAGCATCTGTGGATCAGCCACCTCAAAAATGCTTACTTTTTACATATAAACTTGACATTGAGAGAAGCATAGAGATGTGGCATCATTTCTGCCCTTCAAGAATGTATAATCATGTTGAAGAGAGTTGATTGAGATAGACAGTAAGTAATGAGTGATACATGCAGCCTAAATGGATTCTGGAATATTTCAATCTAAGATGTCTGATCAGGGTTGGTGGATGTGGAGGGGGGTAGGACTTTGTATGGACATGGATTGTCACCTGGATTTTAAAAGAGGGAAGCCTTTGTAGCTGTGGAGAGGTCCGGAGCATGCCGGGTTAAGGGGACAGTAGAGACAGACCCACAAGACCCAGGCTAACAGTTCTCCCCTTGTCTGCTGCCTGTGAGGACAAGCGCCCTCTCAGGCCCCTGGCTGTGTCCCTACACAGCTGCTGTGGCACTTCCCTCACTGGGTTTCCACGGAAGGGCTCTTGTTTCTGCCTGCACGTGTCCTTCCATCATTGCTCCCTAACAGCTCTCTCTTTGTTGCTCTTCCCTTGTAGTGAAGACTGAACCAGAAACTCCCGGGCCAAGCTGTCTCCCTCAGGAGGGCCAGACAGCAGTGAAAACAGAAGAGAGCTCTGAGCTGGGGAACTATGCTATTAAGTAATTATTTCCATCCTTTCTAAGGGAGTTGTGCTTTGGATGTTTTTCTGAAACTTTTAAAAACCATGCCTGGGATAGTTGAGTATGTGTAGAGTTGTGGGTGTGTATTGTTAAGCCCCTTGCTGGGTGGAGACCTGTCTGTGTGGTGACCAAGTACTGATGCACAGCTCCTGAGTCTCCATTGTACACATCACCTGAGGCATCACCTACCTTATCTGTTGTCTCCGGAGCCTCAGGTGGAATTACAGACCACCCTCCATCAAGCTTGCCAGCATGTGTATACTTTGCACATGATGTGATTACTCAGGTGTATACACTTATTTTGTCCAAGTACCCACGCACCTGCCTAAACAGCTGCCTTTTCATGGACCATACACACTCATTGCTTCTTCTAAAAACACTTCATGCCCTGGCTGGTGGTGTTCAGTGGTCAGAACATCAGCCCATGCACCAGAGTCGATTCTGTGTCAAGGGTACATACCGGGGTTTGGCAGGTTTGGTCCCTGGCCCTGTGTGGGGCATGTGGGGGAGAGGCGAGGCGACCAATCATTGTGTCTCTCAACATCAGTGTTTCTCTCCTCCCCATGTGCCCCCACCCCACAAAAAAAAAAAAAAACTCTAAAAATCAATGAAAAAAAATAGCTTCAGGTGAGGATTAATAACAAAAAAAAAAAAAAACTTAATATGATTTACAATTTCCAAATTGGTACCCACCTCTGACTACATATTTTGATGTTCCTAGTATCTCAGGCTGCTGGGAACAGTAGAAAATTAGTCATTTTCAAATGATAATAGGCAGCTTGTGAACTGGAATAACACTAAGACAGACATTTTTATTACAGGATTTTCTGCTCTAGTGGCAGTCACCATACAAAAAGGTTATGTGACTATTTATAAATATAAGTAAAATAATGTCTACTATTTGCATAATTTGCCATTCCTGGGGTCTCATCCGTGTTTTTAGTCTGATGTTTTCTTTTTAAGCATAGAATGATCTTTTATAAAGAAGGGTGTCTACGGAAGGAAAGACTGCCCGTACAATTAGTTTAGTTTAAATCCAGAAAGGGGGAATGGGTATGTAAGTTTATGTGTATGTCTGGCTAGAAACCCTTATATGCGTTTACAACCTCAATTTTCCTTTATCCTTCTCAGGATAGACCATTTAGAGACTATCCAGCAACTTTTAACGGCAGTAGTAAAGAAGATCCCATTAATCACTACAAAAAGTAAGGCACTTATACTAAATATATGGGTGCATTTTTAAAAGCTGTAACTATTTGGGATATTGAGTCAACTTAATCACTTGTACAGTAATTAATACTGCGGTGGTTATCTTAGAGGTTTAGCTACAGCTCTAGCTCATTTACAAGGTTTTAGAATTCATAGTATTTTGGTCAACTAGTTAGTGTTTTACTGCCTTCAGTATCTGACCTGCAAGAGGAATTTTTCACATTTTTTGTATATAAATAATTAATCTGTTATGTATATCATTAAAGCTGTATTCGTTTTTAATATTTATTTGTAAGGAAAGAAATTCACATTTGCCTACAGTATGCCAGACTCTTCAGGCTTATTGCATTTATTGTCTTATTTAATCAGTCTCTTGTGGGATGTCATCTCTGTTTACAGATGAGAAAATCGGGGATAGTAAAATTAAATAACTGCACAAGGTCATTAGCTGTGGGTGGTGAGGTAGGCTACATCCGCAGTTCTGTTTGCCTCCAAGGCCACTCATCCTCCCTCCTCTACTCATTGTCGCTCACTGTAAATGCATGATTGTCACAATTCCAGCAGCAAGGTCTGTCCTATCGCTGCCATTGTTCACCAGACTAAATCGCTGGCTTCTCAGCACAGGTGTTCTGACAGAGTAACAGCCTCACTGAGGAGCAGGCTGCCTGTGATACTTGGGCAAGATCACCCTGGACATTTAGAGGGAAGAGATGGAGCACATGATCATATTATAGTCATGCAAATATGAGATTGGTAGGCCAACTACAGACCACCCTGCTCATTTTATTTCAACTATAACAACAGAGAGTATCTTTTTTCCCGGGTTGAAGTTCAAAGGCTCATTTTGTTCCTAGCCCAGCAGAAAAAAATCATTCAAAAATCTTTTTTAAAAAACTTAGGTACAGCCAAAACCGGTTTGGCTCAGTGGAAAGAGCATTGGCCTGCAGACTGAGGGGTCCCAGGTTCAATTCCGATCAAGGGCATGTATCCTGGTTGCGGGCACATCCCCTGTAGGGGGCGTGCAGGAGGCGGCTGATCAATGTCTCTCTCTCATCGATGTTTCTAACTCTCTATCCCTCTCCCTTCCTCACTGTAAAAAAATCAATAAAATATATTTTTAAAAAAACAAAAAAAACTTAGGTACAAATATCTCAGAGTATTAGAGCTGGAAGGCAGTTCAGAACCATCTTTCCCAGCAAACTGGAGCCCAGAGAGGTGACGTCAGATCCCCCAGCCATGAAGCGAAGGGCACGGCCCGGGCCAGGTCTTGGGTGGTCTGGCTCCTGGAGGAGTTTTATTTCCACTTATTTTAATTTCTTCAGCCAGTGGATTACCTTTCTCTACTGAAGAAGCTGGCTGCCCACCGAAAGGTGTTCTGAGTGCACTCAAATGAGATGCCTTCTCTGTTAAGGAGAAGCATCTGAACTTGCCCAGTAAGGAACATATTTCAATGAGGAAGTCTAACAAAACTTTGGGACATGCTTCCAACAAATAAGACTTGAATTAAATCATAGTTTTATTCAGCTTGCTGGATCTGTGCCTTCTAGGTGAAGATGCCAGCTGTTTTTCTGCAAAGTCTGTGCAGCAGTATTATGGCTGGAACATCGGAAAGAGGAGAGCCGCCGAGGTAATCCATGTCTACTGTGTGCATTCTGGCTGCATCCATAAGCCTTGGAATGTGGACCAGTGATAAAATGTGAAGCATATTTTGTTAATATTTGATGATAGGATCTTTTCCTCAGTTACATATCTTGTTCAATATTTGTAGCTAGCCTTTGAAAGGTCCACTTTCTTTTTTTGCATTGGTAAACATTTTTACAAAATTCTTTAATGAATTTCAGTATATTAAAATTCAATAAAGTGTTTATTACTCCAGTGCGGCAGCTACTATGCCAGACAGTGAAGTTATGAGGAAACAAGGTGTGCAAAGGCATCCTTGGGAGCTATGAGAAGATCATTGCCAAGGATTTGGGGGAGGTTGGAGAGGAGAGGAAGTGGTAGATAATAGGTTGAGACCATGTGACTTGTAGGCCAAACTTAAACTTAGGAGAGCCATTTTATTTTATAAGCATTAGGTAAAAGTTCTTTCCCCCTTTTTTTAAATGGAGGATTAACACAACCAGATTGTTTCTTCAGAAAAAAAAAGTGATTCTAACAAGTTAGCAGGGTGACTTTCAATTGGGTGATTTGAATACTAAGTTGAATTTGGTTATAATTTTTAAAAAAAATTTTTTTTAAGTGGCAAAGAGCAATGACAATGCGAAAGGTCTTACAAGAGATACTGGAGAAGAACCCAAGGTTTCACCACCTGACACCCCTGAAAACCAAGCATATTGCTCACTGGTGTCGCTGCCATGGCTATACCCCACCGGATCCCGAGAACTCGAGGAGTGACGGGGACTCCATGGAGGACGTGCTGACCCAGATCGACAGTGAGCCAGGCAAGCCTTCCGGGGAGCAGCCTGAGGCCTGTTCCCATGGCACACGCGCATCTCTTCCAACCCCTGCAGTTTCCCAGGACTTGAGTTACTGTGGAGAGCAGGAGCCTTTGTTCACTTCTGAGCCTGTGACCCCGCCCTCCCCTAACACAGCCTCTAGAGAACTATTTATGCCCAAGTGCCGTGTCCCAACCAACAGTGTTCTATCCCGGGTCATACAATAGGCACGCACTGTGTGTTCAGGAGTATCCTCCTCAGCACCATTTCTTCTTGGAAGACTGTGCTAATGCACCTCCTTTCCTCCAGGCAGAAGTGACTTCTTCCTTTGGGACCCTATAACCCTCAGAGACGGGTCCAGTCTCCTTGAATCTGGGGACACTGCCTTATCTGTCACTTCATCTGCAGGCTTGGCTAGGAGTGTACCACACAGTGTTGGAGGGGAGGCACAGACATAAACAATTAACAATGTTGCAAATAAAATGAATTGTTTTATGATAAAATCATAAGCAGCTGTGTTGTGGGAGTGAGGGGTCAGGACCTAAAAGATATATTGGGAGAATATTTTGAGTTTCACCTTAAGGAGTAAGAAAGGTTGCCTCTGACTGGTGTGGCTCAGGGGTTGAGTGTCAACCTATGAACCAGGAGGTCACAGTTCATTCCTGGTCAGGGCACATGCCTGATCCCCAGTGGAGGGCGTGTAGGAAGCAGCCAATCAATGATTCTCTCTCATCATTGATGTTTCTCTCTCTTCCTCTTTCTGAAATCAATTTAAAAAAAATGTTTTTAAAAAACAATAGGAAGTGTTGTTTTCTCTAAACCCCATTTCTGTAGAAAAACAAGTTCTGCTTCCTCGTCTGAGGGAATCTGGAGCACAGGAAGGGTGGTCCTTTAAGACTTAGCATAAGTCTCATTTTCTCCATGAAACTTTCCCAAGATCCCAATGCAGGACGACCTCTCCCTGCTCTGATCTCTAGCAGTACTTAATACAGAGCTTGGAGGATTTGTCATATTTATGCAGCTAAGCTCTGGAAGGTAGAGACCATGATGGTTACTTCTGTGTTTCACTGGTAGTAAATGTCAGGCATGAGGCTCCACATATAATGGAATCCCCATTAATGGGACTGATTAATTGTGGGTGCCCAGTCTATAAAGCAGAAGCAGGTTACTCCACCTCATCCCGTGGCTGGTCTGACCTCACTTATCCATAGGGTGAGAGGGATGCCCTGGAACTCTGGTTGGCGACCGCTGCACTGGAAGATGCCTAGCACCTCCGCTGGTTTGAAGTTCTAATGCTCTTTGTTACATCTTGTATAAATCAGCTCATGAAAGACTGGCTGTGAGGTGTACCTAAAACGAGAATAGTTCTTCTCTCTGAGCAGTGAGAACATGGGTGATTTTCATTTTCTTCACTGTATATGTCTAAATTCTCCGCATTTAAAAATATGAAAAAAAATAGTCATTAAAATACTTGCAGGGTGAGGAGATGTTTTAGTTTTGGTGGCATGAGTCAGAGTTATGTGCTGGCTGTGTCATCTCAGGTGGCAGTGATATCACATACACCGAGCAGGGAGCCTGTTCTGCTTGTCGACCTCATGAGTGACTAGTTCTCATAATGTTAGAGCCATCGAGTTTGAGGGCCAGGCGCTCACTTCCCTTGGTACTTACTCCTCTTGTTGGTCTCAGGCCGTTGGTCTTAGAGAGATGGCAAGGCCTTTTCTTTCGTCACCACAGCTGTTCTAAGACTGATCACCTCTCCTTTAGAGTGCCCATCGTCATTCTCCTCTGCCGACAACCTGTGCCGGAAGCTGGAGGACCTCCAGCAGTTTCAGAAGAGAGAGCCGGAGAACGAGGAGGAGGTGGATGTCCTCAACCTCTCAGAGCCACTGCAGATAAACATCAAAAAAGAGCAGGAGGAGAAGCAGGAAGAAGTGAAATTCTACCTGCCACCAACACCAGGGGCTGAGTTCATTGGCGACATCACACAGAAGGTAGGGGCTGCTGCTGTGGTGCCACAAGGTCACAAACCAGGTGCTCCATGCTCGGACATTCACCTGAAAAACCCCGGCTCTGTTCCCTTGGGCAAGAAGTTAATTACCTGTGAAAAAGGTGCTTGTTGAGCATGGTGATAAAGCAAAGGCAGTAGCTTTTGTTATTTTTCATCTCCTTTTTTCTCATTTGCCTCAGTGGAAACACCTTTCTCTCATGAGGGAGGCATGTCATAATATTTCCAGGTCAGACTTAGAGTGTGAGCTTCCCCTCTCCTCCCATAGCCCCCAGGGCCCTGTCTGCCGTGCAGATGCACCTGATGGTACAGGAGAGCAGTTGTCCCCTTTGAGGGAACTCAGCAGCTGTCCAGCACCTGCACCCACAGTGAAAGGCAGCGTGTGTTGTTGCTTGCAGGAAGAAATGAAAAATGCAGCCAGGCACTATTTCCAAGTACTAGTACCGTATTTTCCGGCGTATAAGATGACCCCCAACTTTTCCAGTTAAAGTAATAGAGTTTGGGATATACTCACCCTATAAGGTGATCCCTGGCATATAAGATGACCCCCAACTTTTGAGAAGATTTTCCTGGGTTAAAAAGTCGTCTTATACACTGGAAAATATGGTATATCTACATCACCTTTTGAAACAGTGCCTTAGGCTGACTCCAGACTTTCCAGTGTTTTGATCTCACTGCGGGAGTGGCAAATCCTGATCACAGTCTCTCATGAAGGGGATATGGGGGTAGATGTGGGATTATAATAGCATTTTTAACCATCACTTAGAATCATGAGCAGTGGAATATCTTACTCCAACTGGACATCTCCTTAAGTATCAGAGAAATGTGCTTTGTTTAAAGAGGCTGTTCTCTGTACAAATAGGAGCTAATGCTTCCGTTGGCTCTTCCAGATTGGGATCACCCTGCAGCCCGTGGCGCTTCACAGGAATGTGTATGCTTCGGTGGTGGAGGACATGATTTTAAAGGTGGGTGTCTGCTGGCAGCAGAGGGCCAGTCGGGCGGGGCAGGCTGGATGGTTGGCAAGCTGTTTAGGTTAAGGGACAAGGACAGGCAGAACAGAGATGACAAGGTTTTCTTGTGCTTTGTTGTTGTTAATCCTCAGCCGAGGATATTTTTCTATTAGTTTTTAGAGAGTGGAAGGGATGGGGAGAGACAGAAAAAGAAACATTGATTTGAGAGACACATCGATTGGTTGCCTCCCATAGGTGCCCTGGCCGGGGGCTGGGGACCAAACCTGCAACTGAGGTATGAGGTCCATGCCCATAACTGGAATCAAACCTGGGACCCTTCAATCTCTCTAAACACTGAGCCCAGACCAGATAGGGCCCCAAGTTTTAAGATTTCCAACTGTATTCAGGCTTAAAGTTTTCTCTCTTTTTTTGCCTTTGAACTTTTAAGTATGGTTCTTCTAAAGTGTAAATGCATCTCCATTAAGAGTTCCTTTCCTGACGTCACTGAAGTTTTTAGTGTTATTTCAAATGCTTCTTCAGCCGTTGGAGGTGAGAGTCGGGGCTCTCTTTGCTTCAGGAGATGACCAAGGCAGAGCCTTGGGTGTCCTTCCCAGGTCACACATAGCAGAGAAGTAGCCACCACTCTCCCAGCCCAACCCAGGGTTAGCTGGTCCTTTCCTGCTGTGTCCTTCCCGCAGCAGAGGATGCCAAGTAACCTGCCCCTTGTTTCCTTTAAAAACAACTTTTTTTTTTTTTAAATATGTTTTATTGATTTTTTACAAAGAAGAAAAGAGAGGGAAAGAGTTAGAATATCGATCAGCTGCCTCCTGCACACCCCCTACTGGGGATGTGCCCGCAACCAAGGTACATGCCCTCGACCAGAATTGAACCTGGGACCTTTTAGTCCACAGGCCGACGCTCTATCCACTGAGCCAAACCAGTTTTGGCTAAAAACAACTTCTGATGAGTGAAAGTCACCCCATTCCATTTCTGCGTCGTGGCGTCTATCATAGTGGCCTACTTACTATGTGTGGCCTGTTATGCCCACCTTTAGTTTTTCCTTGAGGACTTTTGACCCTCAGGTACAGTTTTCAAGGCATAGGGTACGGGCGAGGCTCAAATCTAGCCCTTCTTGCCTGAGAGCAGGGGGCCGTTGCGAGAGTAACGGTGTTCTGTTGCAGGCGACGGAGCAGCTCGTGAGTGACATCCTGAGGCAGGCATTGGCGGTAGGATACCAGGCAGCATCCCACAACAGGTACTGTTCTCTCTGCATCGGTGGTGTCAGGCCTGCAGATACTTCCTGACAGTTTAGTTGCTCATACAGATGTTTTATAGGAGGAGATGGAAGTGTTTGTGCCTGGAACATTCTCAGAGGCAGGCAGACTCCAGGTTCTAGTTGGCTATTTTGAGAAAACCTGTTGGTGGTGGAAGCTCAACTTTGCTGAGAGTCTGCACCTGCCCACTCACTGCTCCGTGGATACCGTTCAGTAGGGCTCTGCTATGCTCCAGGGTTGGACAGTTACCAGCTCTTTGCAATTAAAGATAACAGAGTCCATTATATGTCAGACATTGGGGCCTGGCATCCATATATTACCTGATTTTTTTTTTTTTCCATTGCAAAACCCATAGTCCCCTTCTGGAAATTGGGAAACCTGGCTTTGTAAGGTGATCTTCCCTGGCTTTTTCAACACATCCATGATAACCTAGAGGCAGACCCAGAGCTCTCTGGCTGCGAAACCCACTCACAGGCTCACCACTAGCTTGCTGCCGCTCTAATTGTAATTGATTGGGACTCTGAATTTTGCTCTTTTCCTGGGCCCTGAAAGAATGGCAGGCAGGCCCTTGGTCCATATCCTGGCACTCCTTTCAGAGGAAACAAACATTTTTTCCCATTGTGATTGAGTTGTAAGGGTGCCTGCGGACAGACATAGAGAGGCCTGTCAGAGGACGAGGTCGGACTTTACAGGAAGGCGGCATCGGGCACAGAGGCATTCTGGTGATCCGCTTCCTGTCCACTTGAAGTCCAGGAGCGGGCTGAGTGCCTGCTGGGCCCCTGCCTGCCCCCTGGCCTGATCGTGAAGATGGGGGGGACTGGTGCTTTTGATGAGAACATTTGACATCACACTTGGCCCGGCAGGACTCCATCTACCATCTTCCCAAGAGACAGGCACTGAGGCCCAGCGCTCTGTGGTACTTTGGCTCAGCTCTCAGTCTGGGAAGACTGAGCCACAAAATGCCATTGTTCTGCGCTGCACTGACGTCCTTTTTCTCAGTCCTCAGCATCTTTTTCTTAATCATTCAACCAGCTTTTTGAAGTGCATCTCATACCTGTGGCTGGGAAGTCAGATTCGAGCCCCAAATAGGGATGCGTAAAGTGGGTAGCCAAACCTTCACCAAAATTTTTAAAAATTAATAAGAAAGGAGAGAAAATGCCCCTGGCCACTCCCCAAGTGGCCCTAAGCCATGCCTTGTCACTCACCAGTATCCCCCCCCCCCCCCACCAGGGCCTGTGCAGGAGATGGTCCTTTAGATAAATGAGTAGATGCTTGAGAGAATTGCACCTAACAGCCTTTGTTTTTTGGTCCAGGATTCCCAAAGAAATTACAGTAACTAACATTCACCAGGCCATTTGCAACATTCCTTTTCTGGACTTCCTCACAAACAAACACATGGGGATACTGAATGAAGATCAGTGAGTGGAATGAAGACACCTCTAGAAAAGCAGGATCCGAAGCTTTGAACTGTGATGACTCGTCTGTTTGGGGAAGGAGGTCGTCTGTGCCTCAGAGTATCATGGTTAACGCGCCATTCCTTCCACCTCATTCAGCGCAGCACCAGAGTGTTCAGTCCCAGGTCAGATCCCGTTAGGGCACAGGCTTCCTGGTTCTGGGGTGAAGCTGTGGACAGGTGCATGCTGTCGGCTTGCATCTGTCCACTTTCTGTAAAGCTCACTGGAGGGTCTGGAGCTGGACCAGGCCTGTGTATCAGGTCCTTCTCCCCGTGGGGCGTCCTCAAGGGGGCACCTTGGGCCTGACTCCCCCTCCAGGAGGAGAATATGAGTCTGACAAGCTAGAGATGTCGCCCATTCTGTGGCCTGGGTTATAGGCAGCCCAACGGTTACCCTGGCAACACCTGGAGGACTAGGCTCAGCACTCAGCAGGTGCCCATGTTGTGGAGAATTGGCCCTCGGCCCACGTGCATCGTTCACAGGATGCGGCGATGCTGTGCGGGAAACAAAGGCCCGAAGGTTGCAGCCTGAGCCAGAAGTGTTACTTGATGGAGCACGGGAGCATCGCTCCCTCCCGCTGGTCTCAGGAGGGATGCACAAGTCACAGGCAAGGAACAGCAGATACGTGCCAGCATTGGTCTGGGAAGGTTCGACTATAACCAGGAGCTCTCACTATGTTCATAAGAGACAGTGCCCACCAATGCCGGCTCTTGGCAGTCCCGCACCGCTTCGCGTGTGTGCCAGGCAGTGAGCTGGTGACCCAGTTCTCGGGTCACCCGGGCTGCACCAGGCCAAACGGCCAGCGGGAGCAGCTCCCGCAACAGCCCCGCCAGGACTGTCTGTCCTGTCGGTGGATTCCATGTCCGACAAGTTGTTTGCAAGAAGGAAAGTGTTTCAAAGAAACACTTGTGAGTGCCTTAAAGGTGGAGAGAAGACTGCTGAAGCCGAAGGACAGGGTTACCTGCTCAGCAGTGAGAAAAGACGGTCCATGAGCAGGTGGGAGGGAGAAGTGAGGAGGAAGGTAGCTCTGTACCTGGAAGACGTCCCGGTCCATTGAAGGGCCCAGGCTTCCTAACAGTCTGTGGAAATAATGAATTTACTCCCAGTCAGGAAGCTGTCGAAGAACTTTTGAAACCTGAGTCAGGGTCCACGGACCTTATCTAGGCAGCATCATTCGTGTTTTCACGAGTCCTGCAATGTTTGTCAGGAAAAGAAGGTGGGGAGGTGACACCATGAGAAAAATGCCCACTCCAGCATCTGAGGATTGCAAATGCAGGACATCTGCAGTAAGGCAAGGGTGCCCCCTAGCGTGGTGGTGAATAGTAGTAAAGGCTCAGCTCACCACACACGGATGGGGTGAGCAAGTGCACGGGTTCATTCAGCCCTGGACTGTGACAGCCACAGGACAGAGTTTCATCCCAGTGAGAACAGACCGACTAAGGGATGAAAGCATAAGGAAATTACCTTTTTGCAAAAGAAACATTAAATGACTTAGCCCCCATATGTCTGTATTTGTATCATAATGTGTAATATAATTGTGTAACAGAAATACCTACAATAAATCTTTTAGTATTTGTGATGGGTTTTCTGAATTTGAATCACTACACAGTGGTCGAGTTCTTCTCACTTTACGTTAGAAAGGGCCAGAGTGGGGCAAACGTATAGGTATTTGTGTTAAATTCTCCCTCCTCTTTCCAAAAAAAAGAACTTGAGACTATCTGTGCAAGGTAAAGGATACCAGCTGTGTGTCTGAGGAAATTTTGGAAGATCCATGCTGACACTGGACATACTGATTTCTGACAGCTCTAGGCCAAGGAGAGCTGCTGCCTGAGCTCAGAGCCTCTCACAGCCACGGCGGAGAGAGAGCAGCTCTGCCTGACCCTCGCGGGCGTGGCTGGCAGGAGAGACTCGTCTGTACTGACACCTTGAAGAAGTTACTCCTGAGACCGTCCCGCATGACCATCTGCTATCATAATGGCTGAAAACTACAGAAATGCAGAACATTTCAGAATGACCACTCTGTGTCCACCCTTCCCGAGAAATAAAGGCTTGGAAAGCCCTTCCTTCGCTGCGAGGAGGCTTTGTGACAGTTCGAGTATAGAGCTTTCTTGGGACCAGACCTCACTAGTGCCGACCTTCGGGGAGCTGAATGGCCGGAGGAAGGCGAGCAGGGGCACTGCTAGGCTCCCTTCCTGCATGTTCCCTCAGCCACAGAGGCTCGACACAGGCATCGCCTTCCTGAGGACGCCTTCCTGCTGATGGAGGAACGGCGTGGGCAGGCTGCAGGGCCAAGGCTTTCTCAGAAGCTGCTTTTCGTAGTTTGGCCTACAATCCTGGCGTTACTACTAGTACGGAAGCATTAGCATTTAAGGCGGGTCTCGGAGTTTGAAGCACCACGGAGCAGGACTTGCTCTGAATGACCAGCTGAAAGGACCACGGGGCTTTCCTCGAGGGGCCCCTGGCTGCCTCCCCGCTGGTGGAGGCGCTACCGGCAGGGCTGACCTCGCTTATGGAATCAGGAATGCTGAACTCTTCCTTCTGGCTGACGTTAGCGCACAGATTGAACTGTCTTTTATTTTTAAAAACGTTTCTCTTTACAGAATTAATACAAAAGTGCTTATTATATAGAAACTTTAGTAAATATAATGAGTAAAAAAATTAAAATTACCCGTAGATCTGCATCTTAAGGATAACTACCATTAACATTCCAATGCATTTTTCTTTGTCAATGTATATTACATATGTGATTTGGGACCACATGGTTGAGAGTGTTGTCTCAATTGCCCTCCCCCCCCTTTTTTAATTTTTTTAGAAGTACTGTTTTATTGATCTCAGAAAGGGAGGGAGAGAAACATTAATGATGAGAATCGTTGATCACACATCTCTTGCATGCCCTGTACTGGGGACTGAGCCTGCAACCTGGGCATGTGCCCTGACTGGGAGTTGAACCCTAACCTGGTTCTTAGGTAGACACTCAACCACTGAGCGACACCAGCTGGACTCGGGGGCTTCTTAACTCCCCTCCAGTAACAATATTAGGCCTAAGACCTACAGCCAGTGTGAGGAAGTTTCTTCAGAACCCAGATGTCCTAATTAATGTCTGGTTAGGAAGGTTGTCAGGCTGGGGAGTTCGAAAAGCCCTGTTCTAGTGCAATCCAAAAAGGTCTTTGGGCGTGCAAGTATGCCAGCACGAGGCAGGCTCCCGGAGGGAAGGGCGCTGCCAGCTGTGCCAGGGGAGGGCAGGTCTCCTGGGAGGGACTGTAGGCTTGGGGGGAGGTGGAGCAAAGCCGCACATGAGAATAGAGCTGCTCCCTGAGACACGGGAAGGTGCTGGGGTAGGAAAGAAGCATTACAATGCTGTGCTCTGCTTACTGTCCCCTGCATAGAAACCCAGACTCTCAGCCAGGTGGAGGGGGAGGTTAGCCTCACTTTGCAGGTGAGGAAACGGGGCTTAAACAGCTAGTGAATAGAAAAGCCAAGATCAGAGTCCAAGACTAGTTTCAGTTTACCTAGGCTCCTGGGAGTGGGGCAAGTGGGAGAGCCAAATGCGGCAGGAGGTGGTGGGCTGCAGCCAAAGCAAGGGTTCTCGGGCTCAGTGAGCTTCGGGGCATCAGCTGCGGCCGGGAGACCTTCAGGTCTTATTATCAAGAGGAGGAGGAAGGAAACTAGGAGAAAGTGCTCATTTATAATTAAAGGAGTAAACAAAAAATTGAAATAGCATATTTTTGCATTTTAGTAAAATCTGAAACTGTTCCATTAATGTTTATTTCCCACCGAATGCCCAGCAGGCAGTCTCTTCTTTTAGAAACATCTAATGTACAAACCAGTGAAGTCTGAAATAATAGAACCCTTGTGTCAGCATATGGTTTGGTTTCCCTTTAAAATGATTCTCGGAGCATTTCCTTTGCTGGAATGAGGGGAAGGGCTATCCTGTCAGAGCTAGCACCTCTGAGGGGTCACTCCCTTTGCAGCCTGAGCGAAAACACAGCCCCACCTCCACACTGAGGGGCTTCCCAGACCCGAATGTCACCTCTTGTGGCTTAAATAAGTGCTCCATACTAGAGTGCCCCCGGGCCAGAGAGAGAAAGATCCAAAGGGAATCCTTGTGCCTCCTCACCAAACTGACCTGGTTGTGCTTCCAGTTTAAAGATGGGACATAAGCTCCTTCAAGGGCTTGAAAGGGCTGCTGTGCAAAGGGGATCAGGCTTGTTCTCCATAGCTGCACGGGCTGGAATTTTAAAGGAAAGAGTTTTCCAAAGACAAAAGGAGCTGCCTCAAGAGGCAGTGAGCTCCCTGTCCCTGAAGCAGGGCAAGCTTGAGAATAAAGGCTGGTGTAGATGACACTTTAAGGACTTCTCAGGGAATGAAGCTAGTACTGCAGTCTTCTTAGAAAAAGCAAAAAAAGGCTCTGGCCGGTGTGGTTCAGTGATTTAGCATCTACCTAGGAACCAGGGGGTCACAGTTCAATTCCCAGTCAGGGCACATGCCCAGGTTGTGGGCTTGATCCCCATAGGGGGCGTGCAGGAGGCAGCCGATCACTGATGCTCATCATTAATGTTTCTCTCTCTGAAATCAATACAAATATATTTCTTAAAAATATTAAATTTAAAAAATGTTTTAAAAAGCTCCAACCATAGCTGGGTATCTCACTTGGTTAGAGCATCATCTGAATACGTCAAAGTTGTAGGTTCGATCCCTTGTCAGGGCACATACAAGAAATAGCCGGTGAATGCATGAATGGAATAGAACAGCAAATTGATGTTTCTCCCTTACTCTCTCTCAAATCAATAAATTTAAAAATTAAAAAAGAAAGCTCTTAATTCTTAGCCAGTGTGGATGGTAGTTCCCCTTCTGGTTATCAGTATGTTAAGGGGGAAACTGGAAGTAGCAGTAAAATGTGGGGCTCAGCAACTTTCCACAAGGTAAATGGCATTCATTCATTCAACACTTCACTCATCCCAAGAAATAATTTGTTAAAAACTAAGAGTCGTGTCAGCCGGTTTGGCTCAATGGATAGAGCGTTGGCCTGCAGACCAAAGGGTTCCAGGTTCAGTTCTGTCAAGGGCACATGCCTGGGTTTTGGGCTCAATCCTCAGAAGGGGGCATGCAGGAGGAAGCCAGTCAATGTTCTCTCTCATCATTGGTGTTTCTATCTCTACGTTCCTCTTTGAAATCAATAAAAAAATAAACACATAAGGGTAATCTTGGCCATAAAGAAACTATGTCTTTAAAACTGAAACCCTGTGATGGATACTGTTTCTTTTGGGAACTTCTTCCTGATAATTATGAATCACATGCAGGTGATGACCTAAGGTTTCTGCAGCTTGATCTTGTGGGACCATTTGTAGGAACATCCAAGAATGTTACCTTGGGTTACCGCAGGCTGTAAGTTACCATGCAGCTGGGAAAACAGTGGACATGACTGGCTCTTTCAGGGACCTGCTGTCCATATGCCTCAGCGCCCCTGGGCCAGTTCAGTTCACAACAGAATTGATACTCGAGTTCTTCCGGTTTAAAAATAAGGGTGGCAATTAAAAGATCGGAAGCCTTCCGCACGTTTTCCGAGGATGGCTGAGGTCCAGAGTTGGGCTGAGTGGTGGTGCCATGTCCCTCTGCACCAGGCCTGCAGCCCCAGGTGGCAGCTGGGGGAGGGCTCCCCAGGGTGAGAAGGTGGGAGCCATCGTCCCAGATCTCGCCCCGTTTCCAGTCCACTGGCACTCCGCTCCGTGGGAGTCACACGTTGAGGATCCGGGGAGCTGGAGCCTGGAAGATGGCTGAGGGGTTAGGCGCGAACGTCTTCCTCACCTCAGGGACCTGAAACACGAGAGGTGGCACAGATCATTGGGCCTCTCCCTCCACTATCCCTCCCCCAGCTCTGGAAGAGTTCCCTCCTCTGGGTCCCCCTTTGTCCTCTGCGAGTTGAACCTCCCCAGTGGGCGGGGTCACTGCATAGGTCAGATATGGCATACAGCCTTCCATTCTGCTCCCTGAAGTCTCCTCTGGGTGGAATCAGGAGCCGAATAGTCCCCACCTCCCTTCCATTTCCACACGAATGCCTGTCACTACTGCCCAGCGGTCAAAGGTAAGACTGGGACTCGGGCGGGAGAGAGACACCTGCTCACCAGAGAAGCCAGCACTGGGGGACACCAGCTGGCCAGTGCAAAGGACCTTGGGTTCCTGTTTACTGAGAGACCACTAGGTGCTCAGACACTGCTGCCCCAGCCGTAATGCTCTTTGCACTCTGCTATCTGACCCCTAGTCCCTAATCTGGGGTGGAGGGGTGGGGAGGGGGAGAAAGGCCGGTTCCCCCAGGCCCCGCAGCACTGGCTCGGGCTGACCTGGAAGCCGGCCCCGGGGCTGCCGTCCCATCTGGAGCTGTGGGTTGTGATCACCGAGGTCGGCTTCGCCTTTGTGGATCGTGAGGGCTTGACTCCAGTCCAGGGCTGGAATTCCTGCCTGGAACAGAGACCAGGTTACAACCTCGGGTCAGCCACCCACCGCTTCCCCTGCCCGTGCTTCATGGAGGCTTCCCGGCCCTGCCCACTGCAGAAGTAAGTGCTGCTTCGGGCCCAGGGGCTCCTCCCGCACAAAAGCTAGCTGCTAGTTGCAGAGGAAACGGGCTGCCAGGCACCGCCACTTCCTGGAGGAAGCGCGTCTGGCTGACCTGCCCTTCACTCCTGAGTGCTCCACCTCCACTGCGAAGCTGGCTCCCCTGACCCCCAGAGGAAGGAGCAGCAGACACTTAACTCTGCGGGGCGTTAGGAAAGCACTGTTCGCACCAGGCTGCCAGCAGCTGGTGTGCGGGCCTAGGAGACACACCAGCCCCAGCCCTCCCCTCCGGTGCAACCTGTGTGGTCTCGGGGACGCCTCAGAGGACCCTGGGGCCCAGCGCCAGGAGGTGCCAGCCCAGAGAGGGCCCAGCACAGCAAAGTCCTCCGCACCTGGTGGCGAGTGAGAAGGAAACTAGGGCTCAATGTTACTTTTAGTTTTTAACAATCTGTCTTAACTCCTGCACAAGAGAATAATCATAGTGACCACCGCAAGACCTACAAGATGGTCTGGCTCTTTCGCCAGGCTCTGCACTCCGGCATGGGTGCGGGTACAGGGGGAAGAGGGGCATGCAACAGGGAAAGCCAGCTCCCGGAGGGAGGTGAGTGACGGGCTGCCACCGCCCCCTCCATGTCCTTGGAGTAGCTTTCTTTAGACGAAGACTTAATTCCTCTGAACTTTAAAAAAAAGCCTCTTAATTATATCTGCACTACCAGACGGTGAGCTCAGGAAGGCAGAGACCTGCCGTGTCTGCAGGGGCACCGGGCCTGGCGGAGGCCATGTTCGGAGGAAAGTGTCCAGCTGGCTGGCAGCAGCCCGTGTGGGCTGGATCCACTCCTGTCTCATCCCACCCACAGCCCTGGCCTGGATTCAGGCCCTGCCGTCAACAAAGCTGCCTTTTCTTGGCAGCGGCACAGCTGGGCCGTGTGTGCAGGGAGCAGCCGTGTCTGCCCGGGGCCAGCACTCGCGTGCCAGGGGCGAGCGGGACCAGGGTGCCCTCAGACCTGTTTTGCCTCTGACGCTGCGGGGTTCCTGAGCCATCTGCTGCTCTGTTTCTCCTGGGGGAGCAGGTTCCCTCCTGGGCAAGCCCTTCTGTCCCCAAACTGCGCTGGGCCCTGGGCTGGGTTCCCAAGCTGCTGCCCAAGGTGGCTGCAGGGGTCCCAGAACAGGAAGCAGCCAGCGCCGGGGGCTAGAGCCGTGCTGGGGCTGCTCCTCAGGCGGGGCTGGTGCTGGAGCCCAGGTGGTGATGGGGGAGGGGGATGGAATCAGGGGATGGAAGGGACCAAAGTTGGGATCCCCAGGATCTGGTTGGTGACTGCTTGGGAGAGGAAGGCAGACTAAGGGGTCTGACCAAGAAGATAATAAAAACATAGGACTAGCCAAGGCCACCATGCTTCTCCTAACCAAGCAGGTTCTACTGCACCCCCATGCTGGACCCCGGGGCTGCTCACCCTCCCACCGAGGGGCAGGGGTCTGCCCAGGGCCACTCGGAGAGCCCAGCACCGAGGCTCCGGGGCCTGGTTCTCAGCTCAATGGGGCTTCCAACAAATCCCTTAACTGCTCAGAGCCCTCATTTCCTCTGCTGAAAAGTGCAGCCACTCACTGCTCCGTGTGCACACAATTACGAGCCTTCATGTCCATCAGCTGGAAAAGTGGGAGTCGAGTCTCCCACTAACTGCTGGTCCTTCCGCTGACGGGCCCAGGAAGGAAACAGGGAGGAGCCAGGAAGGGGCCCTTCTGGACGTGGGTGGAGCTAGAACCTGGGCCACAGGTGCTGACCTCAGGCACAGAGTTCTGAGGGGGGAGACTCTGGGAGGAGCTGCTCAGGAGGAGGGAGCCTGGTGGCCAGTGAGGGAGGTCATTCACACGTGGAGACCAGGGGCCGGTCGGGCAGGACCTGCGGGTGAAGCAGTCCATCTGAGGAGGAAACTGGTCTTGCAAGGCGTGTCAGGCCCTAAAAACTGTGAACAATGCACTGCCTGCCCTGGGGGGTGGTGGGGAAGGTCATTATCACTGGCCCCAGGACAGGTCATCGGATATGGCCAGGGGACACCCAACACCTGGGGGCCTCCCTGTAAGCCCACAGAAGGGGGCCAGCGGAACCATATCTGCAAGACTAAGACCCCGAAGGTTATAAAAAGTGAAGCCCTCTGCGAGTTTCTGCACTCTGATTTGGAAATTATTCCTGGAGTCCAATAGTGTTAATAAACGGGCTCCCTCCCTTTCCCTAGGAAGCGTGCTTGGTATTTCTTCGGTCTTCTGTAACACATCTGTGGGGAACAGTTCACTTAGGTGCATCTTTCAGGAAGGCAGGCAGGAAGGATTGTTCATGCCCGGCTCTCGAGCTGGGAGGGGAGGGTCCAGGGGCCCGCTGGTCAGGTTCCGCCGTGGTCCGAGCTCAGGGGTTTGGGGACCAGGCAGCCACACTCCCGCTTTTTCTGTTCGAGATGAGGAAGGGGCAGAGAGCCCACCAGGCTGCACCCCAGAAGTGGGCCACCACGGCTGTGACACAGGACACGGCGCCCCAGGGAATATGTTGCCTGTGAGGACACATTTGGTCTCTGAGGAGAGACACACTGGGTCCCCCTGCCTGCTCCCTGGGCCTGGTGCCAGCCGCTCAGGCTCCTCGCCTGTAGAACGGGGGACACAAGACGGGCACTGATTCCAGAGGGTTCCCCTGAGGTCTGGGGGAGATAACCCGGGAAGTCCTGAGCCCGGTGCCCAGGGCCTGCTACGCAGAGCGATAGCTAGTGCCTCACGTGTCTCTGGAGCCGGGAGGACCCAGCAGGGCGTTCCGACCCACCATCTGCTCTCCACGGAGGAGGGGCCGCTTCTAAAAGCCCAGGCTCCGAACATCCAGCGAGGAGGAGCCAGCACCACCCGAGGCAGCTGCTCCCTGCCCGGCAGTTCGGGCTCAGAAAGTGTGCCTTGCCCCGAGTCGAAGCGGCCCCCCGCCAGCACCCCCGTCCTGCTCCTGGCCCCCAGAACATCAGGACCGCTGCCCTGCCAGACCTCGCCTGGCTCAGGGCCAGCGTGCAGCAGTCAGAACCTACCACCTCTTCCCCTGCCCCGACATGCCACACGCCGAGAACCCGTGTCCGTGAACACAGACCACCCTCTGACAGTCACTCCCCATCAAGTTCTTAAAAACTACAGGCCGTGGAGGAGGTGGAGCGTTCTGCATGTCTCCATAACAATGGTGCTGCCCAGGCTTCTACCAAAGTCGTCCGCTTACAGTGGATGTACTTTACTCCATGGAAATTATACCTCCGCTGATTCCAGCCCTAGCCAGTCTGGCTCAGGAGACAGAGCATCGGCCTGTGGACTGAAAGGTCCTGGGTTCGATTCCAGTCAAGGGCAGGTACCTCGGTTGCAAGCTCCTCCCCGGCCTGGGCCCTGGTCAGGGTTCTTGCAAGGAGGCAACCAATCAATAGGTTTCTCCCACATCAATATTTCTCTCTTTCCCTCTCTCTTCCACTCTCTCTAAAAATAATCAATGAAAAAATTTCCTTGGGTGAGGATTATAGAAAAAGAAATACAGTTGATTTGAAAATAAAACAGATGTGGAAAGTTTATACCTCTTTGCTCCTTTAATTCCACAAATAGGAATTTATACTAAAGAAATTATCATAGGAGCAAAGATTTAGCTATAAGGATGCTTATAAGTGTTTTTTCCCCTCTAAAATTTTATTTATTTATTTTTAGTTCCTCTTCACCAGAGGATATTTTTTCCATAGATTTTTTTAGAGAGCGTGGGAAGGAGAGGAGTAGGTGGGGAGTGTCTGAAACATCCATGTGAGAGAGAGACACATGGATTGGTTGCATCCCCGACTGAGGTCAAGGATCGAATCTGCAACAGAGGTATGTGCCCTAGAACTGGAATCAAAGCCTCCATCTTTTGGTGCACGGCCAACCGGCCAAGGCAAAATATTACTTTTAAAAGGTAATACCTGGAGGTTTTTTCTTTTTAAAGCAACAGTGTGAGACAGAATATAGTGAAAAGTCAGTCTCCTTCCTCCCTAGCAGCATCCTCCCTCCTCACCCCACGTCCCGTCCCCGCAGGTTACCACCCATCAGAACTATCCTATGCTTATCTGTGTACCTTAACACCCCCTTTGAAAACAGAGTAGCAGGCAGGCTGCTTTGCATCTTGCTGGTTTGACAGGGGCCTATTGAGGAGCTCGTTACCAGGACCTTCTCGGCTTCTCAGTGGCCCATCCCTCGGTGGAGCTGTAACCAACCAACTCGGCGGGACAGAGGGCTGTTTCCACCTTCAGCTGCACAATGTGGCAATGGACCTTACATTCCCTAGCTCCATCCCACAGAGGGACAGTCCTGGAAGCGAAGTGACTGGGTCACAGGGACAGTGGTAACAGCCCAGCTGCTGGGGCCTCCCCACCGGTCCCCCAGAGGGCACAGGCCAGAGGCAGCTCGGGCAGTCCGCCTGCTCAGCGCACCCCTCCTAAGGCTGGGCCCACCTGGTGCAAGTTAAAGGGAAGCGGATTAACTCCAGGGCAGGCTTTCTGACGGTGCAGCCCGAGAGGGGTGCGGGGCTGGGAGTGAGGCGGTGAGCGCTCCGTCAGGGGAGGTGTGCGCTCCTTCACTCTGAGGCCGGTCAGGGAGCAGCTAAGGGAGCCCCTGCCCAGCCCAGCCCAGCCCAGGGGCCAAAGGGAGTGATCTCCGAGGCCGCTCTCGAAGTGCTGTGGGATGGGGGTTCCAGGCACCCCCTCTCCCCCACCCACCCGTGTCCTCCTGGCTCCCGCCCACCGGGTCTGGCCGCGATGCACTCCCTCCCGCAGCGCATACCTGTACGACGAGGTCGCTGCTGCAGCCGCGTCCGCATCCCCGATGGGGAGCACGTAGACCCCCTGGCCAGGGGGTGCGGGAGAGGTGCCCCTCCGGCCGCCTGCCCCCGGCCTGCGCCCCTGCGCCGCCTCTCTGGGCCTTGCGGGCGCGGGCCACGCGCAGAAGTCCCGCTGGTACTGAGTGAGGGGCTCGTCCCGGCCGCGGTCCCGGGCGCCTGCGGGGGACGCGCCCGAGCGCGAGCCGCCGCCGCCGCCGCCGCCGCCCGGGCCGGGCTCCTGGCTCTCTAGGTCCGAGTAGTTGTGCAGGGTCAGCGGCACCGCCACGTCCGAGCGGTCCAGCTGGTTCCAGCGCCGCGCCAGGCAGCAGAGGCGGCTGATGCAGGGCCACGCCATGCCGCCCCGCGCCCGCCCGCCGGCGCCCGGCTCCCCGCGCCCCGGCAGCGCCCCGCCCGGCGTCCCGCCCCTGCGGCCTCCCCGCGCCGCCGCAGCGCCGCCGCCCGGCCGGGGTGGCCGTAGGCGAGTGGGGAGCCCGGGAGAGAGCCCGGGGAGGGGGGCTGGGACCCGGGTGCGCGGCTGGGCGGGATGCGAGCCAGGCGAGACCGCGCGCCCGGAAGGATGCGAAGCGGGGACCAGGGGGTGAGAGGTGCGAACTGCTCCGAGGCATTGACCAAGGTCCAACTTTTACAACGTTTCGTAATCGATGTGCTCGCTTCTTCGGCAGCGCACATCCTAAAACTAGAATGTTTCATAATTTAACCCAAGAGATTCCCTTAAATCAGCGGTTCTCAACCTTCCTAATGCCGCCGCGACCCTGTAAGGCAGCTCCTCATGTGGTGGGGACCCCCAACCATAAAATTATTTCCGTCGCTACTTCATAGCTGTAATCTTGCTACTGTTAGGAAGTGTAATGTAAATATCTGATATGCAGGATGTATTTTCATTGTTACAAATTGAACATAATTAAAGCATAGTGATTAATCACAAAAACAATATGCAATTATATAATGTGAAATATTTCTAATTACAAATAAATGAAATTTTGTCTTGAATCGTGGTGTGGCATGGGTAACAGTCTTCATATGACAACAGTAAACTACATGGCTACATTTTGCTACACTGAGGAGCGGTGTGTTGGTTCCTAAGACCATGGGAAATAGGTGTTTTCCAACAGTCTTAGGCGGCCCCTGTGAAAAGGTCGTTCGACCCCCAAAGAGGTCGCGACCCACAGGTTGAGAACCGCTGCCTTAAATGAATGTTACCTTATAAACCAGGCCTGGCTTTGTGGATTGCCCCCAGCCGGCACTCAGGACAGCCCCCTCCTCGGCGCGGGTGTCTGTCTTGGGGACCGCGTGTCCGCGGTGAGGCTGCAGAACCTGTGCCAGGCTGTGCCTCAGGGGCCCGCAGCCATGAGCGGGGCACAGGGAAAACTTGGGGAGTTATGCTTCCCAAAGAAAACGTAGGAATCAGCCTGTGAGTCCCCAGCTGTTTGCCTTAACAATACTAAATGTGTGACAACCCATCCACTTCTCATTGAGACCTGGCATCAGCCCTCAGCTGCCCTTTCCCACGTTCTAATGTGGAAGCGTGGTGGAAGGCTTTATCTAGTTTGTAAAACTGCCACCAGTCTTTGGCCACTACGCTACAAGCAGTGGAAGAACATCTAGCAACATGGGTCGACATTTACAACGTGTACAATAAGAAGCTAACTCTAATCATTATGATTGTAAAAAAAAATTATAATCTATACTAATAAAAGAGTAAAATGCTAATTAGACCATACGTCTTCCAGACATTCTTCCCAAAGTCCTTCTGGACAAAACTATGGTGGCAGGGGTGAGGCAGAGGTGGTTAGGGGCAATCAGGCAGGCAGAGGTCCCATATGAGAGGGTGCAGGCCAGGCTGAAGGACACCTCCCTCTAGTCATTATAATCATTATAAATTCCCTTCCCTCTTGGGCCTACATTCTTCTAGTTGTTTTAAAAAATATATTTTATTTATTTTTTTACAAAGAGGAAGGGAGGGAGAGATTTAGAAACATTGTTCAGCTGCCTCCTGCACACCCGCTACTGGGGATGTGCCCACAACCAAGGTACATGCCCTTGACCAGAATCAAACCTAGGACCTTTCAGTCCACAGTCCAACACTCTTGTCCACTGAGCCAAACCAGGTAGGGCCATTTTTTTTTTTTATTGCAAAGCTAAATTTGGCTAACCCTCCAGGCTAAGTCATCCGCATGCAAGTATCAGAAACAACCCCCTGGCCACAAAGATTTCCTGAATATGTTTTAAAATATATTTTTATTTCCGAGAGGAAAGAGGAGGAAGAGAGACAGATACATCATTGATTGGCTGCTCCCTGCACATTGGACGAAGCCCGGGCATGTGCCCTTGCCCAGAATCAAACCTGGGACTCTGGTCCACAGGCCAATGCTCTATCCACTGAGCCAAACTGGCTAGGGCAAAGGTCTCCTGAATATCTGACACCTGGCCTCAGTGCACACTATAGAGCAACTACACCAGTAACACTGAAGCAGCAGCACTGGTTATCCTGAGCTGCATTCCAAGCACATTCTTGGATGGTATCTAAGATGTCTCACCTCAGAGAGAAGAGCAGTCCAGTCCAGCCCTCACAGTAGGGTTCCTCTTCCAAACCACTGCCTGTCTTAGCTTGGAGTCACAGCAAAGGGATGTAAGGGCTGCCCTGCCTGGGCCATGGCCCAGGAGGCTCCAGGAGAGGGGCACCAGTGGAGCAGCTGCCTCTGTGTGACCTCCATGGACCAGGAATTAGCCCCTAGATTTGGTGACTGAAATAGTTAGTCCGGCCCGGCTGGTGTGGTCAGTAGTTGAGCATCAACCTATGAACCAGGAGGTCACTGTTTGATTCCCAGTCAAGGTGCACACCCAGGTTGCAGGCTCGAACCCCAAGAGGGAGTGTGCAGGAAGCAGCCGATCAGCGATTCTCTCATCACTTATGTTTCTCTCTCTCTCCCTTTCCCGTCCTCTCTGAAATCAATAAAAATATATTAAAAAAAAAAAAAAACTTCTGTAAATCTACTCAAGAAAAACTTAAATTTTCAAATTGCATTTCCTAGAAATAACTCTCAGTTATGAGGGCAAGTTAGTTCCACAAAAGTGAAGCTACTATGATGACCACTGTATGGTACTTCAGTAAAAGGCTCAATTCAAAGAATGTACCTTTTCCAATGGAAGGTGCAGGTAGGCTCAAGCTCTAGTCCGAATTTATCCAAGATACTTCCTGTAAGTCTCAGCAAGTTTCAATGTTAACAAAGAAAGCAAAAGCCTGAAAACAGCTTTTTGTGCATGCCACTAACTGCCAGGAAACATTAACTCTTGGGAAACTTTATAAAATAGGCAGCTGTTGTTTCAGACCTTGTCAGAGAGAAGAGACTCTTAACTTTTCCCTATTAATCAACCCAGGAAAGGGGCAGTTAGGTGAGAGTAAATGCTTAGCGGAGATGTGCAAAGGCCAATGTGCAAAAACCTGGGAGCCCTTCTAGATTCCCCTCCAAGTTTCCATCAGGTCTTTCCCTGTGTACCTTGCTGGGTTCACAGCTCAACCTACATCAGATACAACAGGATTCCAGGGCAACATAACTGCTCTTCAAAAGAGACACACCCCTTCTGTTTACAAACTAGAGTATAAACCTTTATTTCATAACATTGTCATAGTTCACTTTCTAGTAAGACATGTACTGTGGACAGTTTAAAATTCTGGGAAAGGAGAAGCCGGGTGTCTTCCAGGCAGGAGCAAAGATGTGATCACTCCAGGACAGATGCGTTCCTGAGGCTTCCAGGCTGCAAGGACCAGATGCACCAGTGTTGTCCAATCCGTTTTACTTAGAGCCACCTCCTTTTCTGGGGCCATTAGTCCTCATTTCATGCCAAATTTTCACTAGAGGCTCCCTGTTCTTCCAAATGAGTTCATGACCGTAAGTAATATACCATCTGGGAAAAAGAAAAACAAAGCAGGCCCACTCTCAAACAGTATGACACAGACACGGTAAGTACCATTTTGACATTTAAAAAAATTAATGCTGCCGCAATGTACTATCTAGCTCCGTGGTCAACAAACTGGCTCGCGAGCCACATGCAGCTCTTTGGCCCCTTGAGTATGGCTCTTCCACAAAATACCACGGCCTGGGTGAGTTTATTTTGAAGAAATGGTGTTAGAAGTTTAAGTTTAAAAAACTTGGCTCTCAAAAGAAACTTCAGCGGAAACTGGTTTGGCTCAGTGGATAAGAGCGTCGGCCTGTGGACTGGAAGGTCCCAGGTTCAACTCCGGTCAAGGGCATATACCTTGGTTGCGGGCACATCCCTAGTAGGGGGCGTGCAGGAGGCAGCTGGTCGATGTTTCTCCCTCATCGATGTTGCTAACTCTCTATCCCTATCTCTTCCTCTCTATAAAATAACAAAAAAATATATTAAAAAAAAAAAATTTTCAATTGTTGTACTGTTGATATTTGACTCTGCTGACTAATGAGTTTGCCAACCACTGGCTTATTAAATAGCTGATTAACCTAGTTTATTAAAATAGCTGATTAGTTTATCTGATATACATCCATAATTTACCTTTTTTTTTAAAGTATATTTTTATTGATTTTTTACAGAGAGGAAGAGAGAGGGATAGAAGAGTTAGAAACATCGATGAGAGAGACATTGATCAGCTGCCTCTTGCACGCCTCCTACTGGGGATGTGCCCGAAACCAAGGTACATGCCCTTGACGGGAATCAAACCTGGGACCTTTCAGTCCGCAGACCGATGCTCTATCCACTGAGCCAAACCGGTTTCGGCCATAATTTACCTTTAATATCTGGAGTATGTAAAGGGTCGAAGTAGGGTGGGACCACATGAGACTGAACTGAAATGTGTAAGTACTGCACACACATTACTCTGGATTCACCACAACCCTGAAAGTTAAGCATCACTTCTGTTACAGACGAGGAAGCCAAGTCTGAGATAAAGTAATCTGCTCAAGGTGCTAACAGCTTCTACGTGGCCCATCAAGGACTCACCAACAGGTCAGACCAAGTCTTAATCCTGGTAAGAAAATTCAGAAGTAGAGTTTACTTACTTATGATGGCTAGTTTAAATGCTTCTCGTCATTTTCCACTTGGCTAAGCAAAGGGTCCTTTGCTGATCCAAATTCTACCCATCTTTTAAAGTACAGTTCTAATCCCCATTCTCTTATTAAAAACTGCCTAAAAGCAGCCTGAGCTAAGGAAGATGAAACACTGAGAAGTTCGGTGACTTAACTAGCTCAGTTTGCAGAACTAGCAATCACCAGAACTGAGATCAGAACCCAAATCTGACTCTGAAACCTGTGCTCTAACCACTGCACACCTAGGGAGCAACTACTATCAGCTGAGGAGCACAGAATGAGGGGCAGATGACAAGAGCCTGCTTTTGAGAAGCTGAGAGGTCCAGGTACTGCAAGACCAGGTGCTCAACCCAGGGCAGCACAAGTTGCAAGTGTGACTCCGGGGCATCTGCCTCTCCTCCTGGGCTGGGGGCGGCTCGGAGGGTTCCTGGAGGAGGTGGGATTGATTTGAAATGGCTGTTAATGAAAATGTTTATTACTGAAACCTTTATTTTTGCTCTGGTTTCCCCAGATTTCTTATCCTCTGAGGGAAAGACCAGATTTTGCTGACACCTGACTGAAAAAAATGCACTATTTGCTTTACATGTGTATCAGAATAGCAGTTTAAGGTTTTAACATTTTTAAATGTTCTGAGTATTTTTTTAAAATTTTAAGTGCTTGGTTCTGTACCTAAATCTTAATAATTTTCAATAACAATAAAGAACTTATAAAAACATGCAGCCCTGGGCCAGTATGGCCTGATGTGCAATCTGAAACTCTAGCTCTGCAATGCCTTTGTGACCTGGAATGAGTGCCCTTCTTTAAGCAGCTTCCTTTCTGTAAAAAGGAATACCTCACATGATTTTAAGAGTATTATACACATCAGTCCTTAGTGTAGGCATACCACACATATTCAATCTGTCAGCTATTATTATTGCAGCAGTTCAAGGTGAAGACCATAAAATGTGGTGAGGGACATAAAGTCAAGGAAATGTGCAGAATACTAATGGAACCTTTATTATTAGCAAATACTTTTAAATCTAAAGATGTTCTGGATATGACTGATATCAAGTAAATAAAAGAAGGTGAAATTAGAAACAGCAAAGAAAACGGATTCCTCTACCTTTCAGATCCTAGACTTAAAATGGATTTGATTCAATTATTTTCAGAATGGAAAAAGGTCACCTAATTATAGTTCAGGAGAATAGAACCTGCTGGGGATAAGATCCTTTAAGTACACCTGGAAGGATTCAGATAAATTTAGAATCCATAAAACAGAACCCTTTATCATCGTTTCTCATGCTGTAATATCAGGTCAGTTTTCTACTATTTATAATGTGCTGATGTTAAAGCTAGAATTCACCTATGCTATTCTTTAATCATCACTAAAAATGGCATAATGGCCTTTAATTCTACTGTCTGCTAAGCAAAACTGCTTCACTGAGAATAGATTCTTGTTTTCTCTTTCTTTTTTTAATTAAAAAACTTCAGTTTTCCCATTGTCATGAAACAAAGCAAAAACCAAGTAAGCTTAAAAGGCAACATTTATACAAGAAAAGATAGGCCATCAGGGGATCCAGTTATCAGACAGATGATAACTCTGCTAAAAGGACTCTCATGATCAGATGGGCTCCAGTATTCCTGAGGAAGTTCTGTGACAAAGACGCCATATATAGAAAGTCCACTGTCTGAAGCACAAGTGGGAGATCTGTGACCACAATGCTATTATACCCAAGTATGACAGGGCAGGAAGGGCTCTGGAACTGAGTTGAAATCCTGCTCGGCGACTTAAGAGCAGTTTGACATTTCTAATTTAAGGACAGGAATTCAGTCAATATAAAAATACCACCGCTGCCCTGACCGGTTTGGTGCAGTGGATAGAACGTCAACCTGCGGACTGAAGGGTCCTAGGTTTGATTCTAGTCAAGGACCTGTACCTTGGTTGCAGGCACATCCCCAGTAGGAGGTGTGCAGAAGGCAGCTGATGGATGTTTCTCTCTCATCGATGTTTCTGACTTTCTATCTCTCTCCCTTCCTCTCTGTAAAAAATAAAAAAATAAAAAGACACCTCTTAAAAAAAAAATACCACCACTGTCTCCACACTCACTCCTTGAAAATATTTACTACAAGTGATGGTCCATATCTTCCTGTAGCAACTGAGCCCATTCATGTAACATAGAGGTAAGAGTAGTGTAACATAAGGTGGCTAGCGCAGTGGCTGCCATATAATAGATGCCCAGTAGTGGTCACCACTGGCCTGTCATGCAGCATGCATGCACACACACACTCACTGCAGGCAAAGCAACGGATCTGCCCACTCTGTGTCTGCCTAGCACCTGTGAGATGGAGGTCAGGGTGGGGTTTGGGCAGGCGAGAGGAGGCCTGGGAGTGAGGAAAGGAGGTGACAGCCCAGATTGGGGGCTGGGGAACAGTCTCCAAAAGAGGCTGGGAATCATGACAGGTCAGGAGCTTAAGGGTGGGGTAAAGGCACAGCCAGTCTCTCTACAAGTGACTGAGGCAGGGGCAGGGCTGGTATTCTCATGTCCCACCTCACATGTGAAACCGGGCAAAGCCAAAGCAAACCATGTTGAGGATTCCTCACCCTCCCAACCCTCCCTACCCCTGCCTTACTGTGTCTTCTTTAAGAGAAGAAAATCACCTGAAAAAGCAGTGTAGCAATCAATTACACCCAAAACTTACATTCCAAAGAGAGCTCCCCCAAGATGTGCTGCATGATCAAAAAATTTCCATCCCAGGATCATTCCTGCTGTATCCATGGCAATAATGGCTTTTAGGGCCTGAAAGTCAACAAAAAAAGAACATAACTGGTACAGCTTTGCTTCCTTCAGCACTGACATTTCTAAGGGCAAGAATTCAGTCAATATTAAAATACCACCACTGTCCCCACACCTCCCTTCATGAAAATACTCACGTTCCCTGCAGTGAACGTGAACATTGGAAGAAAGATAATGGCGAGCCTCCCATCTGGGATCTTAGTGCAGACAGCTGCAAGGACTGTCATGATTGCCCCCGACTGCAAAAGAACAACTGGTGAAACTCTCAGCATGCAACTGCTTAGTGACCTCAACATCAAAGTAGAAACACTTTTCCAGAAAGTTAACGAGCCACAAGTTTCTAGGTGTGCACAAAGCTTAAAAGCTTTCCTTACTGCCTTGGCCGATGGCTCAGATGGTTGCAGTATTGTCCCATATACCAAAAGGTTGCAGGTTCAAGCCTGTGGGAGGCAACTGATGTTTCTTTCTCACACTGATGTTTCTGTTTCTCTCTCCCTTCTCCCCCCAAAAATCAATAAAACAGTCCTGGCCAGTTTGGCTCAGTGGATGGACATTGGCCTGGGGACTGAAGGATTCGAGGTTCAATTCCAGTCAAGGGCACATGCCTGGGTTACAGGTTCAATTCCCAGTGGGGCACAGCCAATCTGTAATTCTCTCATCATTGATGTTTCCATCTCTCTTTCCCTTTCTCTCTAAAATCAATTAAAATATATATTCTTTAAAAATCAATAAAACATATCCTTAGGTGAGGATAAAAAAAAAAAGTTTTCAGTTACTACTGTACAAAATATTGGGCAAAGGGTTTAAAAACATGGGCAAATAATCTGAATAGACATTTTCCCAAAGAAGACATACAAATGACCAACAGGTATATGAAAAGGTGCTCAACATCATGAATCATCAAAACCAAAATCTGGTATCACCTCACATCTGTTAGAATCTACACTAATAAAAGAGAAACATGCAAATTGACCATCACTCTGCTATGCCCACCAGTCAATCAGGAGGGAATATGCAAATTAGAAGGATAAAGATGGCATTCACCCAGCTGCTTCAGGTGGGAAGTGGCCAGACGGGGCATGACGCCTATTATGAGAGGGAGGGTGTGAAGGGATCTACAGGAGTAGTACTACAGCCGCAGTGAAAACAAAGACTACAGACTCCTGAGTCTGCAGCAAAGATGAAAGCGGCAGACTTTGGCCGGAGTCTGCAGTAAAGGTGGCAGACTCCGGCCAGAGCGAAGGCCTGGGTCCTGGGTGCCGGAGGAAAACCGGTGCTGGAAGCCAAGGGAAGGAAGGCCTATTGCACAAATCTCTTCATGCAACGAGCCTCTAGTGCCTATAACAGGTCATGAAATAACAGGTGTTGGCAAGAATATGGAAAAAAGGGAACCCTTGTGCACTGTTGATGGGAATGTAAATTGGTGCGGCCAATTTATTTCACTTAGCATAATACTCTCTAGGTCTATTCATGTTGCTGTAAATGGCAAGATTTCAGTTTCTAATGGTTAATACTCCCTTATGTATGTGTGTATATATATGCTATCTTTATTCATTCATCTCCTAATGGCCATCTAGGTTGATTTCCTATCTTGTTGGCTACTCTCATATATATATATATAATTGATATTTTACAGAGAGATAGGGAGAAGGAGAGAGAGTTAGAAACATTGGTGAGAGAAAAACATCAATCATCTGAGAGTTAGAAACACTTATGAGAGAGAAACATCGGGCACCCCCCCCTTCCCCACAACCAAGGTACATGCTCTTGACCGGAATCGAACCCAGGACCCCTCAGTCCATAGGCTGATGCTCTATCCACTGAGCCAAACCAGTCAGGCTTGTTGGCTACTCTTGATATGTACTCTATTGCAGTAAGCATATATATAGCCTCAAATTTACAAGGCTTTAGAAATGTATAAATTCTAAATTAGATATAGATTAGTTAACAGTTAATAGAAATAATTATTTCCATGTTAATTTCCTGGCTTTGATTACTGTGTGGTCCTTCTATAGTTAACAGTAGGGTGAAGGCCATATAGGAACTCTCTGTACTAATTGTACCACTTTTTGTAATTCTAAAATTATTTCAAAATGAAATTAAAAACTTCTGTAAAATTAAAATATTTTAAATTAGAAATACTTACTGCTCCAAGTGATGGTCCATATCTTCCTGTAGCAACTTTACACACATAACTGACAAAATTGGAAATAACACCTGAGAAATAAGTCATGTTTCAGTCATTTTAGTGAGGTACCACAATGGTTCCCATTTCTGATCTCCACCCACAGAGACGAACAGTGCCGGGACCCAGCTGAGTCACTATGAGTGCAGGCATGGACACTTATCCTGTCTCACTCCCGGGGACTATTTTACAGGGAACGATAAGCCAGACTGACAGCACAGCTTTCTGAATAGGAGTCATTTACTTGACCTCTCCGTCACCTTTTTCTTCATCTATATCGTGAAGAAAAGAGACTACATTCCAAACTCAACAACTGTCTGGGAATCCTCTGGGCTGCATTCCAAACACTAAATCAGAACCCTGCAATGGGACCAGGGAGCCCTTATTTACCCAGCTCAGCCACTGATTCTGCTGCAGATGTAGGTTAGATGGTCCTTTACAGATCCCTTTGCCTCCAACATCATCTGAGCTGAGTGTGGCTCATTTATAAAAACAACTTTGTACAGAGCAGGTATTAATGGCATTTATAAGACTCTTTGACCTACAATACAACTAATACTTGGGGAAAAACTACACCCTTATCTTACCCAGAGAAACCACTCAGCTTCTAGTTTGAGGGACTAGATGAACATGAGTATTTAATAACATTGACTAAGTACTCATTCTGGGCCTTGTGGTAGATGCTTCTATTTAATCCTTTCTATGTATCATTATCCTCAGAGAGGTATACAGTCTTTTCTATAACATTACACAGCTGGTGGCAGAAAAAGTATCTAAACCTAGGTCTTCCATCTCTAAGCTCATTACACAATAACTACCAGATATCCTGCTTTAAATGAAGGGATTTAAAAAATAAATTTTTATACTATATGGCTTTAATTAAGTACATTTTACAGAGAGAGATAAACAAAATTTAACGAATCAATTGCCAAGTTAACAACATCTAGGAACCTGGAATCCTGCAACACCACTTCCTGGCTGAAATAAGAAAATGACGCTACCGCCAGGACCACAACTAAAGTGGGACCCTGCTAACATGTACGCTTGCAAGAATAAACTCATTCTTGACAATCTTATTGAATAGCTCTGAAAAAAGCGTTCTGGAAGCTGAACACACTTATGAGCTTAAGGTGGGAAATGAGCTTAAGGTTACTGAATAAACATTCAGATGACTGTGACAGCTAGGAAGTCTGGGAACTATTTATTTGTAAAATAAAAAAACCAAGCCCACCCGGAGTGGCTCAGTGGTTGACCATTGACCTATGGATCAGGAGGTCCCAGTCACGGCACATGCTTGGGTTGTAGGCTCGATCCCCAGTGTGGGGCATGCAGGAGACAGCCAATCAATGATTTTCTTTCTCTCCCTCTCCCTTCCTCTCTGAAATCAATAAAAATATATTTTTAAAATAAAATAAAATAAACGAAGACCTAGTGACATAAAAAGGATGTTTAAGTTCAACACGAAACTTTACTGTCTGAGTAATTTAAAACTAAATAGTAGCTAAGTAATTCACATTAAGAGAAAATCTGCAAAAGTGAAGCAGCAGTCCCACCAGTCTGTGTGTACAATCTGCAAAACAAACGCATACTGAGCACTTCCTATACGTAGAACACGGCTCTAGTCATTTCCGTTGTCCCTTCTCCAGGTGGGTGAGTGTCCGCACTCTGAGAAGCCCAAGAATAAAGCCTGTTACCTGCAGATAAGTACACTGCCATGAACTGCTCCTGGCCCAGAATGTTCACGATGCTGGAGGAGAAGCTCCACAACACATACATATTTGCAGCCATGTGAAACAAGGAGAAATGGCTGAATGTGGACAGCAACATCGGAGAACAAAGGACCTCTAGGAGAGAAAGAAAAGCACAGACTGGTATCGTGGAACATACCACCAGTAAAAATAGTCTATTTTAGATTTTTTCATTATTATTGTGAAATCAAACATGGGAAACAAAAACAGAGCCAGTTAAACAATTAAATAAGCCCTAGCCGGTTTGGCTCAGTGGATGGAGCATCAGCCCAAGGATTGAAGGGTCCTAGGTTTGATTCTGATCATTCCCAGCCCTGGTCTGGGCGTGTGTGGGAGGCAACCAATCGATGTGTTTCTCTCACATTAATGTCTCTCTCTCCCCACCCCCAATCCTATCTCTAAAAAAAAAAAAAAAAAAAAAATCAATGGAAAAATATTCTCAGGTGAGGATTAACAAAAAGGTTAAATAAATTGCCCTGGCTGGTGTGATTCAGTTGGTTGAGCATCATCCCATTCACCAAAGGGTAACTGGTTTGATTCCCAGTCAGGGAACATGCCCAGGGTGCAGACTCAATCCCTGGTAAGGGATGTGAAGGAGGAAGCTGATCAATGTTCTGCTCTCATATTGATGTATCTCTTTCTCCCTCTCCCTTTTTCTCTTGAAAATCAATTAAAATAGGAGGAAAGACAGAAACATCAATGAGATTGGCTGCCTCCTGCATATCCTTACTGGGAATCGAATCTACAACCTGGGCCTCAACCTGGAATCGAACAGTGACCTCCTGGTTCATATGCTGACGCTCAACCACTGAGTAACATGGGCCGAGCTAAATCTCTTTTCTACTTATTAAGCAACCAATAACAATTCTCAATTCAATGAAAGTAACTTGTCACTATGGTGAAAGTTGGTTAGAAGAATTAGTAAATAACAGACTCTCAAAGGGTAGTAAACAATAATTCTATCTCATCACTGATGTTTCTCCCTCTCCCTTCCTCTCTGAAATCAATGAAAATATATTTAAAAAGAGTAAACGTGTAGTGATCATAAATTTTAAGTTACTAAGTAATATTTAGATATCTATTATGTGCAAGGTACATTGTGGGTACCCAGGACATAGCAGTAAGAAAGTGTTCTCAAGGAGCTTACAAGCTATCCTCTGATTTTGTTTATAACTGTTAATAAGAACTCATCCTTTTTATAACATTCAATTAACATAAAGCATATTTCTTTCATATTACCTCTACCTTAAAATAAAATCACACAAGTCAGACTTACTTGAGGCTGGATTGGATGTGAAATATCTGATCATTCCCCGCTGTAGAGAAGGTACTCTCCATAAACAGAATACAAAAACATTTGCAGCTATGATACCTACAAAATAAATATTTATAACTTAGGATAGTTAAAAATAAAAACAAAGAAAGTCTGATTATAAGTCCACCTGAATAAGATTTTCTACCACAATTATATAAGTCTTACACACTTGGGGAGAAAAAGTGAGCTAAGGATTTTAAGTATCAAAATTGTCACATGTTGGTAAAGTCAGAGAATTCCTGAAAAATCGCAAATGTTCTAGGAGCTAATTTCTCTCACTCAGATCCATAGTTTACTTCTTCAAAACAGTCTACACTTCTAAATCAATAATTAGAAAAACAAATAATGCAGACTAGGTCCTTTGGCCAAAAGGAGAAAAGCTATATACATCACTTCTTTTCCTACAGGGAATGGTATGTTCCTTATACTTAGGGACAGCTTATGAAACATCTATGTATTATCAATGCAGATGAAGATCCACGTTTGAGAAAAATATATTGGCTAAGAATTCAGGAATAATTTGGAAGATTTATGCAATTGCTTTTTTAAAAATATATATTTTATTGATTTTTTACAGAGAGGAAGGGAGAGGGACAGAGAATCAGAAATATCCATGAGAGACAGACATCGGATCAGTCGCCCCCTGCACGCCCCCCACTGGGGACGTGCCTGCAACCAAGTACATCCGGGAACCCTTAGTCCGCAGGCAGACGCTCCATCCACTGAGCCAAACCAGTTTCGGCTATGCAATTGCTTTTAAAAAATGTTTACATTTGGGAGTTGGGTGATTTTCATATTCCTGCAAGAACTGATGTTACCAGAACTACCCCTCAACTGAGTTGGTTTATTTAATAAAAGAATTAACTATTTAGTCACAAAATTATTATTGAGGCTGGATTGAATGTGAAAACTACAAACTTTGTATGGCTGGGGTGCTCAGTGGTTGAGAATCAATCTATGAACCAGGAAATCATTCAGGGCACATGCCCAGGTTGCAGGCTTGATTCTTAGTGTGGGGCATGCAGGAGACAGTCAATTCATGATTCTCTCTTATCACTGATATTTCTATTTCTCTCTCCCTCTCCCTTCCTCTATAAAATCAATAAAAATGTATTTTTAAAAAACTACAAACTTTAAAACTGCATTAATTTTATGTACCACACCAGCTCTTTGCACATAGTAGGCAGTCATTAAGGAAATTGAAACATTTATTCAATTCCTCAGTCTCTTTTGGCAATAGACAACTAGCCCTTTCAACATCTACAATCATAATTAGGACTAATTCCAACATTTTGATAAGAGGATTTCTTTTAGAAGAAAAGTATTGAACATTTTGAGAGTTCTTTTCCATGTTTGTTTTTTATGACAATTTATTTATTTTGTATATAGCTGTAATACGTACAAATCTGGATATAAAGTTTATATTTTGTTTAGATAAGTTTTCACCCAAATACTAGAAATATTTCTGGTAAATTATGGTGCATGACATTCGTGCGGGGGGGTGGGGGAGAGGAAAGGGTGTGCACATGCAGGGGTCATCCCTCAGCTCAGCTCAGCCTGCATCCTTTTGCAGTCCTGGAGCCTTTGGGGAATATCCAACTGATGGTTTAGGCCCACTCCTCGCCTAAGCTGCAGCTGGACATCCTTAGCACTGCTGTGGAGGCAGGCCACTGTGCTCGCCAGCCTGGTTTGCAGCTGATTGTGCTCCCCCTATAAGAGCACACTGACCACCAGGGGGCAGCTCCTGCATTGAGCATCTGCTCCCTGTTGGTGAGTGCACAGTCATTCTGCAGTTCGGTCAACTTGCATATTACCTTTTATTATATAGGCTATGACCCTAGAACACACTGTAGTCCAAACCCCTCACACTTCATAGACCAGAGGTCTATGGTTAGACACCCCACCAGTAAACTACTGAACAAATATACCCAAATCATGTATATGAGCCACTATTATTCATTATACACACACTAACCAATTAAAAAAAAATGAGAAAAGTAGCAGGTATTTTCTTCCTTGCATATCCCATTTTGAAGGCCAATTATAGATGAGAAAACTGTGGCCCTAAGAGGCCAAACCAGAATTTCTAATCCAGAGCTCTTTCTAGTAGAGACATGGGTAGCCAAGAGGATTTCTTCTGACCTTGGTCACTCTAAAACTTCAGACACCAGCCAAAGGTCTCCTTACCAGGGAAACAGGATAGGCTGTTCCCAGCAGCAGGTGAACAGAAAAATATGTGTGGTAATCCTTGGCATATGAAACAGCAAAGGTATGGGTGAAGGAGTCCAGTAGAATTGACTCTGTGCTAATTACACTAACCTGGACAAGAAGTCTAACCTTTCAGCCTCAGTTTCCTCTTTTGAAAAATGGGAGTAATAAAATCTACCATAAAGAATTGAATGATGACTAAATGAAAACAGTTTCCTCATTCATAAAATGAGGACAATACTCCTTTACCTCATGAAGGTGGTAGTAAAGCTTAAATAAGATAGTACACCTAGTATGCAAATGCTCAAAGTACAGTTTCTTCCAGAAGAAGAAAGAACAGAGGAACATAGTTAAAAGAATACAATACAATTATACAATCTATAATCCCTTTAAAAATGGCTTAAAAGCTCCAATCAAAAGACAGGAATTGTTCCAGGTTTCTGCTTATATCTCTACTTAGAAGGAGTGTTACCTACCTCCACTTGATTCAGTAACTTCATGGATAAGCTCAGGGCTATTGATTTGGGAAGGTTTCAGCGCCTCAGTGCCTACCTTTACCAAAAGTGATGGGCTGGCCCTACTGGTTTGGCTCACTGGATAGAGCACTGGCCTGAGGACTGAAGGGTCCCAGGTTCAATTCTGGTCAAGGGCACATGCCCGAGTTGTGGGCTCAATTCCCAGTAGGGGGTGTGCAGGAAGCAGCCAATCAATAATTCTTTCTCATCACTGATGTTTCTATCTCTCTCTCTCTCCCTTCCTCTCTGAAATCAATAAAAATAATATTTTTTTAAAAGTGAAGCACTGCCCAAAACTGATTTGGCTCAGTGGGTGGAGTGTCAGCCTGCAGACTGAAAGGTCCCAGGTTCGATTCCAGTCAGGAGCATGTACCTTGGTTGCAGGCACGCATCTCCAGTAGGAGGTGTGAAGGAGGCAGCTGATCAATGTCTCTCTCATTGATGTTTCTAACTCTCTACCCCTCTCCCTTCCACTCTATAAAAAAATCAATATATTAAAATTTTTTAAAAAGTGAAGCACTGGATTACATCAATGAGAATAATGAAGGACCTGCAAAGAAATCTCTCCTTCATAAAAATTGGCAAAAATTGTCAGAATCTACTTTTTCAGAACTCTGCAAACTAGCCAAAGACTTGCAACAGCCCAGTATTTAAGAAAAATGGCAGAATCCTGCTAAGAACAATGAGCTTGAAGCATTGTAACTTGCCTAGTCCCATCCCCCACTTTCTAGCTATAAGTTATCCTTGAAAACAATCCACTTTCCTAGTGTAGCCTGGCAACCAACAGAGTGGACCTAGAACTCTTTCAAAGCCTCATTCCTAAACAATTGTTATCATCTGACCTATCTGATAATAGTTCTCTGGCAGACCCCACTCATTTGCAAGGCAACTGTCAATATTTGACCTGCCTGGAAACTGAAGTACAAAACCCCTTTTCCAAGAGGGTGCTTGTCAAAATACAATTACAGGCAAATGTTTTAAGTTTGAGGCTGCCTTGGGTGAGAAGAATATTTGGGGCAAACAAGAGATTAAACAAAGCCACAATCTCTTCCTATTCTGTGTAACACTTGGAGAATATCTACAAATCCAAGGAAAGAGAGAAGCACAAGTGAGTCTGTCACCCCATAAATTTATCCTCATTTAAAACCAGGGGCTGAGCTTGCCTCACTTAGGATCAGAATAAGGAAAGCAATCAGAAGAGCTAAGCAAGGTTAAGAACTGGTACCTCTGAACAGAGACAAGACGTAACTAAAGCACTAGTTTGTAAACCAGGAAAATCTTAGTATGTAGTTAGTTTATTATTAAGCTTCACTAACAAATGTTGTAAAATTAGAATCACTACTACCAGAATAATTACTTCACACAAAAGAAGAATGAGGTCACATTGAACCTTTTATCAGCCTTTAAAAGTCACTTAGATAATCTGACGAAAAGGATTCAGGATTCAAGATTGTTAGAAAGATTCAAAGCACTTTACACTCAACATTTTTCTCTCTATTGCTATGTTCTTCATGCCAAATAATTGATTTGACTAAAGAAAAAGCAGGCTAGGCAAAAGAATTCGAATTTTTAATTATATACTGACTTCTTTGAAAAAATTATTCATTGACATGAGAAAAGGAAATTCTGATCCCAGGTTTCCTCAAAATTAAATGGCATAAAATCTTCATCACCTTCAAAGAATACAAGATATCAACTAATTTTAAGATACTTTGAAAATGTCAAAGAAATAAAAAACGTTGCTATCCTGAGGGAGTTAATTTTGGATACTTTCAGAAAAAAAGCATACCCACCCACGCACACACCATAAAAACCTGAAACCCACTAATTCCATTAGAAACAGATATGCTATTACAATTGTTATATTGAAGTCATTTTTATTAAGGACTGACTACTTTATGACGATAAATCTTTAAAAATCTCAATCCTTTGACTCAAGATCCCACTCAACATTCATTCACACAACAGATTTTGACTGAGTGTCTTTGTGCAAGTTATATGCTAGGTGCTATAACCAAATGAAAAATCTCATTGATGTCCTCGAGGATGTTACATGTAAATTATGTAAGGCAGGTCCTGTTATAAGTTATTAAAAGATGCAATAAGTTCAGAAAATATCTGTTATAAGTTATTAAAAGATGCAATGAGTTCAGAAAATATATGCACTTCCTGTAGGAAGCAATGTCTGAATCATAAGCTTGAAGACTAGATCAGGTACCAATGAGGACAAAGAAAACTGAAAGTTAAACACCTTTTCTCCACTTAGGTACAGACTATTTAAAGGTATCGCCGAAACTGGATTGGCTCAGTGGACCTGCGGACTGAAAGGTCCCAGGTTTGATTCCAGTCAAGGGCATGTATCTTGGTTGCGGGCATATCCCCAGTAGGGGGTGTGCAGGAGGTGGCTGATCAATGCCTCTCTCTCATCAATGTTTCTAACTATCCCTCTCCCTTCTTCTCTGTAAAAAAATCTATTAAAATACATTAAAAAAAAATTTAAGGGTATCATTTGGTCTAGTCATATTTGAGAAAAAGCAATATTTTGCTCTTCCCTAGGAAGTTATTTTTTTCCTATGTGCACAATTATTCAAGTACTTTCAAATCTGGCCCTGGCCAAGTAGCTCAGTTGGTCAGAGCATTGACCCAATGCACCAAGTTTGTAGGTTCGATCCCCAGTCAGGGCACATCAAGAATCAACCAATGGCCGAAACCGATTTGGCTCAGTGGATAGAGCGTCAGTCTGCGGACTGAAAGGTCCCAGGTTCGATTCCGGTCAAGGGCATGTACCTTGGTTTCGGGCACATTCCCAGTGGGGGGCGTGCAAGAGGCAGCTGATTGATGTCTCTCTCATCAATGTTTCTAACTCTCGGTCCTTCTCCCTTCCTCTCTGTAAAAAATCAATAAAATATATTTTTAAAAAAAGAATCAACCAATAAATGCATAAGTGTGGAACAACAAATGGATGTTTTTCTCTCCCTACTTTTCTCTCTAAAAAATGAATATGTGAAAAAAAATTTAAAAAAAGGACTTTCAAATCCATCTCCCCAAATTTCTCAAATAACTAAGTTCATATAACAAGTCTCAAATAACAAGCGTTATCCTGAAGAGTCAGAATTGTCTTTCTATAAAAATTTATAAAGAATAAAAATTATCATGATGATATGCATGGCATGCTTACATTTAAAGAGGATTTTGTAAATAGCATGGCACAGTAGAGAAAATGGCTTTAGAATCAGACAGACCCAGGTTTTGAACCTCAGTTCTACTACTTACTAGTAGTGTCGAAAAGTTCCTTCTCTGAAAGCCAGTTTCCTTATCTGTAAAAAGGGAAATAACTAACCTGTAAGCAACCTTGTGAGGTAGGGAAACTGTATAAAGCATTCTGCATAAAGAAAGTATTTAATCAATGTCCCCTTTTGTTTATTTAATAGCGGAAGTAATAATTATTCATAGCCTATTTCAAAAGCTAGGATTCTACAACAAAGGTAGATCAAAATTAAAAATAATTGACCCAGAGCATCATGTATATTTTTTTGCCACACTATTCTTTACACTGTGATATTAGCCTAAAGGTACAGAGACTCCCTATGTCTTCTAAACCATCGGTGAGCATGGTACAAAAGCCATTGACTGTGACATACTGTACCTTTTGGTTTGATTTCTCTTTCCTTGAATGGCTAAAACGTGTAAGCTAACACAAACCTGTCACAGTCCGCTGGCCATCACTTAGGTTATTCCACCACTTGTTAATCTAAAACAAAAGGAAAAATGCATATCACCATATGGTAAATCCTTTCAGGGCAGGCAAATGAAAAGCTAGAAAGAAAATGCTTTGTGCATATGAAAATCATTGGTGAACAACACACATAATACATGTGATAGAGTGGAAAGCACAAGGGCTTTATAAGACACAGTCTGTATCCTCTACCCAGAGCCACTGATTAACTTTGTAGTCTATTAGTAGATTACTTCTAACCTTCAGTTTCCTGATTATAAAATAGAGATAATAACAGATATGTAATAGCATTCTTGGGAGAAATAGCAACAAAGTAAAGCACTTACCACACTATCAGATATAGATAAGTATCAGTAAGTGATTATTTACCAAGGTCCAATCTAGTTTTAAAATTCTGAGAATATTTTCTACTAAAATTACCCTTTTTTAGGTATAATAATCGTACTTTGATTTAGAAAAAGAGAAACAGAGAATCCTAATCCTTCAACGATACCCCCTGAAATTTTTTTGGATGAAATATGCCTAGGATCCATGTAATCAGTGCTTGGGAGGGAAGGGAAAGAAATGGGGCTAGATGAAAACAAAGCTGCCTGGCCAGTATGGCTCAGTGAACCAGGGGGTCAGGGTTCAATTCCTGGTCAGGATACGTGCCAGGGTTTCAGCTCGATCCCTAGTAGGGGGCATGCAAGATGATGATTTATCTCATCATTGATGTTTCTATCTCTCTTCCCCTCTCCCTTCCTCTCTGAAATCAATAAAAATATATTTTAAATAAAACAACAAAAATCTATTATGCAGCCGAAACCGGTTTAGCTCAGTGGATAGACCGTCGGCCTTCGGATTGAAGGGTCCCGGGTTCGATTCTGGTCAAGGGCATGTATCCTGGTTGCGGGCACATCCCCAGTAGGGGGCGTGCAGGAGGCAGCTGATTGATGTTTCTCTCTCATCGATGTATCTAATTCTCTATCATTCTCTCTTCCTCTCTGTAAAAAATCAATAAAAAAATATATTAAAAAAAAATCTATTATGCAGACATGTTGGAAACCTGTAACTTTCTAAGGGACCTGGGATTATGGAATAAGTTAGTTTTACTATTTCTCAAACATATTGTACTGGATAAAAATCACTGCTACAGCTCGAATGGCATGATTCAGTAGTTGAGTATCGATTTATGAACCAGGAGGTCATGATTCGATTCCTGGACAGGGATATGCCCAGGTTTTGGGCTTGATCCCCAATGTGGGGCATGGAAGAGGCAGCCGATCAATGATTCTCTCATCATTGATGTTTCTTTCTCCATTCCTCTCTGAAATCAATAAAAATATATATTTAAAAAATCACTGCTGTTTTGCAGTTTTCACCTATATATATTCTATTCATGGTTCTGTTGACATAAAGCCTCTCTGAAACAGGTCAGACTCATACTTCTTGTGTCTATAGGCAAGCAAAGTGAAAGGAATCCTTCTCCCTACTTAGAGAAACCTTTCTTAGGAAAAGAGAACCCAAGGTTGCCCTCTCAGACTCTTGCTGGCCAGGATTAAGTTCCTAGGAAGGAGAAAATTAAAGAGGACATTGACCCTCTCTTCAAATTGGAGGGGCAATGTGTCTTAAAATAATGAAGGTGCTTAAAAACCACATGGACCTGGATCCGCATAATAGCTTCTGGCCTCAGTGCTCAATAATATTGTCAAGTGAAATAAAATATATGTTTTATCTAAAAGGCAGTATTTTTTTTAAATCAATTAAGAGAAAAAAGGGCCATCAACTTGCATATGAAGTAATAAAAGCACTAAAAGCTATGTATTTGTACCTTCTTGCATCCATCTCAACAATGGGTATTTACCAGAGGCATATAAACATCATGTCACTGAGAAGTTTTCTAAATCTACATAGTATCTCTACCCTCAAGGCATAAATATTTTGAAAAATACTCTAACTCTAACATGGAATATAGAATCAAAATAGTCCAGGAAGGTGATGCAAATAAAACAGGCCCTTAAACTTTAGTAGGCCTGGGAGAGGCCCCAAAAACATTAACAACTAGCCCTAGTGATTCCCCCCCTTTTTTTTTAGAGTAAGGATTTTTTAAAAATATATATTTTTATTGATTTCAGAGAGGAAGAAAGAGGGGGAGAGAGAGATAGAAACATCAATTGATTGGCTGCTTTCTGCATGCTTCCTATGGGGATCAAACCCACAAACTGGGCATGTGCCCTTGACCAGAATCAAACCTGGGACCCTTGAGTCACAGGTTGACGCTTTATACACTGAGCCAAGCTAGCTAGGACTCCCTAGTGGTTCTTGAATACATGGGTAGAGGGACAAGCCACCAGGAACACTATCAAGCACAACACTGCCAGATATACAAATTAATAATAAATACTTGACTCCAAAGAATATTAAGTGTACTGATTTCACATTTACTGATTCAATGTTGTCATTAACTAAAAACACTTCATAAATAACTAGACTTCAAGAATTGTGACCAATAGAATAAAGAAAGCCATGTTTTATGTTTACCTCCTTTCTGAAGTCTCCTTCCTTTTGTGGTCTTATGCTATCCAACCAATCAGCTTTTATACCATCAAAATAACTCTGGACCCTAGATTTCAGTGATTCATATTGCCAAATAGCAGCTGATCCAAATGCAAAGCCTGTAAACTATAAAAAATATATTACAAAATAAACTTAAAAGAGAAATAAATCTATACACAGTTCTAAGAACAATATTCATTTTCATGGCTTTATACAAACCAATAGAAGGAATATCTAACACAGTGAAACCTATTAGGTAAAAATTACATTTGTTTCCCATTTTTTAACTTCACTGTACCCTCAAGCCTATTAACAGCTAGCAATTTTTTAAGAAAATTAAAAATATTAACTAAATATCACTTGAAATGTTATATCAAATAGGAGGCCCATAAGTTTCTTTTCTGGGATAAGATTCTAACAGCAATTATTAAATTCAAGCTCTCTTGTAATTATATATGACCCTGAAGATACCCAGATCCTTTTGACCCCTCCCCTCTGCTTGTCTTTAAGGGAACCCAAATAGGACAAATGGTACTTTAACACTGCACCTGCAGCAAAGTACATAACTTCTAGTAATATGAGCTCTTACCCCAACAGTAAAAAAAAAAGGCTTTACAAGAGTCCTTATAGGATAGGGAGAAGGGTAAAAGACTGTTTCTTCTACAGGAGGAATCAAAGCACTTCTCTTGTACGCTTCACCACTTGTTCCTGTGTCTGATTTTCGAGGTTCAACCTTCCTGGGTGCTTTTCGGAATCCACATTTTTGCTGAATGAAAAAATTAAACCTATAGAAGAAAATAACAGATTAGAAACAGAACTGCAACTTCCAAACATCAAAACCTCTATGAACCTCCAAACTTGGCCTGCATCATCACCACCTCAATTTATTCACACTCAATAGCCCAAAAGAAGCCAACATGCCTACTCCCAGGTGGGATTTAAAGTCAAATCATTGAACTGTGGAAAGAACTTGTTTGGGCTGATACTGTATATCAACCAAAAAATAATTTTTATCCATCCTCCACACAGATTTGGCAGTCCTGTAAAAATCGGAAGAACTTTAGGGGAATAAGGAAATGGAGAAAAAGATGAAGAGGATTAAGATGTACAAACCGCCAGTTATAAAATTAGTCACAGAAATGTAATGTACAACATAGGGAATAGAGTCAATAACTACGAATGATGACAGATGGTTGACTTATTATGGTGATTACTTTGAAAGGTATGTAAATATCTAATCAATATGTTGTATACCTGAAAATAATACATATTGCATGTCAACTGTAATTTAAAATAAATATTTAAAATAGAGAAAGTAAGATACAGAGGCAGTAAAGCATCAAACAGACTGTCAAATTACAGCAGGAAGATGAAAGAGAGGTGGGGTAGACAAGAGATCAACCAAAGGACTTGAATGCATGCATATAAACATAACCAATGAACATAGACACAAGGGGGAGGGTACACCTGGGAGGGGGGGACCATGGGAAGATATATATACATGTAACACACACACACACACACACACACACACACACACAAAAAAAAAGATATAAAAAAATACAAGCTTAAAATAAATAAATAAATAAATAAATAAATAAATAAGAGAAAGTAAAAATAGAGGTAAATGAAGCAAAAGTAAATTTTTAAAAAAGCTGGAGCCCCGCCGAAACCGGTTTGGCTCAGTAGATAGAGCGTTGGCCTGTGGACTGAAAAGTCCCAGGTTTGATTCCAGTCAAGGGCATGTATCCTGGTTGCGGGCATATTCCCAGTAGGGGGTGTACAGGTGGTGGCTGATCGATGTCTCTCTCTCTTCGATGTTTCTAACTCTCTATCCCTCTCCCTTCCTCTCTGTAAAAAAATCAATAAAATATATTTAAAAAAAAAAAAAAAGGCTGGAGTCCTGGCTGCTGTGGCTGAGTTAGTTGGGCATTGTCCCATGAACTGAAAGGTGGGCTCCATCCCCAGTAGAGGGGCGTCCAGGAAGCAACCAATCAATGTTCTACTCTTACAAGGATGTTTCTCTCTCTCTAAAAATCAATAAAAATGTATTTTTGTAAAATATATTTTTATTGATTTCCGAGAGAGAAAGCGAGAGGGAGAGGGAGAGAGAAACATCCATGATGAGAGCAATTCCTTGATCACCTACCTCCTATGCGCCCATACTGGGGTTTAAACCCACAATTTGGGCATGAACCCTTGACTGGAATCGAACCTGGGACCCTTCAGTCCTCAGGCCAATGCTCTATCCAGGGAGCCAAAATAGCTAGGGCAAAACAAATTTTTTTTTTTAAAGAAAGCGGGAGGACTCCAAGTTGCCAACTTAAATTAGCACAGAATGGCTTGTTATTTTGTTTGAAATCTGGTCAATTTCCAGAACATTTATTTATTTGTTTTTATTTAAATCTTTATTGTTGAAAGTATTACATATGTCCTCCTTTTCCTCCCATTGACCCCATTTAGCCCGCCCTTTCCCTTTCCTGATGGACCCCTCCCCAGGTTCCAGCACATTTAAATGTAAGTATTGCCCTTGAAGTCACTTCAAATTCAAATTAACGATTTCCTTTTATGAATATTGACCTTTATAAATTGATGGATTTTCCCCATCTACCTCCCTTCTCTTTATTTCACTACCAGTTTTGGAACACCCATCAAATGTTTTATAAAGAATTTTTTTAAAATATATTTTTATTGATTTCAGAGAAGAGAGAGGGAGAGATAGAAATATCAACGATGAGAGAAAACCATTGATTGGTCGCCTCTGCATGCCCCCTACCGTGTACCAAGCCCACAACCTGGGCATGTGCCCTTGACCAGAATCAAACCCAGAAACCTTCAGTCCACAGGCCAATGCTCTATCCCCTGAGCCAAACCAGCCAGGGTACAAAAAGTTTTGTTGTTTGAATCCCTTTAGTTTGACCTCCCAAAACATCTGACACACCTAGCCAATAATGGGCAGAGCATCAGCCTGGGCCCTGGTCCGGGCTCATGCAGGAGGCAACCAATGGTGTGTTTCTCTCATATCGATATTTCTCTCTGTCTTTCCCTCTCTTTCCCACTCTCTCTAAAAATCAATGAAAAAATATCCTCGGTTAAGGGTTAAAAAAAAAACACACCAAAACAAACCTGACACTACTGATCACACACCAGCCCTTGTTCCTGTAGCACTCCCTGCTATTCAAATTTCCCTTCCCTGATGGCATATGCTTAAAGGCTCCAACCGTTCCTTTATACTCTCCATTCAAATTCAACCCACATAAATTTGTGAAGCATTTTTATTTCTTTTGTAAAACTCTAACTTCTTCCAGGAAGACAATGTTATACAAGGTGGTCCCATCAAGTTCAGCTGCATAATACATATATTAAGAGTATATATAAGGAACAGAAACCAAGATGGCAGCATAGGTAAACACCTAAACTGCTGCCTCACACAATAATTTCAAAACTACAGCTAAAAGACAGAACGGACATCATCCAGAACCACAGGAAAGCTGGCTGAGTGGAAATTCTACAACTAGAAGGAAAGAAAGGGGCTCACAGAGACTCAGGAAAGGGCAGTTAGGGCTAACCGGGCCAGCAGGGAAGAGCAGTTAGGGGTGACCAGGCCAGCAGGGGATGGCAGTTAGTGGCAACCAGGCTGGCAAGGGAGGGCAGTTAGAGGTGACCAGGCCATCAGAGGAGGGCAGTTAGGGGCAATCGGCCAGCAGGGGAACAGTTAGGTATTGATCAGGCTGGCAGGGGAGTGGTTAGGAGATGATCAGGCTGGCAGGCAGAAGCGGTTAGGGGCAAACAGGCAGGCAGGCACTTGAGGGATTGGGAGCCAGCAGTACTGGATTGTGAGAGGGATGTGCAACTATCCCCAAGGGGTCCCAGACTGGAGGGGGTGCAGGCTGGGCTGAGGGACACAAACCCATCCCATGTATGAATTTCATGCACTGGGCCTCTAGTATCTATATAATTGTTAGCTTGATGGTGAGATAACAGTCTCATGATGTTTTTCACAGTGTGGATTTAGGATAAAGACGATGTAACTTAGATATACGTACAAGTCAGCATTAATGTCTATGACTAAATTTTTGTGTGAATAAATTGAGTAGAAATGGCCTAATGTAAATAGAGACAAGATGTGACCAAGTATACAGACAACCAATTCATTCCACTTAAAAGAAAACAGAACCGAAACCGGTTTGGTTCAGGGGATAGAGCATTGGCCTGTGGACTGAAAGGTCCCAGGTTCGATTCCAGTCAAGGGCATGTACCTTGGTTGCAGGCACATCCCCAGTAGGGGGCATGCAAGAGGCAGCTGATCGAAGTCTCTTTCATCGATGTTTCTCTCTATCCCTCTCCCTTCCTCTCTGTAAAAAAATCAATAAAATATATTTTTTAAAAATAAATAAAATAGATGTTTTTAGGGGAGGAAGAAATTCTACATAAACTCTTTCATGCCAAAATTACCCATCTTAATAGATGGTAAATCAAACAGGGAAAATAAGTGAATATACTTGATTTACTAATTTGTCATGTTTTTTAACCTAAATATATCTTAAGACTGATATCCCAATCTAAAAAATTTAAGTGCCAGGTAACTGCTATAACCAATTATTTTTCTTCTCTTTGCATAATTGACAAATAATGCAGACTTCTTTCTAGCCTTAACCATTTTTCAGAAGTGCTGCCAGAAGTTTGATAATGGTAAAGTTTCTGAAGCATCTAAGTGAGATTTTTCTCCTTTTTCTGTAAAGCACCAAATGGCAAATAGTTTAGTCTTTGTTGTGAACAACTTAAATCTCTGTTGCATCTTGTTTTGTAAACACTATTCCTGGCTGGTGGCTGCCTTGAACCCGCTGTGGTTTGCACAATTGTTGTATCACCATCTGCAACGCTTGTAAAAAATGCAAATTCTCAGACACATGTCAGACCTATTACATCAGAATTATGAGAAATGGTCCAGAACTCTGCTTTTTAACCACATCCCTGATTTCATTCTTCTAATTTCAGAAGCAGAGGAAGTCACAGCAGACCTAATACATTATATGTGGTAATCCATCCTCCCTATTAACTTTAAATGCTTATTTCGAGACAAGTAGGCACATATTCTATTTCAACTTACCTATATTTTCCTGTAACGCACATTTTTCTATGCAACCAAATAAATATAATATTCAAACTCTGCATAGAAATGGCAAAAAAAAATTAGATTCTAACCTCCAATATCATTTCTTCATTTGCTTTTCTCAAATGGCCTCCAATTTTTACTGAAGGCTCATTAATCATTTTTTTTCTTCGAATGCATAGCTATAACATTTAATACATCTGTTGCTTCCTAATAGCCATATTCATTTGCCTCCCCCATCAAACCTACCCAGGAGTTTAAGATCAGTGCCTCATGCTCCATGTTAAGTGTATCATGAAGGTACAACATATGCGTGGTTTTCACCAATCCCTGCTCCAATTCACTTGGAGTACTTATTAGAAGTGCAGGTGTTTCCACTCTTCTTCCCCTGTCCTATCCTTTTGAGTTGATAGGGTAAGGGTGGGCCTAGAAAATGTTATCTTCTACTCTACGAAAGTTCCAGGTAATCCTTAAGATTAGGCAATGACTCCACTATATTGAAGCCTCAATTATTTACCACTAGCTGGTCCCCAATGTTGATAAACACTTCATGTTCTTTGCCACCATCTATCAGGTGGATTCCAAGGCATCAATCTAACCAAGTCAGACACTGGGAAGGTTGAAACTATAAAGAACAGAAACAAGTTCTGTCAATCCATATCAGAATCTCGGATAGTCGAGTGATTTCTATATTCTCAACTTAGAACTAAATTATTCTAACGCAAAAGCAGCAAATACTGATAAACCATACTTTTTACATAGCTTCTACTTGGGAAGTCTCAAAAGAATTTTCTTTCCAAATCATCTGGAATCCAAGTATTTTACTATCTCAGTTCAATAGAAAAGCCTCTCCTAGGACTATGCAAGAGGCAAAACGATGCTCTCCTCTGATTCCATCTTCCCTTACTTCTCTAGACGCTAAATAAGGCAATTTGTAGAATGTAAGCTTGAAAAAGACGGAAAGAAAATAATTATCTCGCTACTACCATCCTGTCAGCTATGTAACTGCTTCACTTAAAAAATGAGTCCAGCCCAGTCCTGGTGGCTCAGTTGCTTGGAGCATTGTTCCCTGCACGAAAAGATCACAGGTTCGATCCTGGTCAACGGGAGTGCATAGCAGAAGGCAACTGATAATGTTTCTCTCTCTCTCAAATCAATAAAAACATATCCTTGAGTGAGGTTTAAAAAAAAAAAAAAGAGTCCAGAAATGTGTGAAAAAGGTTAAGAGTCCATAAGACGTACAGACTTCCAATTACAAAACAAATTCCAAAGATAAACACAATGCAGGACATGGAATATAAT